>CM026274.1:8538485-9277288 GCA_014851415.1 Cnaphalocrocis medinalis | reverse complement strand
CAAAACTACTCAACGGATTTAAATGAAATTTGGTATACAGATAATCTAGACCCTGAGAAAGGACATAGGCTACTTTTTATTACGAAAAGAGGGTTGTAAGGGGTTGAAAGGGGGGTAAAAAGTTACTTTTCCACGCAGACGGAGTCGCGGGCGGCCGCTAGTACGTAATAAGGTCAGATGACGCGCGACGAGTTGCATCTTCCTCACTACCCGGTTTGAAAAATACCGATTGCTGATCGCACAAATGCACGCCTAATTGCTTAACCGATGGACTTCGCGCCGTTATATCGAATTCGAGTACACGCCATATCGCTTCGCAAGATCCCAAATATCGTTTTGTCACGTATTGTTCAATTTCGTTATTTTTATCCGCGTCTAAAGTGATTGTAATACGCAATTCGTCTGGTCCTTTCGTCATGTATTTAAATAAATATTTTACAATTGCGCGGGTGGAATATACTAATAGGTTTATGTGACAATCGTATTTTAAGAGTAAGGCGGCATTATACGGAACTACCCAAAGATCATTGATGGGGATATCTTTACCTCTATATAATTGTGCCTTCATTCTTACTATCGCGTTTTAAATGTACGAATCCCCGATCATCACAAAATGTGGTAGCAGTTTCCCTTTTTGGGAAAAACTTACTACATTTTTTCTTTTCGCTGTCCCAACAAGGCAAATTAGTTCTGTTGGACAGTTCGCAAGGGCCGTGTATCATGTGATCAATCACAGCCTTGCGTAGCCTGCCACCCGCTTCGGATGGATCAGGCAAATCGGCTCTTACAAATTTATCTATATCTGAATTTTGAACTGGTCCTCCCCCCTCTACTCTAAAACAAATGTGCGCATGTGGCAGTCCACGTTTTTGAAACTCTATGACATGCATTATGTAAACACACCTGCCGAACCATGCGCCAGTTCGCAGATCTTTTAAAAGTTGAGCCAATTTTAAATTAAAAACCCTAGCACAAATTAACGGATTAGGCCTCTGTCCTTGTGGTATTGATTGTTGGATCTCCGGCCATTTGGGATTGCATGTCATCGTTAAAAATAATGAAGGCGGACCTGTTCTATTTACTAAAGCAACAGCGTCCATATATTTTGTTTTCATATATCGTGGACCACCTGTGAACGAATTCGGCAAATAAACTCGTCCAGGTACAATACCGCCCTCTCCTTGAATAGTCTCGTCCGCGTTTATTAAATCGATATTTTGTTCTAGTTCCGGCAACGGTGCTACCCGTATAGCATTATTTGAAGAATGTTGTTGCATGCTGTTTAAAAATCTAAGACTCTCCTCAGTAATTCTACAATACATGTCAACTATCCATTCTTCAGACAACCGACCTAACTCTGAAAAACGCGATTCGGATAACAACAAACATTTAACGTATTTATTTTGTGTTAAT
The DNA here is from genome assembly GCA_014851415.1 of Cnaphalocrocis medinalis. Classification (NCBI taxonomy): domain Eukaryota; kingdom Metazoa; phylum Arthropoda; class Insecta; order Lepidoptera; family Crambidae; genus Cnaphalocrocis; species Cnaphalocrocis medinalis. The sequence goes on along the minus strand of CM026274.1, from coordinate 9,275,875 downwards.
TTGACACCTTTGTTATCCATCTTATTGGGCAACCACCCAGGGTTGCCGTGTGGATAGAGTAAAGGGTACTGGAAGCTAATACATATTTAAATAAATTAAAAGTATTATTAATAAAAAACATGTTTTTAAAACCAAAATTGCAATTCATGGCCATTTCTGTACATAGCCCAAATACCTAGTTAAAGTATAAATCAATTGAGATTATTTTTTATTTTAAAATCTGATACTTAAATGTATAAATTAATCTTTAAAAATTATGATCAATGGTAAAATGTAAAGTAGACGATAATAGGAACTGATAAGAATAATTGCAATAAAAAAGAAAGAAATGTTTACAATACGTCAATAATTGATATGGCTGCCATATTTTAGTCAATTCATTATTACTAACTTAAATAAATACATAGAATATTATTTACTGCATTAAAGCCCGCCATTATTTCCCTATTTATTATGAAAAAATATTAGTAACATTGAGATAATTAAATTAAAGTTTTCCTTTGTACACGTACTATGGTAACCATTATGGTAATGAGGTAATATTAGTCTTGGTGCGGGAATCGAACCCGCGACCCTTTAACGTATCAGCCGGGACGTGGCGCTCAAACCACTCTGTTAATATAACTTTCAAATAAATTACTATTTGTAAAACAACATAGGTACAGACAGCCGCACATCAGGTTACTACAATCTGTCAAATTTCTTCAATCGAACCTCACCTTTATGTCAAACGTGTTTGGTTCAATATCAACTGAGGAAATTTGACAGATTGTAGTAACCTGATGTGCGGCTGTCCGTACTTTAAACTATTTAGCTGGTTCATAGTACAGAGGATGCCATAGGTAGTTTGAGGCGTATTTATTTATTTTATTTTAAAATATCAATTCAATATTAAAATGACCTTTAAATAGGACTTGCATTGCTTAACCATTATTTGAAGTTACTTTTCCTAAATATAAAGAACACCGGCGAGAGCAGTCTTCATGTTTTCCGACACCGTACATATTTGGAAACATACTAATTAAACTAAGCAACAAAATGTTTATTTTATCTTATTATAAGTATATTTTTGAAAGCATGGAATAAAAAGTTAAATTATTTTCAATTTGCAAACAATTCAGTGAACAAAACACACATCACAGAGGAAAAACGAAACGTTGAGTCAATCACAATGTCATTTTGATAGATAAGATAATTATATTTGACATACAGCTAGGAAACCCCCGGCAGAATAACTATGCCCACGACATCTTACCTCTTGCATCTTCGGCTCTGCGAGATGACTGGCAAAACCGGTTTAATGAACTTTCCAAACTCAAGGGTCGTCACTACGCAGGAGTTCAACCTCTAATTCCACGGAGACCGTGGTTTTTCAAACGTAAATCCATGAGTAAGCTCGCTATCTCCACGATTTGTCGCCTGCGTTTGGGACACGCTTGCACTCCAGTCTTCTTAAATAAAATCCGGTGCAAAGATACCTCATTATGCGAATGCGGTCTAGATGAGGGTACGACAGACCACATCTTTTTCAGCTGTCAAAATTATTCGATCTCGCTGTATGACATCCTCCCCCCAAGAATTCCCCGCCCTATTAACTTCTATTTTCTTCTATCTTTATCCTTTTCCTCTGTTATAGAATATTTATGTAGATATATTATAAAATATAATATAAGACTTTAAACGAATCTCCCTCTTAACATTGTGCCGACTATATGTGTTTGTTTATTTGTTGTTTTGTATTGTTCGAGATGATGTAAAAAGACTCAATTATTAATAAAATCCAGAAGAGCTATTTTCTCGTCACACCGGTCAATTTTATTTTTAACGTGTCTCTTTAATCACTCGATGTTGGCAGAGTTAAATGTGCTCGTTATAGCACGATAGCAGCCATACCACAAAAAAAAAAAAAAGACATCTTTTTAAATTGTTTTAAATGTGTGATCTTCATTTACGTTTTCGCGTATTTTATGGACTTTTAAGTATATTGATTCAACCTAGACTTCAGCATTTCCCTGGATTTGATTTCCAAGTGATTTGGTTTATTTAGTATAATGCCGCTTCGATGTGTCCATTGTTCTTTGCGTCTTGCTTGATCGAATAAGGCGACACCGGTTATCCGAGGAAAGTGCAGAGACGATGGAAAGAAGAAGCCAAAAGTGAAATACTCTCTGCATTTAATTGTATTGACCCATATGTTTTAAGGGCCAGAATAAAATCTCGATATTCGGGTAGCAGGTCATACTATACATACATAGTAGTAGATAGAGCAATGCAAGGACGACAAGCTATTTTAGGGTATTATTGTTATTGTGCTGCAGGTAAGCGAACAGTTGGTTGCTGTTCGCATACCATGAGCATATTATGGTATATGGCGTTTGCAAGTCAACGGGGTAATATAGTAGGTACCTCCTGCAGCCTTTTTAGACAATTTGTTATGTACTTAATTGATTAAATGACGTCATACCTACACATCCGAAGTTTGTTTTACCATACCATTATTACGCTGATGTAAACATGCAACATTATGTACTTATAAATAATCGTTGAGTACACATGTAAGGTAGGCGCGCCTGACAGACTATGAATTTGTAAGCACGAGTTCATACTCGTGCTTACAAATTCATAGTCATCATTCATAGGATCATTCATCGATTTATCGAGTGCCATTTATAGTACGTTAAGCATAAGTAGCACTACCATGTTTTTTTTTATTTTTATGCGATTGGTAGCAGACGAGCAGGCAGATCACCTGATGGTAAGCGATTACCGCCACCCATAGACACCTGCAACACCAGTTGAGTCACAAGTACGCTAGTAGCACAAAATCTAGTAGTGCGAGTGCAAGTTTGAAATACTCAGAAATACTATCCTCGCTACCGAAAACTATCGCTTTGTCTCTTTCATTGTGATGCATTTGAAAGAGACAGAGCAATAGTTTACGTTATGTCAGTTTTCGATGTCTTTTTTTTTTTTTTGTTTTATGGCCTGTATTGTGTTCACGACACATTTAATTTTGCCAATGTCAAGTGTAGATTGATAAAGTGTAGTCAACAGTCGAAGTAAGTCGAAGTCACAGTCACTCAATAAAAAGCCGGTGTTTAGCGTTTTAATGTCCTAAGGATTCTGTGGACCCTATTTTTAACAAAGCCGTAGGTTTTAAGACCCTATTAGGTCAAAGCAAGTTGTTCACGTGACAATTCACTCGACACACAATAGCAGTGTTAATAAAAAATCGGTAAAAAAACTTTTAAGTTAAACGGTTTTATCTTATGTGCACTGAAAACTAGAAAATAATAATAACAATTAGGTATTCTGAACTTCTAGTACAGAAATATTTTAGTACTAGGCAGAATAGCTTTTAGGCATATTAGACTAAAATAAAAACGTGGGGCCCATTAACTATTTCTGTAATACTTTCTTCTATACTAAGTGTGGATTGCATCAACTTACTATAATCGTAACTGGAGATTTTGACAATAAATAACCAGCCAGCCATAGGTAGGATTTCAGAGGGACCCCACGTTTTTATTTTAGTCTAATATGCCTAAAAGCTATTCTGCCTAGTACTAAAATATTTCTGTACTAGAAGTTCAGAATACCTAATTGTTATTATTATTTTCTAGTTTTCAGTGCACATAAGATAAAACCGTTTAACTTAAAAGTTTTTTTACCGATTTTTTATTTTCTAGTTTTTAGTATTTAATGAAAATGCCTACCGTATACCTACAGTATTCTACTAGTGTAGCTCTTTCATTTGATACCCATATTGGGGGGGTTGTGGAAAAATATGATATCCGGCATTTTGTACCGGCGGCCATCTTAGATTTATAATGATACTAGCGGCCGCCCGCGACTTCGTCCGCGTGGAAAAGTAACTTTTTACCCCCCTTTTAACCCCTTACAACCCCCTTTTCGCAATAAAAAGTAGCCTATGTTCTTTCTCAGGGTCTAGATCATCTGTATACCAAATTTCATTTAAATCCGTTGAGTAGTTTTGGCGTGAAAGAGTAACAGACAGACAGACAGACAGACAGACAGACAGAGTTACTTTCGCATTTATAATATTAGTATGGATTGATATTACTATATTGTATTGTCATCGGAACTAAAGGTGTGTACCAAATTTCAGATCAATCTGACAAGAGGAAGGTACCTAAATTTCAATTTCTAATTTTGACCCAAACAAATACCGCACGGGTCAAGCTAAATAAAACCGTTTAAAAACGACACAATTCAATGATTCTTATATTAATATCACCCTGTGGCACTTCACTGCACAAAGTAACACCAAATTTGTACACTAAAAACCACTAGATACTAATTAAAATCTTTGGATTGCATCAGCCGATGCGGCTTGTTTCACAGTTACCCACAGAAATCGCCTTCGATGTCAACTCATGGTAGCGCTACTGAAGGCTACTCAGTAACATTGACAGGGGGGGCGTCGTACGATATTTCTTCTATGGGAAAATGTCAATCAACACTGCGTCACTGACACTTGTGAGGAAAATACGATTTTCCGTACGACGACACGACGATACGACCCTTGAACGACTATACTTTGTCGGCCCTATAACTTTATAATCCCATCTTTAAAAAAGTGGCAACATTTTCCTTTTTTCTTAGTTGAGTGTTCTTCTTTAAGTATCATTAATTTTTTTCTAGGCACGGGACCTTTAAACCGAAGACTGAAAATACATAGAACTTCGCCGGACTCCTTTCACCTACCAAACTTTAGATTACACCATTCAATATTCATGGGCGGCGGTAAACGCTTACCATCAGGTGATCAGTCTATTTGTCTGCACTCTATATCATAAAAGAAAAAGATCGGATACATTACATTGAAGTTATGTACCTAATTCTAAAAGCTTTAAAGGGAGTAGTACTAAAACAGTATTAACACTTAAAAACCAAGGTTGGCTATACAAAGTAAGTTTAAAACCTAATAAAATTTAATCCATTACTTACATAATTATGTTTCGCAGCTTCAGTCTTTGCGATTTAGGTTTAACATGGTGTAGTAGCGCCATCTACCATAGGCCTGGCATGATAAGTTTTTTTATTTTTTTTAATTAAGTTGGCAACCCTATCCCCCCACCACAGTCATAGTCGGACGTTCCGGAGCTCACAGTCGTCATTCACTGTTATCGTGCCGTAGCCTGCGCACGTCTTCGGCAACCCGCGTCGCTATCATTGGAGCTGCGCTTTAAATTACTAATTTAGTTCGAATTTTCGTCGTTTAAAAATCAAACGAAGCTATGGGAAATAGACGCAAGCGTGAAGAAGAAAAAATTACGAGGAAAATAAGGAAGTTAGAAAGAAAACTGAAGCGACAAAAACGCATTATTTCGTCGGATTCATCTGATAACGGTAAGTGGTTTTAAAAAATCCTTTTTTCAAAAAGTGTATGAGTAAAAGTGCTTTGCCAAGGAGTCAGTGAAAATCGCATATAAAATATTAGTTGTCGTTGGCAATTATTATTTGCTTGAGCTATATAAAGCGTCGTCGTTGACGACTAAACTCAATTAAAATGTGCATTTCCGTCGTTGACGGTTATAATGCCTCTTTTTACTGTCGTTGGCATTAATATTATCAAATTGAAGTCGAGTTTCGACTTCCATATTAAGTACATAAACTTAATATGCTATTGTTTGTCACGCAGATTCGGAAAACGAGAATCAAATGCTGCCGGAGCTTGCACCGTCAGACGCACAGGATGAAAACCGAGCCTCCCCGATCAATTTTCACGATGGTGGAATTACAGATCTACCGCCTTTGGTGTCTCCAATACCCCAAACATCCTCTCGTGAAACGATTCAAACAGAATCTCTCATAAATGTGGATTTAATACCATCACAACCTGGACCGTCTTCGGCTCCAGACAAAGAGATCACAAACCCCTCGCATCACGAAGACGAAGACGAACTGGAAGAAGACATCTTACAAATTCTGGGCGAGGGCCCACTCCCAGATCAATCTTTTGGGAAAAATATCCACAAGGACATTGCTGCCCGCTGGCAGGATATTCTACTCAAAGGCTTGGCTAAGGAGGTCAAAGAACCAATTATAAAAAAATACCTAGTACCAGCTAATTGTAATTTTCTTGTACCCCCGATACTTAATCCGGAGGCAAAAGCTGCCGTCCCAGATATATTAGCCAAGAGAGATGCTACCATGTCACAAAAACAGAACCAAATTGGCATCGCCTTGGCTGCACTATCCCAAGTATCTGAATTGATTCTTCGCAATGAGACCTCTAAGCAGGCGCTTCTCCAACCTCTTAGTGACGCCTGTCGCATTTTATGCGATAGCCATAATATTGAAACAAGGACACGAAAAAGCATCCTCATGAGCTCTATAAACACTAGCTTGCGCGATACTCTGGCTAGTGCCAATCGTGACAAATATTTGTTTGGCGAGGACTTAGCCGAAAAATTAAAAGCTGCAAAAACCGTTCAAAAAACGGGAGAATCTTTATTAAAAATCATTGGCTCAAGTGGCAATGGGCAAGGCACATTGCGAGGAGAACAGATGTCCGTTGGTGTGGAAAGGTCCTTGCGTGGAGGCCCTGGCAAGGGGGACCCCTACCCTTGTCAAAGCTATATATTATTATACATCCGTGGTTATATTATTTAGGAATAAGTGGTAAAAGTGATAGAAAAAAATTGCTATGTGATAGATTTGACACAAAAACTTACTTGTTGGAACAAACTTCAGCCAAAAAAATTCTGATATGTGCACAAAAACTGTTAAAAAAATATATAGTAACAAGGGCTTTATGTTATAGCTATTTAATGCTAGAATATTAAATGTGTTATTATTTTCCGCTTCGTTTCATATAATTTACGTGTAATTAAACGGAGCGGTTTACGAAAAAAACAGTTTTTTGTCTCTCCTGAAAACATGGTGTTTTGCACATACAAGAATTGGCAGGCGCACCGACGATATGTAACTTTCATCGACTAATATTAGTTTTGGTGCGGGAATCGAACCCGCGACCCTTACGTATCAGACGACACGCAGCGCTCAAACCAGAACGGTCAATTAAACTTTCAAACAAAATAACTGTTTGCCAAACAATAAACTGTCCCTTAGAACCTATACCTTAGAACTGTTTTAAAGTATCAATTCAATATAAAAAGATCTTTTAAATAGGACTTGCATTACCTAACCATTGAAGAAGAACCATGAAGTCACTTTCCCTAAATATAAATTTACGTTTAAAGGATACTTAAGATTACACCATTCAATGTCCTTGGTAATCGCTTATCATTAGGTGATCAGTCCGTTTTTCTGCTCCATTTAACATAACGAAAAACATTGGGTACATTACATTGAATTTATGTAATTCTAAATGATAGATAGGGAGTATTGAAACAAAATTAACACTTACAAACCTGGGCTGGCTGTACAAAGAAAATTCAATACTAAATTAAATTTTCTTACATATTAAACATTATCTTAAAAAATAGTTATAGTATATTCAATAAGTCCCAACGATCGAAATAAAAAGTTTAAACAACCCTATCAAAAAAAATATTTTATAATACTTCTATATTTTATTAAATAATTACATTTAATACATTAATCCATACTTCCATACTAATATTATAAATGCGAAAGTAACTCTGTCTGTCTGTCTGTCTGTTACTCTTTCACGCCAAAACTACTGAACGGATTTAAATGAAATTTGGTATACAGATGGTCTAGACCCTGAGAAAGGACATAGGCTACTTTTTATTGCGAAAAGGGGGTTGTAAATGGTTAAAAGTGGGGTAAAAAGTTACTTTTCCACGCGGACGAAGTCGCGGGCGGCCGCTAGTATAAAATAAAAATGTGAATAAAAATGTTACCACCTTACTATTTGTACCTTATGGAACGCTATAAATTATTGAGTTATTGAATTACTCCAATATTACTTTGTAATGTAATTAATATTAGTTTTTACAGAATTATGATGTGATGTAGGTATAATAGTCATATTTTTTATTTAATAAATCCTATTTAATTATAGTTAACAAGATACTAAACATGAGAAGTGTACTCAAAAATGCAAGTGTGATAATTACAATAACATGTAGGTATTTCCATCATTACAAAAAAAACTGCACATGGTTGTGATACCTAAGTACCTCAAAATAGAAACACTTATACACCCTATTGAAATAAATATTTTTTTATTATGTAAAACTGATAACTATTGTTTATTTAAAATCAAAAGGAAAGTATCTACATATTAATATTAGTATGTTTTTTTTATCTCTAATTATTTAGGATTAATATGTAAGGAAAATAATTTGAATTCAATTGAGCTGTCCTATATTTCCTATACATAACCTACAGTGAAAGTCATTTGACACGTCTTAATAGTACAGAAAAGATATAATAAGATTATTACAAATATTTGTACATACCTGTAGCGACACACTCGATGGTTAGAGATGAGTTGGTGTTGAAAGCTCGAGACATTGTTGGAGGATGAAAATATTTCGACCCTAAAAATAAAACAATTTATTTAAAAAAAATTAATAGTTGATTGTAAAATTTGTAAGTAAAATGTATCCAAATTGATAACAATTACTACCAATAGATTTAGGATATTTTATCAATTTTAAGAAAAGGTTTGATGTGAGAGTACTTATTTAACAAATTAAACTTGAAAATAAAATAATGGACCAACACAGAATAATTACAAAAATTCATTATTAAGAGTACCTACATACATTAACCGTTTTATTTACTTATTCTTTTTTCTTAAGAGAAAAAAAAATGAAATTAAATACTTATTATAGTAGATAGGCTCCAAATAATGAAACCCCAGCATGTTAATCTACCAGGAAATGACCACAAAATGATGAATATGCTCACCCACTGTAAGATTATGTAGGTACCTAAGTATAAAAGAATGAAAATTCTATTAAGAATCTTAATTCTAATAAGAATTTTTTCACAAGTGGATATAGGCTTCCTTAAGATGAGTGCAACTAAACTCTCCACAGTTTGGATTTAAGGAACGCTATCAACCAACGCCATTAACGGTTTTGTAAGCGTCGCCGTGATGTAAAATGAATACCTTACATACCTAATTAACTTTGTACACCCCATTGAAACTACACGAGGCGACATGGACAACGCCCGTGCGAAAGTTTATCAGGGCAAAATAAGAAAACTATCCTTAAGAAAACTAGGTGCTTTTGTGAGTATGGTGGCTAGCTTCTACAGACAAGTGCCGGCATTCTTATCATGGCGGACACGTGCTTCAAAACAGTTTTCGCTCACGTTGTCGCATGATAGATTAATATAGGGCTTAAATTTTAAGGGGCAATCCAGAAGTCATTACACAAGAAGCGATTTGAATATTTTAAAACTTAATCGTGAATGAGTTAAGGTTTAAGTACACTGATACCAATATATTAAGTGGTAATGGTAATAGGGTTCACTTTGAATGAAGAGCAGGACTAAGAGAAATACGGGTGTCTTGTAGCAAATTTATTGGCGACTAAAAATTATTTTCTAAGACACTGTTTTAAATATGCGTGCGATGGTGTCGCACCGTAGATGTATAGCTAGGTACTTATGAACGTTCGTAAGCTAGGACGGTGAATACGCGGTTTAAAAATACAATTTAGGGATTTAGGTAAATTAATACACAACATACCGCCCACCAAAAGGACTTGAGGTCCTTTTAAAACACATTATTCGATAGCATAACATTGAGAACTTGAACACAAATAATTTATAGATATCTTAGTCATTAACATAACTCAATAGGTATGAAACTTATTACAATCTATACTCACAATAGTAACAATGACAAGTAGGTAGGTACGTAATAAATTAACAGGCTCATTAAGTGAAATAAGTAAAGAAATAATAGCAAAAAATATCATACCATACCATTTGCATTATCACTATGATGACCACATACTAAACAAAAAAAAAATATCAGCATACCCACTGGCAAATTTTAACATGCACTTAGTAAGTAACGTAACCCTAACACTTTGATTCACTCAACACTGATTAAACACACTGAGCACCACACTATATGTATCACTGATAAATAACACTAGATAGGCAACGGACACAATTTAGTTACAGTTCTTTTGGTAACAGTTCCATTACTCCTAACACTATAGACCCTAGTGTGACCATCATTTCCGGGGTGTTTGTCTGTAATCCGTCCTAGTGACCATTTACCAGGTGGTAAGTTATCAGTTTTTATCAAAACTATATCACCAATTTTATATTCGTCTTTTTTCTTAAGCCATTTAGGACGCTGTTGCAGTCTGGAAAGATACTCGTCCTGCCATCGCCGCCAGAAATCATTCAGAAGCTTCTGGGACAGCTGCCAACGTGTTAAGGTATGTATTTTAACGTCTTTCATTTCAGGTGCTGGGACAGTGATTGGAGCTTCTCCAATCAGGAAGTGACCTGGGGTAAGTGGATCTAAGTCTTCTGTGTCGGTGTCATCTACAGGGCATAAAGGGCGAGAATTCAAACAGGATTCGATTTGACACAGTAGTGTGGTCATCTCTTCATATTATGTAAGGTGAGTGCTGATAATACGCTTGAGGTGATACTTGATTGATTTGACGCCCGCTTCCCACAGCCCTCCGAAATTAGGACTATAGGCAGGGATAAAATGCCATTGCGTGCCATCGGATGCTAATGAGTTAGGTATGTCTCCAGTGAACTGTAAGTTTGCATTGTTCCAGGCTTCACGCAATTCTTTATTGGCGCCAACAAAGTTACGTCCTTGGTCACTCCATAAGTGACTACACCTTCCCCGTCTTGCGACGAAACGTCTGAATGCACCTATGAATGCTTCTGACGTGAGATCACCCACAAGTTCTATGTGAATGGCCTTCGTAGACATACATATGAATATTGCTACATAGGCCTTGGTGGTTTTATTTCCTCTTCCCTTCGAGATTAATATCTGGAATGGGCCAGCAAAGTCTACTCCACTGTGTAAGAATGGTCTTGAAGGTGTCACTCTCTGTTCTGGTAGATCTCCCATAATTTGCGAACTTGCAGCAGCACGCTGTTTAGCACATGTCATACATCTGTGTATACATTTTTTTACCAATGATTTAGCACGTATTATCCAATATTTAGAGCGCAAATAGCATAACATCAGTTGTACGCCTCCATGCAGTGTTTTGATGTGTGCGTCTGCAATAATCAGAGGCGTTAGCGAATTATTATTGCCTAAAATAATTGGATGCTTTCTGTTGCTGGGCATATTTGCGTGCCTGAGGCGACCGCCTACCCTGAGAATACTTTCCTCATCTAGGTATGGGTTTAGAGATCTAAGTGGACTTCTAGTCTTAACTTCTTTCTTTGCTTGCAGTTTATATATTTCATCTTTGAATTCTTCCTTTTGTATTAGTCTTATACAACTTTTTAGTGAATCTTCAAATTCTGTCGTTGTGAAATCTTCTTCTGTATTATTCTTTTGATAATTTAAAAATCTTCTACAGTAAGAAATTATCTTTATTAATTCGGTTAAAGTTTCCATATTTTCAAATTGCGAAGTTAGAGTCTTTTCATTTTCTTCTGTGGCATGGTAAGTATTTATTTTATTATTTTTCATATCTATGTCTGTTGTAATATTTTCCAATTTACTAATCTTTATTTCTTTTTCAGATAACCAATTTGGCCCGGTCCACCACAAGGCGCATTTCTTCAAATCAGATAGCAACATTCCTCGCGAGGCAACATCAGCTGGATTATCTTGTGATAGTACATGATACCAGTGGTTGTTGTTAATGTTCTCCACAATTTCAACCACTCTGTTTGCGACGAAAGATTTCCATCTATGAGGTTCTCCATTCAACCATGCAATAACAATTTCCGAGTCAGTCCATGCAAACATTTGTGAGGTTGGTATTCTCATTGCTTGTCCAATTTGTTTCATGAGCTTAGATAAGAGTAAGGCTCCGCAGAGTTCAAGACGCGGTAACGAGACAGTTTTTAATGGCGCTACTCTGGTTCTAGCAGCAATCAGTTTGACTTCCACTTCACCATCCTCTCTCTCCACTCTGATGTATACGACAGCTGCGTATGCACGCATAGACGCGTCACTGAATCCATGAATTTGAATAGTTTCCTTGTTATTATCATTTGTGCTTAGCCATCTATCTATCTTAATCTTGTGAATATTCTGAAAGTCAGCTCTTATCTCTATCCATTCTTCTGTCAATGTATTATTTAAGTTTTCATCCCATGTGGCTTTTTCAAGCCATAACTTTTGCATTAGAATTTTTCCCAATACTGTACTAGGCGCAATCCAACCAAGTGGATCGAAAAGTTTTTGTATATCGGATAGGATGCTACGTTTAGTTATAGGTCCGTTGATGGGTGGTAAAGTTACGTTGTATTGGAATTGGTCTGAGCCGAGGTTCCATACGATTCCCAATGCCTTTATAGTACCATCAAGGTTTAAATCCACTTGTGCATTGCTCGATCTATTCTTTTCATCGATTGATTTCATGAATTCTACGTCATTAGATGACCATTTTGTAAGTTGAAAACCACCTCGCTCTAGTATATTTTTAACTTCTTTAGCTAGTGATATGGCAGACTGTGCTGAATCTGCCCCTGATAAAAGATCATCCATATAGAAATCTTCCTTTATAGTTGATGCTGCTAGTGGGTGTTCTCCTCCTTCGTCATTGGCTACTTGGTGTACTTACTACTTGGTCATTGGCTAATTGTGGACCCACTAGTAACTCTTCATTGAGGGAAACGTTGTTTGATCCCTTTGAGGAGGCGTCAAATACCACGCGGGTGCGTGACGTTTCTTTATCATTACGAATCACAGCGTGATGAGGTAAATATACGGATGGTATGGATTTTCTTTCTGTTTCAGGAATTCTTTCGGCATATCCTTGTTCTATGTATTCATTTATTACTTTGCTATATTCTGTCTTCAATTCTGGTGACTTAACAAATTTTCTTTCTAACTGCAAATATCTATTTGTTGCTACGTCTTTGGTATTTCCGTTCGGTGATTTTAATGTTACTGATCTAAAAGGTAATTTTACAATGTATCTTCCTTCTTTGTTTCTTGTAGTTGTCTTTTGATATAAAGTTTTACATTGCTTTTCTTCCAGAGTAAAATTCCTTTTCGTATCTGTGTCTATTTCCCACATAGACTTCAGCATGTCTTCTACTTCAATTTGATGATGCATAACAACGTATGTGTTTTGATTTTGTTTAATGTCAACATCTCCAAAGAGAATATTGCACTTAAAAATTCCTCGGAGGATTCGGGTGGGACTCGAACCCACAACCTTCCACAGTCCGGGTGGCTGTACTACCAATTATACTAGCCGAACCCCTTATGTATGTATTAATGTTTCCACTGGATATTGTATAGTATACCTACAATATTGATGAGACTATCGTCAGCTCATGGCGAGTTAAGCACTTACGAAATTCGTCGGCTTAGTAAGGGGTTCGGCTAGTATAATTGGTAGAACAGCCACCCGGACTGTGGAAAGTTGTGGGTTCGAGTCCCACCCGAACCCTCCGAGGATTTTTTTAAGTGCAATATTTACTTAAGAATAAATTGCAAAGAATTGCTATACCAAAAATAAAAATTATCTCCAAAGAGAATCCAACCCAGACCGGTCTTCTGAGCGGTGGGCGTGCCTGTTGGACCCTTGATTAATTCTTGTTCCAGAATTTGAGTGTACTCCTTACTCCCCAAGAGTAAGTCTATAGACCCTGGCATGAAGAACGTCTGATCAGCCAAGTTGAGTCCCTCGAGGTGGGGCCATGATTTTTGAATGATTGTTTTGGTAGGTATCCTTGTGAATAATTTTTATTTTTGGTATAGCAATTCTTTGCAATTTATTCTTAAGTAAATATTGCACTTAAAAAATTCCTGAACCCTCCGAGGAATTTTTTAAGTGCAATATTTATTTAAGAATAAATTGCAAAGAATTGCCATACCAAAAATAAAAATTATTCGTTTAACAGTTTCATCTTAACTAGTGGTCAAATATTTGTAATAATGTTTCCACTGGATATTGTATAGTATACCTACAATATTGATGAGACTATCGTCAGCTCATGGCGAGTTAAGCACTTACGAAATTCGTCGGCTTAGTAAGGGGCTCGGATGGTGTAAAGTGGATAGCATATCTGCCCGGTTTGCGGAAGGTTGTGGGTTCAAGTCCGACCTGAACCCTCCGAGGAATTTTTTAAGTGCAATATTTACTTAGGTATCCTTGTGGTCAATTGCTTAGACATCACGTAGGCTTGAGTAGACAGGCTATAATTTCGGTCCCATTGTGATCTTATTTGTAGTTGAACCACATGCTTGATTTCGGTTTTTGTAGACCCTACCCCTATAACAGTTCCCTTTGCAGGATGTCTTTTGAGCTTCAATAGTTGAGTCGCCTTTTCACTAATAAAGGTTGCTTGAGAACCTGGATCAATTAACGCACGTAGTGAAATGGTATGGCCTTGCTCACTTGTTGCTTCCACTATCGCAGTAGCTAATAAAGCTACATTCTGACTTGTACTGACTGATGACGCCATCATTGTACTAACTTGAAGTTCTTGGTTTTCTACTACATGTGATGAGGCCAGTGGTTGAGAAGAACTTGATGATGCCGCTGGATCAATTTTATTCACATGAAGAAGAAAATGATGACGCCTGTGACAAATTCTACAGGACCCAGGTGACTTGCATTTCGAGACTGGGTGTCCTGGTACAAGACAGTTGAAACATAAATGCTTAGTTTTAATAAACTCACTTCTCTGATTAGGTTCCATTTTAGTAAAGTCCTTGCAAAAACATAATTTATGGTCACCCTGGCACATAGGACAAACCTTCACGGCAGCAGCTGGCGTGGCTACGTACGACTGGTACGACGGACGATCTTTGTTAGACTCTCGACGGTTATCATTCCGCGTATTTGTGGAAATTAATTCAAGAGTGCGAAACTTCGATTCCAAAAATTTCTTAAATTCTTCCCAAGTAGGCAAAGCTTGACCTTCATCTTTGTATGCATACTCTTCCCAACTTTTGTGTGTCTCTGAGTCCAACTTCTGTACTAGAAGATAAATAATTACTAGAGCTTGTACTGATGCCGTTGTTCTCTAAATTGTTCAAACATTCTGTTGTAGTATCTAACAAACATTTCATCTGAACAGCTGATTGAGTATTCATTTTTCTTTGGTTGAATAATCTTTTCATAGTGTGATTCAAAATCATTCGTTTATTGCCATATCTCGCAAATAAAATTTCCCATGCGTGGGTATAATTGTTGGAGGTAACGGGAATGAACTTTAACAATACAATTGGGCTTCTGCCGAAATACTTGCCTTCAAATAATGAAGTTTCTGCACGTCACTCAACGTGTTATTATTGTGCACCAACGAAGTAAACAGATCTTTGTAAGTGGGCCATTCTTCGTAACTACCGCTGAATATGGGCAATTGTATTTTTGGTAACTGTATGGCCCCAGTGCGTAGATTCGTCGTATTGATGGTTGTGTTCACCGAGCTGGAGTCCATAGCTGATGATTCATGTTGTGAGGTGAGCATATCTTTTAAATCTCCTTGAATGACGGCGTAAATCTCTTCATACTTAAAACTCAAGTGGCACGACGACGTTAAGTTGTAATCGTAGTTAACTTCACTAATAATTACGCACGAAAGTGTAATCCTTTGTAGAACCTCCCTCATAGGCAGTAGGCAGCATGCGAGCTCGTCCTTATCGCTGTGGAATGCAGCGCCTTTTGTTCTCGCGCCAAGTAGTAGTGGGCGATATAAATCGATACTAAAAAAATATCGATACATTACGCGATAATATCGCTTCCATCCGATATTATCGAAACGCCTAGTATCGAATTGAATATCGATATATTTCATCCGATATACCAAAAATCGAATTAATTCGAATTGCTTATTCCTTTAAATGTGCAACACTGACAAATTAAGTAACAATAAAAACATTATTTTATACATTATTGATAAACTAGCCTTTGCAATAACGAAACGCATACATGAGATACTCTCCACGACGCGGCAGCACTAGTAGTAGTAGCATAGACCATAGAATCTATTTATGGTCACTTGTTTGTCTAGTCATTGGTTTCGTTCAATTCGTTCGTTATCATCTCAGTGCTGTCAACGCGCAAATATAACGGATAACCTATTCATAAACGCTATCTAATTTGTTATTACAGTTTAAGAAAAGTAAATTCCGTAAAGTGTGTGCAGTGATTTTTTTTTTTTTTTTTTATGAGATAGGGGGCAGACGAACAGACGGTTCACCTGATGGTAAGTGATTACCGCCGCCCATGGACACCCGCAACACCAGAGGAGTCGCAAATGCGCTGCCGACCTTTTAAGAAGGAATACGCTCGCTTTTTGAAGGTTTGTGGGTCGTATCGGTTCGGAAATACCGCTGGTGACAGTTCATTCCATAGTTTTGTAGTTCGAGGCAGAAAGTTTCTCGAGAAACGCACAGTTGAAGATTGCCAAGCATCTAAATGATGTGGGTGAAACTGTTGTCGAGTGGAACGGTGGCGAAATGAAGCGGCAGGAATCAATCCGAACAATTCCTCAGAGCATTCCCCATGGTATATTCGGTAGAATACACATAGCGAAGCTACATCTCTACGCAGCGCCAAGGGATCGAGCCTACTGCAAATATCTTGGCAGTCAACGATTCGAGTCGCTCTCCGTTGAATCCGGTCTAGAGGGAGAAGCTGGTACATGGGCGCCCCTGCCCAAAGATGAGAACAGTATTCCATATGCGGCCGAACTTGCGCCTTATACAGCAATAGACGATGGGCCGGAGTGAAATACCGTCTCGATCGATTGAGGACGCCAAGCTTTTTTGAGGCTAATATGAATATTAAGTATAACAGCTATTATAATATATTGCATTGAAAAAGCAAGCTGTTTTGTGTTTTGTTTACACGACTGTTTACGATTCATAAAGTAAGTATGTGTTCTTAACCTATAAATTACTAGGTATAAATTTTTACTATTTAATAGCATGGAACAATAAATAATGGAATGTGAGTGTACCTATTTTTTTGCGTGAAATGTGAATTTAACCGAGACTTATAGTGTATTTAGTGCATTTTGTTTTAGTCGCTAAGTCTGTTAATAAGGGATGGGATATAATCGATAAAATTTATTTCGATGAATTTGTTTTTATTTCATTAATTTTTGTGACTTTGGATTTTACTTACGCATTTTTTTTCTTTTTCAGGCAATTCTTTTAACATGGTACCTACAAAAAAAAGTATTGTTTGGAAATATTTCGAAAAAATTGATGAGAAATCTGCCAGATGCAAACTATGCCAAAAAAATGTTAAAACGGCTGGCAATACCTCTAATACGATGGCACATATCAAAAATGTTCATAAGGCGGTCTACTTGGAAGTTTTCAAAAGTAACAATAGTGCTGCTGTTATAAAACATTCTAATTCGGATTTGTCCGATTCAATCCCCACTACTTCGAAACAAGATATTATTACGATATCGGAATCTTACGTAAACGAACATCAACTGTCGCCTTTAACTTCTACGTCGTCTTCAATGGATTGTAGTGAGATACTTACGCACAATACTCAAACTGATCAAAAGATGGATTATGATAGGGTGTTGTCTTTGAAACGCCAGAGATCAATTGAAAGTAGTTTTGGCGAAATACATGCGTATACCTCTACTGGGGACAAAACTAAAAGAATTAACAATGCGATAATGTTTATGATCTGTAGAGACAATCAACCTTTTTCATTAGTTAAAAATGAAGGTTTCAAGAATCTTCTAAAGTAACGGTGCCTCATTATAAAATTCCTAGCAGAACCTCTGTGACACGCTGGATAGATGAAAAGTATGACGCATTATCAACAGTAATGAAAAATAAATTATGCTGTGTAGAAAATAGTAGTAGTAACAGATAATGCTGCAAATATGGTGAAGGCTGTCGAAATTGCATTTGGGAAAAAAAAGCATATCCCTTGTTTTGCGCATACACTTAATTTAGTAGCTCAACATATTTTGGATATTCCAGAACTACAGGAAATATTAATAAAAGCAAAAAGTGTTGTTACATTTTTTAAACAAAGTAGTGTTGCAAGTGACGAGTTGCGTAAATCAGTTCAAGCTGACACAAAATTGATTCAGGATGTCCCAACACGTTGGAACAGCATATACTATATGATTGCTCGTTTCCTTGATTTACGAAATGCTGTGAGTGAAATTTTGATTCGTCATAAGACAGCACCGCCGATGTTAACTGGTATGGAGTTGACTATATTAACATCGCTTCTTAACGTACTACAACCACTAGAAGCAGCGACTAAGGAAATATCTGGCGATAAATATTGCTCTAGTAGCAAAATCATTCCATTAGTGCACTGCATGATATCAAAACTGAAAAACCTAGTCATTGAAGAATCTTTAATCAAGGATGTACAAAAACGCACTCTTACTGAAATTAATAAACGAATGGGCGCAATCGAGCAGGTATCAGCATTAGCTATCGCTACAATATTAGATCCAAGATTTAAAAAACTTCATTTTGAAGATGCCATGGCGTGTGCAAATGCCGTCATTAAAATTAAAGAGATGATTAAAAAGAATCAACAGGATGAATCTACTGTGGAATCTGACTCTGACAACTCAGACAAAATTAGTCTATCATCGGATCTTTGGAGTGATCACCATAAACTGGTACAACGAAATTGGAAAACAAATAATACCAATGAAAGTCTTTCAGATGAGTTATCGCTTTATTTGAGGACTCCAGTGAGTAGATTTAACGAAAACCCATTAGAAGTGTGGGCAGACTATAAAATACAGTTCCCAACGTTATACAATGTGGCTTTTAAATATTTAACCATGGTGGCTAGCTCAGTTCCATCTGAACGGCTTTTCTCAAAAGCCGCACAGGTTCTTACACAGCAGAGAAGCAGATTGCAAGCCAAAAGGGTCAATAAAATTTAGTTTTTGCAAAGCTTAGAGAAGAAATACTGGGATTTATAAATCTTTCACTTTTGGGTCGTATGGCCATTGATTTCATTTGCATGATATATAAATAAAGTTTATTTGTTCTAGATGTTGTGACTCATATTAATAATATCAACCTTCCCTATTTAATATTAGAAACTAGTTTAATACGAGTAAGTAAGTAGGAAATTACTTACGATATTTTAAAAATATCGATATAAATGTTCGATATATCGCAAAGTATCGATAGAACATTACGATATATTATATCGAAAATAATATCGATATTTTTTTAACATGAACATCACTAGCGCCCAGGTGCGGGCCGGTCCGTCACTGCGTTATGCGGCTCGATTTCGACCATATGGTAATGGTAATAGGGTTCACTTTGAATGAAGAGCGGGACTAAGAGAAATACGGGTGTCTTGTAGCAAATTTATTGGCGACTAAAAATTATTTTCTAAGACACTGTTTTAAATATGCGTGCGATGGTGTCGCACCGTAGATGTATAGCTAGGTACTTATGAACGTTCGTAAGCTAGGACGGTAAATACGCGGTTTAAAAATACAATTTAGGGATTTAGGTAAATTAATACACAACATTAAGTTTTACACGGAGTGCAAACTATTGCCAACACACCTTTTCTCACTTTAAAGTTTCTGTAACATTAAAAACATAAAAAATAATTCATTAACACACATTAAAATAAACTATTATAAAAGTTAAGTTTCGCAACATCTTACCTTCAACAGTCCTTAAAGCAAAAAGTGAATCATAGACAATATGAATGAAGAACTAACGTCAAATAATGGGGATACCGTTTATTAAAAAATATTTCCCTACAATAGGGAGTTGGTTTTTCACAAGATAATACATACCTGCTAATATCTACTCTACTTCGCGGAATATTTTAAGATTTATTATTCTATTATTTTTGTTTAGATTTTTCATATTGTACATAATGTTTAAGATTTACTATGTTATACTTTAACATTTTGTATCTTTCTATAGTAATTCTTTGATCGACCGATAAATAAATTAATTGAAAATACTTGGATTCCAATTACTAATATGTTTAAGTATGTACAGTGGCCAGCACATCAAGTTACTACACTTTGACCTTGAGCGCATCGAAAGATGAACGGAGAAAATCGCACGAAAGAGACAAATAGCGTTGGGCAGATTCTACTTCACTAGTTTCGTGCCGCCCAGTGCAGCCCGCAACGCGAATTAAACCTTATTTTGCTACGCTAAAAGACCAAACTTATTATTAGATAGACAATGTTTGAAAAACTTAACAAGCAAACGGGCTACTTAAAGCGGGGAATTCAAAATTTGACATTTGGCACTTTGAAATACTTGACATCTACTTTAGAGATAACGATTCGATTTTTATTTACAACATTGTAAGAATTAGCTTTGAAATCTGTAAATGATGTTGAATACCTATATTGTTTCATTAACCTTCAGCTATGACTGTAAATTTGCTTATTCACGAAAACTATAGTGTATTAATTGGATATAAGAAGGGTCTACTTTTATTTCGGATTTTTTTATATCATAATATTGAATTGCATAACATCGAAGTAGGGTATTATTGGGCATTCTACTTCACTTTTGGTTTTTCAAAAATCGCTCACTCCGTTCGCTCTGTCTGAAAAACCAAAAAGCGAAGTAGAATTCCCAATACATTTTTGAAAAACCAAATGTGAAGTAGAATTTCCTATGCGTTTGCGTCAATTGGTTTCTCAATTCTCATCACTGTCTGTCCACCCGTTAATTTAAGTGCCTAAGTTGAGGAAAGTAGCAATCGTCGACCGAATGCAATGTTCGGTCAGTGGTTGATGGCACTTTGAAACGACAATTCCAATAGAAATGCGTTTGCGTCGATTAGTTTTCTCAATTCTCTTCACTGTCTGTCCACCCGTTAATTTAAGTGTCTAAGTTGAGGAAAGTATCATTCGTCGACCGAATGCAATGTTCGGTCAGTTGTTGATGGCACTTAGAAACGACAATTCCAATTCAACAAAAGCTGGAGCATAATGGATTTACGTCCCCGGACTGTTGTGACTTCGTTCTCAATTCGATTTCAACTTTACAGTCCGGAGACTACCAGATTTTGGTTCGTGTTTCATTGTTCATTGTTCATTTTTCGTCTTTCTTTGTGCTTTACCTCGTTTAGCGTTTCTTGCCAAACTTGGTGAGAGAAATCTTGCTCTGAAAGTTATAAACCCAGTTGATCACTCCGGGTAAATAATCAATCATCACAGACATCTCAGATAGACACCTTAGACCTTACACCGTTTCAGAGTGGGCCCCTATGCTCCTACTAAGGTTTTTCGGTCTTAGGTGACATCCACTAAATCCATGTTTCAATTTTGTATATATACAAACTCCAAACTAAAACTTTGCCATCGCGATGCAGGTTTTGATTATGTCATCTAATTTCATGTTAACGTATCTAACCAATTTATCAAGACATTAGCGCCGTAAGCATAACACGGGCGCTCGGTGTCTCGCATAACTGGACATTAGACCCGCGGCGTCGTATGTCAATACGAAACGTATGTGTAAACAACGCTGGATACCTCTATATCGTTTACCTAAATAATGTTTTGTTGAAATTAAAATTAAACTTTTTTTGTTTTCTTAATTCGGTTATATCTAATAGAAAAACAATTTAAAAAAGTAGAATAATGTAACAACACCCAATCATAAGTAAAAAAAGAAATAAAAAAAAATACTTGAGGGAGGGTTTGAACTTGGAACCTCCGAATCATCATGAATTATGGTGCATGTAGGTATGTAAGCCTTTCAGCGTTAGAGAATAATAACATACATACCTAATTTATTTATTTACTTTTTAACTTAATATGAATATGATTTGTGAAATCATGTTCCAGCAATACATTAATTGTATCTTTAAAGTTATCAATAAATTTAACAAAAATATTATTATACTAACGACTTGTTTGATCACTTATACCTTGTGGACAGAATTATTTTCCTCAAAATCATAAAAAGTAGGGTGTGTAGGTATATTATGGAAAATGCTTCTTTTGGTTAAAATTTTATGATAAATACTTAAAAGATTATGAGCAAATTTTGGCGCGATCGGAAGGCCGGTGAAAACGATTAACGAATTATGCATACAATTCAAGTAATTCCTACGCAATCACTATGAGCAAATTTTACGTCCTATATGCACTTTCTATGTGTTTACTTTGTATAATCTAGCGCTGTAGTTTGAACGGTGGTTGAGACGCAAGGGTCGTCGGTTCATGATAATGTACCAATGTGATGTTGTGTATATATTTTCTTGTGCGATGGTAGCTTAGTGGTTTGGAACGCGACTTCCATGCGGGTTCGGGTTAAGTTCCTAGCATGCACCTCAAAACAAAATACATTAATTGATCGATACTTTGTATTATTTTTATGAATTATAGCGTTATCAAAATTTATTTAAATAAATCTATACTTCTTAAAGACGAGGTCTCAGAAATCAGTTATTGCATTAATTCATTTCAACAATTATCAATTTACGATGTAGCACGTGCAGTGACGTACGTAGCGACAGCTGCTCCGCGCAATCCCAAAACGTTGCAATATTATAATAACACTTTCTCAATACACATACCTAAATGCTTCGATTCCTGTATCTTTAAGTTAATGAAACTAAATTATTATGGAACTAATAGCTCATCTGATCACTAGAAATAACAGTGAGCAGACCCAAAACGTCGTATATATGTCAACCTCGATCACACCTGATGTTAAGTGATGATGAGGTCTAAGGTGAGCCATGCTTGCCCGTGAAAAGCCTATTCACTCTTGCTTAAAAGAGGTTCATGTTATATTGTACTACGATAAAATAGGCAATAAAATATTTGCATGCCGATGAGATAGGTGAAACATTAATGTTCTCAATTGAATTGTATTTGAACCACCTCTAGGTATGTAACCATGTTTCAAGCAAATAAATGATCACTGATTTCTGACGATGTTGAACACCCCCATATTAATTTAAATTTCATATTTGACGACCTGTAGCACAGAAGCTTAAGCGTTATGACTTAAGGTCGCGGGTTCGATCCCCCATACGAACACAAATGTTTGTTGATGAAATGGATTCAGTGGTTCTGGATGATTATTGTCCATCATGCTTCGAAATTACATAGGCTATCTAAGTTATGTGTCTAAGGGTGGTATCTAAGTTAAGGATGTAATTTAGTTTTCTATTGATTGTACAGTAAAACTCGACTGACTGGACTAATTGTTGTTGATAGGCATTAGGATAACCGAAAATCCTGATATTCGAATGTATCAGGGATAATGTTTTGTATGTATTTATTAAAAATAACAAATAAATATCAACGAAAATCAATGTATATCCATTAAACACAACGTTTCGTTTTCGTTGATATTTATTTTTAATTAACACTTAATCATGGATATACATAAATATTTACTTAGTGTACATAGGTGCATAATACCAAACTAAATAAAATATAGTTGCTTCTTAAAATTAAACTTTTCGAAATATTCATAATTTTCTTGACTACGCTGTAACAAGAATTGCAAGTAGTAACTCAACTATTGGTAAGTAGTTCAGGCCGATGAATAATCCTAATGTCAATACCTAGTCCACACCTCAATGCGGTTCCTGGTAAGTAACTATGGTGCATCAGTATCGTACTCTATAGGAGAAAAACTCGTCAAGATGCCAACATGGTATTATAAGACCCTCCTATGAATAAAGCAAATAAGCAACGACCCTTAATCCCCAGCAGTTACATATAACTTGGTTGCAGTTGGTAGTCCGGATAATTGCGAATCCAGATGAGAATCACGAACAAACTGAGGGCTGGATAAACGAGTTTCTATGTATGTTACATAGGTACGTAATACTATACTATGTGCGTCCTAGGTGTCCCAAGAGCATAGTCTTGAAGTGTCCCAAAGGACATGAAGGAAAAGTATCTTAAATTCTTAAGTTAGTTACTTCAACGGAAAAATATAACCCTGTATAACAATAAAATAGAGTTACGAAAGTAGGTTTGTTTAAAGACGTTAATTGTGAAATAAACCTTTAGTCGACAATTAATAAAAGATGCATACGAATCATTTCGCCGTTTTCACGATTGACAAAAACGACCTTGTTGACAAAATTATAGAAATCAATAAGCCAGTGGTAGGTAACTTGTCGATCTACTAGACTTAAATGAACTAAAGCAACCGACCGAATATAATTGTTTATTTTTAGGTATTAAAACAATCAAACGCTGTGTCCGTCATTAATGCTAGATTGTATGTATCTTCGAGGCTCATACGAAATAAGTATAATATGTATTATTATGAAAAAGAAATCAAGGTTCCTGAAAACAAACACAAGTACACTAGGTACCTACTGATTTTCAGTCATCATGTCAAAATGGTGGAAAGGGATCAATATTGCACTTAAATGGGTATATTGTTTCCTTAACAACAAGTATATTTTTCAAACTTCAAATTACGCATCATATCTATGAATAAAGGTTTAATACCCCTGCTAAAATAATGTGCTGTTGCACTTTTCAAGGGGGCAATCACGGACTTTAAGCGAAAATATTAATAGAGTTTAATTATATGTATTTGTGTATGTATTTGGATTACGAAATTCGCATTCATGACTCAATAATTTTATATCGGTTTCTTTATTGATAATTATGATTATTTTAGAAAAAATATTTTAAGCGCTTTAATAAGTGGAATATCACTAACGTGTTAAAATCGATTTTAATCCTTTAAAACCAAATTATTTAGAATGTTTAACTTTCATTCATTCAAAATAACTAGTAATTTTTTAATATCTGCAAAGAGATAGGAAAGTAGGTGAATACTTTTTTATTTATTTCTATTTATAGCAAAAGATCTTTTTATTGTAAACATGAAAATATTCAATACTTAAAATCTAATTATAGCATAAATCTAGTTAAGCAGAAATTACTAATGAATAGCTAGTACTAGAAATGTATCTACCAATTTTACTCGACAATAACTCGATACATTGCAGAATCAAGTCCTTAAATAAGCAAAACGAAAATAAATAAAATCAATCAAAATACGCACAAAAATAATTTCGCTGCTAGTTCAAGAATTATCATGTAAACAAAATTATTTTGCTGAAAATCATAAAAGTCAGAGGTAGGTAACTTGTTAATTTACTAGTCAATTATACAAAGTCAATTTCAATTATAATGTCGCTTAGGATAAAGTTTATTTTATCTACTGATTTGCAGACAAACATTGAGTGTTTCCCACCATTAAGTCGTAAGCACCACTTTTATACAAAGTCAATTTCAATTATAATGTCGCTTAGGATAAAGTTTATTTTATCTACTTATTTTATCTACTGATTTGCAGACAAACATTGAGTGTTTCCCACCATCGAGTCGTAAGCACCACTTTTATACAAAGACAATTTCAATTATAATGTCGCTTAGGATAAAGTTTGAAATCAAATTAAATAAATGTGTCGATTACGATTAAATAGTGGAAAGGGTTCAATACTGCTCTTAAACAGTTATTTATTGTTTACTTCGCAATAAGTATATTTTAACTAACACCAAACTTACGCGTTATATCTATGAATAAAGGTTGAATACCTCTGCTAAAATAATGCCCAGTTGGTACTTTTTTACAATAAAAACGCGGTAAATGATGTGTACCGTATCAGTACTCCCTGGAGACATCTTATTAACAAGAAATAGTGCTTCGGTATTGATACTCTCAGACCAAGAAATCGAGGAAGACCCCAGAAACTCTGAAAAATGTTCGTAAGTTGAACTAATTAATTGTCATAATCATCTATTTTCCAGGTTTTATAAACTTTTTCAAGTTGTTGTCGTAATCTTCTGTCTTACCAGGTCTTCTAGTACTTTTGCTTATATTTGTCTATAACATTGTTTCCAATTTTATTGACAGATATTGAACCATTATCTCCTGACTATATGTAATAATGAATTTCAGGTCTGAAATCAAAGGAAACAAACGGTCGAAGAAGATCATTGCCTCCACAAACCAATTCTTCGAGTCAGAAGACGAAAGCCTAAGGTAATTTCGATACGCGTTTTGTCTACTATTCATGCTCTCGTTATCAATTTATCTTCTCCGTTATTATATTACATCTTGAACTACCATGTTCAGAATATAGTGATACTTAACATCAATTTTTTTTTCTAGTTCGAACAAAAGAAAGTCCGTCAAACGTTCAACTCAGAAGTCGACTAAAGCAACGCCTAGCGTTGCGTCTGAGTGGTTGTTCGACGAAGAGTCGGATGAGGAAGTAGCCAAAAGAGACTGCTCCTATCTCATCTTTCACCCGTCGAGTGCCAGGCGGAGTCACGCGCAGGACTGCTCTGTTGGACGGAGAGCTACTGGCTGAGCTACGCCTCTACAACTCAGAAGAGGTACGAAAATTAAGCGGATTGGATAGGTGTGAGAAGGCAGTAATTTGGGTTCGCCTGCAAGGGGAGGCGAACTCACCAGAATTTAGTTATTTAAAAAAATTTGTAAAAAAGGCAAAAGCCAAATTTACGGAAGAAGGAGTTTTTTATAGCGATAATAATAAAAAAAATAGGCTATGAATTTCATTTAATATTAATATTAAAATTTATAGAGTGACTCCAAGGAGTTACTTACATGGTATTATTTTTATTATTACCGATGTAAAACTTCTTCCGTGAAATTTATTTTTGCAATTTTCGCATAGCACCGTGAAAACATATCCATAATGTCGAAAACTACTTTCTGTTCTGTATGCGACGTATCTATTAGAAACAAAGGTTTTTCCGCCCATTTGAAAAGTATTTTACACAAAAATAATAGTGCAGTTGTTGAAAGCGACGGTATCGAAAAAGTACACAGTGCTTTTCGTAGTCGCATTGCTTCTTACCGCGTTAGATGTAACGGCGATCGGGATGAGCAGGATAAGGAGCGCGCGTCAGCCAGCACTCCCGCTGATTTTTTATCGCAATTGCGTTCACACGTTCGTCTCTTGCTTTCGGCACGAATGCAAGCGTATTCTACCATCAAAGTAAACTTTGAGTTATTTGCTGAATTTTTTCAACATAAAAATGATTCAGTTTCAATTAAATCTTTTGCTACTAAAAACATACTCTTGCATCAAAATTATAATTTTGAAGAGACGTTTTTAAACGTTGTTCATTTACTTTGTAAAAAAATTGAAAATTTTGAAAATAGAGATAGCGGGTGGGCTTACCTGCGAAGTTTATATTTAGAAGTAAACATTAATAAATACGAACCTTTGAGAGCGTCAAGTTTTATAGATTTGCCTGAAACCATAAAACATAAACGAGCGTGTATAAATATTAAAAATTCAGATAATCATTGCTTTTTATGGTGTGTTGTAGCGTCACTTTTTCCTGCTAAAAGTAACGCTCATCGTACGACTTCTTATCCTCACTTTGAAAGTGTTCTTAATATTAAGAACCTTTCTTTTCCAGTAGGGTTTTCGGATATAAGAATCTTTGAAAAAAACAATCCTCGCATAAGTATTAATATATACGGTCTTAAAAAGAACTGTAACGTTGTTGGACCTTTGTACAAAAGCGAACGTCGAAAAGAACATCACGTTAACATGCTTTTTCTTGAAAAAGATAAGCGCACACATTACTGTCTTATTAAGGATTTATCCAAATTACTTCGCAAACAGTTAACTAAACATCATTCGAAAATATATTTATGTGAAGATTGCATGATTTTTTTTGACAACAACGATAAACTTGATACCCACATTTGTAGTGGTGTAGCAACAACTTTACCTAATGAAGGAACTCGAATACAATTTAACCACTATGAGCGTATGCAAGATATGCCCTTCGTTTTGTACGCAGATTTTGAGTCGTTGTTAGAGCCAACAGAACGCAATTCAGAATCGAGTTGCACATCATCATTACATAAACACACACCGGCCGCATTTGCTTACTATGTTGTTTGTTATTACGACAGTTCGCTCAACAAATTTGTCTCCTATCGCGGACCTAACTGTATTATAAAGTTCTTGAAATATATCTGACATTACTAATATCTATAATATTTTGCAGTCACCGTTGCCAATAGCGTTAACTGATAATGACAGAACTAATTTCGCTCAAGTAAAAAACTGCTTTCTATGTGATAAAATATTATTTGATGATAAAGTAAAAGACCACTGCCATCTTACCGGACGGTATCGCGGTGCAGCACATTCATATTGTAATTTGAAGTATCGCCTGCCTAAATTTGTACCAATTTTTTTTCATAATTTAGCTGGTTATGATAGCCATCTTTTTATACGAGAATTAGGAGAAATGTCTGGTAGAATTCACGTAATAGCAAAAAATAAGGAAAATTATATTTCATTCACAAAATATTTCCGAGTGAATGGTACTGACATCATGCCAGTTCGTTTTGTAGACTCTTTCAAATTTTTAGGTACGAGCCTTGAGAAGCTAGCATCAAATTTAAATAATAATGACTTTAATCATTTATCACGGTTTTATCCATCTAACAAGCAATTTAATTTATTGAGACGCAAAGGAATTTATCCTTATGAATATATAACTACTTGGGCCACGTATGAGGAGGAAGGGCTTCCTCCCCAGGAATGTTTTTTTAGTAAACTGCATAATAGTAATATTTCGTCAGAAGATTACAAACATGCAACGAAAGTTTGGCAAACTTTTAAAATATCGAACCTTGGAGAATATACCGATTTGTATCTCAAAACAGATGTTCTTTTACTAGCAGACGTCTTCGAAAGTTTTCGACAAACTTGTAAAACAAATTACAAGTTAGATCCAGCTTTTTACATAACAGCACCTAGTCTAAGTTTTGATGCTATGCTGTTAAAAACAGACGTAAAATTAGAGCTAATAAATGACTTGGAAATATTACGAATGATTCAAAAAGGTATTCGCGGTGGAATTTGTTTATGTCCTACAAGATATTCAAAAGCTAACAACAAATATTTAAATTCTTATGACCCAACAAAAAAAAATAACTTTCTGGTTTATATAGACTGTAATAATCTCTACGGTTATGCTATGTGTGCTTATCTACCTCACTCAAATTTTAAGTTATTAAATGATGATGAAATTAGCAGAATTGATTTCCAGAATGTACCAATTAATGGATACATTGGTTTTATACTAGAAGTAGACTTAGAATATCCAGAAAAATTGCATGATGTTCATAATGACTTTCCTTTTTGTGCACAAAAGTTAATTCCACCGGGTTCAAAAACTTCTAAATTAATTCCAAATTTATACGATAAATTTTTGTATGTTATCCAGTATAGTAGCGCACCTGCAAACTTGTTTAAAACATGGTTTATTGTTAAAAAAATTCACAGAGTAATTCAATTTAATCAGAGTCCTTATTTAAAACAGTACATAGATATGAATACGGAATTAAGAAAAAAAGCAAAATCAACATTTGAACAAGATTTTTTCAAACTTTTAAATAACAGTATTTTTGGGAAGACTCTAGAAGATACGGAGAAAAGAGTTGATGTGAAATTGGTAAATATGTGGAATGATGATAAGAATAAAACGAAGAAAAGTATTTGTGCCGAGCGATTGATATCTAGACCAAATTTTCACAGCGTTACTATTTTTACAGAAAACTTTGTAGCCGTTCAAATGAAACCTGAAACAATTACTTTGGATAAACCTATTTATATTGGTTTCTCCGTTTTGGAAATATCTAAAAGTCATATGTTTGATTTTCATTACTCTATTATGAAACCTTTCTATAATGAAAAGTTGAAACTTTGCTATACGGATACTGACAGTTTTCTATATTCAATCGAAAGTAAAGATTTTTACAATGATTTAAAGATACATTTCCTTCCTTATTTCGATACCAGCAATTATCCTTTAAATAACAGTTACAATATTCCATGTTTAAACAAAAAAGTGCCAGGTCTTTTTAAAGATGAACTAGGTGGGAATTTAATATCTGAGTTTGTAGGTCTAAGGTCAAAGTTATATTGCATTAAAACCGAAAAAGAGGAATATAAAAAAGCAAAAGGGGTACAAGAACAGGTCTTGAAAAATGTTCATTTTAAAGATTACTTTAAGGTTTTAAATAAGAATATTTTTTTACGAAAAAAAAATACTATATTCAAATCACTTAAACATGAAATATTTACCCAAGAACAGGAAAAAGTAGCTTTGTCGGGTAATGACGACAAACGTGTCATATTAAAAAATAAAATTTCAACCTTATCATGGGGTCATTGGAATAGCATATTCTAAGACTCATTTTATTTTAGACATTATGGTATGTTTTCACTGTGTTTTCTATGATAATAGCGTAATATGTATGAAAATAATAATATTATTTTACAAAGCTATAACTTTGTTTATGTCGAAATCTTATTAAATTAAGATCATAAACAAAACATTTTACATGAGGTCATAAGGCTACTATTTTTAAACTTGTTTATGTAAAATGATAACATTAAATAACTTAATTTATAGAACCTTTCCGACCATTTATCGTAAGCGCCACTTTATGCAAACTCAATTTGAATTATAATGTCGCTTACGACAAAGGGTGCATAGGGTCGATATGTGAATAGGTACGTATCGTATCTTTGTTTTATGTACCTATAACTTTGTTTATATGAAGATTATAAATTAAACATTTTACTTTGTACAGACAGCCGCACATCAGGTTACTACAATCTGTCAAATTTCTTCAATCGAACCTCACCTTTATGTCAAACGTGTTTGGTTCAATATCAACTAAGGAAATTTGACAGATTGTAGTAACCTGATGTGCGGCTGTCCCTACATGAGGTTATAAAGTTACCATTTTTATCGTAAAATGATAACATAGATAACTTAATTTAAAAAGTTGTGGAACCGTCTTCTTTGTGTTTTCTCTGATAAAGTGTGATGTTACGTTAGACAAAATTTTGTAATGTTAATAACAATAATTATTATTATAATATAATATATAATTATTATTATTATAATAAAACGTTGTTTCATTATTATATGACCTGATTTAACCTGGTTCATCAAGATTTAAGTACAATCCGCCACACATCAATGTAAATGACTTCAATCCAATCTCATCTTTATGTCAAACCCGTTTGGTTCAATATCAGTTTAGAGAAATTTTACTGATTGTGGTCACCTGATGCGTGGCTGACTGTACCTACAACATATTTAACAAACAGTTTTTCAAAATTAAAAATCAAGTCTGAACTTGGTTATTTCATTGAACACGTGTATGTCGATGTCACAAATTAAGTAGAGTACACACGAAAAAATGTACTGTGTCAGCTTTTTAATTTCGGTCACTTATAAACTCATACGTACAAACACTTGTGGTATATATTTCCTTTAAGCGCATGTAAATGAGACTTGCCTTGAAGACACGCTGAAAAAAAGTCGTTTCGTTCCACAAATCTTTAACGTTGAATCAATCATCTTGAAACATGGTAAGTACTTAATTGTAATACGAATATATTATTTTTCTGTAGAGTGCAGTACATTGGGTACGTGATAAATTATTGTTTTTTTTTTTTTTCAGAACACTACTACAACTACCTCACGCGATTGCGAGCAGTGCCCTCCATCTCCGCTGCAAGATGCGCAAGACCCCTTAGAGGGGTTGTCTCCGATATTCCCACCTTGGGCGGAGGAACTGGAAGAGGCGCCTCTCCAGCGCAAAATAAAGAAAGCACGAGCTCGCCATTCCGCGAAGCAGTATCCGTCGACATCCTACGTCAAGCACCGTCCTCACCCTGATGCAACATCGGCGTCTTACGTTAAAAAAAGCACAACCGGCTCCCGAGCTCGTCGCATCGTAAAAATACAAATTATCAATTGTGAGAAGGACGGTTATGACGAGGAATCAGATAACGTCCTTCTCACGGCCCAGTATGTTGTCACGGACCCGATAGACCCCGATTGGATCAGACGGAGGCGGTGATAAGCACAATATCAAAGAAATTGTGTGGCTATAGCTTTAGTTTTTAAAAGGCTATAATCTATAATTTCTTAAGATTAAACTTCTCAAATAGACTTTTTGCGTGGGATACCTTATCACGCATACGTCTACAGAGAGACATTTAAATTAAAATTGACTGTAATTCAATGTACCTACTTGCATAATTAATAATTAAGTTGATGGGTATGGTTCACTAGCGCCGCCAATTAATATAAATTGTTAGCTAATAAACCTCTTCCTCCAGCCTCTAGTGAAACACCTACAATTTATTTAATAATTGAGCTCTATCTACTTCTTGGTCTGTTGGTCTACTCGAATTTTTTTTTACCACTATTAGTGTCTGTTTTTATTTTTATTTTTTTCGACGTTTATCCAAAATCCGAGTGCTCAATTATTAAACAAATAGCATAATGTGATTTCCAAGGGCTGGATGTTCGAATTTATTAAAAATAGATCAACGTTTAAACGCGATCAATGCAAGCGAAAACAATGGAACGGAACTAAACAGAACGGAAAGGAACGGAGGAGGCGCTAAACTGAGTTACGTTCCTTTGTTATCGCGTTTAAGCGTTGATCGCGTTCAATTTTAACGGTGTAATCGACCCATAGTTAGAACTTTAAAACAACTGACAACGCTTAATGTGTCTTACCCTATACCATACTAGACATTTATAAATTCACTTGACGTTCATAAGTAGGTACATTATTTTATAATGTCTAGTATTATTATGATACTGATATTTATTGACAGCTGGGTGGTCAGTATAAGCGCAAATGAAATCGAAACTTTACGACACATACCTACATTGGTATAGGCATGTGTGTGTGATTGGAACCGGTATTAATAGCGTAGTTGAAGCACTATATATATATATATATAACTGTATATTCTAGTCAATTTATTTTGATTTGTTTGGATGTTTTTGAAAATATTCCTTCATACTTGACTGTTCTTTCAGTAGTTAGTAAGGTATTTATAAATACTTAACTTAATTATAATTTATAATTCCTTATTTTCATTATTTGAATACTGCTTTTCGACAAAATCACTACCTGTTTTATTGTTATTTAATAAACAAGTATGATGTAGTTATGAGTTTCATTTATTCTCTAGTCATAAATTGGGTTTATTTGTAATAATATTATTTTATCCACGATGTAGCTACGATCGGATTTAAAGCTAAGATGCTCCATGGCTCGACTGGTTTTTCAAAGATAGAATTGAGAAACCAATTGACGCAAACGCATAGGAAATTCTACTTCACATTTGGTTTTTCAAAAATGTATTGGGAATTCTACTTCGCTTTTTGGTTTTTCAGACAGAGCGAACGGAGTGAGCGATTTTTGAAAAAACCAAAAGTGAAGTAGAATGCCCAATAATACCCTACTCATCGAATGGCAGAAACTTCATTTCGTCGAAAATATTTTGGCTCGTATCATTAAGCATAACTCAAAACGCATAATTTTGTAAGGTTGAATCATCTTTAGGTATGCCTAAGGTAAGTTCAATATCCATAATTATGAAACGACTGAACTTTTATACGCAGAAAGTTTACATTTAGAATCATCCTTAGGCATACCTTTCTTATGGTTACCTATCTTAAATTCGAATTTTTTAGTACGAATTTCATTTTCTATGTTATTAAAACAAATAAGTTTATACAACAATTGCTTAAAAATGTATGTATTTCTATTATGATTTTCAATCATTAATTTGACAAGTAATGTGGCTCAGGTGAAGCATGCATGCAACCGGGCATGCATGCAGGCATTCAAGTATGCAGCATGCATTGATTCTGTCACGGCTCCGGTGCTGCAAGGCTTCGGCGGTCCCACGCGAGCTTATCGTCGCAGATGATTCTTGCTCGTGACATACTCGTATATATGACCAATTATAAATATGATCACATTGTGATGATAATAAGTTAAAATTCATTAAATTAACATTTATTATATTCATAGAATAATTTCGTATTTCTTACAAAAATCGTAGAACAGAAAATTTTATTGATTACAAATTCGAAGATAATGCTTATTGCTGCTGCAACTTTCTCACAAAGACTCGTGTCGTTCTCGGGAATGCAAGCATGATTTCTGTCTCAGCTCCGGCGCTGCGAGGCTCCGGTGATCCCACTCACAGCTCATCGTCGCAGAGGGTTTTCGCTCATCATCGCAGTTTAGACTAACAAACCATCTGCTCCTCAGTACGCGGGCCGCCTCACCCCTCCGCGCTTACGCGGAGTTGTATTACATCTAGGGGTAGGGCAGACAAGACTACGTGGAGTCGGTTATGCAGCGATTCGTTTTTGACAAAACAGTAATATTCAATTTTATTATAATAAATATTACAATTTTATTTAATACTAGCGGCCGCCCGCGACTTCGTACGCGTGGGGTTAATTATTGACACTTACCGTCATATTTGGACAATCTACACAATGTATTTTTATAAATTGTAGCCTATGTGTTATTCTGATGTATAAGCTATATTGTGGTAAAGTTTCATTTAAATCCATTCAATAGTTTTTACGTGAAAGAGTAACAAACATCCATACATCCTTACAAACTTTCACCTTTATAATAGTAGTAGGATATATTACAGTAATATAATATTAAACTAGCTTTTGCCCGCGACTTCGTTAGCGTGGACTTCAGGTTCGTAGAAACCTCAAAAATTGTAGCCTATGTGTTATTCTGATGTATAAGCTATATTGTGGTAAAGTTTCATTCAAATCCATTCAGTAGTTTTTACGTGAAAGAGTAACAAACATCCATACTTACAAACTTTCGCCTTTATAATAGTACTAGCGGCCGCCCGCGACTTCGTCCGCGTGGAAAAGTAACTTTTTACCCCCCTTTCAACCCCTTACAACCCCTTTTTCGCAATAAAAAGTAGCCTATGTTCTTTCTCAGGGTCTAGATTATCTGTATACCAAATTTCATTAAAATCCGTTCAGTAGTTTTGGCGTGAAAGAGTAACAGACAGACAGACAGACAGACAGACAGACAGACAGAGTTACTTTCGCATTTATAATATTAGTATAAGTATATTAGTATGGATAGTAGGATCATAAGTATACTATTGTAAAGAGCGATATGCTATTAAAAATATCCTATATAAAATTTTGTCATTCAAAGTATGCCAAGTGAAATTCTACCAAATAATAGTTCGACTTAATAATAAAATTATCCTAAATGAAATTCTGCCTTCTTCATAGTATGCCAAGTGAAATTCTACTCAATAACATTTCGACTAAATAAACGATAATTATGCTAAACGAAAATATGCAAAATTAAAATTTGGATAAGAAAATTATGCTGAATAAAATTCTACCTTCAAGTGTGCGATTAAAAATACGGCCTAAAACATTCGACCAAACAACTATTATCCTAAAGATTTTTTTTAGGAATACCTACGACAGATGATTTGTAAACGTTCGTAAAAGTATCTTTTGCACGTTTTACGATTGAGACTAGAGTCACCACATCTCAGCGTGTTATTCCCGGTTGCGTCCAAAGCGGTCGCTTCGGAGTCCGGGGCACGCTTTGACAATGATCCAGGATTTGGGGAGTCTGGCAATTACAATGAAGCGACTGCCTTCCGACCTTTGCAACCCTTCAGCAGGGGAACCAGACCATCCGATTCACGGTTACACGTTTCAGAGACGTGCAGGTTTCTTCACGATGTTTTCCGAAGGACACGAATCCTGCAACCCACCAAAAATCCCGCAACCCAATCGCATATAAGCGAGGTTTCAGGGCCGTAACCCGGAAGTTTGGAGAGAAGCGAACAGTGTAGTAGACAAGTGATGACTTAGAACACTTCTCCGACCATTGGCGAACCATTGCTTCAAATAGAGTCCAATGGAGACTTTTAGGGGAGGCCTTTGCCCAGCAGTGGGACAAAGGTAGCAGACGAGCAGGCGGATCATAGACACCTGCAACACTAGTGGAGTCGCAAGTGCGCTGCCAACCTTTTATCTCCTTCCCCCTCCCCCCTCCGGGTGGGCCTCTGGTACCCTCACTCACTCGGCGTGCACAGGTGCGGCTTCACGCCAGTTTTCTGTGAGGCAGTGGTATCACTCCGGTCGAGACGGCCCATTCATGCCGAAGCGTGGCTCTCCAACAATCACCATACTTCGCTATAACATCTTCCCAGAAGTGTGATACGAACGCTAGAAGATTACCTGTGGAGCGTTTCGGTCTAAAACCATATTGTCGGTCATGGAGTAGGTAGCGAATGATCTTTTAGGTAGCGGATAAGTTAAGTGTTAAACTATCCGCTCAAATACTTTTTACAATATTCAAAAACAACTCAAGAGACATGATTTGTTTCTTAAACCTACTCAACAACTGCAACGGTTTTTAATTTTACAAAAGTGTTTCAAAGCACTTAACGCATTTAAAAAAATCTACCAAGTTCAATTGGTTATTTAGCAAAAACATTCTATGTCTCTTAAAATGTTTTATTAGGTGTGTAGTGTGTTTACAGTTATAAGATGAGTGAGAGATGAGGGAAAGTTAATGTGCGAAACAAACCCAATGATAGTCGATCAAACACTGATTTTATTCATAAGTAGATATTAAAAGCTAACTAACCAGACGTAGGTAAACAATAATTATAACCGCGTTATTGACCTAAATTCTGAGTCATCGACATTATACCTATTGTGCGGTCACTAACCCGTACAAGGTGTAAATAAGCAATAGAAAGTTTTGCTATAAAAAAATCTGTCTTTTCTCGTAATAACGACTATATTTTTCTATTTTTTAAAATAAAATGAGTTAAATAAAGTAGTTAACTTTAATTTATCATCAAACATGTCCAACTTTTCAAAAATCTCCATACAAAGTATTTAAAACTTGTTCTGAATTTTCAAACGCCATTTTCTCGGAATGACAGTCATGTGGGTTAACACACTATTGCTTATTTGCGTCCATTTATGAATGTCAAATTTTATAATCTACCTACCGCTTATTCGGAAGGTTATTATTCCACCGAGAAGAATCAGAAGAAACTCAGTAGAACTTAAATCTTTTCAGATTTTAATCATACAATTTTTGAAGAATTTAATAAAATTAACATTTTATAACACAGTGTAGGTGAACAGTTTATCATTTCCACAAATTCTTGTCATTTAGGTATTCTTCAACTGTGTAATAGGCATTTGCCATCAAATAAGATTTAACTTGAGATTTAAATTTATGTATGGGTAAATCAACAAGGGTTTGTGGTAATTTGTTAAAAAATTTGCAAGCGGCAACATTTTTTTCCGGCTTCTTTTAATCTCCGCGGCACGGTGTCCATTGAAATCTACAACAAAGGAAATTGTCTAAATATGCAACTTTAAAACTAATTTAAACACTTTTTTACGGACAATGTCGTTTAAGTTTTTAATCTCTCTGATAACAATTATCTATTGTGAAGGTAATTGTTCGGTTACATCAATTTTTAAAATCACTGACGTAATCGTAAATGTTTACAATACTTAGGTATTATTATTATATGCAGGTGTGCAAAGAAGGTAGCAGCAAAATTTTTAAAGCAATTGTTCGTCTCCAACTTTGATGTCACGTTGAATAAAGCAGTTAAAACTATGCAGTACCTATATATAATAAACAAAAATGAGTAATAAATAAATTAATTAATGTAGGATGGTGGGGCAAGGAAACCGTTTTAGTATATCTTCTTGTATTTAACAATAATATTCTTCCCATCTTTACATCTTCCGTCGTCCGCGGCCATTCGTCTTCTCCCTCACTCTCACACGTCATCCTAATTCAAACATCGTTCTTTACACGTTCCATATCTTGCATCTACTGATCGCCCATACCACACTCGGCCATTCTGCATTCAGTATGCCCTCATACTGCTCTCATACTGCTCTTCCATACACCTTAAAAACTGTTTACAACTTTATAAAAATCAACATAACATAAAACACATCTTAATAAAAACATACGCATCAAAAAATTTCTTCCTCTTCTTATAATCTTTTACCGCTAACTCTTTAAATTTAGCTCCACGCCACCTACTATCGGCTGGTGTCCTCTTTCGCTTCTGCCTACCCCTCCTCCTTGTCCTGCGGAACGTCCTCTTGTTATCCGTCGTAGACTGCAAACTTCTTTCAGCTTTTTCGATCAAAACTTCTTCGTCGTTATTTTTCTTTATTTTGCTGTCATTTCTGTCATCACCGTTCGTTGGCATTTTTGTTTGCAAAGGCTTGACACTAATGTCATCGATCATCACAACGTCTGAATGATTATAACTTCGCTGACAAAGATTTAAATCATAGATATGCCCTGACACCTAAAAACGAGGCAATATTTTGATGACATGACGTGTGCGTGTCATCGAAAGTCACTGCCTATGAGGATAAATTACGGTCAGCAAAATTTTCATACTGGGAACTATAAATAAAACAATTCCTAAATTTAAAAGCAATTTTACTTATAGGATATTTTATTTCTAAATGTTACACTACATTTATCTATTTGATCGGGTTTGATCACCAAACCGAATAAAGGGTGGTGGCTATGCCTAATCCCATCATAGTAGCTATGACTTGACTTCTATGATAAAGGCCTTTGCCCTACTATTCCTTAAGAAAAATTATGAGAAATATTTACTATAATTTAATAATTAATTAATAAATTAACACAACCCCAGATTTATTGTCCTGACTCCGTACTAAATAGCTTAAGCTAAGCTAAGCACTTGTGTTATAGAATAAGACAACAGAAGAAACACAAATATAATACTTGTAACTTTACGACCTAGAAGACCTAGGAAAATCAAACATAAATAATTTTCTTTGAAATGAGAAGAGCAAATTCATTTATTTATTTATTTATTCTTACAAAATCCACAGCTCTTAAATATAATAATTACAGTAAACATATTTTTCTTACAGCCAATAATGGACTTACATTTTATCAACATAACTTTTGTGAACGACTAAATTGTCCAGTTAACCAGTATTCATCCCTTCGATCCCGTTGGATAACTTTGATACATTTTTCTTTTAAACGCGGAAATCTAAAACAATAAACGTTCACTTAAAAATAAAACGTAATAATTATTCGCATGTTTATTGATTTCTAGTCGAAATAAAATTGCTATTTTATATCTGACCGCTATTAAAACAATGCCTATCGAAACTGCTGTCGCTACCGTAATTTTCTCGGTTATTGTAAACCATTAACAAATGAGCTGTTATCAACTGAGTTCTGAGTGGGTCAAAGTATATTGGTCACCGAGATAATGATGTTGTCTCTTTTTGTCTCACATTAATTGCCAATACTACTCTCTCTGTCACGCGTTGGCCGATCAGACTTTGATGTTTTGTCAACAAAATAAAATAAATTAAATAATTGATAAAATATAAATACTTACGAGTCAAATGTTACACCATTCGCTTTATTTGAATTTGTAGTATTTTTCTTGCACAATAAAAAGGCACATGAAGGCATTTTGAGTGCTTTTTCCTGTCAAAAATCCAGGCAGCTGTATCGTCCAACTGACACCGTGTGCAAACGGCAACTATAACGCGCTAATCCCAGTTGAGTTACACTAGGTTATTTGAGCTTCGACTCAAATCGGCGCGGTCCAAGTATGGCGAAGGCATATCTATGATTTAAACCTTTGTTCGCTGAATGTTTTTATCTTCCAGCTGCTGTTCAAGTTCCACGCTCATGCTCTCTTTGGATTTTTCGCCTAACTCACTTTCCGACTCAGATAGCTGTTCAGTCGTGCTCACTTCTGGCTCCTCGTGCAAACATCCATCAACATCTACATCCTCGCCGCTCTTACAACATTCACTCACATCATCTTCTGTGTATTCACTTTCATCGTCATAAAATCCGCATCTTTCACTCTCGTAAACACAATCTTCACACCGCCAAACAGGGTGAAATGGCGAACATTGGGGGAGGCCTATGTCCAGCAGTGGACTGAGACAAGCTGATGATGATGATGATTCTAAAGCTATATTTTTTAATAAATAGAACAAAATAAAATAACTCACCGTTACGCCAGTTTGGTCACAAATATCCTTTACTCTGTAACCACTTCTTCTAAGCGCAATTATTCGCTCCCTTTCAACTCTTGAGAGTTGAGGCGCCATTTTCAATGAAACAGATTTTTTCAATTTAAGATAGATAAAATTTTAAATTTTGATAACTGCTCTATTTGAAGTGACAATCTTAGCCTAGTGATAGGACTCAAACCACATTCGATTTGAATCGTGACGGTGAAAACTCGACTCGATGACCGCTCGCGCCGCGAGTCGGCATTATAGGGTAGGTATGTTGTGCATTTTTTTTGTGAAGAATGAGGTATAGTCAAAAGTTTATACACTCATTCTGGTGAAGGTAGTCGTTGTATAATTTTTGGCGATTATTTGAAAGTCAAGACTTTTTGGAAAAAGTCAATTAGTAATATTCAAATCGTTGCGATGATTCGAATTACGCGTCAACTCGATTCTAGTTTTACCTATCGATTTGAGTCCCATCTCTAACGTACGCGCAGGCGGTGTGGCTTACCATCGATGAAACCATTCTATTGGCGCTCAGCTTATGTCAGATCAACCATTGGCTAATTTAGGCATACTGTAGAAAATCCACCAATAATATCAAAGCGACTTTCTTTCTAACACAACTGATGCGTCGTAGTTATAGTTATGTATAATGGGTAACCTGATGTACTGCCGTGTGTACTTAAAACTCTTTATGAAAATAAAAGTAACCAATGATTGATTATTTTCGCAATATTATTTCAGCTAAATTATGCGAGTTTAACTTAAACCAAGTTATCATTATAGTTTTTTTTTCTGTAAATGAGGGAAAATGTATGGGAATGACAATAATAACAGCTTACAGTGTATTTAATTAACACACATCATTATCAAGTATCAGTTAGCTACATTTTGCTCAATTTGTTAGATGCAAAATGACAACAAACGAAAACTTGATAATATATTCCATCGATTATTTGGCTTTATTAATTAAAAAGTTGATAATTCAACAATAAGTATTTTACACCCAAACTCCGAATACATGCAAGTGTACATTACACGATTGTTTGTCCAGAGTGGCGATTGAACGCGTATGAGGCAAGGTCACGTCATAATTTATAAAAGAGGTTTCAAAAAATCGTTTGACCATTTCTACGCGTATACTTTGTCATCCTCATTTTGCATAATATAAATTAAATTTATGGATGGCCTCAAATAAAAAAAGATCTGACATTTATTAAATACATTTATTTGAATTCCCTACCAACTTGTAAAATTCGCTAAATTTACCCACACAGTCACTAACTGGGTAACACTGAGAAAATATCACAAAGCAACAGACGCAATTCATCCAAATAACTTCGTTAAAAAAGGCGGGACGTATTTTTTTTTTCAAAGGCAGTTGTACATAATCTGTAGCTAGAATGCATTTAATTTTTTCGCAATTTTGTATTAATGTTCACGTCATGATATTAAATCGATTTAATAGATCAAGTATACATAATTAACGCATTTTTGGGGAACGAACGAAGGTTCCATATTGGGTTTTAATGCATGAAGAATTCTATTGATAGAATATGATAATCGTAATCTTTTAGTATATTTACTATATTTTTTGGCCGTAATGGTTGGTTATGTCTACCTAGGTAATTCTATGGAACTCCATAATAGTTCCTCAAAAATAAATTCCACGATTTATTGACAGGAATAAATTAAATACATAGAGCATATGTAGAGTAATGTAGCACTGCCTTATTAATAATAAATTTTATTATCATACAGCAAACAAACTTTAAAGATTTGTAGTGGACATGATTCGGACCGACCTTCTTTGGTAGGTGACATATCACATCATCGCATTAATTTGTATGAATGTGATTCGGACCAATTCGATCTAGTGGGTTGGCTACAATGTATTTAAAGTATCCTCCGGTTGGTACACATGGATGAATGGGCCAATCAGAGGTAGGAAAAGTTTTGTTAAGTTGTCTCACTGTTGTTTAACTACGTAACCAATTGACATATTAATTTAATGTTGAGATTGAGATCTAGATGATGAGAGTAGAGTGAGCTTTACAAAATATGCAAAATGGCTCTTCATTTTCTGTTCTTTGCTTGTTCACATTTAAAATAACCAATATGATGCATTAGTAACTGAAGCAGCAGTGGCGCCATCAAATAATTTCATGACTTTTTTAATACATGATATTAAATACTTTGTCAATAAAGTTGTGGTATAATTATTATAATCATGGACAAATAATTAACCAATGGAGGTACGTACAATCCTGTATGACGTAAAGCAGCAGTGGCGCCATTAATTAAAAAGTAAATTTTCCAAGAAAAATTGCATCAAGATAAAATTAAAATCCGTTTTCATGACTTTCTTGACACATACAAAAACAGTTTTAAAAAATAGCCAAACGTTAAAATAAAAAAGTTAATAAAAAAAAATCTAAACCAACCATAGACTAAGTAGAGATGTTCATTCTTGACATATGAATCGATATTTAGAATCGCAATTGATCTTAATACATATGATATCGATTCAATTGATTTGATACCATTTTTTTTACATCGATCCAATATCGTATCAATAACTTAAACACTAAGTGCTGATCACCGAAATGAATACGGCTGCGGTCAGTATTCATGTTACAAATAGATGTAATTCTTTAAATTTATTTATCTCTCCGACCCTCATCATACTTGTATCGATCTACTAACGGATCGAATCAAATCGAACATCCCTAAGTCTAAGGAAATACAAGCTGTCAGTCAAAACGACTATTGATTGAATGGATTTTATAATTTGTTAAACGTTTTATTGAGATAGTCCAGAGTGATTATCACAGCTTCCCAAAAAATATGCGAGCTTGTGTTTCGCTGTGTGAATGAGGTTGGTGAATGTTATTGATAGAGAATAATCTTATATCCAGTTATATTGAAAGACTCCACTGCAATGGTACACTGCATTGCGGCAGCAATCACTTACTATTAGATGATATTTAAATGCTTCGTTTCTTTTCTCAATGATTTACGATTTCGCAGTTTACCATCACGCATTTTTTTAATATATTTCATAGGTAACCTAACCTAACCTACCTGACGATAGTGCATGACTGCACGATTATTAGCACTATAGTAATATTTATCCATATTAACATATTGTAAGCATACCATTCGATAAAAATTGCAGGCTTCTTATAATATATCAACAAACAATAATAATTGCCAACTTTACAACAGGTTGAAGATGATGAAATGACCCATGACTCCAAACTGGGCTTGATTCCCGGTCAAGCCAACTTAGGAAACTGCATTTTCTAAGTTGTCTTGGGTCTGGGTGTGCTGGGTTGACGCCCCCAGTTAAATCGTCAACTGGTACTCATAGTACAGGGGTTGCCCTAGTTTGAGACCAGGTTGATTGGTGTGATTGTCTGGCGCATTTATTTATTTATTTATTTTTATTTACCTATTTAGGTATCAAATATGTTTCACACAAGGTAAGTAGGTATCAAATCACAAAGTGGCCAGTCAATTTGAGGTCAGAATGACTGGCCACTTTTAAAATTATTCTTTTATTGTCATTGATTAAGTACATACCATATTATTAAATTATTAAACATATTATGTGTTAAATGCCTTAAAACAAACCTACTTGGCAAAAGGCACTTA
Organism: Cnaphalocrocis medinalis; assembly: GCA_014851415.1. Taxonomy (NCBI): domain Eukaryota; kingdom Metazoa; phylum Arthropoda; class Insecta; order Lepidoptera; family Crambidae; genus Cnaphalocrocis; species Cnaphalocrocis medinalis. Next base: position 9,232,177 of record CM026274.1, on the reverse strand, counting down.
TCTTAAAAGTTGGAAAATTGCTGATATTTTATATGATGGTAAATGATTGCCGCAGCACCAGAGGAGGAACAAATGCGCTGCCAACTTTTTAACACTCTTTTCACCCGATTGAGTCTCCGGTATCCTCACTCTCTTCTCACACAGCGACTGGGGGCAATTCTCGTGCAATCGACATTAAAGTCGAATAAGAGTTTTATGCGGACGAATGTAATTAATCTGTTATTTCGACATCGATGTCGAGTGCATGAGAATAACCTGCCTGGCGCTACATCATGCGTCATAATAATAATAATAATAACTCCGCAGGGGCAGCTTGTGGCGAGCTGTTGGTGTGTGGCGACACCACGGACCCCGATACTCCGGAGGGTCCGTCCTGGCTTGCCTTAACCAGCCGGCCGGAGTGGAGTTGCAAGAGCAGAACCTATGCTCCAGGTTGGAAGTGTAAAATGTCATAACGCCGGGGGCCTGGTGACCGGTGCTTAGCACATAGGGATCAGAGTGCCTAGTACGAGTTACACGAATTCATTCGAGTGACTTTACCATCGCGTTAATCGAGCTAACATCAAACGCGTCGAGTGTCGAAAAGGTCCGAGTACGAGTTACAATACATGTTTACGTCTCGAATAACGTTTGCTCACCGTGAATGGTGAGCGGAATATTTTGTTATGTTGGTATCACGCTGGCTTGTGTAAATAAACCAACCATATTTGGAAGTAGACATTTTGTCTTAGCTAGCATAAGAAAAGTAGTTGTCTATTAAAATTGTTAGAGTAATAATCATGCAAGGTCAAAATTGTCATATGAAACAAAACAAACAAAGTTACTTGTAGAGTGTAGACTGTTTTAGTGTTTTCTTTATAAAATAGTTTGTGGTTATAAGTTTTAGCAAAAAGTGCATTACGATGTGTGTGTGTGTGTGTGAGTGCGGCTCAATTTGAACTAATTAATGATTACTTTTATGGAGCAGTAAGTTATTTTTAATACTGTAGCTACTACAAGTGGAATTTCTTTACAATTTAGAAGTGTAACTTTTAGCAACAATTAGTAAATAAATGTACATATATCTAATATGTACTACTTCTAAAATAAGGGTAAATGCTTGTTTCTATAATCATGATATAATAATTATCCTTCTTAAGCTTTTTGTTATAAAGTTCTTCTGGAGAGCATACTCCACATAAAAAATAAACGTCCCGACATCGTGTTTGCAATGATTTACAACATAATTTGACCAAATTATTAAGTTTTCACGACAAAAACTCTAGTGAGAAGTTTTCACTCGCGTTAACGTTTAACTCGATCAAGTTTGTGACAATAGCTGTCAAAAAGACGACTCGTACTCGGATAATGCTTCAAACGCGCTCACTCGTGAATGTGACTCGATTGTCACTACTCGATACCGAACGCGTAAATTACTCGTACTCAGAAATTTGGTTTCCCCTAGTGACCGCTAGGTGGCGCATTTTTTTCCCCATAGAAAACACAAACGCGGTCGCAATCGAACGTGAAAAGAGCAAACTCGTACTAAGCACTCTGGCGCCCCGCAGTTTCACCTCTCGACAACCTTAGCCGCTCACGCCAATGTTGCCCGCCTCGCTGCCAACTGGCAGCTTTAATAGGGGGCCCATTTAGTGTGCGGCAAGTCACCGCCTGCTATGATGTATCATAGATGAGACTTTTGAATTGGTAGACGTCCCGTTGTCTCATCAATATCCCGACAACCAGTCCAGCAATACCACCTCCATAGTCTCGGTTTAGTTCCCATCTTATCTGCAATAGTCCTTGCACGTAGCGGGTGCAGCACCCGCTACGTGCAAGGACTAGTGCAGCTGCTGCTGTCTTTGGTTGTATCTCATCAATAGTACAAGCAGAGACAGTACCCGCTAGGTGTACACATCCCCACTTTCATTAATGTGTCTCAAAGGGGCCTCTACGTGTTGGATCTGTATCCCCACGCACGCCTTCCAAAAGGACCGGCCTCCGTGCCGTGATTTTCCAACAGGAGAGATACATAATAAGAATAACTCCGCAGGGGCAGCTTGTGGCGAGCTGTTGATAAATCTCAAAGTAGGTCTTAGTAGTACTTAATAGTAGGGAGTTTAGTTAAAATTTTTCGCGCAACTAAATTAAAACCGGCATGATATTACCTACTCGATCTTGAGTGATTTCCCCCTTTACTATTTTATGTAAACAAATGAGGTTTCGAATAGTACCTATCACAATCGAATAACATGGGTACCTACCTACCAACAGCGCAACGACGCGAAAAGATTTTGTCCAGCCGAGCCAACAACTAAAACACAATCTACCTACTTATTTGATTTTCATCAAAATTAACTCAAACTACCAATAATTGAAATATAGGTAGGTAGTTTTTCAACACAAAAAGTGTATTTACTATTTATAGTACAGGAGCTAGTCAGAAAACTTTTATTTAAATTAAACACAGTAATTTAAGAAGGTATATGTTCTTAAGTAAGTAAGGTAAGTGCTAGAATGTACTTAGGGTAAGTCCGGGAGAGTTGCCTAGCTTTTTGTAGAATCTAAATATTTCGGTAAGTTTAATCCTGATGATATTGGTTTAAAATAAAACACATTGTACGACTATAATAAAATATTTATAATTATTCAAAATTAAAACCAATCAACATTTATCCTTATTATTTGCCATTTTTTAACACTCTGAAAATTGGGCATCCCTACCACATATATGGGTAACATGCCTAACGATATTGCACTTCGGGAAAATTAATTTTTACATTACATTTTTACCACAATCATTGCACATTGTATCATATGATGCACAAAATTCATGTGAAATGTTGCCGCACCTATTGCAAACGATAGACGCCTCGAAATCACCTTGAAATGATGTTTCGCATTCAACACAGGTAAGCGTCCCCCTTTCATCTGTAAAATAGTCCACGTCTGAGGAATCATGCAGGGAAATATTTTCCTCGTCCATTTCCGAACTATCAGATAATTCTGTTCTTTTCTTTGGTTGTCTTTTTGGTTTTCTTTGATTTTTATTTTTAGTTTTTGTTAGTTCTTCAAAAATCTATCCCTGACACTCATATATGCATAACTCCCTAAAAAAAAAATAGGCGTCTCTACCTTTTGTAAGGGAGAGATGCCCATTGGTTTTTTATTTTGTACGCAAGCCCGTTTGTCATTAAGCGCATTAAAGCATAACCTCAAAGTTTACACTCAGCTATTAATAAACTTATCGCCTGTTTAATCGATCAAAAAATAAGCAAAACATTATTATCTAAATATCTGCAAAAAAATATGATGACTTTCTACGTGAAAACTTACCTTGAAATTTTTTTTTTTCACTTTTTATCACAAACAGAAGTGTTGTTGCCATTTCAATTGGAATTCAAAACGACGGAGAACCTAAGGACAAGTACACACGCGCGTAAACCATACAGAAGTGGTATTTTTTTAAAAATGGGCATCTCTCCCGACTAGGCATCTGTCCCGAACTTACCCTACTAATTTTCGTCGCGTTTAGTCCCGGTTATATAAAGTTAAGTAGGTAGGTATGTTTTGTGTTTATTTATTTATGTGTTGTGTGTGTGTTAACATGTATTTTTATTATTTGCTGTGTTGTAGGTACCTGACTATAACTTGTATTATTGTATCTGTTGTTTGTTGAGAGACTTGTATTATTATTATGTATCTTGAGGTAAAATGTAGGTAGTAAAATATACCTACCAACCAAAAAATATACCGAAAAAGATCGAAATTCATTTAAATATTGTAGTACCAATGTTGTATATCTATCGGCTATTTTATTGCCTACCTATGTTTTATGTTACGTTAATATTAATTTCGGTAACTCAACTATTACTAATAACTAAAAATTATATTTTAACGTTTAAGTGTAACAATTATACCATATAAAAACAGATCTTACTTACCTCTCATCGTCCTTTGGGAGCTTAAAAAAAGTTAAATTTGGACAGCAACACGTATTATTACAGCCAAACGCTGCACAATATTTCTTTGCCTTTTCTTTTTTCTTATTCATTGTAAACGGAGCAGCGCGCTGTTGTCATTTCGATATGTACGTAAGCCACAAAAAATAGTCGCGCGCACGCCGCCGCTCGCTCGTGAGGCCCTACTGATTGTCCCCTCCGGAGGGGACGCCGCATGTACTTACAAATTCGTAGGTACACGCGGAGTGGGACAGGCCTGCCCTAGCTCCAGTACTAAATGTAAGTATGGGATAGTTTCCTTAGCGCGTCTCCTGGGACGTTGTCGCAGCTCGCACCAATATCAATATTGCGATTGCGAATATTATACGCGTCATATTTCTCATGCTCACCCCTTCCCCCCCGTCCGCTCCGGGCTACGCCCTACGCAGCTCTCCGCTTTATGTAACGATGAATTGGCCGCTCCGGGCTTCGCCCTACGCGACGCTCCGCTTGATTCTTCCAGTGCAAGAATCGATAGAATAGCCGCTCCGGGCTACGCCCTACGCAGCGCTCCGCTTGGTATTGCCGCTTTATGTAACGAAAAAATGGCGACTCCGCGCTTCGCCCTACGCGGCGCTCCGCTTGATTCTCCCAGTGCAAGAATCGATGGAATAGCCGCTCCGGGCTACGCCCTACGCGGCGCTCCGCTTGCTCCTGTCGCTCAATATAACGATGAAATAGCCGCTCCGGGCTTCGCCCTACGCGGCGCTCCGCTTGATTCTCCCAGTGCAACAATCGATGGAATAGCCGCTCCGGGCTACGCCCTACGCGGCGCTCCGCCTTTGGTCCCGGTCTTGGTAGGAAAGTTTCAATTTCCCCATACAACTCCCTAGGAACCCTTACCCGAGCCAACTCCAGTACTAAATGTATGGGACAGCTTTGTACACAGGTCGAAATTTTGTTTTCTTTTTTTTTCAACGCCAACTACCCATAGACACTCTGATTGGGCAAAAGTGACATCAAACGTCAGTTTTTGACAGGACCTCATACTCAGAAATTGAAAATTTGACACTGTACGTTTGGGGGTCGTTCTCCGAAAATATCAAGATTTTTGAGTTTTTTTTCACCACCGCGTAGCTCTTGTTAAGCCCAACAACAAAGGTCATGTCAAAAAAGTTGAAAAAGTGGCGCCATCTGCCCGAAAAATCACTTTGAAGTTTTTTGAAAACTCCATTGCCAGGTTTTTTCCAAAAAACTACCTGGAAGACCTTGCGAGTCCGAATAGCTACCAAACTGCATACTCGGATTTCGCAAGCATGGCAACTTTTTTTTTCTACCATTCGGGGCCGTGGTCCAAAAACTACCATGAATTTGGTAGAAATTTTCAGTCGTGGCAACACTGCAATAAATTACCCCCTGACTTTCCGAACATACCGACCCTCTCCAGAGTTGCCATCACCCCGCAAAATTCGTTTGAAAATCTCCATTTTTTTTCTCCAAACAAAATGGCCCCCAGGGGCGGCGCCATCTTGGATTTTGAAAAAACGCAACTGACGTTTGAAAACAGAACATGTCCGCCACAGATACAAAAAAGAATTTTGAAAATCGAGCGGCGCCCCCCCCAGCTACGATCTGTCAAATAACGGTCGAAATGAAATTTTCAATCCGAGATGGCGGCGCCGCCATTTTGTTTTTTCAACTTTTTTCCCCCTCCACTCGCACAACACCAACGGGCGATTCTCAGACACTTTTCAAACCATGGCCATTCGATAGAGAAAAAAAAAGTGAATATAGCAAAAAACGGCCGCCATTTTGTTTTTTTTTTTCAACCACAAAAACCTACTTTGATTAAACCAATAATGTTGACAGGTTAAAAAAACCCAAAAAAAAACCCCGGCAACCCCCCCAAAAACAACCCTGATCAGTGAGTCAGTGAGTGAGTGGTAATCTAACTTTATATAATATAGATAGATAGATAGATAGATAGATAGATAGAAGATAGATAGACTAGTTTTTTGCCGCCCCGCGCTTTGCGCGGGCGCGCCTTCAAGCTAGGTCTGCGACGCTCGGCCGCTCCGGGCTGCGCCCTGCGCGGCGACGCTACGGGCTTCGCCCTCCGCGGAGCTCGGCCTTCGGTCTCGCGAGACGCAGCTCGGCCTGCGGCCTCGCGAGATTACATAAGGCGGTTTTCTGTCTGTGACGGGCGTTGCCCTTGTTCTTTTTATACCAACGGAAGGATAAATCAAATGTGTGTCCTTGGGCAGGTTGCGCCCCGAGTGGTGTTCTGCTTTGTTTTGTTGAAAAGACTTATGATGAATGGCCGCTCAAACGCGGCGCTCCGCTTGGTTTTTTGTTGAAAATAGTTGTGATGAAATGGCCGCTCCGGGCTGCGCCCTACGCGGCGCTCCGCTTGGTCCTGCCGCTCGATGTAACGATGAAATGGCCGTTCCGGGCTACGCCCTACGCGGCGCTCCGCTTGGTCCTTCCGCTCGGTGTAATGATGAAATGCCCGCTCCGGGCTACGCCCTACGCGGCGCTCCGCTTGGTCCTGCCGCTCGGTGTAACGATGAAATGGCCGCTCCGGGCTACGCCCTACGCGGCGCTCCGCTCGGTCCTGCCGCTCGATGTAACGATGAAATGGCCGCTCCGGGCTACGCACTACGCGGCGCTCCACTTGGTCCTACCACTCGGTGTAACGATGAAATGGCCGCTCCGGGCTACGCCCTACGCGGCGCTCCGCTTGGTCCTGCCGCTCGATGTAACGATGAAATGGCCGCTCCGGGCTACGCCCTACGCGGCGCTCCACTTGGTCCTGCCGCTCGATGTAACGATGAAATGGCCGCTCCGAGCTACGCCCTACGCGGCGCTCCGCTTGGTCCTGCCGCTCGATGTAACGATGAAATGGCCGCTCCGGGCTACGCCCTACGCGGCGCTCCGCTTGGTCCTACCACTCGATGTAACGATGAAATGGCCGCTCCGGGCTTCGCCCTACGCGGCGCTCAGCTTGGTGCTCCCAGTGCGAGACTCGATATAATAGCCGCTCCGGGCTACGCCCTACGCGGCGCTCCGCTTGGTTTTGTACGTAATTCTCGTGATGAAATAGCCGCTCCGCATACATTTTCCGGCGCGCCGACATGGTAGTGGCCGCTCCGGGCTTCGCCCTACGCGGCGCTCCGCCTTTGGTCCCGGTCTTGGTAGGAAAGTTTCAATTTCCCCATACAACTCCCTAGGAACCCTCACTCGAGCCAACTCCAGTACTAAATGTATGGGACAGCTTCCTACCAGGTCGAAATTTTGTTTTCTTTTTTTTTCAACGCCAATTACACATAGACGCTCTGATTGGGCAAAAGTGACATCAAACGTCAGTTTTTGACAGGACCTCATACTCAGAAATAGAAAATTTGACACTTTACGTTTGGGGGTCTACTGTAGCCACATAGATGACGTTATTACGTTTTTTTATCAAGGTTGTTTGGTAAAATCGTGGTTATTTCTACATAATATAGTATATCGATGAGTAGGTACGTAAAAACCAATGTTAGTATCTAGTCTTCTTTATCAGCTATGTAAGTCACCAGCTTTTTTTTACTATTCATTGTGTTTAAAAGCATAATGCATAGGCAGGAGAAAATCCAAAAAATACAAGTTTCGTGCATGAAAGGAACTTTGACACTACGAAAATTTTATCCCAGGCAACGCTGGTTTTCAGGCACCTACCCTGCCCTTTATTTGGTACTTAATATACCTACCTAGTTTATTACATGGTCTACTTCCCATAGGTACATTACGTATACTAAAAATCGAAATACCTATGTTGTTGTGAAAGATGGGGCGTCTCAACGAACATGGCCAATTGTCTTATTATAAAAACATGATCTTTTAGTAATGTTGTAATGGGATGGAAAGTAAATACCTACCAACTTTAGTATAGTTCTAATTAAATGATCACGTTATGTATGTAATTAATCCCACTGATTACATAACGTGATTTTAAATTAATACCATATACTATACTCTGTAGGATATTGTCTTTAATTTAGTAATGTATATGTATGTATCTGTTTACATATTATTCATACTAATGTGACAATTTTTCCTAGGGTAATCAATAAAAGGCTATTTGTCAACAAAGTATATAATAAAAAATAAAGAAGCAAGGTACAGTGGGAGTGGGTACGTCCATTCACAACCGTTGGTAACTAGAACCCAATCATAAACATCACTGTCCTGGTGAGTCCGTGATCCAATGTCCCCAATCCGTGTTCCAATGTCCCCAATCCGTGATGTTTTGTCCCTAGTCTTTTGAGCGGAGCCGTCAACAGGAAGAAGTAGTCGGGGCGATGTCCGACAGTAGGCAACAGCAGACGTACCGGAGCGGAGGTCCCTGGAATTGTAGAAACCTGACATTTTACTAATATCCCGATTTCATAGTCTAGCTGCGACATTCCACGGATGAGCTGCAAGCGGCCTGATGCAAAGCGGACGGATGATGGGAAGTAAGATTGATGATGAATGATGATATTATTGATGACGATTAGGACCATTATGATGAAATGATTAGCAAGAATAGTGATCAATGATGAGGCGTACAACAATAATCAACTAAGCTTATAAATATTTTAAAAAAGGTGGTACTATGAAAATACTAGCACTTACTTAAAGCTAACAGAGGAATTGCCTTTATTATTACTATTATTATTTTATTTAAGTAAGAAAATGGAAGGTTATAGTTTATATTTTTTTGTTATAAAATATTGGCAACATTAAATTCATTAGGTATTATTACCATAGGAGACTATAACACCAATGGATTTCGCAATATAATAATAATTTAATTAAGCCAGATTCGAGTACGTAACTGAAAGCTATAAATGATTTGAAATAGGTATGTAAATATGAAGATCATTAGGTACAATAATATTGCGAAATCCATCCACCAGCCAATCACACTTTCAGAACTATAACTAAAAACTAAATGGACGTTAATATTAATACTTTGCAGCACTTACCCAATTTGGGGAAATTACACACACAATAATATTTAAGTATTAGAACTATAAGATTCGCGCGCGGTGCGAACACAGTTTTGTAGTTAGGTAGGTAGATTGCGTTAGACGTAGCTAAAACGGCCGAGCGTCTGACCTCAGAGCTGTCCAGTAGCAAGTGTCGCAGTCGGACCCCGCGGCCGAGGACCCCTCTGCGATAAAACCTGTCTCACGCGCTCGCTGCGTGATTTGTTACATAAGTTGTACCTGGTTTTATTTTTATGTGCATATTTGGATGTTAGGATGAATGTACCTATATTTTATATTTAATTAATTTTGTGTTTGTTATTTATTTTATATCCGGTTAATTTTTGTTTATATTTAGTAGAATAGGTATTTCTAGCATTTAATTAGTTTAAAAAATTTGCTATAATCAGGTGTTTATATTGATAAACCGTTACACTAAATAAATGATAGAATAAAGTAATAATATTGGATGTGATAGACATTAATAAGACGAAGGGTACGGCACTTATAGCGCCGCCAATTGATTTAAATTTTTAGCTACTAAGTCGTATATATTATTACCTATCACTGAACAATGCACAATTTTTAGACTTGTTGTCAATTTTTGAAACTTGTGCAGTTATTCAATAAATAGTATAAATGTTGGCTAAGGGGCCAACCCCTTGGCCCAAGGTTCAGTGATAGGTAATAATAGATCCGGTTTAGTAGCTAGGTATAAGTTTAAATTTTGGCGGCGCTAGAGTGCTGTACCCTTTATTTTAAGTTAAATCTCATCAATAGACTCGTCTAAAATAATAAATAAATTGGTTTAATAAATGATAAAGTTTAATAAATTAAACTAACTGGACATTGGCGGTTCAAATTACAAATGCGTTTAGTGTATGTATCTGAAGAATATACAATAAATCTGAATAGGTGCGTACGAGATAGTACTGACACAAACAACCGCATGTTAAGTTTGTATGTGAAATTGGTTTATCATTGCATCAGGTTTGTTGAAAAAAAAATGAAATATTTATATAAACTTGTTTATTGATATAAAACATCAACCAGCTAAAAGTAGGTACACCTAAGTAAGTAATTGTCATTATGAATGTTTGTTAGAGTGAGAATCAAACTCACGACCTACTAATCAACGGGTGTGCAATGTATATTCTAACATTAGTCGTTTGTACATAATTATTAGGACATAATAAATACCTATATTAAAATGCTATCATGAATCCATAAAAAACCATTAAGTATAAAATTGCATTACGGTAGTTAAATTAATTTAGTACAAGGTGTGTACCTGTAAACATTTACATCCATTTAATTACATATTTTATCAAGCATTGTCATTTGTTGTAAGACTATTGAAAATTAGCTTAATAAATTCAACTTTTCATACAAATTTATTGTTCAGTGCAGTTAATACAAGATGTGATTTAAGGAATGTAAATGTTCATTGATGTATGTACATCCTATATACAGACAATAACCATACAATATGTAGAATGAAAGCAAGTATGCTTAATGCACACATAGTTTCTGTCACGGCTCCGGCTTTGCGGGGCTCTGGCGGTTCCACGCGGTCTTATCATTGCAGATGGTTCTCGCTCACCTCCGCACCTTCGGCTTGTTGGCCGGCTGCGCCGGCCTGCCTCAGCCGCGGCGGCGAGCTCACGAACCCCTGCAATTAGAGCTCGCGGGCCGCCAGGCCTTCTCCGCGCCTACGCGGGTTTGAATTACACTTTAGGGGTAGGGCAGACAAGACTACGTGGAGTCGGGTTTGTAGCGATTCGTTTTTGTCGCATTAGTTTTGTAGCACTAACATAGGAAATACATTTCTTAGTACTTATACAGATTTAATTGGCGATCTCTACCGAAAGTTATGTTGTCTACAGTAATGCGTATTAATTTTTCTAATATAAGAATTAAAAATGCAATGCTAAGTTAATACTTAAAATATATGCACCTAACTAACAAAAGGTTGTTAGTGTTGCAAATATCTGAGGGGCGGTTACAATCGCTTATCATCAGGCAATCCGTCTACTACTCGTTCGCTACGTATCACGTTAAATTAAAAAATATAATATTGTTAACAAATAAGCTACATGATGGAGCTAATTTAAAATAGAACCTTGTTAAATATAGAAATTAAACATTGTATTAAAATATTAATACTCTTAAGCATTTATATAATTTCATGAACAAAATTGGTACTATCTAGCAACTTTATGACAGCTTACTAAAAATTATTACTTAAACTTATTATGAGAATAATGAATAATTGCAAAATCAATTAGTTCTAGATCTTAATATATTTACTTATTATAATGTTACAGGTTTAACTTGAAATATCAGTAGGTTTAACGAACATTCATGGCATTTTAACATAAATGTATTAAGACTATATCTTCTTATTATCTTCTATTAACATTCAATAATTTTCATTATAGCTTTATTATCATCACGCCTTCATTTCGCTAATCTTGGGAATTCACAGTGTTGTACAGATGTCATCTCATCAAGTTACTCTTTTTCTGCTTTTGCTGCCAGGATTCGGTGATGATATATCATGGCCAGATATTTTCGTCTTCGATGTTCTTCTGAAATGGGAAAAAAACAATCCATTAAATTTTAATTATTTTATATCAAAGCAAATGATAGCTCAGATAAGAATTTGCAGTTTCTGAAAGAAAGATAGTGGGTCCGTTTTTCAACAATTATACCAAATTATTAGCACTGAGAGTATTCAGGGGTATTTATGGTGACATTGCTTGGCACCAGGTGATCTATTTACTTGTTTGCACCTATCACATAGGAAAAATAACAACAATTATCCATCGATCTTTCTGCCTCGCCCAATGATTGACTGGTAGAGAATGCTGTATAGCATTAAGTCAGTCAATTGTTCTTAATTTTTATTGTGCAATAAAGAATGAATATAAAATAATAAAAATATTGTGGTCTCTCACTTCTCATTTAGCCAGACGAGTCATTAAATATTAAATATAATATAAATTTAAATTATCATTTACATAATGTATTACATTTACTTACAATGACGAGTTTGTCCAATAGATTTTCATATTTCTGGATGCTGGTGATGTTTGCATGGATCATCAATAATCTCCTGAAGGTTCCCGTACAGATTATTTGATCAGGATATCTGTAACAAATATGTAAATATTAATGTATCTGCAAAATGAACACTACATTGAAGTGAAGGCAATTGGGGAAGGAAAGAAATTAAAGGTTGGCAGCGCACTTGTGACTCTACTGATGCTGCAGGTGTCTATGAACGGCGGTTATTGCTTACTATTAGGTGATCCGCCTACTCGTCTGCCACAAATTACATTAAAAAAAAAGTTAACTTATGGTAAAAGTAATTTGAAATACTTACAGAAATGTATATTTGTACATAATTAATGCACATAATATTAAACATGTTTCTCCTTTTATTTGGTGTTTATTATTTCATTCTCTGATTTTTGTTTTGTACTCGTGTTGAATTCTAAAACATAAAAAGTATTAGTTTCATATTAAAATACTTATAAGAAAATGGGTGATGAAACAATTTCTGTTTAATATTTTTCCATCTACTCCGGTCTTGGGCTACGGCAAACCAGTCATTCAGATAAGCGTCGAGCTCATCACGGTTTTGGCAACATGTTTAGTATTTCCAATAATATATAAAAAATCATGAGAAAATATCTAATCTAATTGAAATATAGATTTACAGGTGAGCATATATGAGCACTGTGGGTATTCAAGGGTATTAATGGTGGCATTGCTTACACCAGTGCTAACACCAGGTGATCTATCATTTAGAAAAAATACAACAATTATCCAACGATCTTTCTGCCACGCCCAATGGTTGATTGATAGAGAATGCTGTATAGCAGTAAGTCAGCCAATTGTACATATTTATTATTATTATTGTGGTCTCTCATGTCTCATTTAGCCAGACAAGTTAGATACAAAATAAATTTTAAATATCTACTTTTTATTGCCGAACTTTTTATGTCATAAATTTGAATTGCATAATATCGGAAGGCAGAAACTTCATTTCGCCGAAAATCTTTTGGCACATACTCAGTAAGCATAACTCAAAACGCATAATTTTATAAGGCTGAATCATCATCAATAAGGCTGAATCATCAATATCCATAATAATGAAAAGGCAGAACTTTTATACGCAGAAAGTTTACATTTAGAATCATCCTAAGGCATACTTTTCTTATTCATAATATGAAAAAGTAGAAACATCGTGGGTGTCTTAATACTGTTATTGAGCAAAGACTCTTGTCCCTTTCTACTTTGATAATGCAAGCATGATTTCTGTCACGGCTCCGGCGCTGCGAGGCTCCGGCTGTCCCACGCGAGCTAATCGTCGCAGATGGTTTCCGCTCATCACCGTAGCTTCGGCTTGCTGGCCGGCGAAGCCGCGGCGACGAGCTTACAAACCACCTGCTCCTCAGCTCGCGGGCCGCCTCGCCCCTCCGCGCCTACGCGGGCTTGAATTACACTCTAGGGGTAGGGCAGACAAGACTACGTGAAGTCGGTTTTGCAGCGATTCGTTTTTGACACGACGGTTAAGTAGTACAAAACAGTAATTTTCAACCTAATTTAGAATTAAAAGTATACTAATGTAAAGAGGGATATGCTATTATGCCAAGTGATTCTACTAAATAACATTTCGACTAAATAAACGTTATGCTAAACGAAAATGCGAAATTAAAATATGCATAAGGAAATTATGTTTAGTAAAATTCTACATTCTTATAAGTATGCCATAGAAAATTCGGCCAAAAAAACATTCGGCCAAACAACAATTATCCTAAACAATTTTTATGCGTTAAAAATATTCGACTAAATAAAAATATGCCAAGTGTGTTCTGCCAAGTGAAATTTGGAATAACGAAATTCGGCCAGATAGAGGGAACCCATTACATCTATTTACAATGATGAGTTTATCCAATTGATTTTTACATTTCTGGGTGCAGGTAATTTTGCATAGATAATCAATATCTCCCGAAGGCTCTCGTACACATTATTTAATCAGGATATCTGTAACAAATATGTAAATATTAATGTATCTGTAAAATTAACACGACATTGAAAGGAAGGGAGGAAAGGAATTAAAGGTTGGCAGCGCACTTGTGACTCTACTGGTTCTGCAGGTGTCTATGGGCGGCAGTAATTACTTACTATCAGGCGATTTGTCTGCTCGTCTGCCATCAATCACATAAAATAAGTAAACTAATGGTAAAAGTAGTTTGAAATACTTACAGAAATGTATATTTGTACATGACTATGCAGTCATTCTATTATCCTTTTATTTAATGTTGTTTACTTTAATTCTTTGTTTGATAGGTATGTGTTTTTAATTCATGTTGTATCCTAAAACATAAAAAAAGTATTAGTTTCATATTAAAATAAAAGTAAATAGACGATGAAAAATGTATGGCTGTTAATAATATGATGATCAATAGCTGGGCCATTCGACTGCTTCTGAAAATATACATTATGTTAGTAAAACCAGAGCCTCGTTAGTAAAAAGCAGAGTGCACCGCGGGCAGGTGAGGTTGGCACATGAGGTATATATACATGGTATTTTGAATTAATGAATATTAGTAATAATGGATATCTATGATGGAGGTCTTTGCCCTGCAGTGGGATGGTATATACGTTGATATAAGACTTTTTAGTAGTTAATGAAAAAAATAATACAATATATACCTCTTTTGCACTCCATCTAACTACTTCTAACTACTGTTACTACTATATGTACAAGTACTGAAAGCAAAGCAATGCAATATAATTTTATCTACGGTAATACTATGCACAGCACGCATCATTCAAGGGAATATTACACAAGCAAACTGATACACAAAAGAGGTTATCCATGGAGTAAAAAGGAGGAATTCTATTGGCAGCAATATCTATAACCCCAAGATGGATAAGACCAACAAAAAAGGACTTCGTATGGCTGTAATAGTAAGTAGTGTAGCAAATAAGGTGCGTCGACCTCCACGAGTGGCCCCACTGGTAATCAGTTCTGCCCTGATTCCAGTCGTGGTTGGTATCAGGTAGAAAAAACTTACCGTGTGGTCCGGTGTTCCCCGGGCAACGGCGGGTAGTAATCTCACTATGGTGGATTGCTACCTGACGGCCGACGGACGCACACTTTCCGGCGGACCGGCCCTGGCGTGTGATTGCGCTGAAGCGCATTTTCCTACAAAGCCTTCATTATCCGCCGAGGGTGTGAGGACCGGTCTCTTAAGACTCCACTTCTGTGATTGGTGGGGAGGCAGGACCATGGGCTAGCGCACCCTAAGGTCGTATGTCCCACCATCGCACTCAGCGGAGAGGCAGGGGCCTTCCTTTGTCCTTGGACCTCTATAGAGTGGAGTGCCTCCGGGCAGTGGTCGAAAGGCCCGTTTAGGAGACTTGTGTCGCAAGGTCGCAGCCAGCGGATTACGGCGGAAGGTCGGTACCCCGTCTCTTACATTTTAAAACAGGTTATCCTTGGAGAAAAAAGGCGGAATTCTATTGGCAGAGCAACATCTATAACCCCAAGATGGATAAGACCAACAAAAAAAAGGACTTCGTATGGGTGCTGTAATAATAGGTGGTGTAGCAAATCGGTCGCTGGTCTCCCAGAAGCGGGTCTCACTAGTTAGCTAGATCACGAATATTACGGAGGTAGTTACGATACATCATTCAAGGGAATATTAAACAAGCAAACTGACTCATAAATACACAAAACAGGTTATCCTTGGGGAAAAAAGGCGGAATTTTATTGGCAGCAACATCTATAACCCCAAGATGGATAAGACCAACAAAAAAAAGGACTTCGTATGGGTATTTTTAGTTTATTTTTTAGTTTTTACAACATTAAAGTAATGTATATTATTTTTAATTATTAGCAAATAATAGTGACGACGAAAATTCATCAGAGAGTGAAAAGAAGACCACATCGAGGTTGATTCCGCTTATGAGTCAGTTAGTGAGGATGAGGTTTCTTATTTGATACAAAATTCACCTCCAGGTCAAAACGTTCAAGTAAATGATCATGCATCTCCATCAATTGAAGATCAGAAGAAAAATTGTGTCCATATGCCTGTCAGCAAAACGAAGAAAGACGAAATCTAGTTGCTACAAGTGTATTAAATCATTGTGTGGCGAACAGAAAATGCAGCATTTAAAGGCCAAGTTGAGAGGCGAAGCAGAACGACTTAACCATGGTTGGTTTTTCCTCAAAGATATGCATCTTTGAGGAAAAACCATCAAGTAATTCTATCGGCAGCAATATCTATAACCCCGGGATGGATAAGACCAATAACAAAGGACCCGAGCCGCATAGCGAATCAGGGATAGCCGTCGGCGCTCGATCGCTCTGCAATGAGCCAGCGATCTTCTCGCGACACGCACGTGTCGTTCTCACTCTCCCCACGCTCCTACTACTGTTGCCAGCTCGCGCGGTCCGCCGTTTTAGTTTGGTTTATACCTACGGCGCGATACTCGTTTAATTTAGAGTTTTTGTAATTAAGTTGATTTAGGGTAGCGTTTAGTTTTGTTTTGTTAATTTTCCTCTGTTTTATTTTCGTATGTTTCGTTTATTATTATATATATATATTATACGTATTTACCTGGACTTGGGACTTATTATTTTAAACCACGACAAAGAGGTGTACCCTAGGCTAAATCGACAGCAATATCTATAACCCTGGGATGGATAAGTACCAAGGACTTTGTATGGTGGTTATGGCTTCTAAATAAATATTTTGTGTCAACAACGTCATCGGAGAAAATTTGCTTACACCGCGTCAACCCTTTAATTTTAATGTTTTGTTTGTTTCGATCTTTTTGAAGAAAAATATAATAACATCAGAAAGGATTTGAATAGAAAGCTGTCCTCAATAATTCATCTTCAGCAATCAATACCAAAGGTGGAGATTCCGATTTTTACTGGAAAATACGAGCAGTAGTCCACTTTCTTTGACTTGTTCAGCGAGACCATCCATACACAACAATACTACTCTTAGTAAAGCACAGAAAATGCAGCATTTAAAGGCAAAGATGAGAGGCGAAGCAGAACGACTCCTCCAGTATTATCTTTTGGGAAAACCATTAAGGAATTCTATCGGCAGCAATATCTATAACCCCGGGATGGATAAGATCAATAACTAAGGACTTCGTATGGTGGATATGGCTTTTAAATAAATATCTTGTGTCAACAACGTCATCGGAGAAAATTTGTTTACACCACGTCAACCCTTAAATTGAACCTCTGGGAAAGAGACGCCAAGGTAGACCTAAAAAACGATGGGAAGATGACATCGTTGTTGTAGCCGGAAAAAACTGGAAAAAGAAAGCCAATAACAAGGGAAGGTGGAAAAAAAGGTAGAGGCTTTTACCCAGTCAGGACTAAGGAAACAAAAGTGTAAATTAAACATTATTGTTGAAATATACCTATTGTAAATAACACGGGTCAACACGAATTTTGAGTCTGCGTTCTGTACCTCTGATTTTGATTACTTATGCCTAACTAATTAAAGAAAAAATATTTTAATCTATTAAAGTTTGCTTTTGTAGTTACTACAACGAATTTTTGTTTTTTATGAAAGAGCCCTATTTTTTATGTAAAAGTAAAACAGTTATTATATGTAAAAGGAAAACAGTATTAAATTCACATTTTTTTATGACTTTAATTATACAAGACGGCATATATAAACCCACAAATACAAAAAATAATACAAATAAGACTTTAAAAATGAACAGACTTGGTATTTCTTCTGTGTAAGTTGGAACTTTTTCGTATGAGCCCCCAAATGTAGTCGCCCATCATGTTTTCATTATATTGTCCTTGATAACGCTTTTCAAAGTTCATTACATCTTGGTGGAAACGTTCTCCTTGCTCTTCCGAATATGCCCCTAAGTTGTCTTTAAAGTTATCCAAATGAGCATGTATCATGTGGACTTTCAATGACATTCTGCAACCCATAACTTTGAAGTTGTGAAGCATATCAGTAATAAGCTCCGTGTAATTCTCTGCCCTTCTGTTGCCAAGAAAGCCATTAATCACTGCTTTAAGACTGAGCCACGCTTGTTTTTCGTGGATACTGAGGAGCTGTAGGAATTGTTCACTGGCCATTATTTTTTTTATTTGTGGACCAATGAAAATACCAGCTTTAATTTTAGCCTCTGACAATTTTGGGAAAAATGATATTAAATATTGAAAGGCCTCAGAGTCTTGACGCAGAGCCTTTACGAACTGCTTCATCAGACCTAATTTAATGTGCAATGGTGGCATTAAAATATGATCGGGCTTCACAATCGGTTCATTTTTGACA
Source organism: Cnaphalocrocis medinalis (assembly GCA_014851415.1). Classification (NCBI taxonomy): domain Eukaryota; kingdom Metazoa; phylum Arthropoda; class Insecta; order Lepidoptera; family Crambidae; genus Cnaphalocrocis; species Cnaphalocrocis medinalis. Next base: position 9,213,901 of record CM026274.1, on the reverse strand, counting down.
TTATGTTGTCCTATTTGAAACTCGCTCCGTTGTGGCCATGAGTGCTGCTGGTAGTGAAGTGCATCGGCTCTACTGTCCCATAAACAAATGTAACACGGATATTTAGTGTACCCGCCTTGCATTCCCATCAGAAATCCAACCATTTTGAAATCTCCTATCACTGGCCAGGCGTACTCTTCATATTTTAAAACTTGTAGCATCATTTTAACACTCTCGTAATTTTCTTTAAGCATAACAGAATGAGCAAGGGGAAGAGATGGAAATTTATTTCCGTTGTGAAGAAGAACTGCCTTTAAGCTTCTTGTAGAGCTGTCGATGAAAAGACGCCATTCAGAGGGAATGCAAGGGATTCCGATTGCTTCAAACAAACTTTTCACATCATTGCAATAATAAAGTCCGTCTTCTTTTGTAAAGAATCCAGAAAATTTTTTATGACGTGTTCTTTGGTCACTTATTTTAACATCGTTCTTGAGCAAATTCCATTGTTTTAGTCGTGAAGCTAATATTTCTGCTTTAAGTTTAGGTAGATTTAAATCTCTTACTAAGTCATCAAACTCTTCTGAATTAATTAGATGTGGTTCAACAGATGGTGATGTGATCACGAACTCACTGTCTCCGCTATTACTAGATATTTGTGATAGCGGTAATTGCTCTTGTGCTTTCCGCTTTGGGTTCGAAGGCACAGGGAAATTTTCACTGTGGGGAACTGGAGCAGACGTTGATGGTAGGTTTGGGTATTCAATCTTTTTGGCATTTTTACCAGCGCGACGCTTTCTTGCATTTACTACACAAAAATAATAATCATGTATATGGTCACTTGGTTCCCTCCATATTCTTGGTACAGCAAACTTCATACTTTTTTTTTCTCCACGGTACCAGGCTGCAAAAAAAATTAACATTATTTAATAACGAATGACACATTTAATGGGTGTCAGAATAGGTATAATTATATAAATAAATTTAAATGAAAAGTATGATGTATTTTCTTACCTTCTAAAGTATTTTTGCAGTTACTACATGAGAAATGTGGTGCCCATACTTTATCTTGACTTCGCACGGGTAAATTAAAATAAGCTTCATAGGCTTCACAAAGCCTTGTATTTGACGACAAACAAATTTTTTTGGCTCTCACTTTAATGAATTCGCCGCAAATATAACAAAAGGAGTCCACGGGATTTTTGCACTTTTTGGAAGACATTTTAGGCCTCCCGACACATAAAATACGTTATTCCTTTGCAAAGCGCACGCGCACACTGCCGTTGACAGTTTGTCACTCCCGCTAAACACCTACAGCCCCCCCCCCCTACCCCTCTCCTGTATCTTCTATGCAACGGCTTCAAAAAAAACTGCTTAATCCATCCATACTAATCCATACTTCCATACTAATATTATAAATGCGAAAGTAACTCTGTCTGTCTGTCCTGTCTGTCTGTCTGTCTGTCTGCTACTCTTTCACGCCAAAACTACTCAACGGATTTAAATGAAATTTGGTATACAGATAATCTAGACCCTGAGAAAGGACATAGGCTACTTTTTAGTGCGAAAAGGGGGTTGTAAGGGGTTAAAAGGGGGGTAAAAAGATACTTTTCCACGCGGACGAAGTCGCGGGCGGCCGCTAGTACTATAATATTAGTTTTACATTGTGTAAAGGTACAAAAGCAAACTTTATTTATTATAAATAGAGTTTCTGCCGTTTTTTCGATGTCTACAATCAGAAAATAATCACTAAATAACAGACTCAAAAAAAAAAAATTTTTTTGTTGACTTGTGTAATTTGTTATTTAGAAAAATAAAGCTATTATTATTAATATGTATCTTTATATTGTTAAAAATCTCCCAATATTGGGCAATTCATATTTACGCAGGCGATGCAAAATTGGATCAATGATGAGAAGATGCTAAGGAAGAGAGTTCCTATTGATCGTTGGTGTGGTGTAAAGTTTAAGGAATTAACGGTAGAAAACGAGATCCGCAAGGACTACAAGAGGAAGAAAATTTTTTGATGTATATTTTTGTAGTGGTGTTTTTATAAACCGTCAATCTGCCTTCCTCATCGACCGCAAATCGTACCTGGTCAAGCCCCACAAAATAGTACATAGATCGGTGGGTCCCGGCCATAAGCATGTTCTCGTCATGTGAAGGGGACGCTCTCGACCTTGTCAGAAACTCGCCCTGGCACTACTACCTAGCAAGATAATCGTTTCTTATTAGCTTATTTCTTAGTCGTAAGAAAACAAAAAGAAAAATAGAAAAACTCTTCACTAAACTGAGAAGCTCTTCCGAGAGTTGTCTGCCTGGCTTCTCGAAATTTCGGGTTACCATAATGCTGGCAGTTACCTTGGCCAACGCATCGGTTTGGCAATCAAAGGGGTAAAGCCGCCAGCATTTTGTATATCTCATCACATATTTCATCCTTGTAGGTAAGTTTTTTTTTTTTTTTTGTTATATGTTCCTTATATTGTTATATTGTATTGTACCTATATTGTACCTAATAATTATTGTATTTATTGATTTAATAAAGTTTACTCAGGTAAGTAAGCATCAAATTACTTGTAATATCCACCAACTGAGAAGTGACAGAAAAATATAACTATTGACTTTTCAGCAAACAGCACTGTGATATTGCTGGATGACATAATACCAGAAAATATTGATGGTAGTCTTACAATTTACATCTAAAAAATAAAAAAAATAGATCAAACCTACTACCACAGACAACCTTCTCTCATTTGCTTATATCTTACCTACCTAGCCCAGCTTACAGTAAGGGGAGATTAATTTCAAAAAACTTGTCTGTCAAAACTAATCATATCGTCACTCCCAACCAAGATGAAAGCTTGAAGTAAAGGGAATTTTTAAAGAAAATAACGACCGTCGCCTAGGGCTGTGAGCATACTCGAGAGGACCGACACAGTTCACCAGCGGATCCAGAGCCGACAACATTTAAAGAATACTATCTTGTTTCTCTTCAAGCCTGCAAGAATCTTTCGCTCTTTTTCAATACATCGGACGGGACAATCCAGCGATAATGCATTAGGAGATAGGGGGGCCAATAGCGTCTTTCAGAACGGTCTTGTCCCGCTCAGTAAGAAAAGTTTTTTTTTCAAGGACGAAGAGTGTTACAGAAAAGTTTTGTTTTTAGCGTGTTAATTTCAAAAAACTTGTCTGTCAAAACCAAACATGTCGACACTTAAGCTTGAGGTTTCGTTTACAACTGTATAACTTCTTGGAACGAAAAAAACTAAAAAATCGAAAAAATAAAATATGTTGATAATTCAGACAAAGAGAAATTCGTGCTCATTATTAAAAATTTAATTGAATGTAATACCCCAATCTCATAGTTTAAGACCCCGTAATAGATTAGTCACTCCTTTCACAAAAATGCACTGAGTAAGCTCAGGTACCGAGCACTTGTCAATAAAAATATATAATAAGTTACCCAAGAATATTAAATGTATTAATAAAGATACCAAATTTTTAAAAAAATTAAAAGAACATCTGTTGCAAAAGGCCTATTACAATTTGAATGAATATCTCAATTCTATACATATATAACAATATATAATTATATAATTTATAATTTACAGAGACGTGAATTCTCAAGCAAATAGGCTAGTTGACCCTTTTTAGGGTTCCGTAGCCAAAATGGCAAAAACGGAACCCTTATAGTTTCGTCATGTCCGTCTGTCCGTCTGTCCGTCTGTCCGTCTGTCACAGCCGATTTACTCGGAAACTATAAGTACTACAGTGATGAAATTTGATGGGAATATGTGTTGTATGAACCGCTACAAAAATATGACACTAAATAGTAAAAAAAAGAATTGGGGGTGGGGCCCCCCATACATGTAACTGAGGGATGAAATTTTTTTTTTTCGATGTACATACCCGTGTGGGGTATCAATGGAAAGGTCTTTTAAAATGATATAAAGTTTTCTACAAAACATTTTTCTTAAAGTGAACGGTTTTTGAGATATCAGCTCTCAAAGTCGTAAAAAGTATGTCCCCCCCCCTCTATTTTTATAACTACGGGGTATAAAATTCTAAAAAAAATAGAGGTGATGCATGCTAATTAACTCTTTCAACGATTTTTGGTTTGATCAAAGTATCTCTTATAGTTTTTGAGATAGGTTGATTTAACTGTAATTTTGGTTAAGTTTATTATATTTGCTGCTACGGAACCCTTTGTGCGCGAGCCCGACTCGCACTTGGCCGGATTTTTTTTATTATGTCTTATATGGTTCATTCTCGTTATCTTACACGATAAAATATGTGTTTAAATTTTTTAAAGACCTAAAACACATTAAATTTTAAATTTAAAGTTGTGCTAGACAGCTGACAGGCGAAAACGCTGTCAGCCATCTTAATCTATAAATTATCTGTGCTGTGACGTCATTATAAGCGAAAACAATCATTTGACATTTACTAAAATAGAAACCGCAAAGTTTTTACTAAAAACCATGTCTTCTACTTGTTTATACCAAAAGTATAGTCATCATCATCATCAGCAACCCACGTTCGTCCACTGCTGGACATAGGTCTCCCCTAATGCACGCCACCGCTCCCGATTTTCGGCCACTTTCATCCAGCCCACTCCAGCCAGCCTTCGAATGTCGTCATCCCATCTTGTAGCAGGGCGTCCAACACTACGTTTGCCGAGTCGCGGTCTCCACTCAAGGACCTTATGGCTCCAACGGTTGTCAGTTCTGCGGCTAATGTGACCAGCCCACTGCCACTTCAGTTTGCTAATTCGGTGGGCTATGTCGGTGACTCTGGTTCTCTGTCGGATTACATTATTTCTGATGCGGTCCTTCAGAGATACTCCGAGCATAGCCCTTTCCATAGCTCTTTGAGTGACTTTGAACCGCTGGATTAGTCCAGCCGTGAGTGTCCACGTCTCGGCACCATAAGTCATGACCGGAAGGATGCACAGGTCGAAGACTTTCGACTTAAGACTTTGAGGGATGGGTGACGAGAAGACTTGACGAAGCCTACCAAATGCTGCCCAGCCTAGCTGAATTCTTCTATTGGCTTCTCTCTCGAAGTTGTTTTTGCCTAATTGGAGCGTTTGTCCTAGATAGACATATTCCTGGACAACTTCGAGAGGTACTCCATTAACAGCGACCGGTCCCGGATCAACGAGCTCGTTGAACATGACCTTGGTTTTATCCAAGTTCATCCGAAGACCGATGTGTTTAGAAGATTCAGCCAGGCTGCTCACCATCTCCTGTAGGTCCTGTAAGGTTTCCGCCAAGATGACGATGTCGTCTGCGAATCGTAGTGTGCGAATGTGCGACGAATGTGACATGTACTCGCCATTAATATTAATTCCGCGCTCTTTCCAGTTTAGCGTTTCGAACATGTCCTGCAGCGCAGCGGAGAAGAGTTTCGGAGATATAACATCTCCTTGTCTCACACCACGTCGCAGCAGGACAGGCTCGGTTTGGCCATTCTGGATTACTACGGACATATTAGCGGCGTCATATAGACACTTCAACACCTCGATATATCGCCAATCGACTTGGCACCTCTGCAAGACCTCGAGAACAGCCCAGGTCTCGACGGAGTCAAAAGCTTTTTTATAGTCCACAAACGCCATGCACAGGGGCTGGTTATACTCTTTGGTCTTCTGTATTACCTGTCTCACTGTGTGAATATGGTCTATGGTGCTATAACTCCGTCGGAACCCGGCCTGCTCTGCAGGTTGAGCTTCGTCAAGTCTTCGTGTAAGGCGATTCGAAATGACTCTTGAGAACAATTTATAGACGTGACTTAAGAGTGAAATTGGTCGATAGTTCTTCAGTAAGGTTTTGTCGCCTTTCTTAAAGAACAACACGACCAAGCTCCGCTGCCACGCCCTAGGAGTTCTCCCGGAGAAAATAACCGAGTTAAATATACGCCGAAGTTCCTTCAGCACCGGCTTGCCGGCAGCTTTTAGAAGCTCGGTTGTGACTCCGTCTTCTCCCGGGGCTTTTCCATTTTTAAGTTGCCCAAGAGCTGCCTCGATCTCCTCCAAGCTGATGTCGGGTAGATCCTCCGTCGCATGGCGGGTTAATGTGGCTCTTGAATCCTTCTCATCCGGCGTAGGGTGGGGTGAGTGCGACGCGTATAACTGGCTATAGAACGTGTAAACTTCCGAAAGAATCTCTGGCTTTGACGTGATGACTTCTCCATTTGTTTTGGTCAACTTCGACAGGTGGCTCCTTCCAAGCTGTTGTAAGAAAACTTTGGACCCCCGGTTCTGCTCAATTGTTCTCTGTATTAAGAGTGTATTGGAGCTTCGGAGGTCACGTCTTAACAGCTTGGAGATGGACTTATTCAGAGCCCGTTGCTCTGCCGAAGTGACTGATGGATCTTTCCGCCTCTTGTCCATTAGGTCCAGAGTCTCTTTCGAAAGCTTAGACCGTTTGCCCGTACGTCGCAACTCACAGAACTTTGCACCCTCGTCCCGAAGAATTTCCACAACTTGGTCGAGTTCTTCGTCGACATCTACATCAATTGTGGATCCCAAGGCAGCGAATCGATTTTCCAATTTAAGTTGGAAGACGTCGGAACCAGCGAGCGATTGGAGTAGATTTGGCCGGAGCGTGGACTTCATCAATCGAGAGCGTTCAAGCTTGAAATCGATATTCAGAGTGCCTCTGAGAAGTCGGTGATCACTTCCGGTTTTAAACCTATTGATCACTGAGACATCTCTGAATATTCGCTTTTTGTCCGATATGATGAAGTCGATCTCATTTTTAGTCATAGTATCGGGGCTCTGCCACGTCCATTTCCTCTGGGGCTGTTTCTTAAAAAACGAGTTCATTAAGAAAAGCCCCTCGCGCTCTAAGAAATTGACGAGCATTTGCCCCCTATGATTCCTACTTCCAAAGCCGCATGGTCCCAGCATCGATTCGCTGTAAGTCTGTACACCCACTTTTGCGTTAAAATCCCCCATGACAACGTTATAGTGAGCCTTAGTGGTGTTGTGTAAGGCTCGAGAAATGTCCTCATACATCTCTTCTACGACATCATCCGAGTATGTCGACGTTGGAGCGTACACTTGAATAACCTTTAGGTTATATCTGTTGGTTAATTTAATTACGAGGTACGCAACCCTCGCCGACACACTGGAGATTTCAATAACGTTGTCAGTGAGGACTTTGTTGACTAGGAACCCGACGCCGCCATGTGACGGATTATCTCCTTCCCTGAAGTACATAAGATGGCCAGACTCTAGGGTCAGTGTGTCCTCACCCTCTCTACGGACTTCGCACAGCCCGAGAACATGCCATCTTATGTGCTTCAACTCCTCCTCGAGTTGGGCCAGATGTGAGTCTAGCCGTAGCGTGCGTCCGTTATACGTCGCCAAGGTCAGTGTGGTGTGGCGGCCTTCCGTAACCCGGAGATTCTTAGCACCCCCTGCCCTGCCGTTACCGAGACCGCCGCCTTGGCCCGGAATAGCAGGGCTGCCGGGAACTGGGGGCCGGGGCAGTGTCGTATTCATCATTTTATGGGGGATTGGACCATACCCCACCACGTTGGTCCAGTGCGGGTTGGTGGGTGGTTCGTCAGGGCCTCTTTCGTTATTCAGCAGGACGCGCCACGGGCAGGAGAGGTTGACTTGGGGCCCGATAGATGTTGTGTGGGCCCCCTTACGTCCCCGTAAAGTATAGTAATTATCATTATTGTATGGTACGACAGTGCAAAAACACATGGATCGAACGAAATAAAGACCCCAGGAAAAAAGTTATGGAACAGAGAACTGCAGAGAACCTAGTGAAATAACATGCGTAACACCTGGCTAAAACTTGCTAAAAGGGAGCCTGACTCATTTCATTCTCTACTCAAAGTACAGGCAATTTATTTCTGCAAAGATCACTTTGACGTAAGAACTTACAAGTAACTCATTCAGTATTACAGAGACTTTTAAGGTTATGTACAAAGACAATAAACTAAATTATATTTTTTGTATTGTACACATTTCAGTTAGAGAGTGACATGGATAATTACAGGCAATTTAAAATAAAGAGTTCAGTTAAAAGGATCCGAATGAAACCCAATCGCATACCTTCGCGATTTGACTGCCAAACCGATAGAAAACATAAATTTCCCCTAACATCAGATGAGCCTGCAATGCAACAGCATGGGTCCAAGAGAACAGCAGTAGTGCCTGTATCAGAAGATATTCAAATCTACAGGACTCTCTTATCACATAAAATAATTATGATATAAGTGAATGCATTTTATTTTCAATTTTACATAGTAACACTTTCATATTAGCTTAGGGGAAATATTTAGTTTCCAAAATAAAACGACCAGTCTGTCCAATCAACTGTTTTACATATTTACCAATCATTATAAGAAACAGGTAATATTGTAACTTGCTTACTTAGTTCAAAGTCACTGCTTGCAACACAAAAACAACAACGATGCACTTTTGCACAAAACATTTGAAGTTGAACTTGTGGTAAACATTTTTTGGTACTACAGCCTTACATTTTCTTTTGCACATATCTTCTGCATTTAAGTTGATCCAACCTTTGGTAGGCTTGATTTTTTCCAGTAGCACTCGACTGATGTGCAAGTAGGCTCTTCAGTGCGACGATGCAACAACATTAAAAATGTTGTGCATGTTTACAGCCTCCGGTAGCTGCAGGACAATCTTCACAAAGAGCACACATAACATTTTCTTTTTTTTTCATCTACCTGTACTGTCACTGTACTTATATCGCTTCGAGCATACCTTGTGCTCTGGACATGTTTTACATTTCACAGTGCAGATTACGTTTAAGTTGAACACAGCCAATGGCATCATCGCCATACGACTCCCTTGCAGATCTATAAGTAAAAATTAAAATATTAGTTACAAATAGTAAAAGGACAGAACGAATGAAAAAGTTTTCTTCGATTTCGTCTTATGTCGTGAATAAGCACAAAATTACAGGAAACCTTTACTGTATGTATGTACTTACATAGTATTACATTGTAGTCATAACATTCCTAAGCTCGGGAGAGCAAAAATCGGGATTCAAGGGACAAAAATTGCCGATCATCAATGTTACGATTCTTAGCAAATTAGTAGGTACTTTCCACTTTCACAAATCCAATATCCATGTTTTTATAAATTTATGTGAGAAAACAGTACAACGAGCCTAGAATAGGGGTCGCAAACCGGGATACCGAATTTCGAAAATACCGGAATACCGGGCCAAATTTAGGTCTAATTAATACCGGTAGTCATTTCACAAAAACCGGGATATTCGGTATTTTCGGTTTTAGTAAAATAAATAAAAAACAAATACACATAAGACAAAGTTACGTGCCATTTAATTCAAATTACGCGCGCGCGAGTTCGTTCACCTCGCCTTACCTACTACAAGACTGATGAATCCGGCGACAGACGAGTAGCCGAACTTCCCGCTCTCTGTCCCGCGCAACGATTAGCGAACGAGCCAATAGCGTGGCTCGAACGGTGCAAGTAAGTGAGTTGAAGTTAGTTGCGACCGATAAGTGTCAAATTTCCTATTTCAACTGTTTAGTTTACCTAACCTAGGTACATTTCGTCATTGCGTGTTTTGGTTTGGTGGTGTTGGTTGTGATTTTTTAATTGCTTTTGTTGTCCACACTCGGAATTTAGAAATATATTTATTTTTAGAACTGATTTCTAGTATGAATCCTACTTCCTAGTCAACTACATTTAATAAAAGTATTTGAACTAGTTACCTCAAGTTATTGTAAACGGAACATTAGTAAATTATTGCTAAGTACTAACTAAATGGGTGATTGCCAACAATAATAATAAACCTTGTGTCAATGAAAATTTTGTTTTATTTAGAAGATGAATTCATTTAGGTTAGGAACCTACTTACTATTCCTCCGTAAACTAACTTTATTATACTAAATTTGCTAACTTAGGTTAATCCCGGAAATATCGAAAATACCGGGATATCGGTATTGGTCTGGGGCCAATACCGAAAATACCGGTTTTGGTCAAATGATTCGGTATTGCGAACCCTAGCCTAGAATAAGGGACTTTTTACTAATATTTTGACAAAAAACTACGCACGATCAGAGTGTAAAACATAGAATAATAGTAGTGTAAAACGTCAAACGACGAAATAAAATGAGGTTATCTAGGGATGTAAAAAATAATCGATTTAGAAATTCACATCAATCAATACCTAGTGAAATAGTAAAAACAATTGGTGATGATCTGATAAAACGTTTAATGATACTGAGAATTTGTATCAATAATAGAATAGTATTTGGATTAATTCGTTTTTACCTTGAAAGTTAAAAAGAATATTTTTTGCTTTGATTTTTACTTTTGAACTGGATTTTTTTCTTCATAATATAATTTTATTTGATTTCAATTAAATGATTTACTGTTAATATAAATCTCTTACATTTATATTAGAATAAGAATTAAGCATATAGGAAAACAATAGAAAATCAATATTATTTCAAAGTAATCGATATTTATTTAATCGATTATTTTCCATCAATTTGACTTCTTTAGTTATTCACATTTGTATAGAGAGTGACATTATTTTTTTTCCCATGAAGAGTGACGTCACAACATGGCCGATAGCGTTTTCTGCCTTCCTCAATAAAAAGTAAAAATAATATTTTTTAAATTGAAAATATGCAACCATCTATGACTTTCACTAACTGAAATCAATATATTTTGGTTTCGTAAGTCAAATACTACTGGAAATACTAATTTATTGTGAAAAAATTGATATGGGTCAAGTAGCCTATTGGAACTTTCCAGGGTCGTTAAAATGGAAAGAGGAAATAATTCGTGTCAAAGTCGTAGGAAAACGAAAAGAAAAATTGAAAAACTTTTCATTAAACTGAGAAGCTTCTTCTTCTTCTTCGAGAGTTGTTTTCTTGGCTTCTCGAAATTTTAGATTACCATAATGCTGGCAGCTACCTTGGCCAACGCATCGGTTTGGCAATCAAAGGGGTAACGCCGCCAGCATTTTGGGCACGCTGAATTGCGAAGCAGACGACCCTCTGTATATATCTCATCACATATATGTATAGATTATAGGAAAACTTCATATATGTATAGATATATTTTGATTTTATGCTAATATTTTTTGCTATCTGGAGTTGGTCAAATGCCCTATTCTACTGTTTTTTATAACTGTTATTATGTTAAGTATTAATAAGTGTAAGTTTCTAATGTCGTCAGCTAGCATGGTACTTTCTATGCTCTCAAACACCAGCTTAGAGAGCTGGGATAAGTTGAAAACCAGCGCGGTCCAAGAGAACTGTAATCTCTTGTGGCAGCAAAAGCTGAACTTATCCTTTTTGTCATACCGAATTGACCTTTGATGTGTAAAATTTATAATTATGTTTGTAGAAGGGGCAAATAAACATTTTTTTACTTTTTTTACTTACATATTTCATCCTTGTAGGTAGGTTTTTTTTTTGTTATATGTTCCTTATATGGTACCTAATAATTATTGTATTTATTGTTTTAATAAAGTCTACTCAGGTAAGTAGGCATCAAATCACTTGTTATATCCACCAACTGAAAAGTGACAAAAAAATATAACTATTGACTTTTCAGCAAACAGCACTGTGATATTGCTGGATGACATAATACCAGAAAATACTGATGGTAGTCTTACACCTAAAAATAAAAAAAAATGGTCAAACCTACTACCACAGACAACCTTCTCTCATTTGCTTATTTCTTACCTACCTTTTTTTTTTTTTTCCCAGGGGAAACCATCATGGCTTCATGTGCTCCGAGGAGTTGTTCGAATTAATACCCGCTGCCAAATTTCACCACCGCACTACACGCCATAAACTCGGATTCCATCCATACCACCTGGATGGATGGCGGTCCACTACCGTGCGCTTTACTCGACACTTTCTGCCACGCACCTCCTCATTGTGGAATCAACTTCCCGCAGCGGTATTTCCGAACCGGTACGACATTCAAATCTTCAAGAAACGAGCCTATACCTTCCTAAAAGGCCGGCAACGCATCTGCACTCCTTCTGGTGTAGCTGATGTCCATGGGCGGCGGTGATCACTTACCATCAGGTGACCCGCTTGCTCGTTTGCCTTCCTATAATATAAAAAAAAAAAATAAAAAAAAAAAACCTTGCCACATGTGGGGAACAAGGTGGTGTGTGGGACTCTAACCCTAACCAAAACCCCTGGGGTGTCCATCTCAGCGCAATCGCGGTCGGATACCCCACAGCCGGGACTGGACCGTACCGCAAATCGCGCTCGCCACTTTGAGCCAAAATGTTTGGCGCAATGCAACCCTTCCCAAATGCGCGACCTACCAGAACACCCAGTAGGATTTTTACCCTCGCGGAGTCGTGATCCTGAGCAAGCCACTCCCCAGTAGTGACATGCTCACGTACTCCGAATACCTTGGCAGTATTCTTAACGCCCCTGGCCACAGGGCACATTTCTTACCTACCTGGCCCAGCTTACAGTAAGAGGAGTTTAATTTCAAAAAACTTGTCTGTCAAAACCAATCATGTCGTCATTCCCAACCAAGCTGAAAGCTTGAAGTAAAGGGAATTGTTAAAGAAAATAACGACCGTCACCCAGGGCTGTGAGCATACTCGAGAGGACCGACACAGTTTGCCAGCGGATCCAGAGCCGACAACATTTAAAGAATATTATCTTGTTTCTTTTCAAGCCTGCAAGAATCTTTCGCTCTTTCTCAATACATCGGACGGGACAATCCAGCGATAAATGCATTGGGAGATAGGGGGCCAATAGCGTCTCTCAGAATGGTCTTGTCCTGCTAAGTAAGAAAAGTTTTTTTTTTAAGGACGAAGAGCGTTACAAAAAGTTTGGTTTTTAGCGTGTTAATTTCAAAAAACTTGTCTGTCAAAACCAAACATGTTGTCACTTAAGCTTGAGATTTTGTTTACGGCTGTATAATTTCTTGGAATGCAAAAAAAACGAAAAAGTAAAATAAGTTGATAATTCAGACAAAGAAAAATCCGTGCCCACTCATAACAATTTTATTGAATTTTTTAAAAGTTTTATGAGGTTATAGCAAATTTTAAAAAGCGATAAATAATTGATGAGACCAAGATATTTCTCCAACCCTATTGAGAATTTTTTTGGCCAAGTAAGAGCCTATAATTATAGAAGCAATAACCTAAGTAGCCACAACTTCAATGTACTTTCAAAACATTATTAATAACAAGAATAATACGATTTCATAATCAAACATTTAATTGTGAGTATGATCCAGCTGACCGAGTAATAAATTTGAAATCTATATTTAATGAAGAATTCAAGGAAACCAAACTAAATATTGAAACGATTGTGGAGCAGGCTCGACAAGAACGGATGAACACGCACTCGAGGGCATACACTGCCGGTTGGGTAGTTTGAAAAGTATTGATTAATAATATGAAAAAGCAGAAACATCGTGGGTGTCTTAATACTGTTATTGAGCAAAGACTCTTGTCCCTTTTTACTTTGATAATGCAAGTATGATTTCTGTCACGGCTCCGGCGCTGCGAGGCTCCGGCGGTCCCACGCGAGCTAATCGTCGCAGATGGTTTTCGCTCACCACCTGCTCCTCAGCTCGCGGGCCGCCTCGCCCCTCCGCGCCTACGCGGGTTTCAATTACACTCTAGGGGTAGGGCAGACAAGACTACGTGGAGTCGGTTTTGCAGCGATTCGTTGTTGACACGACGGTTAAGTAGTACAAAACAGTAATTTTCAATCTAATTTAGAATTAAAAGTATACTAATGTAAAGAGCGATATGCTATTATGCCAAGTGAAGTTCTACCAAATAACATTTCGACTAAATAAACGTTATGCTAAACGAAAATATGCGAAATTAAAATATGCATAAGAAAATTATGTTTAGTAAAATTCTACATTCTTATAAGTATGCCATAGAAAATTCGACCAAAAAAACATTCGGCCAAACAACAATTATCCTAAACAATTTTTATGCGTTAAAAATATTCGACTAAATAAAAATATGCCAAGTGTGTTCTGCCAAGTGAAATTCGGAATAACGAAATTCGGCCAGATAGAGGGAACCCATTTACCCATTACATCTACTTACAATGACGAGTTTATCCAATTGATTTTCATATTTCTGGATGCTGGTGATGTTTGCATGGATCATCAATATCTCCTGAAGGTTCTTGTACAGATTATTTGATCAGGATATCTGTAACAAATATGTAAATATTAATGTTTCTGTAAAATGAACAACTACATTGAAGGGAAGGCAATCGGGGAAGGAAAGGGATTAAAGGTTGGCAGCGCACTTGTAGCTCTACTGATGCTGCAGGTGTCTATCAAATGGGCGTCGGTTATTGCTTACTATCAGGTGATCCGCCAGCTCGTCTGCCACAAATTACATTAAAGAAAAGTAAACTAATGGTAAAAATAATTTAAAACACTTACAGAAATGTATATTTGTACATAAACATGTTTCTCCTTTTATTTGGTGTTCATTAATTTTCATTCTCTGATATTTGTTTTGTACTCGTGTTGTATTCTAAAACATAAAAAACCGGCCAAGTGCGAGTCGGGCTCGCGCACAAAGGGTTCCGTAGCAGCAAATATAATAAACTTATTATGTCGTATTGCTTGAATAAGCTAATATTTCTCGTAAAAAGTACCTACATTATAAAGATTTTATATCATCGCGGATTTTTAACCCTTAACTGTAGTGGTGAAAATAATTCACGTTTGTATAGTTGTGGGTCCATTGGACCCACGTATTTTCAAATGGCCATAAGAATTAAAGTATCCCAAATAATTAGAAAATTGTTTATTAGCCTTATTGTTATGAACATAATGTTTTAAAAATTAACAATAGCGACATATAATTCTTATATTAATTTGTACTTATGACAATCACTTCAAGTTGCCTTAATCTAAAACAAGTTCATAAAAAATAACAAAAAAATTATAAAAATGGTGTCAAAAAAAAATTTTTTTTTTTTTTCAAAAACTCAAAGATATGTTTATAAAAATATAACAAAACAAAAATATAAACATCTGAACAAAATTTTGACACCATTTTCATTTCAAGTTCTTACAAACATGTATTGCAAACCACTTTTAGCCCATTTGAACCTATTTTATTCCTAGTAGTATTCCGGCAAATTACTGGTTTCTCTCTCCTCGCATTCATCTTCATTTCTAGATATTTCAGAGTTCGAGTCATGATCACTTTCCAGCACAAAGTCTTCATCATTATCCGAAAACTCATTGTCGGATCTAGAATTTGCAGCATCTCTCCCAGAATCTGAATTTTCATTGTCATCGCTACCTAATTCGGCATTAAACCATTGCTCCAGTACGTCATCCCGATTGGTTGATAGATTTCTTCTATTTTCCATTATAAAAACTAAAATTAAACACAAAACAATTAGTATAAGTGAATTAAAAAAATACGTATCCATAGTCGTGGGTCCAGTGGACCCATGCTTATTAATTTCTTTACCTTTAGAGAAGCGCAAGAAACACGTCCGTCTCCCTGCGTATATGACGTCTTACTGTCGGAAGGTACTGAGGTGCAGGGGGAGCTCCACCGCTCGCAGCGCTTTTAGTGCTTGTTTGAAAAATTTACATGGGTCCAATGGACCCACGACTACAGTTAAGGGTTAAAGGTGTACAATACTGTAGTATATTTTTTGATCTATCTTATAAGGTTCAGCCATCGTTTTCAGTGTAAGCACAATAACTTAACTAAAATTACAGTTAAATCAACCTATCTCAAAAACTATAAGAGATACTTTGATCAAACCAAAAATCGTTGAAAGAGTTAATTAGCATGCATCAACTCTATTTTTTTTAGAATTTTATACCCCGTAGTTATAAAAATAGAGGGGGGGGGACATACTTTTTACGACTTTGAGAGCTGATATCTCAAAAACCGTTCACTTTAAGAAAAATGTTTTGTAGAAAACTTTATATCATTTTAAAAGACCTTTCCATTGATACCCCACACGGGTATGTACATCGAAAAAAAAAAATTCATGCCCTCAGTTACATGTATGGGGGGCCCCACCCCCAATTCTTTTTTTTACTATTTAGTGTCATATTTTTGTAGCGGTTCATACAACACATATTCCCATCAAATTTCATCACTGTAGTACTTATAGTTTCCGAGTAAATCGGCTGTGACAGACGGACAGACGGACAGACGGACAGACGGACATGACGAAACTATAAGGGTTCCGTTTTTGCCATTTTGGCTACGGAACCCTAAAAAAGCATTAGTTTCATATTAAAATACTTTAAGAAAATGGGCGATGAAACAATTTCTGTTTGGGCCACATGTTTAGTATTTCCAATAATATTGTTACGACTATGTGCCCCTGCATACGGAAATAGAGCTTGTCTCAAACGAGTAAGGTCTATTATTCCGTTGTGTACTACGTTATACACGCATAGTCGCCCCCGAACCTACGCATTCGGAATAGAAAATTATCGAACTCTCCATCGAACGTTCGAGAAGCTACGAGAAATATCGGGAACTATGTAGAAATCTCTCGAAGCCCTAATACGTAGCAACATGTCCGATGTCTACAAAGTCTCAATCGAAGTTACGAGAGAAAAGATCGAGAATGTTCTATTCCCGTCTAGTAAGGTCTCGCCCGTGTCCGCGCTAGTATAAAAGCGGGACGGGCGAGCCGACGAGTCAGTTCTGATTTGAACAGCGAAGAAGTGAGTTCCAATTTGGAAAGCGATTATTCTCCTGCGAACTAAGAGTGATCTTGTGTATTACCTGCGAAGTGTTTAAGGAAGATTTTAGTGTTTTAGTGCGTTTAAGTGTGATCTAGTGTTTTAATTGTGTTTTTGTTACTCGTTTAATAAATTAATTGTCTTTTTGTGACTTTGGCATTTTACTTGAATCTTACGTACCCCGGTACCCGCAACAATTGGTGTCAGAAGTGGGATTCAAGATGCCACTTACACCACGAGAAGACAGTGAGGGTCGAGTAACGAGGAGTCAATCCGCGGCTGTGGCTGTGCAAGAGGGTGAAGGTACTTCAACAGAGGGATCGATACAAACACCGATTGGGCCTATGGAGATTGCAGATATATTTAAACTGCTGAAGACGCAAGCCAACCGGCAGGAGGAGCTAGCTCGCCTTCAAGAAGCACAATTTGCTAAACTGAGTGAAAAGCAGGACCTTCGCCAGGAAGAGCAAGCTAGATTGCTAGCTGAGCTCAAAGAGGACCAGGCCTGCCGTCAAGAAGAGCAAGCTAGACTGCTAGCTGATCTCAAGGAGGACCAAGCCCGCCGTCAAGAAGAGCTAGGCAAGAGCTTGTTGGGGGCTATTGAGAAGAAGCACGAAGTATTAGAAAAGCAGATCGATGCTCTCAAGGATGACGTGCTAAGCATCAAGACCCAACATGAAGATCGATTCACCCAACATGAAGAACGATTTACCCAACACGAGGATCGACTGTGCCAGATGGATACGGAGATGCAACAGTTGCATACCAAGATGGCTAGAGTGGAGACCCGGGGTGCTTCAGTAGTATCGGATTCCCCGAAAGTCGAAGTACCCCACTTCGATGGAACGACGTCTTGGGCAGCGTTCTGGTATCAGTTCGAATCGGTGGCTAAAGGAAAGGGGTGGAACGAAGAAGAATCAATGTTAGCTTTGACTCTTGCTCTTCGTGGGGATGCCCTGCTTACATTGGAGAACCTGCCTTCGGATAACAGAACTTTAGGTGCTCTCCAAAGAGCACTAGAGGGCAGGTACAGCGACAAACACCTGGAACACGCGTATAGAGCACAACTCCGCGATCGACAACAGAAACCTGGTGAGAGCCTACAGCAATGGGCGGCGGAAATCGAGAGGCTAGTCCGACGTGCATACGTGTCATGCCCGACGATGGTGGAATCAATGATCCCGCAAGCTTTCTATGATGGCATTAGGGACGAAGATGTCAGACATGCCGTGAAGCTGGGACATCATCAGACCTTGCAGGAAGCTCTAGCCCATGCCTTGGAGGTGGAAGCCGTGCATCAGGACTCTAGAAAACATCGAATTCGAGAGGTTGTGGCAAAGGAAAACCCCTCTTTGGGTCCGATGTGCTATGGCTGCGGCGAGAGGGGCCATATTCGGAGTAGTTGCCCCAAGCGAAAATGGCCGCGTAAAACGACAGTAGCGTCCTCTACACAGGTGGACGCAGAAGAGCTGTCGTTAAACTAAAGGGAGCCAGGGCCGCGGGGCGGGCGCTGGCTGGTCAACATCGAGCCCCTACCGTCACTGTTTCACAGATTGGCAATGGGAACAACCTTACAGTGGTTGGACAGCTGAACAGCATAACGTGTCACTTTACTATTGACACCGGTGCTTCAAGAACAATAGTGCGTCCAGAACTACTGAAAAGGACTATTATGTGGAATCGCAGACCAACCGTTCAGCTTCAAACAGCAACAGGCCAGCCAGTTACCGTCTTCGGTGAGACGATGGCGAAGATAACCCTTGGAGAAATGGCCTTTGAATACAGTGTGCTCATAGCAGATATCACTGACGATTGCATCATCGGATTGGACTTTTTAAGAGACCAGAAGTGTGTAGTAGACGTCTCTAAAGGAGTACTTAGTTTCCCGGAACAAGAAGTATTCCTAGAGGGAGCGAGATCATGCGCAGTTTACTGCCTAAAAACCACGACCCTACCGCCGAGGTCTGAAACTCTGGTAAAAGTTAGATTTCCTTTCAATGTGTGTCAAGGACGAAGCGTCGTTATAGAAAACTGCGGCGACCATCCAAGTTGGATCACAGCAAGAACGCTGGCAATGACCGGAAAAGGAGCGCTAGTGCGAGTCATCAATCTTAGCGGAGATGAAGTGCAGCTACGAAGAGACTGTGTCATTGGACGGTGCGACGCAGGTCAATCAATAAGGAGACTGAAAACAGCCCGGGAACCGAAATCCTGTCAACGAGATGACGTCACGCCGCTCCTAGCACATTGTAAGGACAAGCTCTCTGAACGGGAACTTCAGCAAGCTAAAAGGTTGTTACTCGATTTTAACGACATATTTTCAAAGGGTGATCATGATTTGGGAAGGACAGGTCTCGTTAAACATCGCATAGATACGGGTGACGCACCACCAATTAAGCAGCGGCCTAGACGCCTTCCATTTGCCAAAGAAAAGGAGGTAGCAGACATGATTGCCGAGATGCAGAAGAACCGCATCATAGAACCTTCAACAAGCCCGTGGTCTTCGCCAGTAGTCCTGGTAAAGAAGAAAGATGGCAGCACCAGGTTTTGTGTGGACTACCGGTTGTTGAATAATGCAACTAAGAAGGACAGCTACCCTTTGCCCCGTATAGACGACACCCTGGACATGCTGAGCGGCATGAAGTGGTTCTCAACAGTGGACCTTAAGAGTGGTTACTGGCAAGTAGACATCCATCCAGTAGACAAAGAGAAGACGGCATTTACGACCGGAACTAGGAATGGACTGTGGCAGTTCAACGTCATGCCCTTTGGTCTTTGTAACGCTCCGGCGACATTCGAGCGGTTAATGGAAAGGGTGCTGGTTGGACTACTGGGAGATGCATGCCTGGTCTATCTGGATGACATCATTGTCATGGGCCGAAATTTCACGGAGCATGTTAGTAACCTAAGGAAGGTTTTCACCAGAATACGAGAAGCAAACTTAAAACTCAGCCCAAAGAAATGCACGTTTTTTCAAGGAAGAAGTCGCCTACTTAGGACACATTATCTCATCGAATGGTGTAAGGACCGACCCAGAGAAGATAAAAGCTGTCCAAGAGTGGCCTATACCAGCTAACAAGACCGACGTGAGATCATTTTTGGGCTTATGCGCATACTACCGGCGTTTCGTAAAGAACTTCTCCGACATCGCTAAACCACTCCATCGGCTCACGGAAGATAAACGAATATTTGCCTGGGATTCGGAAGCCGATCAAGCTTTTATCAGATTAAAAGAACACCTCTGCACCAGTCCTATACTTGGCTACCCCAACAGAGAAGGAAGGTTTATCGTGGACACCGACGCCAGCAACACTGGCATAGGCGGAGTTCTGTCGCAAGAACAAGGTGAACGGGAAGTGGTGATCGCTTATTTCAGTAAGTCACTCTCGAAACCCGAAAGGAACTATTGTGTGACTCGTAAGGAACTGTTGGCTGTAGTGAAGACTCTACAACATTTCAACAAGTATCTCGTTGGAAGACAGTTCACCTTGCGGACAGATCACGCTGCGTTAAAATGGCTCTTGCAGTTTAAGAACCCTGAAGGACAAGTGGCACGGTGGCTAGAACAACTTCAAGAGTACAACTTCACAACCGAACATCGGAGTGGTAGAACGCATTTGAATGCCGATGCTCTTTCAAGAAGACCTTGTCCAGAGGCCTGCAGTCACTGCTCTAGGACGGAAGAAGAAGTCCGGATGATAACCACCCAGGGTCTTGATAATGAATGGAGTGAAGACGCTATCAAAAAGGCTCAAAAAGAGGATAGAGACCTAAGGAAAATATTTGATTGGAAAGAAGTAGGTCAAAAACCTTCTTGGAGCCAAGTAGCATCTTCAAGCCCCATTACGAAAAGTTACTGGGCGCAATGGGACAGTTTGGAGATTAAGGATGGAGTACTTTTCAGGAAATGGGAAACACCTAAAGGGGACCAAACAACATTACAGCTGATTGTACCCCGTAAACAAGTTGCTTCTTTACTGAGATACATACACGATGGGGTATCCGGAGGACATTTAGGCGTGAAGAAGACCCTAGAGAAGCTGAGACAGAGATTCTACTGGATACACTGTCGGGAGGACGTCGAAGACTGGTGCAAGAAATGTACGACTTGCGCATCAGTAAAGGGCCCACAAACCAGGAGTAAGGGCAAACTCAAGCTGTACAACGTCGGCGCTCCATGGGAAAGGATCGCAGTCGATGTAGCTGGCCCTTTTCCAGAATCCGATGAAGGAAATAAATACATCATTGTGGTCCAAGATTACTTCACTAAGTGGCCTGAAGTCTTCGCTACGCCTAATCAAGAAGCAAAGACAGTCGCTAAGAAGTTAGTCCACGAGGTGATTTGCCGATTTGGTGTACCCCTAGAAATACATTCAGACCAAGGAAGAAACTTCGAGTCAGCACTGTTTCAGGAGGTCTGTCAACTGTTGGGTATGCATAAGACCCGTACTACTCCAGCACACCCGCAATCCGATGGCATGGTCGAGAGATTCAACCAAACGTTGGAAAACCACTTGGCCAAAGTTGTCGACGAGCATCAACGAGACTGGGACCAGTACATACCGCTTTTCCTACTGTCCTACCGATCTGCGATCCACGATAGTACAAGCGCTACCCCAGCAATGGTAAACTTCGGTCGAGAAATGCGGCTTCCGGTAGATGCATTGACTGGGACACCGCCAGAAGCTCCAAAACCAGTAACCGAATATGCGGCTGACCTACAGAAGCGCCTGGACGAAGTACATGCTCTAGTTAGAGACTGTAGTCTAAAGTCCAGCGAAAGAATGAAGACCCGTTATGACCGCAAAGCCAACACCGACGGTTTCGAGGAAGGAAGTCTGGTTTGGTTACACAACCCACTCAGGAAGAAAGGCAAATCACCGAAGTTCCAGCCAAGGTGGGAAGGGCCATACAAGATTATTACTAGACTGAACGACTTAACCTATCGGATCAAACAAGGAACAAGAGGAAAACCTAAAATTGTTCACATTGATCGGTTGGCTCGTTACCATGGGTCCAATGATGCTCGGGACGAGCATGACTAAGAGGGGGGTAATGTTACGACTATGTGCCCCTGCATACGGAAATAGAGCTTGTCTCAAACGAGTAAGGTCTATTATTCCGTTGTGTACTACGTTATACACGCATAGTCGCCCCCGAACCTACGCATTCGGAATAGAAAATTATCGAACTCTCCATCGAACGTTCGAGAAGCTACGAGAAATATCGGGAACTATGTAGAAATCTCTCGAAGCCCTAATACGTAGCAACATGTCCGATGTCTACAAAGTCTCAATCGAAGTTACGAGAGAAAAGATCGAGAATGTTCTATTCCCTTCTAGTAAGGTCTCGCCCGTGTCCGCGCTAGTATAAAAGCGGGACGGGCGAGCCGACGAGTCAGTTCTGATTTGAACAGCGAAGAAGTGAGTTCCAATTTGGAAAGCGATTATTCTCCTGCGAACTAAGAGTGATCTTGTGTATTACCTGCGAAGTGTTTAAGGAAGATTTTAGTGTTTTAGTGCGTTTAAGTGTGATCTAGTGTTTTAATTGTGTTTTTGTTACTCGTTTAATAAATTAATTGTCTTTTTGTGACTTTGGCATTTTACTTGAATCTTACGTACCCCGGTACCCGCAACAATATATAAAAAATTCATGAGAAAATATCTAATCTAATTGAAATATAGATTTATAGGTGAGCATATATTAGCACTGTGGGTATTCAAAGGGTATTTATGGTGGCATTGCTTAGCACCAGGTGATCTATTTACTTGTTTGCCACCTATCACTTAGAAAAAATACAACAATTACACTGGTCAACACAGGTTTTGTTTCCTTTAATTTTTTTTCTGTTATTAGTTATTTCTATGGCTCTGACTATGAAAAAAATACTGGGAGATTGCTAACAGCTTTACTTTTTAAAATATACAATTTTATTATTTTAACCAAAAAAACAAAAAAAATATACATTATGTAAACAAAATTTCTATCAAATGATCTTTAAATAAGATTTTCTGGATTGAACGAGTTTATGTAGATCTCGTTGCAAACTCCAGTAGTAGTCTGCCATCAAATGCGAGTCCCACCGCCCCTGATAACGCTCTTCATAGTTCGCAGATCTTGATGAAATCTTTCACCCTGCTCCTCACTAAAATCACCCAGATTTTGTGGAAATCGATCTAAATGAGAATGTAGGCAATGGATTTTTATGCTAATGTTACAATGTAGCTCTTGCAAGTTCAATAGCATGCTTTCAGCAAGCTCTACATGGTGGTCAGATTTCTTTATACCTAAGAAATTACTCGCAACCAATACAAATGAATTCCAAGCTTTGGATTCGACCTCAGTAATTGATTAGACAAAATTATAATGTTTTACAAGTTGCCTAATCTTAAGCCCATCAAAAATACCAGCTTTAATTTTTTCTTAACCCAGGAAACTTAAAAAGAAAGAAAAATAAAACATTCGCTACTTTTATCAAGCGCCGTCACAAACTGCTTCAAATGCCGAGTTTAATATGGAGTGGTGGAACTATGATGCGATCTAAAATAATTAAAGGCACGTTAATAACATTTTTTGTTCATCTATTAGGTCTTCCTGCG
This sequence comes from Cnaphalocrocis medinalis, assembly GCA_014851415.1. Lineage (NCBI taxonomy): Eukaryota > Metazoa > Arthropoda > Insecta > Lepidoptera > Crambidae > Cnaphalocrocis > Cnaphalocrocis medinalis. The sequence continues at coordinate 9,190,606 of CM026274.1, read as the reverse complement.
CTGGCCAAACGTTTTGCACCCAATAATACTGTTTGTCACGACTGTCCCAGAGACAAATGAAACAAGGAAACTTTGTGGACCCCCCTTGTCGACCTAACAGAAAGTTGACCATTTCAAATCAACACAAATGATCAATGGATGGTTTTGATACATAATTTTTTTCATAACCTTAGAAATATTTGTGTATTTTAAAGTTGCTGCAGTGCATGCAGTTTTCATAAAGTCTGATATAGGTTTTCGATATTTTTTAAATATTTATTCACCACAAAATATAGCAAATACAATCGGGACTAAGCACACAACATCTTCTTGATGAAATCATATCGAAAATAACAACAAAATTGGTTTTAATTTCCAATAAAACATGAAAAACAGAACAAAAATAGCAAGTGAGTGTAATTAGCTATAACTCATAAACAAGAGCTGTTAGAGAAAAAGTGTTGCCATATTTATAAAATACGCGTTGATTTTGAGATAGAAACATAAAAAAAAACACAGGAAACAAATAAGTTTATTTTTTTTGTTGACCAGTGTTATCCAACGATCTTTCTGCCACGCCCAATGGTTGACTGATAGAAAATGCTGTATAGCAGTAAGTCAGCCAATTGTACATATTTATTTTTATTATTGTGGTCTCTCATGTCTCATTTAGCCAGACAAGTTAGATACAAAATATTTTTTAAATATCATTTACATAATGTATTACATCTACTTACAATGACGAGTTTATCCAATTGATTTTCACATTTCTGGGTGCAGGTAATTTTGCATAGATCATCAATATCTCCTGAAGGCTCTCGTACAGATTATTTAATCAGGATATCTGTAACAAATATGTAAATATTAATGTATATGAAAATTCTTTGACGACGCTTAAAACTGTCAACACTGCTAGTGATTTACTCTGATTTAAAATATTACAAAACTGTTATTAAAAGTGAAATAGTTCAAAATAAAAGTGCTCCAAGCTATTATAAGGCTATTATAAACAAAATAGCTTAATCAGTATCGGATAAATAAGTGCAAATATCGTGATTCAATATCGCGCTGAATCATTTACCGTACGGCAACCGGGGCGACCTCCATTACTGACAACAAGTACCCCGCAAGTGATAAACGCTCTTCTGTACTACGCGTATAGACTGGAATCGCGTGAGGCTGGCCCGCGCGTCTTCACTTCATTGCCGCGCATGCGCCGTATATCGCCGCTTCTGAGCAGGTAATAAACACATTACCGCGCAGCGGCTAAGGACTAGAATCGCGCGTGATAGATTTCAATTGAATAATTCAAGAATTTTGTAAATAAATGTTCGATTGTTATCTATTTTATTTTCTAATAATCACTACATACAGAAAAAAATAGTTTGTGATTGAAAGAAGGAAGTTACTTGGCTTAATTTATTTAGATATTTACTTTGATTATTCAGATTGATGTCACATCCGTTTCCTTGAACCAATAATTTATTTAAGATGTAAGTTCCGATTCCTTGATGTTACTTTTGGTTTAAAATTAAAGGTAACTATTTCCGCTACGGTGATAAATTATTATAATAATAATTGATATTCGGCGTGATTCTATTTCCGTCTGAAATAAATCACGTTGAATATTAGAAGTAACTTCCGGTTCCCGCCATGATTTAGTTTTAAATTTAAGAAAGAAATGAGAATTAAAATTTAAAAACTATTTTAATTTAGTTAAAATAATATTTAAAGCCATTGCATTTATTGTAACGCTGCAGGAAGATATGTAAATCAATTTAGGAATAATTCCTTTGCAACTTCCGATTGAATTTTAAACAACCGTTTCCTGTTTCCAGATTTGTATTAATTTTATAATTACATATTTAAACGATATTTTCTAAAGGAAATTATTTAGATATTATTTCAATATTTTAAGACATGAGATATATTGTTTTTCTGCAGAAATAATTAAATTATTAATTTGTGATGTATAAAATATTAACTTCCGTTTGTTATGGCGGGGTGTTCTGATTGGCTTATTGAATCGTCCAATCATAACGTAGTGCTTTTCGGAGGGAAATAATCTGGATATAAATACTAGGGATTTGGGTGATGTGAGTTAGTTCTCATCGTGTATTTGGTGTACAAATAAGTTAAGTACTAGTGTTCAGTTATTATGGTGGTAATGCTTGTCGTTTGGCTATATTGCTTTTCCTTCATGTAAAAATTATAACGTAATTTATTTATTCTAAGATTCATGTTGAGAAAACATATACGTTTTAAGTGCCATCCAGTGTATTTAGGTACCCTGATTAGACAAGTTAATTATAAGTATTGGGGTTATGTTGGTTATTAAGCTATATTCAAATTAACGTAATTTATGTTGAGAAAATATTGTGGTGGTATTTCCAGATTAAATATAGTACCTTTATAGAGTAACTACGACCTACAAACCTTCAAGAAAAGGGCATATCTCGCTCTAAAAGGCCGGCAGCGCACCTGTGAAGCCCCTGGAGTTGCAGGTGTTCATGGGCGACGGTAATCGCTTAACATCAGGTGATCCGTATGCTCGTCTGCCCCCTATCCTATAAAAAAAAAAAAAAAACTAAGTGTGAGATTTAGGTATGTGATAGATTGAAATAAATATCATGTTGTGTTTTGTGCTTTAGTTTATTATTTATTTAACTTCTTACCATTTCTTTATACCCACAAGGTAGAATTAAGATAAATCTATACATACAAGCTAACTTTTATTAAACACTAAATTAATTTGCATTTTCTTATCTAGTTCTCCTAATATTAGGCAAGACCCTGAAACAGTAAGTTTATTGATAAATAGGTGCACATCTAGCTGGCAATTTCTATTTAGGAATCTAACATCAGAAGTGGGATCAAGAACTATTCTGTTTGATACTCATATGCATTATTTTTCTAGGGTGTGAACATGGATTCTTCAATACGTGCCATGGAATCTGAAGCACTGGAAGGTCTGCTTAAGGCCATCCGTGATGCAGTAGCTGTTCCACGAAGTGAAGACGTGGCGTTGCCAACGTTTGATCCTGATAAGAACGACAACGGTGCCGAAGGCTGGTGCAAGAACGTTGAAACAATTGCTGCGGATCTTGGATGGTCTAGCGTCACTACAGTTGCAAAAGCAGGTAAAGCCCTAAAGGGCTCTGCATTAGTATGGTTTGAGACTTGGGAACCAGATCTAGGTAGGACATGGGAACAATTCAAAACTGACATTAAGGATCTGTATCCAGAAAGCGAAATTTAACTGAGAAAATGTTAAAAGCAATAGGATTAACTTCGGAAGCTTCGGAGTCTTATTGTGAATATGCAAGAGAAAAACTTAGATTATTAGCAAAAACCAAAGTAGCTTTTACTCAAGAACAGTTAGTCGAGCTTGTTTGTGGGGGTATACACGATGTTCATGTTCAAATGGCGGCACATAACTCTCGTGCCAAAAATACTGCTGAATTAATGTATTTATTCACTACCTATGTCAAAAGTTTAACTGTGGGAGAGCCACGCTTCGGCATGAATGGGCCGGCTCGACCGGAGTGATACCACTGCCTCACAGAAAACCGGCGTGAAGCAGCCCCTGTGCTGTGTTTCGCCGAGTGAGTGAGGGTACCGGAGGCCCACTCGGGGGGGGGAAGGGGACAAAAGGTTGGCAGCGCACTTGTAATTCCACTGGTATTGCAAGTGTCCATGGGCGGCGGCAATTGCTTACCATCAGGTGATCCGCCTGCTCGCCTGCTACCTATCACATAATCACACGAGTCTAATAGCAACAGTAAGCCTAGTTCTAGCGACCCGATAAAGCGACCTAGGTTAGATAATCCCCGCGAAGTGCGTTGTTTTATTTGTCACGAAACAGGACATGTAAGGTCTCAATGTGTTAGAAATTTCGGTTCTGCACCGTTTCGATCAACATCCATTCCCCAAACTAACAAAATTCAATGTTCATTTTGTCAGAAATTAGGTCATACAGAGGCTGTTTGTTTTAATAAACAGAGGGCTGCCACCGACACACAACACGCTAAAAGTAGTACCTAATTTTAATTGTGTTAAGAATGATAACAGTTTAACCTTAACTAAGGTTGGCGTTAAGGACGTGACCATGGAAGCTCTTGTTGATACTGGTGCAACTTTGTAGCGTCATAAGAGAATCGATAGCAAAAAAATTTGGTTGCAATATGATTCCATGTTCGTTGTCTTGCAGGGATTGAAAATGGTAAAGTACACCATATTTTCTAAAATTATAGTTCCCGTACAATTTGATGTTTGCCTCGAAATCGAATTTAACGTGGCGAGAGATAGTGATTTTTACTATGATTGTTTGATCGAACGAAACGCCTTTCAACAGCCAGATATTGCCGTAGTAATGGTCAATTAGAAAGGTATGTAACCACCATAACAAACATGTTGGCTACGACTGTGGCTGATTCGGCAGAATGGCCAAACGTTCTTTGGAAAGTCCAATATCCTTGAATACGACTATTCAAAAGACTACAGGGTTTTCCCCTATTAGGCTTTTAATAGGTAGAGAAGGAAATATACCTTCCACACAAGCTCGGCTGACTGATGTGTTTGACGAAACCACCCAACCTATTATTAATATGCAAAATGATCGTGTACTAGCACAACAATGGATACAAGTAGAAATTTATACCACCCGGAGAACCAATAAATCGTACGGCATTGGCGACATCGTTTATGTCAACCAAGAACATAGATGTCATGATAAACTTAGTCCAAAATTTAAAGGCCCGTACGAGATTTTAGAAATATTGTCAAATGATAGATATTCCTTACAGAGTAATAATAATCTTATAAATATAACAATAGCTTAATAGAAGTTTAGTAAATATCCTGGTGAATGGGTGGACCAAAAATTTTCTTTCGAGGAATCTGTAATGTTGATTGTTGAAGTTAAATTGTTAATTGTTGAGTAAGGTTATTATAGAGCAAACATGTATTTTGTTTTGTACATAATATGTAACTATAAAATTCTTATAGGTACATAGAGATACTGTGAGATACACCGTGATAGATTATATTTGTTTATTTAATGGGTACGATCATTATTACAAAACACGAAAATGAAGAAATACGTACGTTAATATAATAAATATGTACCTAAATTGAAACAATAAATTGTAGCTATGGAATAATTGGTGTGGGCGAGGGCACAATTTACATTGATAGATCGCTGGTCTGGCATTCCCGAGTTACTTTCAATCCAAACCATTGGCAGCGAGTGGTGGCGATTGGTATCTTGACGGGAAGTGTCATCGTGTAAGAAAGGTAGATCGCTGGTCTGGCATTCCCGAGTTACTTTCAATCCAAACCATTGGCAGCGAGTGGTGGCGATTGGTATCTTGACGGGAAGTGTCATCGTGTAAAAAAGGTAGATCGCTGGTCTGGCATTCCCGAGTTACTTTCAATCCAAACCATTGGCAGCGAGTGGTGGCGATTGGTATCTTGACGGGAAGTGTCATCGTGTAAAAAAAGGTAGATCGCTGGTCTGGCATTCCCGAGTTACTTTCAATCCAAACCATTGGCAGCGAGTGGTAGCGATTGGTATCTTGACGGGAAAAGTCACTATGTTGAAGAAGAAAGAAAAGATATAAAGACTTTCAATTGATTAAATGTTAAGAGTGCCCAAATGCCATAGCAATAGTTTATTACTTAACTTCAAGAAAAGGTGTAATAAATAGTTATTTTCTCCTGTAACGGTTGTATGATAGAATGATTGGTTGATAGTTGTTTGTTGTTGATGGCTAAGTACTTCGAGAGCGAAGTACAGGTCAGTCTGGCCGTGATAGATTTCAATTGAATAATTCAAGAATTTTGTAAATAAATGTTCGATTGTTATCTATTTTATTTTCTAATAATCACTACATACAGAAAAAAATAGTTTGTGATTGAAAGAAGGAAGTTACTTGGCTTAATTTATTTAGATATTTACTTTGATTATTCAGATTGATGTCACATCCGTTTCCTTGAACCAATAATTTATTTAAGATGTAAGTTCCGATTCCTTGATGTTACTTTTGGTTTAAAATTAAAGGTAACGATTTCCGCTACAGTGATAAATTATTATAATAATAATTGATATTCGGCGTGATTCTATTTCCGTCTGAAATAAATCACGTTGAATATTAGAAGTAACTTCCGGTTCCCGCCATGATTTAGTTTTAAATTTAAGAAAGAAATGAGAATTAAAATTTAAAAACTATTTTAATTTAGTTAAAATAATATTTAAAGCCATTGCATTTATTGTAACGCTGCAGGAAGATATGTAAATCAATTTAGGAATAATTCCTTTGCAACTTCCGATTGAATTTTAAACAACCGTTTCCTGTTTCCAGATTTGTATTAATTTTATAATTACATATTTAAACGATATTTTCTAAAGGAAATTATTTAGATATTATTTCAATATTTTAAGACATGAGATATATTGTTTTTCTGCAGAAATAATTAAATTATTAATTTGTGATGTATAAAATACTAGCGGCCGCCCGCGACTTCGTCCGCGTGGAAAAGTATCTTTTCACCCCCCTTTTAACCCCTTACAACCCCCTTTTCGCAATAAAAAGTAGCCTATGTTCTTTCTCAGGGTCTAGATCATCTGTATACCAAATTTCATTTAAATCCGTTCAGTAGTTTTGGCGTGAAAGAGTAACAGACAGACAGACAGAGTTACTTTCGCATTTATAATATTAGTTAGGATTAACTTCCGTTTGTTATGGCGGGGTGTTCTGATTGGCTTATTGAATCGTCCAATCATAACAACATAAATACTAGGGATTTGGGTGATGTGAGTTAGTTCTCATCGTGTATTTGGTGTACAAATAAGTTAAGTACTAGTGTTCAGTTATTATGGTGGTAATGCTTGTCGTTTGGCTATATTGCTTTTCCTTCATGTAAAAATTATAACGTAATTTATTTATTCTAAGATTCATGTTGAGAAAACATATACGTTTTAAGTGCCATCCAGTGTATTTAGGTACCCTGATTAGACAAGTTAATTATAAGTATTGGGGTTATGTTGGTTATTAAGCTATATTCAAATTAACGTAATTTATGTTGAGAAAATATTGTGGTGGTATTTCCAGATTAAATATAGTACCTTTATAGAGTAACTAAGTGTGAGATTTAGGTATGTGATAGATTGAAATAAATATCATGTTGTGTTTTGTGCTTTAGTTTATTATTTATTTAACTTCTTACCATTTCTTTATACCCACAAGGTAGAATTAAGATAAATCTATACATACAAGCTAACTTTTATTAAACACTAAATTAATTTGCATTTTCTTATCTAGTTCTCCTAATATTAGGCAAGACCCTGAAACAGTAAGTTTATTGATAAATAGGTGCACATCTAGCTGGCAATTTCTATTTAGGAATCTAACACGCGCGCTTATACTCTGCTAGCGACACTGCTTCATCGCGCGTGTTAAATTCATGACTACCGATTGACAGCTAGATGTGCACCTATTTATCAATAAACTTACTGTTTCAGGGTATTGCCTATTAGGAGAACTAGATAAGTAAAAGTTAGATTGTATGTATAAATTACTTAATTATATCTTGTGGGTATATTGAAATGGTAAGGAGTTAAATAAATAATAAGCTAAAGCACAAAACACAATATGGTATTTATTTCAACCGTTACACACCACATATATAAGTACTACCATTATTTTAAAATTCTACCACACACCTCAGTCTCAGACTAAATTACGTTACAATTTTAGCATGAAGGATGAGCAACATAGCATAACGACCAGCATAACCACAATAATAACTGAACACTAGTACTTAACTTGTTTATACACCAACCACACGATGAGAACTAACTCACATCACCCAAATCCCTAGTATTTATATCCAGATTATTTCCCTCCGAAAAGCACTACGTTATGATTGGACGATTCAATAAGCCAATCAGAACACCCCGCCATAACAAACGGAAGTTAATATTTTATACATCACAAATTAATAATTTAATTACTTCTGCAGAAAAACAATATATCTCATGTCTTAAAATATTGAAATAATATCTAAATAATTTCCTTCAGAAAATATCGTTTAAATATGTAATTATAAAATTAATACAAATCTGGAAACAGGAAACGGTTGTTTAAAATTCAATCGGAAGTTGCAAAGGAATTATTCCTAAATTGATTTACATATCTTCCTGCAGCGTTACAATAAATGCAATGGCTTTAAATATTATTTTAACTAAACTAAAATAGTTTTTAAATTTTAATTCTCATTTCTTTCTTAAATTTAAAACTAAATCATGGCGGGAACCGGAAGTTACTTCTAATATTCAACGTGATTTATTTCAGACGGAAATAGAATCACGCCGAATATCAATTATTATTATAATGATTTATCACCGTAGCGGAAATAGTTACCTTTAATTTTAAACCAAAATTAACATCAAGGAATCGGAACTTACATCTTAAATAAATTATTGGTTGAAGGAAACGGATGTGACATCAATCTGAATAATCAAAGTAAATATCTAAATAAATTAAGCCAAGTAACTTCCTTCTTTCAATCACAAACTATTTTTTTCTGTATGTAGTGATTATTAGAAAATAAAATAGATAACAATCGAACATTTATTTACAAAATTCTTGAATTATTCAATTTCAATCTATCACGCGCATGCGCCAAAAATACGCCAAAGATTAAGCTACGCAGAGTGAAACCAACTTATTCGTTTGGTGCCTACAAGCGCTGACTTTTTGAGAGTTTACAAATTATTTCTTTCTTCGCCATCAGTAATACATTATGGCACTAGTATGTAATAAATGCAAAAATAGCATAAATGACAAAGAGTATTTAATATGCACAAAATGTAACTTGGTATTTGATATTGGTTGCGCTGGTAGATCATTGAGGCTGTTCCAACTTATGCCTACTGAAAAGAAAAAAGCGTGGAAATGTCTAACTTGCCGTAAAAATATTACACCAGAGGATACAATAAATAAAAAGAAAGCATTATCTACAAAAAATACCGATACAGCTACAATAAAAAATAAAAATGGAAACACGAGTACAGTAAAACCTATAAATAGTTCTCCTTTGATTCGCGACTCACCTGATATGTCGAATATCTCGCCCCTGCCCACGACATCCTTAATAAAATCAAAATCTGAAGATTATCTGTTACAAGTAGATAATGAAGTAAATACTACGTTTCAGTCTATTGACGACGAGTCTTCAAAGAGTCTCGAGTTGACCACAGATCTTGACATAGTAAATGATCTAAAGCTACAAATAAATAATCTTAAATTAAAGCTTCAAAGTACCGAATGTGAGCTTGAAAACATCATCCTAGAAAAAAATGATGCAAAACGACAAATCGATAAACTGACAAGAGAAATATGTACCTTAAAAAATATAGTTTATAAAAGTCCATTGCAATTAAATAAGAGCAGGAACAGCCATGGAAATATATTAAGTCCGGAACAATCAGTGAGCACTCCAAAAATTGCAAAACTTGAAGAAAAAATTCTAGAACTACAAATTGAATTATCAAAAGCGCAGGATGAAATAGTCAGCTTAAATAAAACTATTGAAAATCTGAAACAGAAGCTTAGATCAAGAAATAAAACTGAGAGTAAAATAGATCAGAGAACTTTTGTCAACGAAGTCCAGGAGAGTATCAATATCAGCTCAAATGTATTAAAGAGTACAAATAAATTAAACATAAACAAACAAAACAAGCTCTGTTTTATATCTAGTAGTAAGAGATTCCGAATTGTTTATAATATTGCAAAAATTGAATTTTATAATGATTATCAACTCTGCCACTACTTGATTACCAATGCCGGTGCTGAGATACTAATGTCCAACATAGAAAATAAGGTAAAAGACTATACGAAGGATGACTATTGTGTGATAATGATTGGTGAAACTGATTTCCGTACATCTAAGGATTACAGAAAAATTGTTAATTATATCAAAAATGTATTGATAAAGATAACACACACTAATATCATTATAATTACGCCGAGTTACATATGTGGCTCACCAATATATAACTACCGAGTCGAGACATTCAACAACTTATTGTATGATGACGTCCATAAGCATCATTATGCCTTATTATGTGACTCAAATGGGAAAGTTACTTTAGAGATGTTTAGTGCAATTTCTGGAAAAATTATAAATAGTGGAATCCAATGCATTCTGCGTAACGTGGCTGATTTGATTCAACAAATAGACCAGTATTCTAGAAATCCAAATATCGAACCTCATATGGAACCTAACCTAGGAGAAGAATGTAATATACTACAAAAAAATAAGTTTTTTCTTTTACAATAGCTTATTTATAATTCACCAAAATATATCAGGTCTTTTAAACAAAAGTGAAGAATTAATTATACATCTTGAAGAGTTAAGCGAGCGGCAAAAAGCTATTGACATAATATGTATAACAGAACACAACATGACATCTGAAAATCAATATTTACTACACATACCTGGATTTGTGTTAGCCACAAGCTTCACAAGAGAGACAAAACGCGGTGGATCATGCATAATTGTGAAAAACGGACTGCAGTTTAAAGTTTTAGAATGTGTAAATAAACTTTCAATCAAATGTTTAATTGAGTGTTGTGCATTAGAAATTACAGAACATAATTTTATCATTATATGTGTGTATAGGGTCCCAAATTCTGACTTAAATACTTTTCATGAAAGACTGGAGGACATTCTCATTACAACTTGCAAATTAAAAAATAAGAAAGTTATCCTATGTGGCGATTTCAACATTGATATTTTAAAAAACACACAACGCACACGTGATTTTGAACTCCAGTTGTTGGGTTATAATTTGAGACTTATTATCCATGAACCAACTAGAATATCTAGTGGGACCTGTATAGATAACTTTGCTTGTAATGTAAAGGGTTCCAAGGGAGAAGTGATTGAGTTGGCACTTTCGGATCACTCAGCACAGATTTTGCAATGTCCCGTCAAAAAAACTTGTTGTTTGAAGTCTTGGTGCATTAAACGTCGTGACTACAATAAAAGTAATATGGACAAATTCTATAATTATATACAGAGCTTAACTTTCAGTGATGTCTTTGAGTCAACGAACGCTAATCATGCCTATGATTCATTTTTGGATATCTTTAAATGTTTATATGATTTGTGTTTTCCATATCGTACAATTAAAACACGTAGTAAGATCAAACATAAATGGCTTACCCGTGGGATAAAGACAAGCTGTAAAAAAAAGAGAGATCTCTTGTGGATGTACAGAACAAATAAATGCTGTGAAACTAGAGCAGCATTAAAGCAATACAGCCGTAGGTTAAAGAAAATTATATCTTTGACTAAACGATCCCAAAATATAGACTATATAGTTAATTCAAAAAATAAATCAATAGCGACATGGAAAATAATTAATGAAATTAAAACCAATACTCCAAGGTTACCTATCACTAAAATAAAAATAGCTGACCAATGTGTAACTAAACCTGAAGACATCTCAAATATTTTTAATGATTATTTTGTAGGCACTATGAACAATAATAATAAATCTACATCAATACCAATTTTAGAAAATGTAAAAATTAATTTAAATACAATATTTTTGACTGCAACGACACCTATTGAAGTATACAGAACCATTAGAAATTTAAAAAATACTGGCAGTGTTGGTACTGACGGACTATGTACTAAAATTATAAAGCACGTAGGTCATATGATAGCCGCGCCTATATGTCATATTATAAATACTTGCTTTGAGACAGGTGTATTTCCAAAAAAACTAAAATGCGCAATTGTCAAGCCATCAAACCACCAAAGATCAAACTATCGGCCCATAGCATTGCTTCCAATACTATCCAAAGTATTTGAAAAAATAATTTATAATAGATTGTATACATTTTTGGAAAAACATAACATATTGATAAAAGAACAGAACGGTTTTCGGAAGGAAACTTCAGTTAACACAGCAGTTTTTGATCTAGTAAAAAGAGCAGTAATTAATATGGATATGCGGAAACCTTCATGCGCCATTTACATGGACATGACCAAAGCCTTCGATCATGTAAATCATAGTATTTTACTTGATAAGATTTACAGATACGGTATTCGCGGAAACTGCTATAACCTCATAAAATCTTATCTACAGGATAGATACCAAAAAACAGAACTGACTCACATCTGTTTAACTGACAAAATAGAAAAAACATATACATCCGAATTAAAAAAAGTTAATTATGGTGTCCCGCAAGGTAGCGTTTTGGGACCATTACTGTTCTTACTCTACATTAATGACATTAACAATTCTACAAGACATCCCATGATATTATTTGCTGACGACAGCACCATCTTTATAGAAGCTAATGAAAATACTGATTATAATAATGACATTAATAACACTATATTAAATACTATTGACTGGTTAAGTAAAAACAACCTTAAAATTAATCTCGATAAAACCAATATTATGCATTTCTCTCAAAGGAAATGTAATCCTGACTTAAATATTAATGTAAATGGAATTGATTTAGACTGTGTTGACTCCGCTCGATTTTTGGGAATCATTATTGACAAAAATATGTCTTGGGAATCGCACTCAATTGAATTAGTTAAAAAAATGTATAGTTTTTCATATGCGCTCCACAAACTATCCAAAATTGCAGACAAACAGGCATTATTAATGGCATACCATGGTTATGTCAGTGCAAAACTGAGATACGGCGTCGTTTTCTGGGGGAACTCATCTTATAGGGACATAATTTTCAGAGCTCAAAAAAATGTATACGATCGATTTGTGGTTTGAAATCGACAGATAGTTGCCAGCCTTATTTCAAATCCTTAAAATTGCTAACATTTCCTAGTCTGTATATTTATGAGTGTTGTATGTTTGTCAAATCAAACCCTGAGTTATTCAAAATGTCATATAACTCTAACACAAGCCTTCGCCCTCGGAAACCTTATATTCGAACCCAAATATGCAAAACTGCAATGATGGAAAAGAATGTTTTAGTTATGGCACCACGATTGTTCAACAAATTGCCAACAAATATACAGCAATTAAATAAATCTAAATTTAGAAATGTACTGACAAAGAAGTTTATTGATAAATGCTATTATAAGATTAGTGATTTTTATAATGATACTGACATTTTTGATAATTAATTTAATTTGACATTGTTTTCTATAAATTCCTCTTAATTATTTACTAATTCATACTAATAATGAAAAATGTTTATCTCTGTTTAACGCATGCTATTTTCGTATACCATATTTCGGTGAAACATAGTGGTCTGAAATGTGTGATGTCATCTTTTTTTGTTAACCTGTGTTTACGAATAAATATATTTGATTTGATTTGAAAACACTACATTGAAAGAAGGGAGAAAAGGAATTAAAGGTTGGCAGCGCACTTGTGACTCTACTGGTTCTGCAGGTGTCTATGGGCGGCAGTAATTACTTACTATCAGGCGATTCGTCTGCTCGTCTGCCACCAATCACATAAAAAAAGTAAACTAATGGTAAAAGTAGTTTGAAATACTTACAGAAATGTATATTTGCACATGATTAATGCAGTCATACTATTATCTTTTTATTTAATGTTGTTTATTTTAATTCTTTGTTTGATAGGTATGTGTTTTCAACTCATTGTGTATCCTAAAACATAAAAAAAGTATTAGTTTCATATTAAAATATAAGTAAATAGGCGATGAAAAATTTATGGTTGTTAATATGATGATCAATAGCTGGGCCATTCGACTGCTTCTGAAAATATACATTATGTTAGTAAAACCAGAGCCTCGTTAGTAAAAAGCAGAGTGCACTACGGGCAGGTGAGGTTGGCACATGAGGTATACATGGTATTTTGAATTAATTAATATTAGTAATCCTACTACTATTATAAAGGCGAAAGTTTGTAAGTATGGATGTATGGATGTTTGTTACTCTTTCACGTAAAAACTACTGAATGGATTTGAATGAAACTTTACCACAATATAGCTTATACATCACAATAACACATAGGCTACAAACTATTATCGTGATAGGATGCGTGCTCTTTTTGACGTATATCAATGACCTACCAAATATCATCAACACCCCTACTGTTTTATTTGCTGATGATGTTTCGTTGCTGTTCAAATTTGACAACTTACAAAAATTTCAAGTAGAAACAAAACAGATATTAAAAATAATTAATGAATGGCTAGATACACATAACTTACTAATAATTTACTCCAAAACAAGCCTATTAATTCCGACCACACCAAAAAATACCCCTTAATGTAGAACTAAAAATAGACAATACTTATATTGAGAAAACCAATAGTTGCACTTTATTAGGCTTGGAGATAGACTCACATTTAAGTTGGAAACCCCACGTAGAAAAAATCAAAAATAAATTATCTCGCTTTAGTTACGCGCTTCTGCAATTAAAATTAAGTAGTGACAAAAAAAACAGCCCTTGCAGCGTATTATGCGTATGCACACTCATGGATCAGCTACGGCATTATTCTACGGGGCAACAGCACCGACGCAAATGATATATTCATCTTGCAAAAAAAATGCGTTAGAATAATTGCTAACATAGGCGGTATGGATACTTGCAGGCCCCATTTTAGTAAAATGAATATCTTGACGTTAACTTCCATATACATTTTTGAAATGTGTAAATTCATAAAAAGGAATCCTAACATCTTCGACGCATCTTTATGTTCAAGACTATACGACTCACGTGCAAATCCATACTAATATTATAAATGCGAAAGTAACTCTGTCTGTCTGTCTGTCTGTCTGTTACTCTTTCACGCCAAAACTACTGAACGGATTTTAATGAAATTTGGTATGCAGATGGTCTATACCCTGAGAAAGGACATAGGCTACTTTTTATTGCGAAAAAGGGGTTGTAAGGGGTTAAAAGTGGGGTAAAAAGTTACTTTTCCACGCGGACGAAGTCGCGGGCGGCCGCTAGTAATAAAAATAAGTATAAATTACCAAACAGTCGCCTACACCTACACAGCACAAGCCCATATGTAACTGCATTAAAAATACATAATAATCTACCTAATGATTTAAGAATGGAGGAAAATTCTGATGCTTTTATGAAAAAGATAAAAAAGATTCTGCAGAAAAAATGCTATTATACTCTGACTGAATATTTCAATGACAAAAATTTTACACTTTAATAATAAATCTGACAAACCTATTAACATTAATATGAATATAATATAATACTATAATATAATACTATGATATAATACCTATTAATAATAATATAATATTACTTTAAAATTTCTATGACTTCACTACTAATAATTGTATGTGTTTTCTAATATGATAAAACTAATTGATTTATAAAACTAGGTACATATTAAATAAAAACGGATGATAATAATGAATAATGAAACCTGACGAACTGTCCATCGCACCTTAGCAAATGTATTAAATTAGTTTGTATTAGCTATGCCCAAGAGGGTAACATGATGTACTGGATTATGTTTTACCACTGTAACATTCATGAAAGCAATAAACACCTTTGACTTTGACTTTGACTATTATAAATGTTGTTGTAGTTATTCCTCTAAATGGTGCACTGTCCCTTCCGGTGTGCCCCAGGGCTCATTGCTCGGACCTTTGCTTTTTAATATCTTTATTAACGATATTTCCTTTTGTTTTAGAAATTCAGAACTCCTGTTATATGCGGATGATATGAAAGTTTTTAAATATATTAGTAGTTCGGATGACTGCTGGCTACTTCAAAACGATTTGAACAGATTTGAAGAATACTGCAAAATTAATAAGTTAGACCTGAATATATCCAAATGTTACAGTATTTATTTCACCCGTAAAGTTAATGTAACCGATTTTGCTTACAAACTAAACAATACAAGGCTAAAAAATGTAGAAGAAATTAGAGATTTAGGCATAATACAAGACTCTAAATGAACTTATGAGAAACACGTCTAAGTTAGCTAGATAGTTGACTATATAGCTAGGAAAGCCAACAAGGCCCTGGGTTTCATAATGAGATCATGCTCTCAATTTCAGAGTGTAAAAGTCGCGAAAATATTGTATTGTTCATTTGTGCGTAGCATCCTCGAGTATTGTTCGCAGGTATGGAATCCACAGTACGATGTCTTTATTAACAGACTAGAGGGAATCCAACGTAAGTTTATGAGATATCTACAGTTTAAGGGCAGAAGTTACGACAGTAATTACGAAGTAAGGTGTAGAAGGCAGCATATGCTACCGCTTCAAGAGAGAAGAAAAATAGCAGATATATTAGTCACCCTAAAAATTGCACAATCTAAAATAGACTCTCCACACCTCCTATCTTTAATAAATATTCGAACCCCTAGCGGGAGGACTATGTGAGGATATGATATTGTAAATCATACGTAATATGTAATCCCTATATAATCGCATTTATTATGTGAATACAGTCCAGTTCTAATCGAGACTCGAGTGTTGTCATTTCGGCTCCTTATCCCAACCTCATATGGCGACCCTGCCAGCGAGGTGTCGCGTAACGGAGTCCCGGCGCCGACCGTTTTCCATATAAGGGCGCGCGAACAAAAACAATTAAGTCATGATGCGTTTCGTGATGGACTTTGATACTTTTAAATTAGACTATTATCATACAACACGTTCTGTTACGAAGTGTTTAAGTTCAATTCCAATCAGATTCGCGATTTTTTTTTCTCTGCATCATGGGAAAACCACAGTCGAAACCTACTGAAACCGTGGTGTTGGCACAAACAGCTATAGGAGGAGGATCCAACCAGGCAACTTTGGACCAAGTACACCTGCATTTAAGCACAACAGACATCTTGTTGGGGATTTTGCTACTGGGCCTGTTGTTGGCGTTTATAGTATATGGGTATATACTGTACAAACGATGTCATAAGTCATGGATGCGGCAAGAACTTATGAGAAACGCACTTCGGAGATCTTTTCCCCGGCGGGCGCTAGCGGCTCCATCGATGGCCTACGAGAGAGCAACAGGAAAAATGGAAATGGTGTGATGTGAGTAAGTGACGTCCGTCATGTGCAAACGCGAGTGAAAACGTTAAAAAGTGAGTACTTTTTTTAACTGTTTAAAGAATATGTTATAGGAACTTTATAAATAGGATAAGTCTTTATTATTCCATGTTTATGATGCCTAACTTTACTTAACATTTATTTAGTCGCATAAATGCAAACATTCCTATAAATCATAGCAATTTGAAATAAAATTATGTCTTTATGGTATTATGGCAGATATATTAGCCCATGTTTTAGAGCAGTTAAAGGAAATTAGAACGTACTTAGTTAAAATAGGGGCTAAACGAAGACAGCAAGATATCGGTGGTAAAAAATTAATTGAAGCTAATGCCATTTATAAGGAATTTTTGCATACCTACAAATATATAAATAGTGAAATAGCGAGTAGTAAGATTAAGGAAAAAGATATATTATTGTATAAACAAACTTTTAGTGATATTGAATTGCTATATCAGCAAATTAATCAATTGTGTACTGTTGAAATAAGTGACACGTCTATTTCTGTCACGATGAGTTGTTTTGATTTAAAGGTGGCATTAAGCCTCATTCCAAATATGATGGCAAATGATATGACTTTGGTGTACTTCTGAATTGACACCAGGAGTTTTTGTAGCGAGCTGTATAGTAAAACCTGTTAATGGTTTGATACCAGTCAAGATATTAAATACTACGGATCAAGCATTAACTTTAACTAATTTCAATGTTGATACACATGAACTGTCAGATTATAATGTTTGTAGTTTTCAAAAAACTGAAAGGGATGTAGATAGGATTAAGACATTATTGTCACAGTTACAAACAAATCATTTAACCGAGGAGGAGAGAAATACCATATTAAACTTGTGTGCAAAATATAACGATATATTCTATGTAGAGGGGGATAAGTTAACGACTACGGATATTTATACACATTCGATTAAACTAAAGCCAAACGTTAGTCCGGTATTTGTGAAACCTTACCGACTACCTCATGCTCAAAAGGGTTTATTGGAAAATGAAATAGATAAAATGCGTAAAGAAGGTATCATAGAGCCTTGTAATAGCGAGTGGTCGAGTCCTTTATTATTGATTCCGAAAAGGGTAGATTCCAATGGTAATAAAAGGTGGAGAATTGTAGTGGACTATAGAAAATTAAATAATTGCATTGAAAATGATAAATTTCCACTACCAAACATAACGGAAATTCTAGACTCGTTAGGGGGATGTGTCTATTTTAGCCATTTAGATCTTTATCAAGGATACTACAACGTATTACTTGACAAAGAATCAAGAAAATACACTGCATTTTGCTCAGGGCAATACCAGATGACTAGAATGCCTATGGGGCTTAAAACAAGTCCTGGGTCATTTTCTCGTATGATGACCATGGCTATGGCTGGGTTAAATTACGAGAAATGTCTCATTTACTTAGATGATTTGATCGTTTTCGGTAGAACGTTAGAATTACATAATAAAAATCTTCAAGACGTGTTTAAACGACTTAGAAAAGTAAATTTAAAACTAAATCCTTTAAAATGCAATTTTTTGAAAAAAGACTTAATGTATCTAGGACATGTCGTATCAAAAAATGGTGTCCTTCCTGACCCAGATAAGGTGAAAACAGTCAAAGAATATCCATGTCCGAAAAATATTGACGAGTTAAAACGATTTATAGCTTTTGTTAATTACTATAGAAAATTTGTCCCAAATTTTGCTCAAAAAGCTTATGATTTAAATTATTTATGTAGGAAAAATGTACCCTTTGTGTGGTCAGATAAATGTCAACAATCATTTGAGTTATTAAAGGAAAGTATAACATCTGCCCCGGTATTGCAGTATCCGGATTTCTCTAAGGAAAATCAGTTTGTACTATATACAGATGCATCAAACTATGCATTAGGTGCGGTATTGTGCAATAGAGACGGCAGACCCGTGTCATACACGAGTCGAACGTTGAACAAAGCTGAGAGAAATTACCCCACGATTGAAAAAGAAATGCTGGCAATCGTGTGGGCAATAAAGTATTATAGGCCTTATTTATACGGCAAGCATTTTATAATAAGAACTGATCATAGACCATTAATTTATCTTTATAATTTAAAAGACCCTTCAAGTAGACTATTAAAATTCAGGCTTCAAATAGAAGAGTATAATTTTACTGTAGAGTACGTAAAAGGTTCTGAAAATACAGTAGCAGATGCGTTGTCGAGAATATCTATTAGTAGTACCGAATTAAAGGAAATGTATGAAAACATTAATGTATTAACTAGGGCGCAAAGCAAGCGGTTAAATGACTTTAAACCCTCCAATCTTTCGGATGATATGGTTGGCACTAACGATTGGTCTGATCAACCAAAAGTTGTGGAATCTCATATTAAGCCTAAAGATTCGGTAGAGTTAAAATTTTTGCTAGATAAAGATTTATTGTTAAAATATAAAAGGAGAAATATTATTCTTAGAGAAAGTGATACATTTTGTTACGTGCCGAGTAAGCACAGTATTTTCATTAAGTATTTAAACTCTTCATCAAAAAGATCACGAGCTGAGTTTTTGAAAGAGTTAGAAGAATTTTGTGGAACGTTGAATATTAATGAATTATATATAATTTATGGTTGATTGAACTTACCTGAAGTGAACTTCAACCAAAATTATACTAATTGTTGCATCCGTAAAGGTTTAATAATTGTAGTACGTTCACTGACGTGCTGCATCATCACACATTATTTTAGATCTATAAATAAAAAAATATATTAAAGAAATTAACAATATTAGAACGCTCCGATATGCTAGTTCCCCAAGTCGCCGGCAGAGGGCGTCATTCATTTCAGAGCAACCTCCAGGAACTTGTTCTGCAATATTTAAGGGGATTAATTTAGTTTAAGGGAGGGTGGGTTCTTAAACCTTTACGGATGCAACAATTAGTATAATTTTGGTTGAAGTTCACTTCAGGTAAGTTCAATTAACCATAAATTATACTACATTGTTGCATCCTAGAAGGTTTAATAATTGTAGAAGTTTAGCGCTTAATTGCAGAACAATTAATTGATAAAACAGGCTCAATTTTAACAAAATATTTATTTTTATCAATTAAAATAACAGAATTAAACATTTCTTAACTTTAATAATTGCGTGGGTATGTACATATTATGTACTTCTTAAGTAAGGCTAATCAGACTTATTACGGCTCCATAATATATACTAAGTATGCGTAAGTACTGCATCAGCGAAAGCCCTGTCTTGTATAGGATTCGACAACGGTAAGTTGTAGAATTTGGCGAAGCAGAGAGAGTTACCGCTCCAGCCAGCCGTCCGTTTGATGACATCGACGGAGAGGCCGGCGCGCCGCGCCGCCGACGTCGTCGCGTGCCGCGTGCTGTGTGACCCGTACACGCTCACGTCTATACCGCTGTCTTTTAAAACTTGTTTAATCCATCGACTTATGGACTGGGCGCTGGCATTCCTGATAGGGTTTTTAATCGTCAAAATAAGTTTATCAGTATTAGGTCCTTCTCGGACATCTTTTGTCTTATTAATATAGACAGAGAGGGCATTCGCTGGACAAATACACGGATTATTATTATAGAATGGTATAAATAACTTTGGGTTCGGCCTATTAGGCGCTGATGTTTTGATGAGATCATTTATAATTATATTAGCACCATTTTCACAAAAGGAAATATTGCTTATATTTATATGCGATAATGTCTGCACGCGTTGTCCAGTGGACAACGCGAGCAGAGTTACAACTTTTTTAGTAATAACATCGAGATCCAATGATTCATTAGGAAATTGCTGCGCAACGTGACACAAAACAATGTTGGGATCCCAACTGTTTTGGTATTTAGGTAGATTTGGCCTGGCTCTAAAAACGCCTTTTAAAAATCTTGTTACCAAATCATTTACACACATTTCTTTACCTAAGATTATTGACAGTGCCGACCTATACGAATTTAATGTGCCATACTTGGCCCCTTCTTTATAATGGTTTGTTAAAAATTTAAGTATATCTTGGATCGAAACTTTGAAAAAATCTAAATGGTTTATTTTACAAAAGGTATACCAAGATTTATATGCTGTGTTGTACTGTTGAAGAGTACTGTTTGACAGGGACTGAAGCATCACATCAACCGTCTCAGTGTCGAGCGACTGTCTCGCGAATGCTCGCCTGATAACTTCGCGCACACCAGGGTAAGGTTGGGCGATAACGGGTGCGATGTTCTGTAAGGAGAAAGTAAAATGTGTTCATGTGGCCCAAAATACAGAACATTGGATACAATCAGTGAGGTAAAAAGTGGAAACCACGGCTGGCTTGGCCAATAGGGAACCACTAATATGCCCGTCGCCTTGTCGTTTATAATTTTTCTTAAACATTTTAATATAAGGGAAAAAGGAGGGAATGCATAAAAGAAGTATTCGTCCCATCTCAATGTAAAGGCGTCTATATCGTAAGCTTCTGGGTCTCGTTTCCAGGAAATGTATTTTGAACATTTTCTATTAATTCGTGACGCGAATAGATCTATCTTTGGCTGACCAAATTCACATACAATTTCTTGAAAACAAGACTGGTGCAATTCCCATTCAGTATCTATGTTTGTTAAACGTGACGCTCTGTCCGCTTCCGTATTGTCCCGTGACTTTATATATGATGCAAAAATGAAAAGTCCCCTCTGTTCACACCACTGCCATATTTCGCGAGCAATCCTGTTTAAGTGGGGGAATTGTGTCCCACCCATCTTGTTGATATAACAAATAGCAGTGGTATTATCGATTCTTAACAAAATCTCAGAATTAGTTATATTTTTACAGAAACTTTTAAGTCCTAAAAAGGCAGCTAACAACTCTAAATAATTAATGTGATTATTTCTTTCATTCAATGACCAATATCCATGTACTGTTTCCCCATTACAAAAAGATCCCCACCCAGAAAGGGAAGAATCTGAAAAAATCTCTAACTGGAAGTGATTTGTTCTGATAGGATTATCAGTACTGTTAATGACATTTTTCCACCACAAGAAATCTGCTGCTAATGAAGAGTCAATTTTCATATTTGCATCATAGTCCTGATTATGTAACAAGGCAAGGTATTTTTCCCTCTCAAAGCGCTTTGTATACAGCCAGCCATATGCTACCGCTGGGCAAGCCGCTGTGAGGGTACCAACAAACCGTGCAAAGTCTCTTATTTTAATAAAAGGTTTGGAGGAGATATCCTGGACCTGTTCATATATCTTGTGTCTCTTTTCAATCGGCAATTGTAAAGTCATGTGTAAAGAATTTATTTGAAGACCTAAAAATTTGCAAATTTGACTAGGCTCAAAAGAGCTTTTTTCCTGATTTATAACAAAACCTAATTTTTCTAAAGAATTTTTTTTTTTTTTTTTTATTTATTTATTGAGTACAGCCACATGACACATATTAATACAAACACGGTTCTTAATAATTAAACTTATCAGTTCTGATATGCACCACAATAACGGCGTACATAACACTTACAATAATACGTGCTGATATTTAATATTATACATACATAACAAACAACTTTATGTGGAAATAAGAGCTGCGAAAGTCCATCAGGCTAGATGCCTGATAGATATTCTGCAACCAGCAATTTAAATTTGGAAAAACTATTGCCAAAAATGTCCAAGTCAGGGCTTGAAGCGCTGATGCTATTGTACCTCGAGCAAATTCGCGCCAATGGAGACTGACTACCCAGATTGGTTCTGGCAAAGGGTATAGCGAATAACTTGGCAACTCGCTGTCTGGGATACCTATGAGGGACTGCAAGAGACAATCGCATTATTAAATCGGTGCAATGGAGATGACCATTTAAGGTTTTATACAGGAAACACATGTCCATTAGCAGACGTCTATTGCGGAGACAGACCATATTGAATTCTTTTAGGCGTTCACAATATGGTTGGCGGTGAGAAAATCCACTACGTGAGAAGGCCAAGTGTCGAGTAAAGGCTCGCTGTATGCTTTCTACTCTCTGCGAGTGAGTGCTATAAAAAGGACTCCAGACACATGATGCAAAGTCGAGATGGCTGCGTACTAACGCATTATATAAGAGGATCTTAGTGTTCACATTCTTAAAGGATTTGGTGTTGCGTTTAATGAAACCCAACATGCTTGCGGATTTGGTGACTATTGTATCAGTATGAACGTCGAACCTTAATTGGCTATCAATATGAACACCAAGGTCACGAACCACTTTCACCTCTGCTATTTTAGCGCCGCCAATCTCGTACCTAGTAACAAGCGGTTTTTTTTTTCTGGAGTATTTTATATGGTAGCATTTGCCAGCATTGAGAGCCATACAGTTATTCTCGCACCATATAATAATTCTATTAAGGTCGTCCTGAACAAGCTTCCCCTCATTAAGAGAACCTACCGGTCTATAGATTTTGAGGTCATCAGCGAACAACGACATTTTGCAGTTTCTGATGCTGGAAGTGATGTCGTTAATGAAAACGAGAAAAAGCAGAGGACCTAAATGGGAACCTTGAGGCACGCCCGACTCGGCATAAAACCAGTCCGACTGATAACCACTGAGAACAACTGCTTGTTTTCTACCTCGCAAGTACGAATCAAACCAGCTCAGCAAGGACCCGCACACTCCGAGGGCACTAAGCTTATCGACAAGAATAGTGTGGTTTACCCTGTCGAAGGCGCTACTAAAGTCGGTGTATACAGCATCGACCTCCTGACCCCCATCGACCATCCCGCAAAGATCCGAGACGAAAGGTACCAGGTTAGTAACGACTGAACGTCCGCCTCTAAAACCATGTTGGAAGTCAGAGATGTAATTCTTACTCAATTTGGAGATAATCGGACATATTAAGGTTTCAAAAAGCTTGGCAAAACATGAAAGCATAGAAATTGGCCGATAGTTCTTGACAGAATTGCTGTCGCCTTTTTTGAAGACTGGAACAATACGAGCCTTCTTCCATTCTAGGGGGAACACACCCTCCTCGAGAGATCTATTAAATATCAATTTCAGAGGTAGGGAGATACCTAGCGCACAGCGCCTGACAAATAAAGGTGGTAAAGAATCAGGGCCAGCACCGCCGGTAATGTTTAGCTTTTTGATTTTATCAGAGATCTGTGACTCCGTAATTTTCAGTCTAGATAAACTGTCGTGGCCATAATAATGGTTCGGTGACAGTTTTCCAGGATTGCCGACAGAGTAAACTGAAGCGAAATGACGAGCAAATAGATTCGCGATGTCGGGGCCAGATTCAGCGATGTCATCGTTTAGCTGCATTTTTGCCGGAATTGAAGATAGTCCTCCACGCTTGTCCTTTATGAAGTTCCAAAATAGCTTTGGATTCTTCGGGATGTTAGACTCGATGCTCTGAATATAGTCTTTATAACATTTGTTATAAAGCTTATGGCCTCGATTACGTAGTAGATGATATTCGATCTCGTCTCTGGGGTTAGCATATTTCTGAAATTTCTTGCGTAACTTGTCCTTTTCCGCTAGCAGCTTAATTAGGGCTTTGCTGAACCACCTTGGGTACCTTGGGTTTCTAGGACATCTCTTTGGCACGTACTTGTCTCTGAGTCGATAGAAAATATCATAAAATTGAGAAACCATCACGTCAACATTGGCACAATTCGACAATAAGCTTTCCCAATCTACGTCTAATAATTCCTGCACGATACCGCAATAGTTGGCCTTATAGTAGTTGAAGGTTACAATCCCTTTAGGTCTGAGATAATTTACTTTGGAATACGGTATGTTTAATAGAAGACAAGGATGAATTTCGTAGCATTTACTAATAGCATCGGGAGGTTTTACGACAGAACAGCCCTGAACATTGCTAATGACCAAATCCAAGAAGCGGGCGTCCCCGTTGCAGATATTGTTGAATTGATACAGGCTATTGGCAGACAGAAAGTCGATGAAGCAGTGACCTATGTTGTGATTGTAGTTCGACGGAATCAAACCGTTGTTGTCCCCACCCAAGGCCCAATGAATAGAACCAAGATTGAAGTCTCCAACCACAACGATATCATTGGAGTGGATCATAGCAAGCTCAACACTATTCAAAAATAGCTTTAGTTGTTCCAATTTGACTGGCGGAGGCAAGTATACAACGCACACTGTTAAATTTTTAACCGATCCGTCGCATTGAATATGCAGGTTCACCCAGATGCATTCAATCTCATCGCACTCCAGGTTGTTTAAGCGCGTTGAGGGAATAGAACGAGAAACAGCCAATAGTACACCACCGCCATCTTTTTTGGAACTACTAGAGCACGCACGGTCCCTGCGATAAACAAAATATCTATTATCTATGACTTCATTAGTGGATATTTTATGATTCAGCCACGTTTCAGTTAAAGCAAGCACATTATAATCGCTTAACAAAACATTTGCTAGGACATCATTGGTCTTGGTCCGAAGACCTTGAACATTTTGATAATACAAACTAAACACTGTTACCATTTAACTCCGTAGCATTCACTATACAATAATTTAACAATCTCAGGAGATCAGCTTTAAGCTATCCGGGGATCTTATTAAGATACTCTGACAGTTTTCGTCTTTACGAGCATATATGCGCCCGTTGCGCACCCATACGAATTTATATGCATTCTCTTTAGCTTTTTTGCGTGTAGCAGCGTGCAGTGACTTGTTTGCAGGGGTGAGGTGTTCGCTGACAAAAACTGGACTGCAGGGACCTCCAATGCCAAGGTGGACGGAAGCTAATTTTTTCTGCGCATTTTTCTTATTGAATTTCGATACCGCCGCTAGTATAGTGTCGCGCTGGCGGGAGCTTCTTAGCTTGGCTATCACGGCTCTCGGTCTGGTGGAGTCTTTGTCCAGTTTAGCTACTCTGGTCACATGCACTATGTCCTCGGCCGTCAGGGAGGTCTCCACAACCTTACTGAGCTGAATAACAGTATCAATTAGATTTTCAGATCTGTGCTCAGGTACACCGTTGATCTCGATGTTAGATTCCCGCATATGAGATTCGACCGTGTTCAAACGGTTAGTAAGATCCGCTACTGAAGATTTTAGCTGCGCATTATCCAATTTGAGTTCGGCTATCACGTTTGACTTTTCTTCCAACAGTGCTCGCAGCTCCTCGAATTGGGAATTGAAGAAGGATATGGAGTCACGAAATCCCGATATTTGGTCGTTAATATTTTTTAGCTCAGACGTAACTGATCCCCGTATAACGGATTGCACGGCGGAGGTAATTTCCTGTCTGATTAGTTCGCGTAGCCTGTCCTCCGAAGAAGATTCGAGAGCGCCCTTGTTAGACGGCTTCTTAGGTTTGATGCGTTCAGTGACGTATGAACATTCCGAAACTCTCGCCCTATCCTCCACGTCGATACTCGACGTACTCGGACGGATAGGTGTATTGCTGTTGCCTGATTTTGGAAGCTTGCTTAGACACTCGGGGCATTCCCAATTGTTTTTAAGATTCGTAGACATAGTAGAAAAATTCTTGACATTGGCACATACGACATCATATTTACATTTGCAGGTGCAACATATGAGAAAATCATTTTTCTTTTGAATTGGGTTTTGGCAGCCGGAACAAGTGTTGATAGGGGCCATTATAGTATGTGGGGTCGCTGAGATGCTCCGCGCGCAGGTCGAACCGCGCGTCCCCTCTGTATTCACTTTATCAATGGCAAGCAGGCGCGATGATGTCACAGAATGGCCGCCGGCCGCTCGCGCACGCAATTATCGCACTTAGTTACGCACGTTACTGGGCGCGGGGATCCTAGTATACGCTGCGTCGACGCGCATGAATCACAACACGGTGAGTCGGCCCGCCGGTGAACGTAGATGATTTGCACTTAAACTTATTGTTGATTTGTTGAAATTACGATGTATTTACTCGTACAAAAGCACTCCTTGACTGATTTCGAATAATTTAAGATGAATCCAAAGTTTATATCACGATTGTACTTCGTTTGGTATGTAAAATTGATTTAAATTTCGGGAGAATACGGACAAGCACTTTTAACAGTTTGACAGGTCGTCAAAGATGATGAGATGAGAATTGATCACCACAGAGACTAAGTCAACACACAAAGAATAATCTCCTGCTGAGCACCAGATGTCATCCAAATAAGCCACTACTTTATGCCCATCACTGCGTAGGGATGTGAGTACGGGCTTCATCAATTTGGTAAACACAAAAGGTGCCGAGCAGAGGCCATACGGGAGACATGAAAATTCATATAATTTATCATACCGAAAACGTAAATATTTTCTGTAAGAACTATGTATTGGGACTAAAAAGTATGCCTCTGTGAGGTCTATTGTTGCCATAAATGAATTCTTACATACTAAGTTAGTTGCAGTACGGATATCCTCCATTTTGAAATGTTGTTGTAAAATATATTTATTTAGCCCTTTCAAGTTAAGTATGAATCTGTTGGTTCCATTACTTTTCGGAATCAGAAAAACAGGGGATATAAACTGCCCATCGCACTCTTCACATGGCACAATTGACCCAAGTTCTAATAGTTTTTCTATAGAATTATTCATCTCTGCATTTGAGCAGGGAGGATTAGTCGGTTCGACTAATTGTACAGGTGTTTGAGTAAACTTTAGTTTATAGCCCTCAATTATTTCTAATATTTGGGGATCAGTGGTTATGTTAAGCCAATTATGCATAAAGTGCCGAATGCGACCAGCATGTACCTCTATCGACGAGTCCGGCGGTCCTGCGGGCGCGCCGTCGGCTGCGGCGGCGGGCGGCGCGGGCCCGGCGGCGGGGCGCCGCGGCGCGCGGCTGGCGGCGGCGGCGGCGGGTAGCGAGCGTGGCTGGCTGGTGCGCGCGCTGGCCCCTGCCCGCTCGCTTGGCGGAAGGGCGCTCGCCGGTTTCCCCGAGGTGCTGAATTTATGGGTCCTTTGGATGTAGACGGCTGAGACGGCGCGAATTTCTTAATCTGCCAGCTGGTTTTTTCTATTGACTTAGTTGTCCTTATGTTTTCTCCCAAACTATCGCCAAACAAAAACTTTTCCCTCTTTACGCCGTCTATTACATTGATAAACTTTTTATCCAGCATAGGAATGATCAGCCGTCTCCGATTCATAGTCTCCTCATAATGAAGATCCAGAAGAATTTGGTTTATCTCAGATAATGTTTTAATTATCTCCATCTTATCCATATCTTTATTAATTAATGTTGATGTTAATTCTGATATTCCTGCGATCCCGATGCCTAATTGATTTTGCATCTTTTCCAACCGCTTATCTCGGTTAATAGTTGAATCGACAAGGATTGATGATACTTCAGCATTGAGTGGGGGCTTTGGCAAGCTGGAAATTTCAGGGATCAATATTTTAGTCAATAATGATTCCTTGTTTTCTTTTACTAATCCTTCTACTAATATCTTGCCCCAACGTTCGGATATTTCTGTTGGAATCCTTTTCCCCAACTTTTCTTCTGAAGATTTTGCTTCTCCTAATATAGAGAGAATATATGACGGAATTGCATCGTCTGTTGCGACTGCTTCTGCCGCGAGCGTATCAGGCTTGACGCACGGCGGCGGCGGCTCCGCAGACAGCTCAGCACTTTCGTTGTCCGGCGCTATGTGATCCTGCTGGTCATCTGTCGGCGCCTCCTCGTCCTCGCCACTGCCATACGCGTCGTGTTGTACCACGTCGTACTCTTCATATTCCGGCTCATATTCCGGGTCTACAGAGCAAATATACCAGAATTAGCTTAATAATTTACTCTTTTGGATAACATCACGTGCTACCACTAAAAAGAGAGAATAGGTATATCTTTCCGGGATACCATCTCGTGGCACCACTAAGAAAAAGTAGCCATTTCTATCCGGATACCATCTCGTGGCACCACTGAGGACAGGTAGGCATGAAAATTCATATAATTTATCATACCGAAAACGTAAATATTTTCTGTAAGAACTATGTATTGGGACTAAAAAGTATGCCTCTGTGAGGTCTATTGTTGCCATAAATGAATTCTTACATACTAAGTTAGTTGCAGTACGGATATCCTCCATTTTGAAATGTTGTTGTAAAATATATTTATTTAGCCCTTTCAAGTTAAGTATGAATCTGTTGGTTCCATTACTTTTCGGAATCAGAAAAACAGGGGATATAAACTGCCCATCGCACTCTTCACATGGCACAATTGACCCAAGTTCTAATAGTTTTTCTATAGAATTATTCATCTCTGCATTTGAGCAGGGAGGATTAGTCGGTTCGACTAATTGTACAGGTGTTTGAGTAAACTTTAGTTTATAGCCCTCAATTATTTCTAATATTTGGGGATCAGTGGTTATGTTAAGCCAATTATGCATAAAGTGCCGAATGCGACCAGCATGTACCTCTATCGACGAGTCCGGCGGTCCTGCGGGCGCGCCGTCGGCTGCGGCGGCGGGCGGCGCGGGCCCGGCGGCGGGGCGCCGCGGCGCGCGGCTGGCGGCGGCGGCGGCGGGTAGCGAGCGTGGCTGGCTGGTGCGCGCGCTGGCCCCTGCCCGCTCGCTTGGCGGAAGGGCGCTCGCCGGTTTCCCCGAGGTGCTGAATTTATGGGTCCTTTGGATGTAGACGGCTGAGACGGCGCGAATTTCTTAATCTGCCAGCTGGTTTTTTCTATTGACTTAGTTGTCCTTATGTTTTCTCCCAAACTATCGCCAAACAAAAACTTTTCCCTCTTTACGCCGTCTATTACATTGATAAACTTTTATCCAGCATAGGAATGATCAGCCGTCTCCGATTCATAGTCTCCTCATAATGAAGATCCAGAAGAATTTGGTTTATCTCAGATAATGTTTTAATTATCTCCATCTTATCCATATCTTTATTAATTAATGTTGATGTTAATTCTGATATTCCTGCGATCCCGATGCCTAATTGATTTTGCATCTTTTCCAACCGCTTATCTCGGTTAATAGTTGAATCGACAAGGATTGATGATACTTCAGCATTGAGTGGGGGCTTTGGCAAGCTGGAAATTTCAGGGATCAATATTTTAGTCAATAATGATTCCTTGTTTTCTTTTACTAATCCTTCTACTAATATCTTGCCCCAACGTTCGGATATTTCTGTTGGAATCCTTTTCCCCAACTTTTCTTCTGAAGATTTTGCTTCTCCTAATATAGAGAGAATATATGACGGAATTGCATCGTCTGTTGCGACTGCTTCTGCCGCGAGCGTATCAGGCTTGACGCACGGCGGCGGCGGCTCCGCAGACAGCTCAGCACTTTCGTTGTCCGGCGCTATGTGATCCTGCTGGTCATCTGTCGGCGCCTCCTCGTCCTCGCCACTGCCATACGCGTCGTGTTGTACCACGTCGTACTCTTCATATTCCGGCTCATATTCCGGGTCTACAGAGCAAATATACCAGAATTAGCTTAATAATTTACTCTTTTGGATAACATCACGTGCTACCACTAAAAAGAGAGAATAGGTGTTTCTTTCCGCTAAGAAAAAGTAGCCATTTCTATCCGGATACCATCTCGTGGCACCACTGAGGACAGGTAGGCATTTCTATCCGGATACCATCTCGTGGCACCACTGAGGACAGATAAGTATTTCTTTCCGGATACCATCTCGTGGCACCACTGAGGAAAGGTACGAGTGTTTTTCTATAAACTTGTGTACTCGTAAGTTAGGTTATGAAAAAATCGTCGGATATCTCAGTATTACATTATTTCCGGCTAACATCGCGTGCTAGCACTGAGGAAACAACTTAAAACATACTTTTGTGTATGTATTTGAGATCACAACAGTAAAATAATAACAAACCTTCATTTTGAGATCCATTTGGCGCGTAATATGACGCGCCTGGCGGCAAATTTTTACGAGATCGTAACTCTTTCTCCAATCGTCGAATCTTTGATTTAAGTTCCTCGTCGGACTTTTCTTGCGTTCTCTTACCCATTTTGCTGTAACACTATCCAAAACACTGTAATTTGTGCACTAAAAACAAAAAATTTTTTCGGAGCGCAGTGGATGATGC
Organism: Cnaphalocrocis medinalis; assembly: GCA_014851415.1. Lineage (NCBI taxonomy): Eukaryota > Metazoa > Arthropoda > Insecta > Lepidoptera > Crambidae > Cnaphalocrocis > Cnaphalocrocis medinalis. The sequence goes on along the minus strand of CM026274.1, from coordinate 9,159,635 downwards.
ATCACACAGAAAACGAATGACGCCCTCTGCCGGCGACTTGGGGAACTAGCATATCGGAGCGTTCTAATATTGTTAATTTCTTTAATATATTTTTTTATTTATAGATCTAAAATAATGTGTGATGATGCAGCACGTCAGTGAACGTACTACAATTATTAAACCTTCTAGGATGCAACAATGTAGTATAATTAAATGTGAAAATAATAAAAGTTTTATTGAAAAGTTATTACAAGAATTAAGTAATAACAGTGAATGGACCGGTCCACGTATCTGTATTTTACACGATGTTGTAAGAGTTTATGATAAAGACGAAGTAAGAATAATTCTTAATGATTTTCATCTTTTACCCACTAGTGGCCACGCGGGTATGAGACGAATGTATAATAACATTAAGAAATATTTTTATTGGCCTTCTATGGAAAATGACATAAAGTCTTTTGTGCGACGATGTCATAAATGTCAAACGCAAAAGCACTCGCTTCCGATGAGGGAGCCAATGGCAGTCACTACGACGGCAAGTTGGGCTTTTGAAAAAATATATCTTGACTTAGTAGGACCTTTAGATGAAGATCAAAATAATTACCGATACATTTTAACGCTACAATGCGAATTAAGCAAGTACGTCGAAGCCTATCCTTTAGTTTCAAAAAGAACTGACGAAGTCGCACGAGCTCTGGTAAGTAATTTTATATTAAGATACGGAATACCGAGAGAAATAGCTTCGGATCAAGGTAAGGAATTTATCTCATCAGTTTTTAAGGAAATCTGTACTTTATTGCATATTAAACAATTACATTCCACAGCATATCATCACGAAAGTATTAGGGCATTAGAAAACTCACATAAACATCTTAATAGTTTTCTCAGAATCCAAACTGATAACCACCCAGAGGTATGGAGCTCCTGGTTACCATTTTGGTGCTTTTCATACAATACTTCCGTACATTCCGAACATAAATTTACTCCATTCGAACTCGTTTTTGGCAGAAAATGCGTTCTTCCCAGTAATCTAACAGGTGATTGCGTAGAACCTTTGTATAATCACGATAATTATCCGAATGAATTGAAATATCGAATTCAAACTTCTCAAAAAGAGGCTCGAGACAACTTGCTTTATAGTAAAATGAAAAGAAAAATTAACTATGATAAGAATGTTAGAACTCTAGTATATAAGCCTAATGATTTAATTTTATTGAAAAGTGAAAATAATAACAAAATGGATAATGTATACTCAGGCCCTTATACAGTAATTAGAGATTTATCTCCAAATGTTGAAATTGTTAAAGACGGAAAATTGTATTTAGTACACAAAAATAGAACTAAATTATACCATAGTTGATTTTATATAAGTACCTACCTACTATTTTTACTATGTAATTGATAATATTCAATATAATTTTACAATAATAGCGTCATTGTAGACGTAAATTTATTTATTATATTCTAATCTGATATAATGTAAAACAAAAAAAAAATGTTAATTATAGCAATTCACATTTTTTTCTCCCTGGCGGGGAAATGTGAGGATATGATATTGTAAATCATACGTAATATCGTCACTGGAAAGGCAACTTTTCTGCTGCAAACAAAATGTCGATTTTGAGTTATTTATATATTCGGAATCAGCGATTTTTTCTGCGTCGTTCTGTCTGGGTCCCATTACGATCAGAGCAAGTTTTTGGCGTTAAGAAAACCGAAAAAAAGGAGATTTTTCGTATTTCCAGTTTGGCACAATTTCTTGTATAAAACAATTTCTGGATTTTGTTAAACAAATGTTATATAAGTAATTTTTACCTACCGTTAATAAATACAAGTTGCACTTTGAGTAAAATTGGCTACTGGTAGTCTGATTACTAATAATATGTAAGTAAATTTGCTAATCTCAAAGCATTGAGGTAAATGTAGAACTAGAGGAGCTATCGTATGCCAAAGACATGTTCCATTTTGAAAGTACCGCTCATTGAGATAAATAGGACTAGAGAAGCAAACCGCATCAAGACGCGTCAAAAAACTCGTAGCCACTAATCAAATTTGACGACGGAGCTTTGAAAGTACTAAATATTTGAAAGAAAACATATATAGACATATATCTACCTCGCTCGCGCAAGTCACAAACACAGACGCTCACTCGGATAAGACAAAGACCGCAATGGTCACGTCATATAAGTGACGTGCAATGAGTGCAAATGGCAATGGTGTTGCTAACTTATGAAATATTTACCCCAAACTTTAGACGTATTATTAATAAATATCCATACTAATATTATAAATGCGAAAGTAACTCTGTCTGTCTGTCTGCTACTCTTTCACGCCAAAACTACTCAACGGATTTAAATGAAATTTGGTATACAGATAATCTAGACCCTGAGAAAGGACATAGGCTACTTTTTATTGCAAAAAGGGGTTGTAAGGGGTTAAAAGGGGGGTAAAAAGTTACTTTTCCACGCGGACGGAGTCGCGGGCGGCCGCTAGTTTTAAAATATTTCACATTATTATCACAAAAGAAGTCTGTTTAGTCGTGTTTCAGCTTTGAAGTCTTATGGACCGGAGGGAATAAGCAATGCAATTACATAATAAAGTAATCATAACAATCGCACCTGATGGAAAGTGACGATTAGGTGTAGGATGACACGCGTTTGCCTAGAAGATGCCTGTTCACTCTTACCTTAAAGATGTCCAAGTTATAGTGTTCGGGAAAAACAGACCTCTTAAAGACACTGACATTTACCTTGGTTGGTTATTAATAACTGACTGAAAACCGCTATCTGAAGATTGAAAAATCAGCCCTAAGTCTACCAATTACTAGGTAATTAAATAAATGAAACATTTTCTTTTTGTTTTATTTGATTTATTTATCAAAAAAATATATTATTAACATTCGCCCACATATTCGTATTTGGTCCTAGGTTGTCTTGATCACGGAAGTGCTTCGAACAAATAACAGAATATTTAGATGGTAACCAGTCCGTCTCCTTTCTAAACAATCGGATATTTGTTATCCATTTATCACGGCGTGCTTAATTTTTAGGCAACCTGGAAAATTTTTAGTAATTTAAAATACTTGAAATTACTAAATCCAATTATTAGAATATTCTCCCATAAAATGTGGGAAACCATAACTCGTTTTTACTTGTAACACTGAACCGCATTTCGATCATTTTACATTTTTATTACTTTTTACATTAAAATAAACAATAAAATAATAAACTTACTTGTGGAAAATTATTCTGATACGTACATGATGTTTTTCTGATTTTGAAACGCACGTTTTAACCACGCATTTACCCATTTTCTGTATTTTTCTTTTGACACTTGACTCGGCCGTGTCTCACAGAACACTGAATGAACGTCAGCGACGCATAAGCCTGTAGGCTTATGCTATGTGGTACGCTTTAGCGCGGCGACTGCAGATCTAGTATATAGACATCAATGGTACCGCTGAAAAATAATTCAATCGTCTTAGCATGCGAAATTCACGCAGCGCTATATCGCTTCTAGGATAAAATTTGTTCGCGAACGAAAAGGCGTAAGCGCCGTGATTTTCATAGTACTTTACGCGTTTTGTTCAACGTACCTCAACAAAATGTCATTTTGTTGACTAAGCTACAGATTACAGAAGAGACTATTCGTATCTGGGAGTTTTATACCTAACAAGAATCCTGATAATGATTAAAGAGTACCTACCTACATATTAAAACTTCCTTCAAATCAGGTTATACATAGCTTGTTTTGTGATCTAAACAGCGTAATTTTCAAAATGGTACTTGATTTATTTTTTCCTTTAATAGTAGGATAGTAATAACAATGATACTCAGACTGTTGTCCAAAGATATAGCTACGTTAGCATATTTTTCTGTTGGTTCATATAGATATAGTTCACTACAAATAAGTTCATGTTAATGACAAAATAATAATCCAATTTATGTAGGTAGTAATTGTAATAAAGATCTTTCATCATCTTAGGAAAGTATTTACTAAGGTAACACCTATTAAACTATTCCATGAAATAATAAAAGCCAGAAGTAATAAAAAAATAATCACATTAAGGTTGCATTCGTGTACGAAGTAATTTTACCCTGCACTAAACTGCAACAAAGTATATCTTAAAGAAATTTTTGTGCGCTTACATAGGCAATTCACTTCACATAAGTTTTATAGCACTACATAAATATACTGACAGTGCTAAAAGTAATTTTACTTCACTGATTCAAACCCACGTGAAAAGAAATTTTAACTTACTTCAATGGATTATTGATGAATACGTCAGTATTTTAAACTGCAATAAAATTATTAACTGCTTGGTAAGAAACTTTGCCTTACCAAGTTTTGAAGAAAGTTGAGGTCACTTTTTCTTTTGCGTGTCTCTTACCCAACCCACAGCTATTTCTGGCTATCACAACAGTATGCAATATACGTGTAAAAATAAACAAAAAATGCCGTAGCAATTGTCAATTTATTTTGTTAAAATCGGATAACAGGACAAAAAGGTATGATTTTTTTTCTAAAAAAAAAACTTTAAACGGCTTTATCTCGAAACGACCCTTTCGCACAGCAGAAAAGTTGCCTTTCCAGTGACGATATGTAATCCCTATATAATCGCATTTATTATGTGAATACAGTCCAGTTCTAATCGAGACTCGAGTGTTGTCATTTCGGCTCCTTATCCCAACCTCATAACTATAAGAAGACCTACAATTCTTAGTACTCCTCACTTTGCCACCAACTATAGAAAAAACTCGTTCTTTGTCAGGTCGGCTTACGCTGTTAACTCTTTGGCCGACAGATTAGATCTTGACATATTTAATTCTAGAGTGAACAGTGTTAGGAATATAATGGCCAGATGCTGGTTTGATGGACACTCAGACTGATCCTAGTATGTAAGTGGAGATAGATACTCTTTTTTGCATAATGTCGCACTCTTAATAAGATAACGACCTAACTCAAAATTTCGGAAAAATGAGTTTTGGTGAAAAAACGACCTTATAGACCAAGGGCCACAGCATACTTCTTTAAAAATCAACTTTATTCTGTAAATAATAACGTATAAAATACATGAGTCACTATCTTTCCCGCCCCGCACACTTCGTTCGTTCATCGAATATCGACCAATTCAGTTTTGGGGCGGCGGTTTCGCGCGAGGTTTGTGTCAAACGCCGGCAGATTTGGAGATGCGTCAGTGTTTTACTAAACAAATCGGTAAGTTTGTTAAATATTTATCATTATAATATTGACTGGTTTTGGAATAGGTCTTTGTTTCAGTAACTTTCTCTCCGTTGATACAGGCTCAACTTGAATTGAGTCTTTATTTTATTAAAATGTACTGTAGGATCAATGACAAATTATTACTTAGGTCTGTGTTTTATTTGAAATCGTTCACGAAATATAACTCAAATCAAATTTGGTCTCTGTATTGTTAAAAAATTACGAAAATGTTTTGTAATGTTTGAATTTAGGTCTTTGTTTCATAAAAAAACTGAATAAATCGAAGTTACAATTAAAAATAGGTCTTTGTAGTATTAAATATAAGGTTGGAATTTTTACTTTAAGTCACTGTATTGTTTAAGTTTATTCTTTCGTATCTCAGCTTTTCGCTGGAATTTTAAATTTACGCTAATACTATCGTACGGATTTCAAGGACATGGCCTTGAAATCGCGTGGTTTCATGTCAAGATCTGAACGCGTAGGTATACCTCGCCCGCGTCCGTTCGTATAAAGTCGGAATAATGTTAGATAATTAATATAACCATGCAAAAGTGCCCATTTACGTTGATTTGCTTACTGTGCGTATCACCACATACGCGTAATGAGTGTGATAATTTGTGTCGACTACACACAGTAGTTGTATGCAGGTGCGTAATTGGTGGTGTTATTGAAAATATGGTGGCTAAATAAACACCCATGGCTGTATTCCTTAAATTAAATAGTCAAGTTCTATTATTTTCGTTTTCTAAACGATCTATTACTTAAACTGACAAGTCTATAATGCTAATTATAAACTTAGTAATTTAATTTAAACTAACATTTACTAATACTTAATTACCTACCTTACCTACATTTTTTTTTCAGATAACAGACATAATGGAGAACCAGCAAATAAAAACAATATTCTAAAATATAAATAATTTAAAGCTGTTACTGTAAAAGCTCGAAGTACGGTAAATCATAAGATTTATTTGTAAGTCTTAGGATTTACCGATATGAGTTGGTCAATGTAAGTACACACATCAAAAGTGTCTAGGGATCAAGTACGTTTAAGAGTATTGCTGCTATTATGGTTAATTTTACTAACTTTTTTGTATCGCTAATAATGCTGTTTAGTGAGTTTTAACATTAAAATAAGAAACATTGTTTAAAATTCGTTAATAAGAAGAAAATCGATTGTCAATGTGAATTTGTATAAAACAGTACTAGCGGTTTGACAATATCATTACAATATCTGCATCAGAACCGATCCAACTTACATTATTATGGAAAGACGACATCATTTAACCTGAGAAGAGATGATGCGAGCCGTCGGAATGTTGGAAGCTGGTTCCAGGCAACGTGCTGTGGCTTTCGCTTTTTACACTACACAGAGCGTCATAAGTCGCCTCTGCCGGGCTAACATGCGCACCACGAGATAATTTGTCGACACTCGTATTTTGTCGGCGCAAGTTGCGTCTCGCTCACCTGACTGAGCGATGAGCGAGATAGAATGATGCGCTCTCGCGAACGAGAGTCGACAAAATTTGGTCGCGGTGCGCATGTTAGGCCTACTGGAGGCGCTATTGCATGACGGGCATACCGGGCAGCGTGGTCGGGCGACATTAAGGGCGGTCTCGCATCACGACTCGGAAACCGAGGACCGGTATATCCAAAATACTGCTCAACGGTATCGTATCATGACCGCCGTGATGTTGTTTACGAGGCGCCACAGCTCCTCAGGTTTGCTAATAAGCGATCAAACAATCCTTAATCGTTTACGAAAAGTGGGTCTGCGATTCCGAAGACCGCTGAGAGATCCATCTATTGCACCTTGCAATCGCAGGACCCGTTTACGATGCGCTCGCGAACACACAAACTGGGAGGAAGAAGACAGGCGCTATGTGTGCTTTTCGGATGAGTCCCGCTTCGGTATGAGACCGGATAAAAGACGTACTCGAGTTTGGAGAACATTTGGACGTAAAGAACGTTTGAGATACTGTCAGGAAGTTCATCTATATAAACAATGTGGGGGAACAATAACGATATGGGCCGGTATTTGCCACTTGGGTGATTCTTTTCAACTAATGCATGACAACGCACTTCCACACACGGCTAGAGTCGTAACACGCATTCTTGCCAAAGCTCGTATCAACGTTCTGCCGTGGCCTGCACAATCACCAGACCTCAACCCGATTGGGCACGCATGGAATATGCTTTGAAAAAGAGCTCTGCCGAGTATGCATACCGTACATACTCCACAACATCGTTTTATTTTATTTTAGAGGTATATTTAAAAAAAGGTACATTTCCCCTTTTTTACAACTGATTGGGATACTGCCATAGGTGAAGAATTACATTCCGATATGGTTATAAGAGACGCGACGCTTGGTATGACCATACTAGGAGACTCTGACATTGTATCTAAATCTTGCCTACTTCTGGTTGAGCCTCATGCTGATCAGGTGCAGAGGTAGACAATGATAGCGCATGGTCCGGTCAATTAAAATCTTTATACGAAGATGGAATAACAGTAACTTCTGAGCTTTTGAGTATAACCGGGTTATAATAATTTATTAAAGATAATGAAGAAAAATAATTACAGATAAAAAGTAGTTACCATTTAAATATTAACTTAGTTCTCCTTTTGCAGCACCTTCTTTTCTGACCCAAAGGTTGACTAGTAGAGAATGCCTCTTGGCATTAAGTTCGCCTATTGTTTACTTACTTTCTTTTTGGTACAGTTAATATCGCAAAATATCTTTATTTTATTTTTGTTTGGTTTGCTACCTGTTTATTAGCTCATTATTTATAGTATAGTATCGATACCTAAAAATAATGTCCGGGTTCTTAATCGAATATGACACTTTCAATATTTTTTCGTTTTTAAGCCCTAAGACTAGTACAAATATGCCTACCTTGTGGTGCAATTAAGGCGATATTAGAACAATATTAATTGTTAGGATAATTAGCAGCTCACTTGTGACACCACTGGTGTTGCAGGTGATCCATCGGCTCGTATGCCACCTATATCATAAAAAACTATTGTTGTTGCACTTAGTGCGTTTTTATAAAGATTTATTTTAGATTTTACTACATTTTAGAGCTACATTTTAAGAAATAAATACTTAGTTCAGACTCTTAAAAGATACAACTTATTGACAGTAAATTTAACATTATAACTATTAGTTGAATCAACACCTATGCTAATTTGTACTTTCCTTTTTTACGTGAACGTTTTCTAATAAAACATTTTAAACGATACTGTTGTTTTTCTAATTAAGTCAAAAGTACCTACACTTATTTCCGAATTGAGTCTTATATTTGTATTAAAAACTTAATAAAACAGTGACCTAAGTAAAAGATGGTCAGAATATTTTGTCAATGTTTCAGTAAAATATTGACCCATTTTTAATTTCGTCATAAATTTACTGGTTGGATTTCATAAAACAATGACGCATCTCGAAATATATTTTTCAAAAATGTTTTTTTATTATTATGTGTATAAAATTTATTCATTTTTTTGTTAAATCTAAAAGAATATATTCACAGGCTTAAAACCGTAATTTTACTTTCTTCTTACTCATCTTAGTTCAAATTTTATAGCAATTTAATGTTTACGCTCTAAAAATACAAATCGTTTTTTGCCATTTACCAAAACTTAGCAATTTTGAATTGAGTCATTATCTTATTAAGAGTGCGATGTTTACAAATCTTAAATTATACTTATTTAAGCTTTCAAAATGTAATGTTATTTTAGTATAACCTACTGGTAAAATTTGTAAATGTTTTGTTATTTTTATCGTTATTTTTACTATTTATATAAAACAAGCATTTATTTTGTATCTATAAGTGAAAACATGTAATTGGCAGGTAGATATCTATTAAGTTCTTATATTTAGTCAATCAAGCTGTATGTTTTCCAAGGAAATAAAAAATAAATAAAATAAAAATAAAGGCGAAAGTTTGTAAGTATGGATGTATGGATGTATGAATGTATGGATGTATGGATGTTTGTTACTCTTTCACGTAAAAACTACTGAATGGATTTGAATGAAACTTTACCACAATATAGCTATATACATCAGAATAACGTGACATAGGCTACAATTGTTGAGGTTTCTACGAACCTAAAGTCCACGCGAACGAAGTCGCGGGCAAAAGCTAGTAATTGATATTTATGGTGGAGGTCTTTGCCCTGCAGTGGGATGGTATATAGGTTGATATTTGACAAATACAGTATATTTACAATATATTTGAAAAATACAATATATACCTCTTTTGCACTCCATTTAACTACTTCTAACTACTGTTACTACTATATGTACAAGTACTGAAAGCAAAGCAAAGTAATATAATTTTATCTACGGTAATACTATACTACAATCTGTTATATTTACAAAATAACTACAACCTGAAAACAATGAGAATAGAGATAATTCAAAGCAATTTTTGCGAAGCGTACCACTAATAATACCACCACTAATTTGTTTAATATTACTGAGTGTATGTGCAAATGCATTAAAATTTAATAGTATGGTAAGATATGGTAACATATTAATTTGTACACTATGATTGCATAGTATGCGTTATGAAAACATGAATATATAGTAAAACTATTAATAAACAATCTTAATTACTTCTCTGAGGAACCATACAATAATATGAAATAGTAACACTCCGAAAACATAATCATAGCCATTTAATGTGATTAAGAATAAGAAGCAACACAGCTCTCCGGGAGATGGGAAGAAGTTTGATACCGTAAATCAGGGTTACTTTGATCGATTTTAAAATGTAACAGTCTATAACTTTTGAATTAGTTGCTCTAAAAAAAAAAGAAAAAAATCTAATAATCGGTTTTCATAGTTCTTTCGGTTACATCTAAAATAAATGGAAAAATACTGACAGATTTTGAGAAAAAAAATAAAAACAATGTGATCAAAGATATAATGATTTTGGGGTTACTTTGATACCCCCCTTTTTTATGATTTAATTTTAAAGTAGCCACAATAACTATTTCAAAACAAGAAAAAAAATAAAAATCGGTCCGCCAGAAAAAAAATAATCGACATTTTCATTCTCTGGGGTGACATTGATCCAATGAAACACTCTCAAAACGAATCAGTCTTTTATTTTAAGGAAATTTCAAATAACAGAGCATATCACTGTCAGACAATCAGTCATTTGGCAACACTAACAATATGTTTCTCATAAAAAATTATATCTATTATAAATAGTTCCAAAAGGGATGTTGTATTGTTCTGAAGCACCTCTTCATACTTCTACCTTCGCGGCGGAATAGTTTTTATATTGGCGCGCACCTATCTTCTTCTTATATATGCGTGGCATCGTCCTGGTAAACAAATAAAATAAAATACTTAACGAAAACCCTTAAAGCAAATTCTCATACCAGCACACAACATTCTCTTGGGTAACTTTGATCATTTGATCAATCTCACACCATATACCCGATCAATGACACCCCGATTAAAATAATACGACGCCATTACGTAATTTTTGAGGTTAGGAAAACAAGAACTCGTGTTTTGGATTTTCAAATAAATATGACTAACCATAGTTTATCAAAAAAAAACATGCTATTGACATGTATTGAGATGCACATGAAGTTTTGCAACACATATTTTTAGCCACAAATCGTTAATTAAAAGAAACTTACCTTTTTTTCTGTTAAATTACGCGGAGCCGCGAGCGCACGAACAGGAAACGATTGGACAGTTCATCAGTGTTGTCATTTCAAAAAAAAATTCTAGCAAATGTCGTTCCGATTCATGTTATTCGTAATTTTATGTGAACAGGAAGTTTTGATCAAAGTCATCCCAAGATTTAAAGTAACCCCGGATTACGGTACTGCAGATCGAAGGAGCCCGAAGTATGGGCTAATACGATTGATGCGATTTGGGGGTCAGTAATTCCAGAGAATCAGCATGCAGAAAGGTGCACTTGACGGTAAGTGTGGTGTGCCAGTTGTAGCTTTGGGAAAATGAAGTTAAGGGTGAGACAGTCATGTTCACGATTACTGCGGGGTTTGGGCAGGATTAAGAGAGAGCAGACCGGTTCCATTCCGCTCGTGGTCTTGCCCTCCTTTTCCCCTATAGTACAGATCGTGACCTATAGGTATAAATACGGAAAAATCTTAGCTGATGTCAATACATATTACGATATTCAAACAGCGACTCTTCACACACACACACATATTATATAATACGACATATCAAAGTATTCATTTCATTGATAAAAAACTAACTTGTTCCTTTAGAGTAGTGATGTTAAAATTGTGATATTATGGAATTTGATTCAGGTTGTAACATTAGGTGATGAATATCAAATATCAATTCCGCCGTCGATCGGCAATGCGGATAGATGTGAGATCTAGTGTTTTTTTGCAATAAACAATACCTACCTACTACTGTAATTGTGACATAGTCTCAATTTGCGGAAGATACTTTTTCTGGGTCACGCAGTTTTGAGCAACAGTGACAAATATTATTGTGATGTGTTATTTGTAGTGTAATAATAATTCCAATAATTGAAAATGGACGGAAGTCCATTTAATAAAAGCGGGAAAACACTCCGAAGCCCTCCCAGTACCCCTGCACCCCAGACGTCGCATACTGGAATTAGTTTGATAATTATATTTATGGAAAGAAAGTACGTATAACAAGTTACTCTAAAATACTACAACTATTGTGTTCTGTCTTCACAGATTTTCATTGCTAGCAGATTGGAAATTCCTGCGATGAGAAGGGCTTGGAAAAGAAACTTGTGGCACAGCATGAAGGAACTTTACGTTTACCAGGTTGACAAAAGATTTTTCTTGAAATCTTCTAGGTATCGGGAACGTCTGACTTTGGTTGTTGTTAAGTTGAATACATAAATCTTCTTAGGAGTGACTCTAAACAATTAATGTTTACCAAAAACATTTTAGTTGTACATAAAATGCTCTTTGTTTCTGGAACTTTTCTGACTGTTTATTCATCAATAAACGTCTTCAACGTCATACAAAAGATAATAGTTTCAATAGTCAACTCCAAATGAAGAGTGTAGTTTGTGACATATGGTTGTATGTACAAGTCTTCGTCGTGTAGTTTTGACTATTTTTGGTTTTAAAGTCCAAGGTCACCAATGTTGCGTTTGCTGAAACATGGGGTCTCCCCACTTCGTCAACTTCATACTGGGTTGCCACTGTTTCTGTTGTTCAAATGATTTCCTGTTTTCTATTTTCTTCAGTTAGTATTCGTTTCTGACGTTATTTTACATAATATCGTCACTGGAAAGGCAACTTTTCTGCTGCAAACAAAATGTCGATTTTGAGTTATTTAGATATTCGGAATCAGCGATTTTTTCTGCGTCGTTCTGTCTGGGTCCCATTACGATCAGAGCAAGTTTTTGGCGTTAAGAAAACCGAAAAAAAGGAGATTTTTCGTATTTCCAGTTTGGCACAATTCTATATATACTAATATAATAAAGCTGAAGAGTTTGTTTGTTTGTTTGTTTGAACGCGCTAATCTCCGAAACTACTGGTGCGATTTGAATAATTCTTTTTTTGTTGGATAGTCCATTTATCGAGGAAGGCTATAGGCTAAATAACATTACTTTTCCACGCGGACGAAGTCGCGGGCGGCCGCTATTCTTGTATAAAACAATTTCTGGATTTTGTTAAACAAATGTTATATAAGTAATTTTTACCTACCGTTAATAAATACAAGTTGCACTTTGAGTAAAATTGGCTACTGGTAGTCTGATTACTAATAATATGTAAGTAAATTTGCTAATCTCAAAGCATTGAGGTAAATGTAGAACTAGAGGAGCTATCGTATGCAAAAGACATGTTCCATTTTGAAAGTACCGCTGAAAAATAATTCAATCGTCTAAGCATGCGAAATTCACACAGCGCTATATCGCTTCTAGGATAAAATTTGTTCGCGAACGAAAAGGCGTAAGCGCCGTGATTTTCATAGTACTTTACGCGTTTTGTTCAACGTACCTCAACAAAATGTCATTTTGTTGACTAAGCTACAGATTACAGAAGAGACTATTCGTATCTGGGAGTTTTATACCTAACAAGAATCCTGATAATGATTAAAGAGTACCTACCTACATATTAAAACTTCCTTCAAATGAGGTTATACATAGCTTGTTTTGTGATCTAAACAGCGTAATTTTCAAAATGGTACTTGATTTATTTTTTCCTTTAATAGTAGGATAGTAATAACAATGATACTCAGACTGTTGTCCAAAGATATAGCTACGTTAGCATATTTTTCTGTTGGTTCATATAGATATAGTTCACTACAAATAAGTTCATGTTAATGACAAAATAATAATCCAATTTATGTAGGTAGTAATTGTAATAAAGATCTTTCATCATCTTAGGAAAGTATTTACTAAGGTAACACCTATTAAACTATTCCATGAAATAATAAAACTCAATTGAAGCAATTTTTCTACTTTATAACATTTCAATAGAAAATAAACCTTGAAATTGCGTTAGTTCGGCATGAATCGGCTCGACCGGTGTGATACCACAGAAGACCAGGGGGTCTAATTTGAAGTTGGCAAATACTTTCGTTCGGTTGAGCTGAGAGTCAACCAAACGTAATTTGTTTTGCGATAACGAAATGTCTTTGAGACGGACACTCTTTTACGATCGGAGACCATAGAGTTTTGAAATCAATTGAAAGTGCCGCCGAAAGATTATGTTATGGCGTCTCCACACATTTGATCAATTGAAGCAATTGAATTTTATAAACAATGAAATTTTTCATAAATAAAAATGTTTTGACTGTTTATATAAACAGATTGTTGCTTAATATGTTTAAAAGAAGGATTTCACATTATGAAATCATGTAAATTAGTCATATTTTTATAAAAATAGATGCTTTGGCAGTTTACCGTTTGTTTTCTTTGCTTATACTCAACAAAGCTGTAAAGAGAAAGTGACAGCTGATCAAATAACAAAACTATAAAAAATACTTTTGTTTAGTTTATTTAATTTTTAGATAAATTTGTACATTGTGTAGTTGTTTGTAAATTTAGTAGGTAATGGTGAAGGATTGCAAAAATGTCTCGATTGAGAGAGATCGGATCGGAGATCTACGTAACCTCAAACTACATGAAGGAATTAATTTGGACTTTCAATAACTAAAATTGGTGCTTGTTGGCTTGTTGTATCAAAAGGTATGTAATTTTTAAGTATTTTCCATTGATCCGAGCATGTAAAGTTTTGTCTTATTTGGTTTTCTTTAAAAATCAAATTTCTTCCTAATTCCTTTTAATTTCTTTAAAAATTAAAAGTTACATGGATCTATTGTTATAGAGCATATTAGGTATAGGGATCTATTTCCATACTTAGCATATGAATCCCAGATTCATACAAAACTTAGTCTGGAACCCGTGGTATGCTTAGAGAATGATTCCGGAATGTTTGATAAACTATCATCAAGCGACTGCCATCTGACCATTGCTGTCCTTTAACAGAGGTACCAGACAAACTGATTTACTGTTACATATTTCAGATACTATCCAATATGTACTGGTATTCTCATTTATCTCTGATTCAAACCACGACTTCCCATTCTTATACATTGAGCTACCACTGCACTATTATAACAGAGTAGATATTATCATTATAATTTTATCAATAATACCATAATTTTCTTACTTACAGATCTCTCTCTACAACCTGCGACGAACTGAACACAGGAAGATGTCACTACAAGCTATTGTATATTAGCGAAATTTATTACCTAGTTTAAGAAGACTTGTAAACTTTGTGCAATAAAAAGTATCTATTTATGTTATGTTTTTCATTTGAGCAATAAGTTAGCTTCTTGTCTTGTGATTTTAGTGTTCATGCATTATGATATGCTTAATACACAGCTGCTTTGAGAGTTTTTAATTACCTAATTATAAATATTTTACAATATTTATAATTAAGTAATTGAAAATGATTTACTACTAATACTTTAGTAGGTATCAGCCTATATACTGTCCCACTGCAGGGCAAGGGGCTCTATCATAGAAATCAAGTCTACACTACTAAGATGAGATTAGGCTTAATCACCACACTTGCCTAATTCAGATTGTTGATCACAAACCCGTGCTCTGCTTGACCTGGGAATCGAACCTGGGACCCGAAGATTATGGCCCGGTACTTAAACCACTAGACCAATGAGGTGTTTAAAATATAGGAATTCCAATAATTATGAGGTATTAAAAAAAGCTGAGGTATCAGCCTCATCAGGCTTGACAAAATAAAACAATTTAATTATTTAAAGATATTTTATTAGTAAGTTTAACAGTAACAACTTAACCCAAGCTATTAGATCAATAATTCAAATTAATCTCAAATTAGGTATTTAGATACATAATCTTTGTGTACAGCATAGGCCATAGAATATAAAAAAAATGTTGACAATCGCAGTTCATACAACAATTATCATTTTATTTATTTTCTATTGTAGTGACTCCAAATGGTGTTGGGTGTGTCCATTGTTGGGCGTGTCAATCAATACATCCATCTGCCATAAGTAATGCCATCATCGCTCATAAAATCTGTAAACATAAATAAATACATAAAAGTATCAACCAAAAAATGCACTAGGTACACCGGAGATCTATTAATAAAATTTTTAAGTTCATTATTTATTCTTGGTACCTAAACAATTTCTTTCATTGGAATTTTGTGAATTTTACTATGAACATCATTTGGATGGCTCATGACTTTCTAGTCCATAACTTTCAAACAAACAACAAACAAAATACTTTTATTGCTGTGTGTTTACACTGTAGGTAACCTACTTAGATGCATAGTAGTTGAGTGCTATATGGATCTGTAAAATATTGTCTTTATTTAAGGAATAGTTAGGTAAGTTCTTAAATTTCTTAGTTTAAGTAAGTACCTATCCATAACTTTATTTAACCTTTCGATATGAGATGTTGAATGAAATAAAACGATAGGTAGGTATAGTTCTAGTTTAAGTTAGGTTGAATAGAAGTACTTAGGTAAGGTACATACCTCGACCAGATGCATCCCACAACCACAACTAAGTCCATATTACTTAGGGCACCTCACAATGGCTCTTCAAAAGGAATCTCTAAAAAGTCTACCAGACGTTTCACTGCAAAAAATCACAAATTATTAAGTAAGGTAAGATAGGTAGCTGGTACATGACCATTCTCTTCTAGACACAAAAACTATTATTTATTTACCTATTATTTCCTATAAACTAACTTTACCTACAGGTATTTGTTATGTACGTAATTTGCTAGTAAACTCTTATCGTAACTTTTATATGACTAATCCTAATCCTAACTAATATTATAAATGCGAAAGTAACTCTGTCTGTCTGTCTGTCTGTCTGTCTGTCTGTTACTCTTTCACGCCAAAACTACTGAACGGATTTAAATGAAATTTGGTATACAGATGATCTGGACCCTGAGAAAGAACATAGGCTACTTTTTATTGCGTAAAAGGGGGTTGTAAGGGGTTAAAAGGGGGGTAAAAACTTTTCCACGCGGACGAAGTCGCGGGCGGCCGCTAGTATAATATAATTTCTAATCTTCCATGTAAGTATGTATGAAATGTTCAATACTTCAACCGAAGTAAAACACCTTTCGAGATATCGTAAAATTTGACATAAAACCCCGAGACTTGAGCTGTCAAATTCAATTTTACGAATGTCATTTTACGCTTTCAAATTAGGGTTTGAGACAAGTTCTGTCAAAACAACTTCCATCGGTCTCAAACGAAAGAATGGCCACTTCAAATTAGGAAATGGCATTCTCATTCGTTTGGTTGAGTCTCAAAATGACTTCAAATTAGACCCCCAGCGTACAGCCGGCGGAAGACTGGCGGCAGCACCTGCGCTGTGTTTCGTCGAGTGAGTGAGGGCACCGGAGGCCCAATTAGGGGAAAGGGGGTTAAAGGCAGCGCACTTGAGACTCTACTGGTATTGCAGGTGTCTATGTGCGGCGGCCGTTGCTTACCATCAGGTGATCCGTCTGTTCGTCTGCCACCTATCACATAAAAGAAAGTAAAAAAAAAGCGCGCGTGTTTTGTTTGCGTTATTTTCTCTCCATATTCAACTAATTACGCTGTGTTAACTAGACTCTGATTATACTCACGTATTGGCTTAGTGAGTAACTCATAGTACTGCACAATCCAAGTCATTGAGTAACAAGCACAGGCGCAAAAAGAGGCTAATAAAGTAGTTTTATTTTTATTGGTAGTTTAGGACCCTGTGAAGTTTTTAAACTTACTCCAAAGCTATGGAAACTCCTTTTTGTATTTTTAATTTGAAGTTGAATGTTTGAGTAAATCCTACTGAAAACTAAAATTCTAACTTTCAAGACCTTTTTTTGGTAACATTAAGTAATTTTAGGAAGCCAAATATTTTTTTTATTATGAATAACATTCTAGAAAATCATTTCATAAAAAAAATTGCGAAATACCCAATTAAAAAAAGTTATGAATTGTTTAAGCCTCGCTGGCAGAATACTTAAAAAAAACCTTTAAAAAATTATAACTCGAAAACTACAAAAATCGCTGAACATGCATGGGGTATTTTTGGATACCCCCCGGTGTGAAGAATCTAAAAAAATATTGACGTCACTAGAAAACCACCCTGTATATCGGGATAGTAGACGTAGATTCACCATCCCTACATACAACCTTTATGATGCATGAAGTGGAATGAACAGACGAGGAGTGGAACTCGCCCTGTCTGATGTAGTTTCAGAACACTATAACATGAGTCTCTTTAAGATGAGAGTGAATGTGATAGAGATGTGGGAAGAAGCAAAATAAACGCTAATGGTTCAAAAGTCAGCTCTTGGTCTCTTTTCAGATAATAATTTGTATTGGAAGGTCAAATATAAACTATAAGCGCTAAATTACAAGAGCGAATGACACCCTAAGAAGAATAAGTATCTTCTTCTTAGGGTGTCATTCGTTCCACATCTTTGAAGTTGACCCGCTTTGGATGATGGAATTAAAAAGACTTCGTAACTATCGTGCGGCGGTAGTATCAGGTACAGTGGCCAGCACATCAAGTAACTACAATCTGTCAAATTTCCTCAATTGATATTGAACCAAACACGTTTGACATAAAAGTGAGGTTCGATTGAAGAAATTTGACAGATTGTAGTAACTTGATGTGCAGGCCACCGTACCTTTAATTGTTCAGTAGTCATTGGGACCTCATCGAAGGCTATCCTATTAACTAAGGATAGTCATCTCGGCCACTCATACGTTCGGACGAGTGACCTAGTTACTGTAATAATTAAACAATCAATTTGCAATATCGCGACCTAACACACTAAGCGGAAAAATTCTAAGTGTGTCAATTGTAAATTTCATAGCGAAGTGTGTGTATTTCAAATCAAAATTAAGCGCAATATCAGGTGATCCGCCTGCTCGCCTGCTACCTATCACATAAAAAAAAAACTTTAAAGTAAACCGTTCATACAATACGTTAAGTATTTAAATGGTACTGAACGTACTTGAAAATCTTCACCGTTACCTTAAAATATCAAAATTATTTGTCACAGTAGGCTGCTCTCTGACCAAATCAGTAAATAAGCGAAACTTTACCTACGACCACACGAAAACTTTTTATATGCGGTTGTCAAAAGATCGTCCGTTTTGACAGAATTCGAGTTGTCAGATAAGTGATACGCAGCCTTAAGGTTGCATTCGTGTACGAAGTAATTTTACCCTGCACTAAACTGCAACAAAGTATATCTTAAAGAGATTTTTGTGCGCTTACATAGGCAATTCACTTCACATAAGTTTTATAGCACTACATAAATATACTGACAGTGCTAAAAGTAATTTTACTTCAGTGATTCAAACCCACGTGAAAAGAAATTTTAACTTACTTCAATGGATTATTGATGAATACGTCAGTATTTTAAACTGCAATAAAATTATTAACTGCTTGGTAAGAAACTTTGCCTTACCAAGTTTTGAAGAAAGTTGAGGTCACTTTTTCTTTTGCGTGTCTCTTACCCAACCCACAGCTATTTCTGGCTATCACAACAGTATGCAATATACGTGTAAAAATAAACAAAAAATGCCGTAGCAATTGTCAATTTATTTTGTTAAAATCGGATAACAGGACAAAAAGGTACGAATTTTTTTCTAAAAAAAAAAAACTTTAAACGGCTTTTTCTCGAAACGACCCTTTCGCACAGCAGAAAAGTTGCCTTTCCAGTGACGATATGAAGTCAATAGGTGTACAATAGGGTACTTGACTATTTTTTTTTTATGTGTTTAATCAAAAGACCCCTCTATTAAAGAAACATTGTTGAAAGAATTATTTGATTCTGATTTGAATTACCTGAGATATCACAACTTTAAGAGCACATATTTTACGCGGGCCCTAAAACGCTCTATACAAATGGCTACTAACATGTGACGTCACACGTTTGTATCTTGTATGCGCGTCTAGCAAATTTTGTTTGGTAGCTATATCAAATGTTTCGTTTATGTACATAGTTTTATAATAAAAGTTTGTGTTTAATGTGTGGGTAGTTCAATGATATAATTATTTTTATAATATTATAAACTTTAAAAATGGACTTGCCCATGAAACTTTAAATGCTCACAAAACCAGCTAGACGTTATATTTTTAACTGAAAATTTAGGCTATTGGTTCTTATTTACCAATATTTTGGTAAAGTATCAATATTTTTTACTACATCGATATTAGTCAACTACCCTATTAAACAATAGCAAAACTATGTTTTATGTTTATGTATCTCTACTTGTAATACAAATTCCAGTATAGTAAAAAAGGCAAAGATTATTACTTGTATGTTACTAAAGTGTAGAAGAACCGAATCTACTTTGTCTTGTGCATCTCATGTTATAAAAAATATAAATTTACTAATAATAAAATATCCCGACTATGATTATTGAAGAAAAAAACTTAATATTTACCGGGACTACACCACACCTAATTCACGCTAATTATCAATGAAATGAATACTTTCATTTATCGTCGTATTATTTTTAATAATATGTGTGTTAAGAGAGTCGCTGTTTGATTTTTTTTTTTTTTATATTAGATGGGTTTGCACTTGACCTCATCTCACCTGATGGAGAGTGACAATGAGGTCTAAGATGTAGCGTGCTTTCCCAGAAGAAGCCTATTCACTCTCGACTTAAAGACACCCAAATTGTAGCTCTCTGGAAACACAGAAGCCGGCAAGTTGTTCCATTCCTTAGCGGTTCGTACCAAGAAAGAAGAAGCGAAACGCTTAGTACGAGCTGGTGGAACTTCCACAGTGTAAGGGTGGATTCCTTCCGTCTTCCGCATTGTCCGGTGGTAGAAAGGGGAAGGTGGTATCAGGTCGTGAAGCTCTTTCGAACACCGTAATATCGTGAATATCGTAATATGCATTGACGTCAGCTAAGATTTCCCCGCATTAATACCTACAGGTTACGATCTGTATTGTAGGGGACTAGAAGAGCAAAACCACGAGCGGAACAGAACAGGTCTGCTCTCTCTCCATCCTGCCCAAACCCCGCAGTAAGGCTGCATTTCCACCAGAGCTGTGCGAGGTGGCTAAGCGGCGTGCGAGGAAAAAATCCACCAATAAAATCACTTCTAGAGAGGAATGAAGTGATTCTATTGGTGGATTTTTTCCTCGCACACCGCTTAGCTACCTCGCATAGCCCTGGTGGATATGCAGCCTCATCGTGAACTCGCTCACCCTTTACATCAACATTTTCCCAAAGCTACAACTGGCACTTACCGTCAAATGCACCACCATTCCGCATGCCGACTCTCCGGCTAACCCCCCAATCGCACCAATCGGATCAACCCGTACAACGGGCTCGTTCGATCAGCAGGACCATTCCTCCTCCTACCTCTCAGAGAGCCATGAACACACTCTTATTCCTAATTACACGCAATGGTGACAATGTCTACGGAATGATTTACCAATTCCATATACATGTACACTTCCACATAGAAGTAACAAAAAATTCAGTATTAATAATTCGACTACAACTCATGGCTTCACACGCAAAACTACAAAACCATGGTATACAAATTATCAATATTACCTTACCTTTAGTTGTACCTACTAATATTTAATACATTTTGTGTACAGTGCATGTATAGTGTAAAGAATAACTATATTTACACTTAATTCTATAAAATAAATAATAAATTATGACTCCAATATCGGGCTATATCAGTGATTCTTGATTTAACGTATGATGATTTAATGTATGATTCTATTTACATATTGCCTTCTTAATTGGTGAACAATTTTATCCAAGAAGCTGCGGAAAGTACCTAAGTAATTGCGGGAAAACTATATTATTTAACATTAATTTACCGTTTATTATTTAGAGAGGGCGCCACCTCGACGCAGATAAGATCAGCTCCGTAGTTTTTCTAAGTTTAAAAATATTTAGAAGTGATAATTGTCCGTGGAAAATAGACTACACCATAGTATATCAACAAAATACATCTTGAAATAATAAGTCACGATATCCAAGCTGAAGTACAAGAGATACGAACAAAATAATCAACGAATACAAAATTTTGTTCTCCGTTCAAAATAGAGATAATTAATGAGTAAAAAGAAAGTAGAGTGAATAAGTGATATTTGAATGGATAAATACCTATAAACAAGTTAAGATTTTAAATTTTTTCAAAGTAAACAACCTCAAATACACAAATATCATAGTCATCGTCTAAAATATTTTTAGTAAACAACACTATCTATGAAAAGTTGAAGTAACTGATGAGCCCGACGAAAGCATTGCGCACACGCTTAAAATAGTGCTTTTTATCCTTTTGTGAAGTGCTATTGAGCTTCCCCGATTTAGTAGAGATGGCGTTAGTATGCGCGGGTTGTAGACAAAATATACCGAACAGAGAATACCTAACATGTAATGCACAAGTGCACTTATGTTTATGATTTGGTTTGCGCGAACGTATCTACTCTACGCTTTTATAATACTATGGAACCCGAGCATAAAAAGAAATGGAAATGCCAAACGTGTCGTAGTAAACTACCAAAGAGCGATAATACGAATACCCCGGTGCGGCAGCAAGACCAAGATGTTGCATTCCAAAGAAAAGAGTCTTGTGATGATAACAATATTACTATCAGGAGAAAACGGGCGACTCGCACAGATGATACAATTAGTTCTGAAGAACTCAGTTTATTAGGAGACACTTTGAACCCAGCGGGCGTATTTCCACAATCGGATTCCTTCAGGCTGGAGAAAATAAGTGACATTATATCATTGAAACTGAAAGAAAATAATAGACTTCTACTCGAAGAGTTGAAAAGCATAATCAACACCGAAATACAAACATCAATTACAAATCTAAGGAAGTAATTAACAGGAGAAACTAGCACTTTATTCAAATTACAAGAACAGGGCAAGCAAGATATAGCAACCTTAAATAATAGAATAGAAACATTAGAAAAAGAAAATATTAAACTACAAAAAGAATTAACCCAAATAGGAAAACAAATTTTAACTCCAAATAACCAACATTATGTCGAAAACAACAAAAAAAAAAGTTTTGTTTGGTTTTTCAGAATACAAAGGTGAACACGAATATGATCTTCAAAAAAGGATAAACGAGATGTTTCAGGATTTATATAATATGGACATTATTAACAGTATAGAAGACACTTATCGAATCGGGCGCAAAGGCTCTACAAACAGACCGCTGGTCATTGAGCTAATCAGAAAAAAAAATGGCCGGCTACATCGTAGGAAATAGTGCATGCTTAAGCGGGACTCGCCTAAGTGTATCTGAATATCTAGATGCAAACGCGAGAAAAGAGAGAAAAGTACTCAGAGATGAAATGATACAAGCCAGAAAAATGGGTCACTATGCCGTTATCCGCAATAACAAATTATACATAAATGGCAAGCGAGTGGATTCAAATAGTACGGCACAAAAACGACCACAAACAATTATTTTTGACAAACAAATACAACAAACAGAGAGCCAGCAAGAGAAGGACGTTGAAGAATTACAACTCAACTGTAGCGAAAACAGCAACAACAATAATTCCTTTCGGAAGAACAGGCCACAATCTTAAAATATTATTCCAAAACTTCCAAAGCCAGTTTATAGATGAAAACCCGTTTTATCAGGCCATTTGTATATCGGAATCTTGGCTTACACCAGAGAAGCTTGAATTAGTACATTTCAACAATTATAAAATTGCTGCTTCATATTGTCGGACGACAAGAGGAGGCGGGGGAGTTCGTGTACTGCTGCAGGAAAGTGTAGACAGTGTCCACCTAGCTGAAATTACAAGGATGTCATATGAATATGTCTTCGAGGTCTGCGCAACTAAATTGATAGGGCAAAATTTAATAATAGTAATAGTATTGTTACGACTATGTGCCCCTGCATACGGAAATAGAGCTTGTCTCAAATGAGTAAGGTCTATTATTCCGTTGTGCACTACGTTACACACGCATAGTCGCCCCCGAACCTACGTATTCGGAATAGAAAATTATCGAACTCTCTATCGAACGTTCGAGAAGCTACGAGAAATATCGGGAACTATGTAGAAATATCTCGAAGCCCTAATATGTTGCAACATGTCAGATGTTTACAAAGTCTACCTCGAAGATTTTGATTACGAGAGAAAAGATCGAGAATGTTCTATTCCCTTCTAGTAAGGTCTCGCCCGCGTCCGCGCTAGTATAAAAGCGGGACGGGCGAGCCGACGAGTCAGTTCTGATTTGGAAAGCGAAGAAGTGAGTTCCAATTTGGAAAGCGATTTTTCTCCTGCGAACTAAGAGTGATCTCGTGTATTACCTGCGAAGTGTTTAAGGAAGATTTTAGTGTTTTAGTGCGTTTAAGTGTGATTTAGTGTTTTAATTGTGTTTTTGTTACTCGTCGAATAAATTAATTGTCTTTTTGTGACTTTGGCATTTTTCTTGAATCTTACGTACCCCGTACCCGCAACAATTGGTGTCAGAAGCGGGCTTCAAGATGCCACTTACACCACGAGAAGACAGTGAGGGTCGAATAACGAGGAGTCAAACCGCGGCTGTGGCTGTGCAAGAGGGTGAAGGTACTTCAACAGAGGGATCGATACAAACACCGATTGGGCCTATGGTGAAGACGCAAGCCATCCGCCAGGAGGAGCTAGCCTGCCTTCAAGAAGCACAATTTGCACAACAAGCCAGACTGCTAGCTGAGCTCAAGAAGGATCAAGCCAGCCGTCAGGAAGAGCTAGGCAAGAGCTTGTTGGGCGCTATTGAGAAGAAGCACGAAGTATTAGAAAAACAGATCGATGGTCTCAAGGATGACGTGGTAAGCATCAAGGCCCAACACGAAAATCGACTTACCCAACATGAAGATCGACTCACCCAACATAAAGATCGATTCACCCAACACGAGAATCGCCTGTGCCAGATGGATACTGAGATGCAACAGCTGCATACCAAGATGGCAAGAGTGGAGACCCGGGGTGCTTCAGTAGTATCGGATTCCCCGAAAGTCGAAGTACCCCACTTCGATGGAACGACGTCTTGGGCAGCGTTCTGGTACCAGTTTGAGTCGGTGGCTAAAGGAAAGGGGTGGAACGAAGAAGAATCAATGTTAGCTTTGACTCTGGCTCTTCGTGGGGATGCCCTGCTTACATTGGAGAACCTGCCTTCGTATAACAGAACTTTAGGTGCTCTCCAAAGAGCACTAGAGGGCAGGTGCAGCGACAAACACCTGGAACACGCGTATAGAGCACAACTCCGCGATCGACAACAGAAACCTGGTGAGAGCCTACAGCAATGGGCGGCGGAAATCGAGAGGCTAGTCCGACGTGCATACGTGTCATGCCCGACGATGGTGGAATCAATGATCCCGCAAGCTTTCTATGATGGCATTAGGGACGAAGATGTCAGACATACCGTGAAGCTGGGACATCATCAGACCTTGCAGGAAGCTCTAGCCCATGCCTTGGAGGTGGAAGCCGTGCATCAGGACTCTAGAAAACATCGAATTCGGGAGGTTGTGGCAAAGGAAAACCCCTCTTTGGGTCCGATGTGCTATGGCTGCGGCGAGAGGGGCCATATTCGGAGTAGTTGCCCCAAGCGAAAATGGCCGCGTAAAACGACAGTAGCGTCCTCTACACAGGTGGACGCAGAAGAGCTGTCGTTAAACTAAAGGGAGCCAGGGCCGCGGGGCGGGCGCTGGCTGGTCAACATCGAGCCCCTACCGTCACTGTTTCACAGATTGGCAATGGGAACAACCTAACAGTGGTTGGACAGCTGAACAGCATAACGTGTCACTTTACTATTGACACCGGTGCTTCAAGAACAATAGTGCGTCCAGAACTACTGAAAAGGACTATTATGTGGAATCGCAGACCAACCGTTCAGCTTCAAACACAGGCCAGCCAGTTACCGTCTTCGGTGAGACGATGGCGAAGATAACCCTTTGAGAACAGGCCTTTGAATACAGTGTGCTCATAAATAAATAAAATAATAAAATAAAAATAAAAGATTTTATTTCAGATGTCTTGATCCATATTTAAAGTGTTAGTCAACTTAAAACTAGGGTTGTTAGTACTATGTTGAGACATAAAATTGGAAAAAAAAAAGGAAACCGAATTAATTTAGATTTAAAATAGATATTAAATTGAATCAAATTAAAATAAATTGAGTTAAATTAAAATTAAATCAAACTTAAATTAAAATTAAATTAAAACAAATCAAAATCAAGTCAAAATTAAATTAAAATTAAATCAAAATTAAATTAAAATTAAAATTTTAAATCAGCACATTAACCAAAGATAAACTTAAGCAACAATCAAAATTCAAATCATCATCATCATCATCAGCAACCTACGTTCGTCCACTGCTGGACATAGGTCTCCCCTAATGCACGCCACCGCTCCCGATTTTCGGCCACTCTCATCCAGCCCACTCCAGCCAGCCTTCGAATGTCGTCATCCCATCTTGTAGCAGGGCGTCCAACACTACGTTTGCCGAGTCGCGGTCTCCACTCAAGGACCTTATGGCTCCAACGGTTGTCAGTTCTGCGGCTAATGTGACCAGCCCACTGCCACTTCAGTTTGCTAATTCGGTGGGCTATGTCGGTGACTCTGGTTCTCTGTCGGATTACATCATTTCTGATGCGGTCCTTCAGAGATACTCCGAGCATAGCCCTTTCCATAGCTCTTTGAGCGACTTTGAACCGCTGGATTAATCCAGCCGTGAGTGTCCACGTCTCGGCACCGTAAGTCATGACCGGAAGGACGCACTGGTCGAAGACTTTCGACTTAAGACTTTGAGGGATGGGTGACGAGAAGACTTGACGAAGCCTACCAAATGCTGCCCAGCCTAGCTGAATTCTTCTATTGACTTCTCTCTCGAAGTTGTTTTTGCCTAGTTGGAGCGTTTGTCCTAGATAGACATATTCCTGGACAACTTCGAGAGGTACTCCATTAACAGCGACCGGTCCCGGATCAACGAGCTCGTTGAACATGACCTTGGTTTTATCCAAGTTCATCCGAAGACCGATGTGTTTAGAAGATTCAGCCAGGCTGCTCACCATCCTGTAGGTCCTGTAAGGTTTCCGCCAAGATGACGATGTCGTCTGCGAATCGTAGGTGTGACATGTACTCGCCATTAATATTAATTCCGCGCTCTTTCCAGTTTAGCGTTTCGAACATGTCCTGCAGCGCAGCGGAGAAGAGTTTCGGAGATATAACATCTCCTTGTCTCACACCACGTCGCAGCAGGACAGGCTCGGTTTGGCCATTCTGGATTACTACGGACATATTAGCGGCGTCATATAGACACTTCAACACCTCGATATATCGCCAATCGACTTGGCACCTCTGCAAGGCCTCGAGAACAGCCCAGGTCTCGACGGAGTCAAAAGCTTTTTCATAGTCCACAAACGCCATGCACAGGGGCTGGTTATACTCTTTGGTCTTCTGTATAACCTGTCTCACTGTGTGAATATGGTCTATGGTGCTATAACTCCGTCGGAACCCGGCCTGCTCTGCAGGTTGAGCTTCGTCAAGTCTTCGTGTAAGGCGATTCGAAATGACTCTTGAGAACAATTTATAGACGTGACTTAAAAGTGAAATTGGTCGATAGTTCTTCAGTAAGGTTTTGTCGCCTTTCTTGAAGAACAACACGACCAAGCTCCGCTGCCACGCCCTAGGAGTTCTCCCGGAGAAAAGAACCGAGTTAAATATACGCCGAAGTTCCTTCAGCACCGGCTTGCCGGCAGCTTTTAGAAGCTCGGTTGTGACTCCGTCTTCTCCCGGGGCTTTTCCATTTTTAAGTTGCCCAAGAGCTGCCTCAATCTCCTCCAAGCTGATGTCGGGTAGATCCTCCGTCGCATGGCGGGTTAATGTGGCTCTTGAATCCTTCTCATCCGGCGTAGGGTGGGGTGAGTGCGACGCGTATAACTGGCTATAGAACGTGTAAACTTCCGAAAGAATCTCTGGCTTTGACGTGACGACTTCTCCATTTGCCTTGGTCAACTTCGACAGGTGGCTCCTTCCAAGCTGTTGTAAGAAGACTTTGGACCCCCGGTTCTGCTCAATTGTTCTCTGTATTAAGAGTGTATTGGAGCTTCGGAGGTCACGTCTTAACAGCTTGGAGATGGACTTATTCAGAGCCCGTTGCTCTGCCGAAGTGACTGATGGATCGTTCCGCCTCTTGTCCATTAGGTCCAGAGTCTCTTTCGAAAGCTTAGACCGTTTGCCCGTACGTCGCAACTCACAGAACTTTGCACCCTCGTCCCGAAGAATTTCCACAACTTGGTCGAGTTCTTCGTCGACATCTACGTCAATTGTGGATCCCAAGGCAGTGAATCGATTTTCCAATTTAAGTTGGAAGACGTCGGAACCAGCGAGCGATTGGAGTAGATTTGGCCGGAGCGTGGACTTCATCAATCGAGAGCGTTCAAGCTTGAAATCGATATTCAGAGTGCCTCTGAGAAGTCGGTGATCACTTCCGGTTTTAAACCTATTGATCACTGAGACATCTCTGAATATTCGCTTTTTGTCCGATATGATGAAGTCGATCTCATTTTTAGTCATAGTATCGGGGCTCTGCCACGTCCATTTCCTCTGGGGCTGTTTCTTAAAGAACGAGTTCATTAAGAAAAGCCCCTCGCGCTCTAAGAAATTGACGAGCATTTGCCCCCTATGATTCCTACTTCCAAAGCCGTATGGTCCCAGCATCGATTCGCTGTAAGTCTGTTCACCCACTTTTGCGTTAAAATCCCCCATGACAACGTTATAGTGAGCCTTAGTGGTGTTGTGTAAGGCTCGAGAAATGTCCTCATACATCTCTTCTACGACATCATCCGAGTATGTCGACGTTGGAGCGTACACTTGAATAACCTTTAGGTTGTATCTGTTGGTTAATTTAATTACGAGGTACGCAACCCTCGCCGACACACTGGAGATTTCAATAACGTTGTCAGTGAGGACTTTGTTGACTAGGAACCCGACGCCGCCATGTGACGGATTATCTCCTTCCCTGAAGTACATAAGATGGCCAGACTCTAGGGTCAGTGTGTCCTCACCCTCTCTACGGACTTCGCACAGCCCGAGAACATGCCATCTTATGTGCTTCAACTCCTCCTCGAGTTGGGCCAGATGCGAGTCGAGCCGAAGCGTGCGTCCGTTATACGTCGCCAAGGTCAGTGTGGTGTGGCGGCCTTCCGTAACCCGGAGATTCTTAGCACCCCCTGCCCTGCCGTTACCGAGACCGCCGCCTTGGCCCGGAATAGCAGGGCTGCCGGGAACTGGGGGCCGGGGCAGTGTCGTATTCATATGGGGGATTGGACCATACCCCACCACGCTGGTCCAGTGCGGGTTGGTGGGTGGTTCGTCAGAGCCTCTTTCGTTAATCAGCAGGACGCGCCACGGGCAGGAGAGGTTGACTTGGGGCCCGAAAGATGTTGTGTGGGCCCCCTTACGTCCCAAAATTCAAATAAATAAAATAAAATAAATAGCAGGGAGGGTGATCAAATTGGATCATTATTTTCGGTGATCACTCTCCTAACAAAGAAGGCCCACAGCGGCGAAGAGAACCTGTCTGCCAGCGTCTCCAAGATACTGTTAGTACTGCCCCGTGTTCTGAAAATAAGCGACGCAGTCTTTTTACGTAATATTGCAGCAAAGCCGTCCGTTTGGTACTCTGCAAACATAGCGGAGGCGCTGCAGAACCGAGGTAGCCCCAACATCATCCTGAAGACGTTATTGTATTGAACCCGTAACAAGTCCAGGGCCTTTTTGGTATGATTGACCCACAGATTACTCGTGTACATATTCTGGCAATATGCTTTGAACAGCGTAACCTTAACGTCTTCGGTACAGCGAGAGAATCTGCGGATCAGCATATTCCCTCTCACCGCTAGTGCTCTGCGCTCTCTGTCAATATCCTCATCGTCTTTCTCCTCCGTAACTATGTGTCCCAAATATTTAAATTTAGTCACGCGTTTAATGTAAACTCCATTGAGAGTGACGGATAATATGACGTTGGGAGACTTACCGAGGGCCTTGAAGACCATATACTCCGTTTTCTTGACATTGTAGACAAGGTCATGTTCGACGGCATACCTCTGACAAACGTCAAGCAGCGTGTTCAATCCACTCATCGTCGGGCAGAGCAGCACCATGTCGTCCGCGTAGCTGATATTATTTAGATTGACACCGTCGATCCGACAGCCGACACGCATGCTGCTCAACTCGACAATGAGGTCATTTATATATATATTAAAGAGCGTGGGGGAAGTCAGACCACCTTGTCTTACCCCACTCTCCAATACATAAGGTTCTGAGGTAGCGTTCGCCCATTTCACTACATTTGATTGGTTAGCATACCAATATTTGAGAATATTTAGGATCTCAACCGGCATACCCCTGTCCCTCAACTTCTCCCAGAGCTTATTGTATGACACCAAGTCAAAAGCTTTAGATAAGTCAAGGAAACAGCTATACACCGGCGTTCCACGACTGGTATAGTACCTGACAGTGTGCTTCAAACTCACAATTGCACTTTCCGTAGACAGTTTAGGACGAAAACCAAACTGTGCGTCGTGAATATCTGCAATCTTTTGCAAATGAGAATTCAGCACACTGTCAAACACTTTAGCAACAGTTGTAGCTAGCGAAATGGGTCGATAGTTCTGCTTGTCCGATACATCGCCCACCCTGTTCTTCACAATAGGTACCACGATCGTTTTTAACATCTCATGTGGAAGAACGTCGTAATGGGGAGACGAAGGTCCCAGCGGAGAGCTAACTCTAAAGTGGTTTCGGAACAAATTGGCAATATTAACTGGTTCACTTTCCCCCTCTATACTCGCAGGCAGACCAGGCCTAATGTCAAGCTTTTTAGTTGCTTTCCAGAAACGGTCAAAACTCCCTTCAGCTTTATACTTTGCTAATGCGTTCATTTTGAGTTGATCTTGGTTTTTTTGGCACCATTGAAGACGACTCTTGAATATTTTACGCGATTCATTCATTTGTATGTATACTGAGCCCGTACGGGGACGATTGTGTAGCAACCAAATCTTGTAATTAAGCCTGGCCACCCTGTGAGCTTCATACACATGCTTATTCCATCCACACAGCTGCTTGCTTTTGATCCTCCTCTCCTTATTTCTCTCACTAGTTTTAATTGCCGCGTCGCTCAAGGCCTTCACTATGTCGCTATACAATTTATCCAGTACTAGTTTATGATTAACTAAGCTATACGCTCCACGGCTACAATTCGTGAATTCAGAGGGAAAATCAACTTCACGCAGACTGTGATTACATATCTCTGTGTACCGAGCCATTTGTTCCTCAATACGCTCCCCCCACACAACAGAGCTTCGACGAGCTATAGAGGAACCAAGTCTAGGTCTTAAGACGTTTATGTTACTTCTGACAAACAACGGCAAGTGATCAGATACAAACACATCCTCTAGCACCCCCACTTCAACAATAGTCCGCCAGGCCGAGTCTGAGACGACACAATGATCCAGCCATCTCTTGCACCCGTGTGCAGCGCTAACAAATGTATAAGTGTTACTCTGTAGGCCAAGCTTGTCTATATCAGCACAAACCCAGTTTTGCTCAATACAGAAACATCTGAGTTCATTATAGAATAGTTCATATGGATGTGCGTTAAAGTCTCCCAAGATAAAGATATTTTCAATATTCTCCTGATCTGTTATGGCACTTATTTCTCCCAAAACCTCAGTCATAATAGGAAGATTACTTGGACAGTCCGTTGGCATATACACAGAAAATATTATCAAGGAGCGCATCCCTATAGACGCTTTAATCGCCACTAAGCGGTCACTAGTACACTTCAATACATTCACGCTATCAAATATGCCCTTTCTCCAAAGTATGGCTACCCCTCCAAAAGGCCTACCGATCAGCGGGCCAGAGGACGTGTCGACAGCCGACTTTCCAGTGTAATCGAACTTACTCGAAATAGTCCCGAGTAGTGGTATGTCATGTGGCAGTAGACACGTCTCCTGTAACGCTAAAACATCTGCCACCTTACATAGCCTCTGCAAGTCACCAAGTGACCGCTTGACAAAATAACAATTAAAACTATATAGTGCTAAATTTTGTTTAGGCTGTAGTTCCATAAACAGATCATAAGGTAACTTTAACTAGGTACACGTCTTATTTGCTTTCGTTCTGTACATAAAATGTACAAAACGTCTAAAAGAAATGCCATTTGGCCAAAAATCATCTTTTAAGAATACATTAATATTATTTTTAGACACGTATAACTTAAAGGAATTGTACATTTTTGTTTGCCTCATGTTTATCTTATTTAGTGTAACACATTCATTCGTTTTTTCCTTAATATAATTTATAATGTCTTCCTCACATGTATCTTTGCTAACATTCGATATTAAGAGGGGAATCTTAATATCAGCAGCTTTAAATTTATCACTAGGCGCATTAGGTGCACAGCCTCTTTGTCCAATCAATTTATAGCTTTTAGCCGACTTTTTTCTTACAACTGTCCACTCCGTATCCCCTACTCTTTGTTCACACTTTACAGACGCAGCGCTCGACATGTGATTATTGTCTTCGGCGCCGTACTCACTGCTACACCGGGTTACGTTCGAGTTTAATGTACGCGAAGCTGCCTCGGACGCGATGGGTCGAAATCCACTAGTAGGGGCCTTATATCATAGCAGAGATCACTGACGATTGCATCATGGGATTGGACTTTTTAAGAGACCAGAAGTGTGTGGTAGACGTCTCTAAAGGAGTACTTAGTTTCCCGAAACAAGAAGTATTCCTAGAGGGAGCGAGATCATGCGCAGTTTACTGCCTAAAAACCACGACCCTACCGCCGAGGCCTGAAACTCTGGTCAAAGTTAGATTTCCTCACAATATGTGTCAAGGACGAAGCGTCATTATAGAAAACTGCGGCGACCATCCAAGTTGGATCACAGCATTTATTTATTATTTAATTTATTTATTTATTTGGGAAGGACAGGTCTCGTTAAACACCGCATAGACACGGGTGACGCACCACCAATTAAGCAGCGGCCTAGACGCCTTCCATTTGCCAAAGAAAAGGAGGTAGCAGACATGATTGCCGAGATGCAGAAGAACCGCATCATAGAACCTTCAACAAGCCCGTGGTCTTCGCCAGTAGTCCTGGTAAAGAAGAAAGACGGCAGCACCAGGTTTTGTGTGGACTACCGGTTGTTGAATAATGCAACTAAGAAGGACAGCTACCCTTTGCCCCGTATAGACGACACCCTGGACATGCTGAGCGGCATGAAGTGGTTCTCAACAGTGGACCTTAAGAGTGGTTACTGGCAAGTAGACATCCATCCAGTAGACAAAGAGAAGACGGCATTTACGACCGGAACTAGGAATGGACTGTGGCAGTTCAAGGTCATGCCCTTTGGTCTTTGTAACGCTCCGGCGACATTCGAGCGGTTAATGGAGAGGGTGCTGGTTGGACTACTGGGAGATGCATGCCTATCTGGATGACATCATCGTCATGGGTCGAAATTTCACGGAGCATGTTAGTAACCTAAGGAAGGTTTTCACCAGAATTCGAGAAGCAAACTTAAAATTAAGCTCAAAGAAATGCACGTTTTTCAAGGAAGAAGTCGCCTACTTAGGACACATTATCTCATCGAATGGTGTAAGGACCGACCCAGAGAAGATAAAAGCTGTCCAAGAGTGGCCTATACCAGCTAACAAGACAGACGTGAGATCATTTTTGGGATTATGCGCATACTACCGGCGTTTCGTAAAGAACTTCTCCGACATCGCTAAACCACTCCATCGGCTGACGGAAGATAAACGAATATTTGTCTGGGACTCTGAATGCGATCAAGCTTTTATCAGATTAAAAGAACACTTCTGCACCAGTCCTATACTTGGCTACCCCAACAGAGAAGGAAGGTTTATCGTGGACACCGATGCCAGCAATACTGGCATAGGCGGAGTTCTGTGGCAAGAACAAGGTGAACGGGAAGTGGTGATCGCCTATTTCAGTAAATCACTCTCGAAACCCGAAAGGAATTACTGCGTGACTCTTAAGGAACTGTTGGCGGTAGTGAAGACTCTACAACATTTCAACAAGTATCTCTTTGGAAGACAGATCACCTTGCGGACAGATCACGCTGCGTTAAAATGGCTCTTGCAGTTTAAGAACCCTGAAGGACAAGTGGCACGGTGGCTAGAACAACTACAGGAGTATAACTTTACAACAGAACATCAGAGTGGTAGAACGCATATGAATGCCGATGCTCTTTCAAGAAGACCTTGTCCAGAAGCCTGCAGTCACTGCTCTAGGACGGAAACCAAAGAAGAAGTCCGGATGATAACCACCCAGGGACTTGATAATGAATGGAGCGAAGACGCTATCAAAAAGGCTCAAAAAGAGGATAGAGACCTAAGGAAAATCTTTGAATGGAAAGAAGTAGGTCAAAAACCTTCTTGGAGCCAAGTAGCAAATTCAAGCCCCATTACTAAAAAATACTGGGCGCAATGGGACAGTTTAGAGATTAAGGATGGAGTACTCTTCAGGAGATGGGAGACACCTAAAGGGGACCAAACAACATTACAGATGATTGTACCCCGTAAACAAGTTGCTTTCTTACTGAGATACATACACGATGGGGTATCCGGAGGACATTTAGGCGTCAAGAAGACCTTGGAGAAGCTGAGACAGAGATTCTACTGGATACACTGTCGGGAGGACGTCGAAGACTGGTGCAAGAAATGTACGACTTGCGCATCAGTAAAGGGCCCACAAACCAGGAGTAAGGGCAAACTCAAGCTGTACAACGTTGGCGCTCCATGGGAAAGAATCGCAGTCGATGTAGCTGGCCCCTTTCCAGAATCCGATGAAGGAAACAAGTACATCATTGTGGTCCAAGATTACTTCACTAAGTGGCCTGAAGTCTTCGCTACGCCTAATCAAGAAGCAAAGACGGTCGCTAAGAAGTTAGTCCACGAGGTGATTTGCCGATTTGGTGTGCCCCTAGAGATACATTCAGACCAGGGGAGGAACTTTGAGTCAGCATTGTTTCAGGAGGTCTGTCAACTGTTGGGTATGCATAAGACCCGTACTACTCCAGCACACCCGCAATCCGATGGCATGGTCGAGAGATTCAACCAAACGTTGGAAAACCACTTGGCCAAAGTTGTCGACGAGCATCAACGAGACTGGGACCAATACATACCGCTTTTCCTACTGTCCTACCGATCTGCGATCCACGATAGTACAAGCGCTACCCCAGCAATGGTAAACTTCGGTCGAGAAATGCGGCTTCCGGTAGATGCATTGACTGGGACACCGCCAGAAGCTCCAAAACCAGTAACCGAATATGCGGCTGACCTACAGAAGCGCCTGGATGAAGTACATGCTCTAGTTAGAGACTGTAGTCTAAAGTCCAGCAAAAGAATGAAGACCCGTTATGACCGCAAAACCAACACCGACGGTTTCGAGGAAGGGAGTCTGGTTTGGTTACACAACCCACTCAGGAAGAAAGGCAAATCACCGAAGTTCCAGCCAAGGTGGGAAGGGCCATACAAGATTATTACTAGACTGAACGACTTAACCTATCGGATCAAACAAGGAACAAGAGGAAAACCTAAAATTGTTCACATTGATCGGTTGGCTCGTTACCATGGGTCCAATGATGCTCGCCCGTTACCATGGGTCCAATGATGCTCGGGACGGGGGGTAATGTTACGACTATGTGCCCCTGCATACGGAAATAGAGCATGTCTCAAATGAGTAAGGTCTATTATTCCGTTGTGCACTACGTTACACACGCATAGTCGCCCCCGAACCTACGCATTCGGAATAGAAAATTATCGAACTCTCTATCGAACGTTCGAGAAGCTACGAGAAATATCGGGAACTATGTAGAAATCTCTCGAAGCCCTAATATGTAGCAACATGTCAGATGTTTACAAAGTCTCCCTCGAAGTTACGAGAGAAAAGATCGAGAATCCTTCTAGTAAGGTCTCGCCCGCGTCCGCGCTAGTATAAAAGCGGGACGGGCGAGCCGACGAGTCAGTTCTGATTTGGAAAGATTTTTCTCCTGCAAACTAAGAGTGATCTCGTGTATTACCTGCGAAGTGTTTAAGGAAGATTTTAGTGTTTTAGTGCGTTTAAGTGTGATTTAGTGTTTTAATTGTGTTTTTGTTACTCGTCGAATAAATTATTTGTCTTTTTGTGACTTTGGCATTTTGGCACTTTGGTAATTATAGGGGGGGATTTTAATATAAATGTCTTAAACAAAAATGTTAAAACGAATAAATTTCTGAACTTTATGGCCGAGTATAACTTTACCCAATATATAAAAAAGCCAATTCACATCACTCAACAAACTGCAACCTGTTCAGACCTCATATTTACTAATTTTAAAAATGTTGAATCATCTGTTTCTGTCGAAGATTTTGGTTTTTCAGACCATTTAGGTACGACTTTAAGTCTTAGCTTACTTCAAAAACCAAAACTATCTCACTGGATTATGGAAAAAAGGCTTTTTAATGCATCAAGTATAGAAAATTTTAAATCTGCTTTAAAAAACATTAACTGGCATGAATAAATAATTACACCGGGTAAAACAATAAACGAAAACAATGAGAACTTTAATGAAGTTATACAAACCAACTTAAATCATTGTTTTCCAATGCGCAAAGTAAAATTGAGGACAAACTATAAAAAATACTGGCTAACAAAAGGTATTAAAAGGTCTTGTAAAAATAAGAGATTATTAAAGACACTAGCATGTAAAACAAACAACCATACTTTAATCCAATATTTAAAAAAATATGAGAAAATACTCAAAAAAGCAATAACAACGGCTAAAAAACTCCAACATATATGTCGGCGACGTCGTCGTACGCGTTATATAATTAGAATAATTGTAAGTGTACGCGATTATTCCCATTTGTCCCCTCTGGCACTGTCACCCGGGGTGACAACTGGGATTTTTTTTCCCATTTGTCACCGGGGTGACAATTTTTCCCATTTGTCCCCTTCAGACCCATATCAAATGGGACAAATGGTACTTTTTTTCCCAATTGTCACCCCTTGAATCCGAGGGGGTGACAATTGCTACTTTTTTTCTAGTTTTTCCCTCCGACCAGTTTTGAGTAAGGATCTTCTCTATTTTCTACGAAATTAAACAGCTGTTTATGTAATAGTATGTGTTCTTTGTTTGCATAAAATACTGTCCTTTTTGGGGAAAATGTTATTTATACATACTTAAATTATAAAAAATAAAAATTCCAATATCTGTGCCAGTCCCATGATCGTCCTCTCCGTTCCTCTAATAATCTTCGACTATACACCCCGCGACACCACACCTCGTTCGTCACCAACTCCTTCACCATGCAGGCAATACGGCTCTGGAACTCACTGCCCATTAAAATAAAAACCTCTCTTAACAAATATTCGTTCAAGAAAAGTGTCCGTGAACACTTCTTAACTTCCTCCGAACATTCTCTAATATAAGTAATATGACATAATTGATTGAATATCATGTGCTCATGTATCTATATATAAATATATATATATATATTATTTATTTTATTATTGTATATAATATGTATATGTACCTAGTATTATAGTTAAATATATTATTATTTTACACTATTACTCTTTTCGCCGCACCACTGTCTTTTCTGCATGACCCAAAGGTTAACTGGTAGAGAATGCCCCTGGGCATTAAGTTCGCCTATTGTAACAAATTTTTGTGCAATAAAGTTTAAATAAATAAATAAATATCCTATGTGTAAATTATTATGTCACAGCCGAATGCGGCTAATCGTGCATCCACCACATTTCAAAACGGCCGCCGTGTGGTAGAAAACAGCTAGCCGTAATGTAGGTACCTAATACGGCGGATTATTCGATCCGACTGTGACATATATGTCGTAGCCGGATCGTATAGTCCACCCTATTACAATACGGCTAGCTGTTTTGTAATGCAGGGCCGTTTTGAAATGCGGCGGATCAACGATTAGCCACATTGTCATTGAGATACGTTCTTCAATAAGGCGGGCTACGTTTAGCCACATCGTACTACAACTTATTATGAGAAGTGTTGCCACAATACAAAATTATCTTTACAAGGTTAGGTTAGGGTTATTTTTTTATGACCACCTTTAATTTTGACATCTTTAATTTTTTATTGTGGGAGAGCCACGCTTCGGCACGAATGGGCTGGCTCGACCGAAGTGATACCACTGCCTCACAGAAAACCGGCGTGAAGCAGCTCCTGTGCTGTGTTTCGCCGAGAGAGTGAGGGTCCCCGCCCGGGGAGGGGATTAAAGGTTAAAGGTTGGAAGCGTACGTGTAACTCCACTGGTGTTGCAAGTGTCCATGGGCGGCGGCAATTACTTACCATCAGGTGATCCGTTTGCTCGTTTACCCATCACATAAAAAAACTTGGTGGTTATTAAAAAAATAACCCAAACTAACCTTCTATACAAAGAGTGAACATAAAAAAATACCCTTACCTATTATACAAGACTTTTTTTTTAATAAAACGTTAGGCAGCGCCATGAGTACTACGAATCGGAACTAAAAACTGCCTAAGTGACGGCTAATTTCCCGCCTAATTACATTATGGCTAGCTGTATTGAATGACGTAGGAATCACACCGAATACATTCCGGTCGGTTTTTATTCAGGCGCATTCAATCCGGCTAATCGTTGAACCACCGCATTTCAAAACGGCCCTGTGTTAGAAAACAGCCGTAATGTAATACGGCAAATTATACTATCCGGCTGCGAAATATACATAGGATATTTTTAGGTAAGTAGGTATAGGACAGTATTTTATGCAAACAAAGAACACATACCTAAATATTACATAAACAGCTGTTTAATTTCGTAGAAAATAGTAAGAGTAAAAGTAAGAGTAAGAAATCATTTATTGACCACAACATTTACACGTATACAAAAATACAAAACAAAGGGTACAAAAGTTGCGGCCAACAAGGTTCAGCCTCAGCATGATGCTACAGTCGCCGCAAGCAGCTGCTGCAGCGCTGGTTTTCAGGCTGGACCTTGGGTGACGCCATGATCTTAATTATAAATAACAGAACATGCACAAAACAACAGAAATAGAAAAGAAAAAATAAATATTACCTAAAATTTACAAACAAAAAAAAAAAAAAAAACAGGATCAACATACAGAACTGTCGAAGCTTAACTTTAAGCTTCGAACAACGAATTAATAAAAAAAAAAACATTCTGTATAATAGTAATAAATAATAGTAGTAATAGTAGTAGTAGATGGCGCCACTGTCGCCTACTCATTGTCTCGGATACTATGGGTGGGACAGATGACAGGTTACAATTACAGCCGTCCAGACCCGGCAGTGGCGCCATCCTTCATCACTTGGGGGAGTCATACAAACCAAAACAAGAAATAAAGAGAAATAAAAAAAAAAAAACTATTTGACATTGACACCCGATAGCGATTTCATTACAAAATTTAACAAAAATTAAACAGATACCTTCAATAAACATAAATAATTTAGAAGAAGTAATTATTTTACACATAATGGCCACTGATGGTGACCACATGGTATCACGGGCCGACCACGCCCTGCCACGTAGGCAAAGTGTTAAAGAACCTGCCCAAGAACTGGAAATAATCCACCAAACCAATCACTGTGTTACCTATCCAATATGACTTGCGTGTGATATATACATATTTGCATCTTCCGTGGGATGGTTGGATAGGTTTACCTCACTGCGATGTCGAGGTGCAGCCCCTGTTCCCGGACATATCCCTCCTCATGGGTCGTGAGTACCCCACAGGTATGTTGACACCCTTTTGTTCTGCGATCATATGCATTTTGTATTGGTGTTTAAAAGAGTATAACGTTTGCAGATCACGCACCGGTGGAGGAATATTATTCCAGATCTTGCTAGAAGCATACCTAAACGAGCCACAGAAAGCAGCTGAGCGGTGTTTGGCAGTTAGGAAAATGTGTGAGCATGACCTTTTTGGATACCTGCAAAGTCCCTCGCCCAAGTCAACTTACTATAGAGGTATGTTGGCCTTTGTGTGCCTATGATGCCAAAGAGCATAGTAGTTTTTAAATACATATATTAGTTTTCTTGTCCTTGTGGTTAGTTGATCAATATGTGGTTTGAAGGTGAGGTGTTTATCTATTATTATACCTAGATACTTTACATTATCTGCGTACTGGAGTTTCCGGCAAGTGCACATGGAAATGGCACTGTCAGAGCAGGAATGAGCTATGATGAAGTGTTGAGGAAAGTAGTAAGGATGGTTAATGTTGTTTGGAGAAAAAGAGATGTACTTGGTTTTTGTCGACATTAAGGGTCAGTAGGTTGTCGTCCAGCCAAGCAGTAACCCTGTTAAGTCCCCTCTGAGCTGATGAGTAAGCTTCATCCCACGTATCTCCTGAGAAGAGCAGAGCTGTGTCGTCCGCGAAAGTGACTATTTTTCCGTTTTCCAGTTTAACGTTGCAAAGATCATTTATGAAAGTTAGGAACAGCGTCGGTCCTAATATACTGCCTTGAGGGACGCCATATGATGTAGGAAGATCGTCGCTTACACTTTCATCTATTGTAACACACTGGGTACGTCCATTTAAGTAGCTATGGAAAAAATCCAGTTGTGTACCTCTTACACCAAGGTTTTGAAGTTTGTGAAGAAGTAATGGGATCGAAACGGTGTCAAAGGCCTTCGCGAGGTCTAGGAAGACCGCGATGACCCTTTTTTTTATCATCCAATTTTGTCACTATATAATTAGTGAGATCATGGACTGCATCATTAGTTGACATTTTTGCACGGAAGCCGAATTGAGATGACGACAAAAGGTCCCTTGTCTCCAAATAGTTCGTTAATCTTATGTTTACGACTTTTTCTAATAATTTTGAAAGCGCGGGCAGTATGGAAATTGGACGATAGTTATTGACACGATTTCTATCTCCATTTTTATGAATGGGATGGACTAGAGCGCGCTTAAAGGCCGAGGGAAATACACCAGAAGTTAAGGATAGATTACAAATGTAGACCATGATAGGAGCAATCGTTTCACAATATCTTTTTATGAG
Source organism: Cnaphalocrocis medinalis (assembly GCA_014851415.1). Lineage (NCBI taxonomy): Eukaryota > Metazoa > Arthropoda > Insecta > Lepidoptera > Crambidae > Cnaphalocrocis > Cnaphalocrocis medinalis. The sequence goes on along the minus strand of CM026274.1, from coordinate 9,118,850 downwards.
AGAATTAGGGATATCGTCTAGTCCAACTGCGCAGACTTGTTTTAGATTTGAAATTATATTTATGATTTCTGATTCATTTGTAGGGACTATATAGAAGGAATCAGAAGGAGTTATACTCGAAGTACTTGTTGGTGTTGGTGGAGCATGCCGACGTGGTTTATTAATAATGGTTTCTGCTAATGTTTTCCCAACATTCACAAAGAATTGATTCACAGAGTTAGCTGATTCATGACGATTGTTGTTAATAATCAGCTCAGAAGATCGACAATTGTTAGTTTTTTTTAAATGAGTTACTTCCTTAATTACTGCCCATAATCTTTTATTGTTGTTTTTTGATTTTTTAAGTTCGGATTTTTCATATTCTTGTTTGACTTTTTTAATAATACCATTACAAAAATTACGATAGCGTGTGTAAGTTACTTTAAAATCATTATTATTTGGGTGTTTTTTGCATTTTAAGTGTAGTTTGTCCCGGTTTTTCATACATCTTAGTAATCCAGGCGTGATCCACGGTTTGATTATTTGTCTGCGAATTGGGACTCTGTATATTTAGTGCACTGCTGAAGTATGTTCTGTAGAGACATAACTAGGTAATTGACTGCTTCATTTACATCGGTAATATCATATATTAAGTTAAAGTTTATATTAGAATAAGCCACGTCCAATGCAGAATAGTCAATTTTTTTACAAATTTTTGTACTTAGGGCTGAAACATGAGCGGTAGATGCAATCCATACTCCATACTAATATTATAAATGCGAAAGTAACTCTGTCTGTCTGTCTGTCTGTCTGTCTGTCTGTCTGTCTGTCTGTCTGTCTGTCTGTCTGTCTGTCTGTTACTCTTTCACGCCAAAACTACTCAATGGATTTAAATGAAATTTGGTATACAGATAATCTAGACCCTGAGAAAGAACATAGGCCACTTTTTATTGCGAAAAGGGGGTTGTAAGGGGTTAAAAGGGGGGTAAAAAGTTACTTTTCCACGCGGACGAAGTCGCGGGCGGCCGCTAGTATTAAATAAAATAGTGTAATGGTCAGTTAGAGTTGTTTGTGCGATGTAGCACCGTGCTGGAAGTCTTGTTTTAAGTATAACGTGGTCGAGACAAGTGTCGGTGTGAGTAGGGAGGACATGGGCCGGGAGCATGCTATGAGTAGCGAGTAAATTTAAGTATGTATGGGCTCTAGGATCGGTGGAAGAATTGGATATATCTATGTTTATATCACCTGTTAAAATTATCCATACTAATATACTAATATACTAATATAATAAATGCGAAAGTAACTCTGTCTGTCTGTCTGTCTGTCTGTCTGTCTGTCTGTCTGTCTGTCTGTTACTCTTTCACGCCAAAACTACTCAACGGATTTAAATGAAATTTGGTATACAGATGATCTAGACCCTGAGAAAGAACATAGGCTACTTTTTATTGCGAAAAGGGGGTTGTAAGGGGTTAAAAGGGGGGTAAAAAGTTATTTTTCCACGCGGACGAAGTCGCGGGCGGCCGCTAGTGTTCTTATAAGAGGCCAATTTGAGTAATTCGGTGTTCAAGGTTTCAAAGAACCTTATAGTGTTTTTTTCTCCTGGCGGTCTGTATATTGCCAAAATAACTGTATTATTTTTATTTTTGGTATAGCAATTCTTTGCAATTTATTCTTAAGTAAATATTGCACTTAAAAAATTCCTCGGAGGGTTCAGGTGGGACTTGAACCCACAACCTTCCGCAAACCGGGCAGATATGCTATCCACTTTACACCATCCGAGCCCCTTACTAAGCCGACGAATTTCGTAAGTGCTTAACTCGCCATGAGCTGACGATAGTCTCATCAATAGTGTAGGTATACTATACAATATCCAGTGGAAACATTATTACAACTATTTGACCACTAGTTAAGATGATATATATATAGACTTGTTCAACTTACATACTTGTTCTGTTCCATTTTCATACTGTGGTGGCTGCAGCATATATAGTTCCACATCTATATCACCTTGTAAAAATGCACATACTGCATCCAACTGCTCAATGTGGAGGTTATGTTTTGCAGCTAGCCCTAGTAGGTATCTGAGGGAAGTCAAGCGTACTACAGGTGCGTATACATCTGTGTAGTCTATTCCAAACTTTTGTTCATAGCCCTTGATAACAAGCCTTGCCTTATATTTTATGATGTTTCCATCCGCATCCAATTTAGTTTTAAATACCCACTTGCAAGGTTTCTTACCAGGTTGGAGATCACAGAGACTCCAGGTGTTATTTTTCACTAATGAACTATATTCACTGTCCATAGCAGTAGGGTATTATAGGGCATTCTACTTCACTTTTGGTTTCAAAATCGCTCACTCCGTTCGCTTTGTCTGGAAACCAAAAGCGAAGTAGAATTCCCAATACATTTTTGAAAAACCAAATGTGAAGTAGAATTTCCTATGCGTTTGCGTTGATTGGTTTCTCAATTCTCATCACTGTCTGTCCACCCGTTAATTTAAGTGCCTAAGTTGAGGAAAGTAGCAATCGTCGACCGAATGCAATGTTCGGTCAGTGGTTGATGGCACTTTGAAACGACAATTCCAATAGAAATGCGTTTGCGTCGATTAGTTTTCTCAATTCTCTTCACTGTCTGTCCACCCGTTAATTTAAGTGTCTAAGTTGAGAAAAGTATCATTCGTCGACCGAATGCAATGTTCGGTCAGTTGTTGATGGCACTTAGAAACGACAATTCCAATTCAACAAAAGCTGGAGCATAATGGATTTACGTCCCCGGACTGTTGTGACTTCGTTCCCAATTCGATTTCAACTTTACAGTCCGGAGACTACCAGATTTTGGTTCGTGTTTCATTGTTCATTGTTCATTTTTCGTCTTTCTTTGTGCTTTACCTCGTTTAGCGTTTCTTGCCAAACTTGGTGAGAGGAATCTTGCTCTGAAAGTTATAAACCCAGTTGATCACTCCGGGTAATTTCTATTGGACGCATTTCTATTGGAATTGTCGTTTCAAAGTGCCATCAACCACTGACCGAACATTGCATTCGGTCGACGATTGCTACTTTCCTCAACTTAGGCACTTAAATTAACGGGTGGACAGACAGTGATGAGAATTGAGAAACCAATCAATCACCGTGTCTGTGACCCAGGGGTGGGGCGGATGCTTAAACTTCCTGGTTTTGATAGGGGCATGCAAGTCAAATAGGGAAATAATGCAGTTAGTGAACAGGTCGACCAGAGTATTGGTGTTATCGACTTTGTGAAAGTAATCCCAGTCAATTGCATCCAGGTCATTATTTAGTTGCTCAACTAATATATTTTTCATTGGCCTATATGTTACCCACTGTGGTGGGGGTTTTTTCGGCTTTAATTTTGAATTCTGCTGTTATCATAGCATGGCCTCCTAAATCAGGGTTGTGCATGATTTTGACGTTAAGGGTCCTGGCGTCAGTGCACATGATGTCTATCAGGCTGGAACTGTGCTCTGTGAAGTGAGTTGGCTCGGCAACTACCTGATTCAGACCTGTACCACTGAGGAACTGATCAAAGAGTTTAGTTTTTCCATTTGTTGCATCTAGAAGGTTAATATTATAATCGCCTGTAACAATGACAGCATCCTGATTCGTGAAGGAGGCCAGGGAGTCCGTAATGGCGTCTAGGAAAGTGTTTACATCCTGCCAAGGTGGTCTATAGGCTGTACCCAGGATAACCACCGCTCCATGGGCACGAACCCTCAGCCACATCTGCTCGATACCCGGGCTAGGGGGAAAGTCGCACAAGCTTGCCACCCACTCCCCCTCCCCTACCCCCTCGAATGTGTGCAGGTCTAGGACAGTGTATGAGCCGATACCCCGCAAGCCTAGGTGCCCTGCCCTCCTCACCCAATCTGAGCCATGTCTCGTTAACCGCAAGGACATCCGGGCTGAGAGCACCCACTGCTACAGAGAACTCGTCATGCTTAGTGCCCAGTGAGCCGGCATTGAATAAACCAATTATTAAATTTTTCAAAGGAAGTTTTTCAAACAATTTAAGGTAGTTCGTACCACCTGTGAGAAATATATGTGTGTCATTAATATTATAAGTGTCCTAAGTAGTGTTGTAATAATGTTTGTATATAAATCTAGTAGGTAGTAAGTTATATTATAGGAATGTATAGTGTATATAATAATGTAAATAAGATGTGTAAAAAGGTGTGTATTTCTTCTGCAAGGGTATATATTATAGTGTGTATTATGTGAGTATACATGTATCTGTTTATGATGTGAGTGAAAGATTGGTAGTCTATTTTCCTTATCTAATACAATCAATTTTACAATAGTTAACAAGAAGTATTTTTTAAGAAACCCATCCTGTTTCAAACATTGCTTACAAGCAAAAAACAACAACAAAAAAGACAAAACAGGTAAACAAAACATTTTTAACACTAATTGACAGTTATCATTCTAACATGGAGACAGAGACAGATTTTGATTTTACTTTCAATTTCAGGAAGCCAGAGTCAAGAACTTGGATTAGTACGGCCGAGCACACGATCCACATCCTCGTCAGATCGCAGTTGGAACGCGGAAGACCCATCATCCTGGCGGACGTAGATGCGGCCGCGCCTCGTCCAAGTGTATCGCCAACACAGTTTGCGACACTCCTCTCGCACCCGGTGGAACAACTGACGATTAGTTTTTGTCAGCCGCTCGTTGATATACACACGAGCGCCGTCGGCTGCAGTTAGTGTTCGGCGCACGCGCGCCGCCCGCAACAGGTCGTCGCGTAGCTCGCGACGAGCGAGCCTGACCACGATCCGCCTCGGACGCCCACCCGTCTCCTTTGCCGGGGGGCCCACACGCTCCGCAAAGACGACGTCTCGCTCCTCGAGCTTTATACCCAAGCGCGAGGCGTGCACTGTGACAGCATGGGCAACGTTTTCTCCCTTCTCCTCCGGCAGCTGTCCGATCTCCAAGTCGGAGAGAAGAGCTTCCTGATCTCGGTCGTTGAGATCAGCGCGTAGTTGCGTGATGGTGCGCTCCAGTTCCTTTGTCTTAGCACTCTCCTCGACGGTTACCACCTGTTTCTCCTCCAGTGCTGCAACTCTTTGCTCAACGCTATCAAGTCTTGTCACCATTGACGCATAAGCCTCCCGGAACTGCGCCATCTCCTCACGGTGTTTCCTTATTTCCGCGACTAGTTCGTCCACCTCGCGGCGATGAAGGCATGACAGCTGTTTAGGTCCAGCGGCAACCGAATCCACCACGATGGGCCCCTCTGCTGTGTCTACCGACTTGGGCGGCGAGGCCTTCCTCCTTTTCTTCGCGGCGTTGTCTGCAGTAGCAGACTGTTCAGTGTTCATACTGCGCTGCTGACCATTTGGAGGTGGTGGAGACCTTTGCGTTTTAGGCATTGTTCTAGTCCAAAGAAAAAACACTGGACTCCAAAAGTAAAAATAAAAAAAAAATAAAAATAAAAAAAAAATAAAAAAAAAAAATCGTTGTTGACACCGTTGGGGTTTGATCTCCCGACCTACGACGTAAGTCGACTTGTACTCTGCGCGCTCGGCCACGAGAGACTGTACACAGTGAAGTGAAATCACGCAGGTATAGATTCTCTCTGATGTGTTCGCTGTCAGATCAGTCATAGGCACGGGGGGTCGTTTTTAAACACCTTAAGTCCGGCTACCCGTGTTCCAAATTATTAGAGCCGGCCGGCTTAGATTTTTGTCCAGGAAATGCACTAAAACGCACTGTAAAACTTGATTTTATGGCTAAAAATGCACCACGATAGTTCAAACCTACATTAAACTAAGTTTTTGCACCAAAATAGAACTTTTTGTTATTGTTTAGAATTATATTCGCGTAGAGGAGCAATAGCACGTCTATACGTCAGGGCTGTCGTGACGTCACTCTCACAAATAGGGAAAATCCTTACTCAAAACTGGTCAGAGGGAACAACTGGAAAAAAAAGCTAGCAATTATCACCCCCTCGGAACCAAAGGGTGACAACTGGGAAAAAAAAGTACCATTTGTCCCCTCTGATATGGGTCTGAAGGGGACAAATGGGAAAAATTGTCACCCCGGTGACAAATGGGAAAACAATTCCCGGTTGTCACCCCGGGTGACAGTGCCAGAGGGGACAAATGGGAATAATCCAGTGTACGAGCCATGCCATGAATAACGAAATAATTTTATGAGAAAATAATTAAAATGATCAAGTAGAAAATAAGAGATAAAGAATATAGAAAGTGTGTAGAAACAAAATTAGATGCGACCCGGATGTCACGTATTAATTCATCCACAGGAAGTGGTCTGATAATTCAATTTAATTTCCTCGTGGGAATTAGTTCAATATTTGATTTAATTTATCAGCAGGAAGTAGTTTAATATTTTAATTTATTTAGTGGCCGGATGTAGCTCAAAGTTCCTAATAATTTATCCACCGGATGTAGCTCTAAAATCCTAATAATTTATCTACCGGATGTAGCTCAAAATTCCTAATAATTTATTCACCGGATGTAGATCAAAATTCCTAATAATTTACTCACCGGATGTAGATCCAAATTCCTAATAATTTATTCACCGGATGTAGCCTAATATTCGAAATGTAGTCACCGGATGTAGTCGATATTTCTTTTAGCTTAGTCGACGGATGTAGACTAATATTAATTTTAATAAATTTACCGGAAGTCTGATAATATTTGAATTATTACGCCGGAAGTCTATCGATAATTCTAGTAAATTAATTTATGGGTCTGCCCCACCACTCGGATCGGTGTTTTACGGGTATTAAAGGACTATTATTTCAAATTTAATATTCTCCATGAACTATTGGCCTAATAATAAAGTATAAATAGTAGGTAGAAAATAGCGCACTTTTTTAACTTTGTTACACTTGCCGAAGTTTGCAAGTAATTTGTAAAGACATTAGCTACATTTAAATCAGACACACTTTAAATAAAAAAAAAAATGAATTAACTTAATTTAGGTAAATGTTTACTTACAATACTTTTATTTAAATGCAAGTTGATATAGTAATATAAGTAAATAAATTATTTTTAACCATTTTATATAGATTACAGAAGTAATACTTATTATTTGTGATAATGCTCTTATAAAATTTGATCAAAATTACTCGAAAAAAAAAACTCATTTTTTAATGAAATCACACAAGGTACATATTTGTTAACATAAGTAAATAAATTATTTAGTAGTTAACAATTGTATATACTATAAAAAATAACTCTTAATCTTATTAATCACATATGCTCTAAAGGAACTTTATTCAAAATCTCGATAATATAGTATAAAAACTTAACTTCCATAACGAGAGGATCGATTACTCAAGTTATCAGTTGTCCCTAAGATCGATTATTAGGGAAACTTATCCAACTAAACCCCAGACTCGATTATGGGGAGGCATTAGATATCTATTACCTAATGTTAAAATACTACAGCTAACCATCGATCGATAATGGATAGTCTGCAGAACCTTGTCTCCAAGAACTCGATTACTTGGAGTAAGTAACGTTGCATCAAACACGAACTAAGTGACCAAGCAAATTACATTTAGTGCACTTTAGGAGTGGTTTTGGGCAATGAAGAAAACTGTGACCCTTTTCTCTACAGTTGTAACAACCTATATTCTGACCTGGTTTATGGCTGGGCTTACTGTAATTATTGTTATTGTTGGTACTGTCGGGCTTGTGTTTAGATATATTCCGGTCATTTAAATTATTAGAATCTCTACTGCTCATAAGGTATTGTAATAGCTGATCTGGTGGAGTGCAACGCAATGCCAAGGCCCCAGATCAAAGAGTTATATCGCTGATTCCGTGAATTAGGCAGTCAACCGCTCGTTTACCCACTATATCGCACTGGTTGAGTAACGTCAGTTTTTCATAAAAGTAAATCTCAATCGGTTCATTATAACGACTTTTCCTTCTGATATATCTTCCAAGGCCTGGCCGTAGTTTTGTTCGAAGGGAAATGCAGTGACTAGCTTATCCTGCCACTCTTGCCAACTGTACAATACTGAATTTAGCCCTTCGTACCAAATCCTGGCCAGCCCTTGAAGTTTTTGCATGGCAAAGTGTGTAGTAGTTCGATCATCCCATCCATACACTGTGGCGCACTCGTTAACTTTCTTTAGCCATACGTCGATGCGCTGGTTTTTTTGGGAGGGGTTAAAGTTAGGTAAAATGTTCATGTGATCTATTTTAGGGGCGGATCGAACGTCCCCAGTGGATGGCTGAGATGTCAAACTATCCTTTAAACCATTGAAAATATCGAGAAAATCTTTCTTAGTAATAGAAGGACTACGTGACCTTGTATATCCCGCGTCGTCCCATCGCTCAGCCGCTGCCTGCGTAGACTCACGATGGCGATTGTGTTGTCCAACATCCATACGCTGGCTCGGCGTGGCGGGGCGCACGTGCACGTTGCTGGGACTAGGACTCCGCGTTCGCCCTCCGCATCTCCGATGCGTAGATGAGTGCCACCGCTCCTCGGCGTGCAGAAGGCGCTCGCGTTCACTCAACAGCTGGGCTTCTAGCGCCTTGATGCGCTTTCTATCCCGTTCGATGTCTGGATCGCAGAGAATTGGGCTTCGCACCCTCAGCTGACTTCGGCTTCTACTCCTCGGTGGGCTTCGCAACCTTCTCTGGCTACGGTCTGCTGACTCATGTCTTGAGCTGCTTTTAGGCGATTCCACCCTCCGGCTGACGGAGTTTTGCCTTCTATTATCATCTGGGTCCTCCATGATCTGCCAACTCACAGAAAAAAAAAATATCATAACTCACATTATCACAGGAATCAGCAAAATATAATATAAAAACGCGCATTGAACAAAATTATAATGTCTCGAAAACAATTGGGCTTAGGGCAAAAATAATAAAATTTTACCACCTTCTACAAAACTCTAAATACCCGGTGACCTAAAAATTGTGCTACCGTAAAAAAAACCTATAAAGTGTGTACAGGCCCCCATCTGGGAATTTTATTTCATTTGAATCCATTATGGAAGAAGTATTAAGAAAAATATGTTCATCTAATAAAAAAGTGGTTGTGTGCGGGGATTTTAATGTAAATATTTTAGATAATTCACAAAACTCGATGCGTTTACTAAATCTTTTCAGATCTTTTAATTTACATAATCTTTTTAATGAACCCACGCGAATTACCCCTACCACAGCTACTTGTTTGGATAACATATTTTGTAATTGTGATGTATTAGACAAGTCCATAATAAACTTAATAAATTCAGATCATAGTGGACAGATAGCACAGTTGGAATACCGTCATGCACCCTCTTCCTTTAGTTTTGTATGTAGGCCAATAACGGCAAACCGCAAAGAAAAGTTTAAAGATAATATTAATAGGAAGTTGCCTGAATTATCATATAATGATGGAAATGCAAATATACTTTATGATAAGCTTTTCAACGTAGTGGAAAAGGAATTTAATGAGATTTTCACTAAGAAAACAATTAAATTGGATACTTCTAAAAGTAAATTCAGTGACTGGGCCACTCAAGGCATCTACAAAAGCAGAAAGAGGTTATTTGAATTATATGATATCAAAGCCAATTCAAATGACCCTTAGTTAATTGAATATGTCAGAGCATACTCAAAATTATTCAAAAAAGTATGTGCAATGGCAAAATCCAATTATTTGAAAGATAAGATTATAAAAGCCACTAATAAAAGTAAAATATCATGGAAGATCATAAATAATGAGACTTGTAAAAATAAAACAAAAGAAAACAAGCTCTCTCTTAAAATCGATGGCAAAACAGTTGTTTCTGACTCTGAAGTAGCAGAAACATTTCAGTCTTTCTTTTCTAATATAGCAGTCACCACCACTAACAAACTAAACTCAAGCGCACATCTTGCTGCTTCTCTGCTCAAATCACACGTTGATAAATGCAAGACTACCTTTAAATTTACTCATATCAATTCTGATATAATTTTAAAAACATTCAAAGAATTGAATATGAAACCAACTAAGGATTTATGGGGACTCTCGGTAGACATACTAAAAAATATAATACATGCTATCGCACCCCATCTAGCTATGATATTCAATAAATGTGTTGACGACGGTGTATTTCCCGATATGATGAAATACAGTAAAATAATACCATTATTTAAATCGGGAGAGAAAAGTGACCCGTCTAACTTCAGACCAATTTCTATACTACCAGCTCTTAGCAAAATTTTTGAAAAAGTAATATTCATCCAGTTATTGTCTCATTTGAATTTGAATAAAATATTGCACAGTAAGCAATTTGGATTTACAAAAGGTAAATCCACTACTGATGCTGGAGTGGCGCTTATCAAGCATGTCTTTGATGCGTGGGAAAATAAGCGAGATGCTATTGGTATATTCTGTGACTTGTCAAAAGCCTTCGATTGCGTAAATCATGAAACGTTGCTTATGAAATTACATCATTACGGTGTCTTAGACAACTCACTTAGTCTAATCAAATCTTATTTATCTGATAGGATTCAAAAGGTGAATGTCAATGGAATTAACTCTTCGGGTGCCCCTTTAGTTATGGGTGTACCCCAGGGCTCTATATTGGGGCATTTGCTATTTTTAATCTACATAAATGACCTTCCTTACTATACTAAAGATCTATGTGAGATAGTGTTATTTGCTGACGATACATCCTTGATTTTTGAGGTTCACAGACAAAAAGAAAATGTTGACGACGTAAATAACACTCTCTCCCAAGTACTACACTGGTTCACTTCTAATAACTTAGTTCTTAATTCAAAGAAAACTAAATGTGTAAAGTTCACAATGCCCAATGTAAGGCAGGTCAGTATTAATATAGTCATGAATAACGAACCTATTGAAATTATAAACTCCACAGTTTTTCTAGGCATCACTCTGGATTCTAAATTACAATGGAGCCCCCATATTGCTGCCTTGGCAGGAAGACTTAGTTCAGCTGCATATGCAGTTAGGAAAATAAGAAATCTGACTGATATTGAGACTGCAAGACTGGTTTATTTTAGTTATTTTCATAGTCTGATGTCATATCGTCTATTGCTGTGGGGGTCCGGTGCTGACATACAAGCTATCTTCATATTGCAGAAGAGGGCAATTCGCGCCATCTATGGCCTTAGATCACGTGACTCACTTAGAGAATTATTAAAGGAAATCAATATTTTAACTGTAGCATGTCAATACATTTTTGATTGCATTATGTTTGTACGTAAAAACTTGCAGCTTTACTCGCGAAAATCTGACTTTCATAGCTTTAACACACGAAATAAACATAGGCTTGCGGTCCCAAATCTAAGACTTCATAAAATTGGCAACTCATTTGTAGGATTGAGTATAAAAATGTTTAATAAGTTACCACAAAAAGTAATTGACTTACCATTGCATGAATTTAAATTTCATATTAAAAACTGCTTAATGCAGAAAGGCTACTATAATGTAGAAGATTATTTAGATGATAAGGATTCCTGGACATGTTAATCTCCTCACCTATTCTATTAAATGTATAATTTGATCTTATAATTTTACTTTGACGATTATCTAAACGATATAAAGCATTGTACACATCATACTGTTATTGTAATTTTAATAATATTTTTTATTATCAGAATGAAAATTGTAATGTACTGATCATAATTTGAAAAGAGTGACTACTGAGTTTCTTGCTGATTCTTCTCGGTAGAAATCGACTTTCCGAATCAGCGGTAGCTTACATAATATTTGACATTCATAAATGTTCTCTAAGGACTTAAATTGAATAAATAATTTTTCTATTTCTATTTCTATTTCTATTGAATCAAGTTGAACAGATTAAAAGTTAAATATCTCGATACGTTACGTCTTAGAGCAAAAATAACTAAATTATCACAAGAAATGGCAAAATATAAAAACATGCAATTATTTTTCTAAAAGTACCTACGGTAAAATAGCGTTGCAACGAACAAAAACTAAGATGTCAAATATCTCGAAAACTATAGGTTTTAGGGCAAAAATATTAAAATTTTACCCCCTTTTAGACACCCCTAAACACCTCGTGATCTACAAATTTAATTTGATGATAAATTCACGACAAATTGGGCGTGTACTTACGTTTTAAAACGTTGTTCTGCACACTTCTGAAGTATAAACACCCCAGGGTAAGCTCTGCGTTTTCAGTTGATAAAGAATAACTCGGTAGAATTAACACAATTTATTACTTAAATTCAAGATACAATTCCTTACATTACACATTACACTACACTTTACAGATGTTACACTTTCGGCGCCGTAATCCAGAATGCCCCCAAAAACGTTCCCACCGATTCTTGCCGACCCTGTTGGCGGGCAAAACTCCAGCCCCTGATTGGTCGACAAGACTGCGCATAGCGACCAATCACCTCTATTGGCGGGAAAATCCGGCACTGCGATTGGCCAACGTGAAAAAGACGTTGACCAATCGTTCTTAAGCTAGCACATCAGTTTAATCCAGAGTTACCAATATTAAATTAAAAGAATTGCCAGTATCAAAATTAAAATGATTACCGATACTACTGCTAAAATGTCAGTGTCTATGTAGGATTTTACAAAGCTTCCATTTACTTTTGCCACTTTTTTGTAGATATTGTTGAAGTTCTGAAGCAGTTTAATTTCCTTCACATTATCGCGGTCCACTCTTGACGTAGACGGGGTAGTCGACGGGGCAGTACATCGGGTAGCAATATGTCCCTGCTTGCCACATTTGAAGCAACTTCGTAAGTCTGGTAATGTGCAATTACGTAGAGTGTGTCCCGTTTTCTTGCAACGTGGGCACGGGTCAACGTCCACGTTGATGTTGGTGCGTCTCTATACAACTTGGCTGAGGTCTTTACTTGAGGAACGTACCTCTGGTATTGCAGTTGGAGTGCGATAATCGTCAAGTGCACATAAAAATCCCTCATACAACTCGTCTGGTCGTTGGCATTGGAAAGCTCGTGCGTTTGCCTGTAATGCTAGCGGTAGACCACGAACTATACACGACACACTTGCATTGTCGGATAACTTACAGCGAAAGCACAAAGCCACCTTATCCTGATAGTACTTAGTCATGGTTTCTGACGGTACTTTTTTTCTCTGCATCATTTCGTCTAACAGGTTGCTATAATCTCGATGTTTAGGAAAGGCTCGTATCAACATCTTCTTCCATTCCTCCCACGTAAAATTGTAATCTTCTAGGCGGTTATACCATCTTCTAGCTTGTCCCTTAAGTTTATCTTGCAAATGAAAAGATTTCATTTTTTCGTCCCATCCATGTATTTCGCCTAGTTGATCGATTTTCTTCAGCCAGGTTTTAACTGTGTAGTCTTCTCCGTCAGGGTCAAATTCCGGTATAAGCGACGAACCATTGTGGCTTTTTGTCTTGTTAGGTATTTCAGAGCTCATTTCACTAATTGCCCGGTGTAGCTCATGTTGTAGCAGGTTCTTTAATAACCTCTTTGCAGGTGGAGACCGGCGGTCGTCTTCTTCATCATATTGCTCGTCAGAGTTGTTTTTCCATCCTTGTGGGCGTACGTTTTGCCCTGGTTCATAGCTGCGTTTCATAGTTATTGTACTCGTATATTACTTATTTTTCGTATATCCCACTTCTGATTGAAACAGAAGGGGCTTCAGAAATAAACTACTAATAGGTATTTATAGTATAATTCGGGCAGCGTTTCGGCTTCCCAAGCTTCCACTACAAAAATCACAATCAACTGAGCGCGCAGGCTCTTATATTAGCACGATCGGCAACCCCCGGCTATGGCTTGTGGCAGGGATGGTGGGGCGGCTTGGCTATGGCGGGCTTTTGGCGGGCACTACGGAAATGTGGCGACCGGTAGTGACGTAGTGTTACACAATTGAACTCCACACCGATGCAAGCAGCGAAGGTTATGGAGCAGTGCTGATTCAAAAAGTTAACAACCTGCCTCACGTAGTTGCTTACTTTAGTCATAGGACTACGGATGCAGAAAGTCGTTACCATTCATACGAGCTCGAAACTCTGGCAGTAGTAAGGGCCGTAGAACACTTTCGCCACTTTCTTTACGGACGTAAATTTACGGTTTTCACAGACTGCAATTCTTTAAAAGCTTCTCATTCCAAACGGGACTTGACACCGCAAGTACATAGATGGTGGGCAATCCTGCAATCCTATGACTTCGACGTAGTTTACAGAGAAGGTAAAAACATGGCCCACGCTGATTTCCTTTCCCGAAACTTTTCTCATGAAAGTCTTTCTCCAAAAACTAGTCGAGAACCCAAATGCGTAAATTTTTCGGAATTAGAAAAGGGATGGTTGCTCGTAGAGCAACAGCGTGATCCTGAAATTTCAGATATAGTTTCAAAATTGCGGTCCGATGATTATCCTCTTGAGATGGCACGCACGTACGATATAAGACAAGGCATTCTCTACCGGAAAATCGAACGTGGTAGAATTTCTAAATGGCATCCCATCATTCCTAGATCTTTAACATGGACGTTGTTTGGTCATGTCCATACCGAAATAAAACATCTTGGTTTTGAAAAAACTCTCGATAAATTGTATGACCTCTACTGGTTCCCAAACATGGCAAAGTTCGTTAAAAAATATGTCGATTCCTGTGTGATATGCAAGGCATCTAAAGGTCCCTCAGGAGCTCAACAAGTTCAGTTACATCCAATTTCGAAACCAGCAATCCCTTGGCATACCATACATTTAGATTTGTCTGGCAAATTAAGTGGTAAAAGCGAAAGAAAAGAGTACTGCTCTGTTGCAATAGATAGCTTTACCAAATTTGTAATTTTGGAACATACTACTTCTTTAAATTTTTCCAATGCTATAAAAGCAGTGCAAAACTTAGTAAATCTTTTCGGAACGAATCGAATGCAATAAGCAACAACTCTTATGCGGGTAGGCGTGAAACAAGAAACACGAAAACTTTGCTCTCCTAATTTATTAATATAATTTAAAAGTTATTTACTATAATTTTAATACTATACGTGTTAAACTAGTTCCACAATACCTGCCAGACTCCTAAGAACTAACACAAATATCACTTGGACAAAAATGGAAGCACTACATCAGTCACTAGAGGATGTCAGGGAGATGTGTGCCGCTAAGATGGCTGAATTTCAGGGAAATCTCGACAGGGCAGTCTCCACTGGTACGTCTGCGCCTACCGTTGCATCACTTCATGCCGACTTCCTGTCATTCAAGAAGCTGATTCTGTCCATAATATCGTGCCTGCAGCAGCAAGTCGAGATTCTTGCACGGGACTGTGATCGCCTGGAGATGCAGCGTCGACGTAAGATCCTGCTTGTGCATGGAGTTCCTGAGGTTGCAGGTGAAGATACTGGAAGCGTTTTCCTTGATAAGGTCTCAGGCATGAAGCTGTCGCTGTCCCGAGACACTCTGTCGCGCAGTCAACGGATGGGCCGACCATCAAAGGAGAAGCCCAGGCCCATCCTCGTCAAGTTCCGCCGAGTCGAGGATCGAGATCGAGTGTGGTTTGGGAAGTCCGCTCTGAAAGGCACAGGCATAACCCTCTCAGAGTTTTTAACTCGTGGACGCCATAACACGTTCCTCGAGGCGCGCAAGAGGCTTGGCGTGTCGAAAAGCTGGACGAGGAATGGGGTTGTTGTCGTTGTGGCACCGGACGGCAAGCAGCACCGAGTGACCTCCCTCAGCGAGTTAAACACAAAGATATTGTATATAAGAACTAGATGGCGTACTCATTACTTGCATTCGAGCCTCGTGAGATGTCTATAACTTGATTGGCGTCCTACTCTAATAAGGTGACCACACGATTTAGATTTTCGATTACAATTATTGTTTGTCAAACTCAGTCCACCCACGTGGGAGTCGGACATCGCTTTCTCTAAGAAACTCGTGAAGCCCATTCAAACTAGAAGGCCTAGCACGAACGTTTTTATGAGCAATTTTGTATGAAAAAAACACAAGTTCCAAATTAAAATTCCTTATTATGTATACGTACGATACGAAGAGACTACCGACTTTAGATTTTCTATTTACCTACCTATAATAATACACTCTGCGGCACATTTAACCGGCCATAGCGTATTATTCATACAAACGTACACAATTTGCGATTTGAAGGTTCTATGGAGCAAGAATATTGACTAAAATTTAATTTTTTTTACAAACTCTTGGAGAAACTGGGGACACTTGATCCCCATTGTTAGTTCTATAAAAACAAAACGTACATAGGTAGGCAATTTTGTTAACTACCTACTGTTCCTCATTATTTGATTATTATATTTATTATATTTATTAGTGCTTCATATATATTTTTTTTGCATTTTCCCAGAACTTTTCAAAAGGATCAAGTGTATTCTGGGAGACTTGATCCCAGTAACAGGTAGACTTGATCTTACGGGATCAAATCTCTCTAATGCAAATTTGAAATAAATGAAAACCCGGTGTCTTTATAAAAGCATTATTTAATTTAACAAAATATTAAATTTATATTGCTTTACCTCCATGTCTCACATGTCTCACTCAAGTATTAATTTTTTGAGCATTGAGTCTCAGTCTTAGAAGAAATTTTACATTTTCTATTCATAAATATAAAATACAGCTTTGAAAATTTACATTTTATTGCATTAGCACTATATGCGAATGCACTATCTATATGAACTGATCATCATCTAAAGGTTGGACTTACATTAGAAACGTTTGAAAATCACTTGTTTAGTAATTTTTCCCGGTATGACGGTAAGCCACCTTTTTTTAATTTCTTCATTCTTATGAAACAGTAAAAAATCCAGTCTTTAGATGACAAGCGAAATGGACACCCTACTCAATGCAAAAATAAAACTTTGACTAAACACTTACTTATGAAAAGATACACCGCAACCTTTATATGATTCACTTTTGCATCCTATCACACAACAAGTGAGAACCATTATTAAATAAATAAGCACAATTTTTACACTTTATTTTTGTCGTCACAATAATACAATCTTTCAAATTATTTTTGCCGCCGCCATAATGGTGATGTCCAGACGCCAAGTGTTGCATATTTATTATAATTAAAACTACCATATCACCGACTTTTACATAAAACTAGTCGTTTATCATTATTTAAAATTAAAAAAATAAAAAAGACATTATTAATTCCAACGTATCATTCCTTTAAATTATTCAATATTTTGAAAGTTCCCCAGAAGAAGAAATATAAACTTTGCGTAAGTTATACCACAAAGGTTTTTTTTTTATGATGGCAACCCTTTAGACAAGGACATATTCCTGTCGATCGCCATCTCGCTCGGCTCGATTTTCTGTAAAGCGATTTGGCATTTCAAAGTAATCTTTATTCTTATTGCATAGAATCGGAATTAGCATTGCATTCATTTTCATAGTACACCATCTTGTTATAATGTAAAATCTTTGGTTAAACATGGCTTGCGGCGCTGGCCCCAGCACTAGTGTCCAGAATACGACCGAAACAACCAGTCGGGAAGTGGCAGCCAGCGGCAGGGTGAGGCGCAATCGAAGATAGGTGGTAATGCACTTTTTCGTGAGGTATAAATTGTAGGTTCCATGCAAAACTTTTTCCTTTACTTCCAATATAGGTAGGTAACAATTGTATTTAGTCGCATTATAATTTTAAAACTCCTTCCTGTTTTCTAGATTGTTCTATCCAGTTACCGTACAGTTTATTTTACTTTCTTTTAGTTTACCCACGATAAATAAATTATTGTTGCTTTCCGATTTAAAATGCTCCTGTCAATGTCAAGTCAGATGATTTGGCTTTTGTTTTTTATCTTCGATTGCGTTTCGTTACCCCGCTATTTTTTCCTTTATAATCTAGTGCGGCGATAAAGTCGTGAAAGCGGTTTTTTTTTTTTTATGTTTTGTTGTGTGTTTCCCAATTAATTATTTCATGACTTTGTTGTCGTATTTTATTTTATAATGTAACTTATTTGTGTTTTTGTTTACGTAGTAATTTTTCTGCAGCTGGCGGGTAAATGGAAATATTTACACGCCCCATATTTATTATTATATTTATTTATCTTAGTTTATTTTTTACATACATACTTATATTTATTATTATTTATATTTAATATTCATATATAAATGGATTCACCAATCAGTACAGATGACCAAAGTGATCATTTCTTCTCTTTTTCCTCATCCTCACAGGACAGCTTCCATTCCACTCCTCTACCGCTCTGTGACATTCTTGAAAATACCTTTTTTGATGTTGCTAAAAATTTTAACATAGTTCATATCAATGCACAGAGCATCCCCGCCCATTTCCCTGACATGTTAGCAGCCTTTGACAATAAAAATATCCACGCCGTACTCGTATCTGAAACCTAGCTCAACCCTAATTGCCCGTCTACATCCTTTTCACTCCCTGGTTTCCAACTCCTCAGAAACGATCGTGTTGATCGATCCGGTGGTGGAATAGCCATTTACATCCGACCTCACATCGCTGTTTCAATTGTAAATGTTTCACCTCCCTCATCTTCTTCGGATATGGCTCAACACCTTTTCATCGAATTGTCTCTTTCTCACTCCAAAGTACTTCTCGGAGTCTTCTATAGTCCCTCTATGAGGGTGGACTATTTCTCCACACTCGAGAAACTATTAGAGGACCTGACTCCCTTATACAGCCACACTTTGCTGATGGGAGATTTTAAAACCTGCCTTCTTAAAAATAACTCCCGTTCTCGTCGCCTTAGGTCAGTCATTGATTCAAATAACCTAAACATTCTTCCCCTTGATGCTACTCATTCTTTTCCCAACTGCGCGCCCTCTTTATTAGATCTCATCATTGTCTCTTCTACTGACCATGTCGCTAAGCATGGTCAATGTTCTGCCGAAGCCTTCTCCTATCACGACTTGGTGTATTTGTCATACAAAGTCCGTCCTCCAAAACCTAAGGCGAAAATCGTACTTCAGCGTAACTTTGGTGGCATGAACACAGATGAACTGCGTCTTGATGCTGGTGGCAGAGATTGGTCTCCGGTCTATGATGCCGCTAGTGTTGATGACAAGGTGAGCAACTTTAATTCTTTAATTATTGAATTGTTCGACAAGCACGCTCCTGTTCGCCCTGTCAAACTCAAGCACACTCCTGCACCTTGGCTAACTGAGGAAATTAAAACACTAAGAGACAAGAAAAATGCGGCAAAATCAAAATATAAGATGGACCCGTCTGACAGAAACCGCGAGAGATACAAGTTGATTAGAAATCGTTGCAATAAGATGTGTAGGGACGCTCAACGACGCCATATCCATAAATCTGTTGAAAATGGAAATCCAGCAAAAGTCTGGAAATTTCTTAAGTCGATTGGAATTGGAAAAACACGTAATGATTCTATCCCAAAAGATGTTAATATCGATCTTTTAAATAAGCATTTCTCCTCGTCTGTTACCATTGATGGTACCGTGAAAAATAACACTTTAAATCTACTTTCATCTCTTCCAGTTCCAGACTACTCCTCTTTTGTTTTTAGTCAATTGTCCGATTGTGATGTTAGGAAGAACATCATGTCCATAGCGTCGAACGCCGTCGGTAGTGATTGTATTAGCCGTAATATGATCTTACCCATCCTTGATATCCTCACCCCCATAATTACACATATCCTCAATTATTCCTTATCCACTAGCACATTTCCCACTGCCTGGAAGGATGCTCAGGTCATTCCACTTCCCAAGAAATCGAATCCTTTGTCCTTTTCCGACTATAGGCCTATATCCATCCTGCCTTTTCTATCAAAGGTGCTTGAGCGTGTGGTACATAAACAGCTAAGCAATTTCCTTTCTCAAAATCACCTTTTTAACCCTTTCCAATCTGGATTCCGCCAAGGTCATAGTACGGTTACAGCTCTAGTCAAGATCACAGATGATATACGCCATGGTATGGACAGTAAACGCCTTACGGCGCTAGCGTTGCTCGACTTTAGTAATGCGTTCAACACTGTGAACTTTGATCTCCTGCTAGGCTTGTTGCGTTCACTTAACATATCTCCAACGGCAACTGACTGGTTTCATAGTTATCTGCATGGTCGCCGGCAACGAATCCGCGCTTATGATGTTGTGTCTGCTTGGTGCGACATAAGTGCTGGTGTACCGCAGGGTGGTGTCTTGTCTCCTCTTTTGTTTGCAATTTTTTTTAACACTATCACTCATAATCTTACTTCATCCTACCATCTCTATGCAGACGATCTCCAACTTTATTCTCAGGGTAGCCTTGATGACCTGCCTGGGGTTATCCAAATCCTAAATGCGGACTTGCAACGCATTTCGGAGTGGAGTAAATCGTTTGGTCTCAAGGTCAACCCCAATAAAACGCAGTTAATGATAGTTGGTGGCCCGAGGTTGATTGCAAGAATCGACTGGGGGTCTCTGCCACATGTTATTCTTGACGGAGTCCAAATTACATACAGCCGTTCGGTAAAAAACTTAGGCGTTTATATGGACACATCGTTATCTTGGGATGCACAAGTCGGCGAGGTTAGCAGGAGAGTGTTTGCCTCGGCCAACTCAATTAACAGGTTACGCAATTTCCTACCAACACCCACCAAAGTTGCGCTTGTACAGGCACTACTTTTGCCTATCCTTGATTATGCGGATTGCTGCTACTTAGATCTTACCGAAAATCATCTTGATAAGCTGGAGCGTCTTCAAAACTTCTGCATCCGCATTATTTTCGGTCTAAGAAAGTACGATCATGTTTCCGAATTTCGATCCCAGCTAAACTGGCTCCCAATCCGTCGTCGTCGTGATCTCCACATTCTTTCATTACTATACAACATTTTATTTAATCCCCTCGCTCCAGCATACCTCAAAGAGCAATCCACTTCGGATCGTGATATGCGATCATCCCGTAAACTCCATCTCACGTTTCCTCGCCAATCCTCAGAATTCTACTCACAATCTTTCACTGTCCAATCCATCCGCCTCTGGAACAACCTACCTCTCACTATCCGGCAATCTCAATCCCTTCCAATTTTCAAGTCCCGTGTCAAATCACATTTCCTCTCTTCCTGAAACCTATCGCTGTTCCCCTTTCTCTTAACCTGGTCTTTAGTAACGCATCTGTCCTTCCAGTTTATCGTATTGAAATAATCCATGTACCTATCATTTTAAAAGTATATGTGTATGTATATATTTTATATATTTTTATATCTGATTATTTATTTATTAAAGTATAAAATTATAGCAGTATCTCGTATTAATTTATTACTAGTATGCATTTATGTATTTATTTTGATGTATTTATCTTATTACCTACATAAAAGATGTGCACTGCCTTACCCTTTGTTAATTCACTGAATTATTTCTCTACCCAAAGGTTGTCTGGAAGAGATCGCTATTAGCGATAAGGCCGCCGATATTGTATTTGGAAATTACTATTAGCATTAAGTTCTGTTATCTGTTGTGCAATAAAGAGTATCTATCTATCTATCTATCTATCTATCTATCTTATGAGCCTCATTAAATTTGAATGGTTTTTCACAATATATTCCTCCACAGGTTCATCAATACTTAATGTATGCGCAGCGGACACTTTACACTCTAAACCAGTTTCATGTTGGTCGTTATTTACATGAATGAGATTGGTAGAATATAACCACCTTGGCCCGCTCCACCACAGTTCATGTTGGGACAAATGGTCTGGTGAAATGCCTCTCGAACTGCAATCTGCAGGATTTTCGGCTGTGCTCACATGATGCCATTAATTTGGATGAGTACTGTTTAGAATCATAGCTACCCGATTCCCTACAAATGTTTTCCAACAATTTGGGTGTTTTTGTAGCCAAGCCAGAACTATGGTGGAGTCCGTCCAACCATATACATTACTATTGGGTACATTTAAACAAGTCTTTACCTTATCCATCAATTTTGCTGTCAAAACAGCACCACACAATTCTAAACGAGGTATAGTAATTTGCTTAATTGGTGCCACCTTTGTCTTAGCTGCGACTAAATGAACAACAACTGAACCAGAATTAGTAATGATTCTAACATACACCACACCAGAGTAAGCCACATTAGACGCATCACTAAAACCATGTATTTCTATCCTTGCTTCATAAAATTTAGTTAATCCGATTCAGCGAGGCAATTCTATGGATACCATTTTGTTTGATTGCTCTTGTAACGACAGCCATTCTGTTTGATAACCTTCTGGGAGCTCATCATCCCAGCTAAGACCAAGGAGCCCAGGCCTGTGTCCGGTGCGGCGAGGAACATGCCGCTAGGGACTGTACGCACCCCATCACTGAGCCGGCTACGTGCGCGAACTGCAAGGGGGTGCACACGGCCAATGCGACCTGCTGCCCGGTGTTCCTCGAAGAGGCCCAGGCCAAGAAAGTGTCCACCGTCGCTCGTACAAAGCCGACAAAGCCGTCCGCGGAAAAGGACGCCCCGGCCTCGCTCATGGCCGCCGCCAACCTACCCTCGTCTGCCGCCCCTACCACCAAGACGGGTAAAGCAAAGAAGAAAAAACGGAAGAACAGGAAGAAGAAGGGCAAGAAGCAGCCGACAGCCGCTGCCTCAGCCCCCACTCAAGTCATGTCCACCGCGGAGCCTGTGGTCGCTGCCCCTACCAAGGGGACAAAGGCGAAGCAGGAAACAGCCGCGAAAGCCGCACAACCAGTGCGGATACAGGCGCAACGTGCGGGTGTGGACCCGGGAGTTGCCATGGCCTTAAGGGTATTAACCAAGTACTCTTGGCCGTTCAGGAGGGACGGGACCCAGTCGCCGTCATCCTGCAATGCATAGTCGATCTATGTCATGGATAGTTCGCTATGCATTGCATACTGGAATGCCGACGGGCTGTCCCCCATGAAGGCCACGCTCCTGAGATGTTTGCTCGTTGAATTGAGGGTAGATATCGCCCTCGTCAACGAGACACATCTCAGGAGCAGTACAAAAGTTAGGTTCCCCGGCTATGTCATCTACCGGGAGGAACACACTTCGCCGCACGGGTTCGCCTATCGGGGACTGCTAGTCCTGGTGAAAAGGAGCATCGTGCACCAGCCGCTGCCAACATGTGCCCTCCAGTCCTCTTACGCGCTCGGCGTGGAGGTCTGCATCGATCGCCGCCCAATCCGTGTGTTTGCGTACTACCGTCCGCCTGGCACCCGTCTCGCAGTGGCAGACATCCATGCGCTGCTGGATGCTGACATCCCGACGGTGATTGCCGGCGACTTCAACGCCAAACACACGGCTTGGAACTCGAACCTGATCTGCCCGGAAGGAAGACGTCTCCTTGATGATGCAGACCGCAGCGGATACCAAGTGCTAGGACCGGAGGTGCCCACGCACTACCCCTACCAGCACGCCTTTTCACCAGACGTCATAGACCTGGCTGTCCACCGTGGTCTTCCGGTCCCCCCAACCATTGATGTCCTGGACCGGCACATGAACTCGGACCACCAGCCGGTGCTCCTCTCCATCCAAGCCCCCGTCACTAGGACCTCGCCACCACCCTCCCGGTATGTCCAATGTTGGGCCAAATTTGCAGCCGTGCTCAGCAGCAAACCCCTCCGTCGTGCCAAACCCCCCGAGTCGCACGAAGACGTGGACGCACTTGCCGAGGACCTCAGTGCTACGATCTCTGTAGCACTTCGAGAGTCCCGGCGCCCCGCCCCGTCCGCCCCCTCGCGACGCCCGACACCACCGCACATCTCCTCTCTCATCCGAGAGAAGAGAAAGCTGCGACGCGAATGGCAGCGCTGCAGATGCCCCCGTCTCAAAACGCAGCCCAACGCGTTGGCGACCAGAATCGCGGACGAGCTGGAGACAGCCGCGACCGAGTCCTGGCACCGCGCCGTTGACAGATTCAGATTATATTATGTATAAGTGGATCATCCCCATCACGACGTAGCGACGACACATTACAACCGGCGACGATTGGCCGGGCATTCACCGCCTGTGCCAGCAACTAACAAAGAAGCCGCCCCCCATCAGACTCCTATTAGCCGAGGACGGCACCGCCCAGAAGATCGTGCGGAAATCTTCGCCGCGCACCTGGAGCGACAGTTCAGACCGAACCCAGCAGACGACAGTGACACTATGACTGACCAAGTACTGACCTACCTTAGGACCTACTTTGAAGCCCCCATACTGCCGACTGACGACGCCATTTTCTTCTCTCCTGCGCAGGTTTGGAGGATGATCCGACGGACCAAGCTGCGGAAAGCCCCCGGCCCGGACGGCATTAGTAATGAAGCGCTGCGCCACCTACCGCCGCGAGCGATCGCGGCGGTGACGCAGCTCTTCAATGCTATTCTCCGTACCGGCCACTTCCCCGCCGCTTGGAAGCTCGGTCGGGTCATCATGCTGCAACAGGCAACAGGGGAAAAACATCCTCAAACCAGACAGCTACCGACCCATCACTCTGCTTTCGACCATTTCTAAGGTATTCGAGAGGCTGATCCTCCCTCTTCTCCTGCCCCACATAGTGCCGCGGGAGGAACAATTTGGTTTTCGCGCTGAACATTCGACCACGCAACACCTCGCGCGAGTGTTGCACCATCTGACCGCCGCACTAAACATGAAGGAGCGTGCTGTAGCCGTGATGCTTGATATGGAGAAAGCTTTTGATCGAGTCTGGCACCCCGGGCTCGTTTACAAGCTAGCTACCTCGTCTGCACCACGGAGAGTGGTGATGATCATAGCCACTTTCTTAGCTCAGCGAAGTTTTCAGGTGATAGTGGACGGCGCGTTATCGACTGTGCATCCGGTCGCGGCGGGCGTGCCGCAGGGATCCTGTCTTTCGCCTATCTGATACGGCAGATACACGGACGACATCCCTGTGGCAGGCGGTGCCGTGCTGGTGCTCTACGCTGACGACGCCGCTTTTATCACCTCGTCCCTCACGACGGAGCACGCTGTAGTTAAGATGCAGCGCGCGCTCGACGCTCTCCCCAAGTGGTTAAAGGATTGGAGGCTGACGGTCAACGTGGCGAAAACCCAGGCGATAGCCGTCGGTGGGAGGGGGATCCTGCCCCCTCTCACCATGCTCGGCAGCAATATCACCTGGTCCCCAACGGTCAAGTACCTTGGGGTCACCATAGACCGGCGGCTGACTATGTCTGCCCACGTTGGCAACACCGTGGCGCTATGCCGAGCTGCTCGTTCTCTCCTGAGTCCCGTCTTGTCGTCCAATATCCCTCTACGAGCGAAGTTGGGAATTTACAAGGCGTACATTCGCACTAGGCTTACCTACGCCGCCCCGGCCTGGTACGCTCTGGTCGCGGAGACTGAACGCAAACGATTGCGCGCTCAGCAATCGCTTGCGTTGCGCTCTATAGTAAAGGCCCCTCGCTTCGTGAGGAATTCGACGATAACTCGGGACACCCGGATGGAGAGTCTCGATGACTTCGTTGGCCGTCTGAGTGCCAGGATGTTTGCCCGCGCGGGGCAGTCATCCTTTGCCCACTTGCGTGAGATTGCGCCGTACCATCGACGCCCCCCGACAGACGACCGTATCCGCGGGACTTAGTCCCGGCGGATACTGACTAAGACGGACAATGACACCAAGACGATTTTGGGGGGTAAAGCTGAGCGCGTCCGTGGGCTTTAGCTCTAGATACCCACACGTGCCCCCTGGGTAGCGCCAAATGCTCAGCACTACTGGTGGTAGGCTTCGGCTGCGGCTTGTAACCACCCACCTAACAAAGTCAAGCCGCCAAGCGACTATCGTCGTGTTCCGGCTTGATGCTAGGTGTTGCCATTCCGGCAAGGGAGCCCGAACAGTTGCGCTGCCGAGTGAGCCGATTTCGGTAATGCGTGACTGTTGCGCTGGATGACTGATCGCGGAGGGTAGCGGGATCCTAAGCACGGTTCACCGCTGGCCGACCGCAGGTAGTAGGGGGCCCAAGTAGTAGGATAGCCACCTATGAAAGGCTGCCCCGCCAACTAGCGAAAAATCCCAGGATGCGCCATCGTGCCGGTTGGCGACCGGATGCGAGGGCCCGTTGGACATCCCTGGGGGGGTTAGGGCGTCCCCGCGCGCTCCAGCTCAGTCATCCGTTCGCGTAGCATCATAGCTGCACCGTCTGGCGGAAGCTTCGAAGCGCCTCGTTCCTCTGTCCTCTGCCAGCCTGTCCACTCTAAACTAACACAATGTCTTATAAAACTAAAAAGAAACTGATAAAACAGCGGTTGCACTCCCTCGCACTAAAAGTGCACCTCGCTAACATCCGGGGGTTGCACTCCAATCTCGACCCGGTCCATCACCACCTGGAGACCGAAAAACCGCATCTGCTGTTCCTCACGGAGACGCAAATCAGATGTCCCTTAGACGCAGCATACTTACATTATCCAGGTTATACCCTGGAGCACAGCTTTAAACAACGCGCTGGCGTCTGCGTCTATGCTCGCGATGACATCTGCTGCCGGCGTCTCCGAAACCTTGAGGATTCCAGTTTCTCCACTTTATGGGTTCTGGTCGACACTGGTGTAGAGAAAATTCTCTATTGCAGTGTCTACCGGTCGCACGCCGATAACTCGGAGACAACCAGGTTGTTTCAGCACCTCAGCGCTTCCGCAGAAGTGGCCCTGCAAAGGTACCCGAGTGCGCAACTTGTCGTTCTGGGGGACTTTAACGCCCACCACCAAGAGTGGTTGTTCCCTTTCCAGAACACCGACCACGCTGGAAGATTGGCGCATACATTTTCTCTGACGCTAGGCCTCTCCCAGCTGGTGAATTGCGCTACTCGTATACCTGATGTAGACGGCCACACGGCAAACTGCTTGGATCTACTGCTGACAACCGATCCAGACCGATACCAAGTGGCAATCTCTTCCCCCCTGGGAAGCTCTGACCACTGTCTGGTGAAGTCCGTATCGGTTTACTCTCCGTCCGTCCAAATTCCTACTGGAACTAGACGAGTTTGGCGATACGGATCAGCAGATTGGGACGAGATGAGGCACTTTTTTGCATCATATCCCTGGCGTCGCTCTTGCTTTTCTTCAAACGACCCAACATGCTGCGCAGACGAAATTTCTGGCGTGATACTTCGGGCTATGGAGTACTTTATTCCATACTCTGATGTCTCGCAACAGAACAAAGCTCGCCCTTGGTTTAACGCGGACTGTGGTAAAGCCGAAGCGCTTAAACACTCCGCTTACCAATCCTGGGCTGATGCTCGATCCTGCAAGGCCCCGAATGTTGGGAAATTGAAGAAAGCCTTTAACAGAGCCACCAAGTCCTGCAAAAGTACCCTCCGTAAGGCCCGCTTCGACCACATTAGCCGTATAGGAGCCAAATTAGCATCTTACCCGTCCGGAAGCAAAGCTTTTTGGTCTCTGGCTAAGTCGGTGGAGGCTAATTTTTGCCGGTCAACACTGCCGCCTTTGATGATGCCTGACGGAACGCTAGCTCACACATCCCAAGAGAAAGCAGATTTGTTTGCTTCCCTCTTTGCAAGCAATTCACGACTAGATGCAACTGATAAGAATCCACCTACGATACCTCAATGTACTTCTGCGATGTCTGAAGTCCATATTCGCCAGAAAGAGGTACTTAAGACACTCAGTGCTCTAGACGTTAATAAGGCTAGTGGTCCTGATGGCATCCCGGCTATTGTCTTGCGAACCTGTGCCCCTGAGTTTTCACCTGTTTTGACTCGCCTTTACCGCCTTTCCCTCAGTACCGGACGGGTTCCGAGCTCCTGGAAGCTTGCTAATGTCCAACCTGTACCAAAAAAAGGTAGTCGTGCTGACCCTGCAAACTATCGCCCTATCGCAATCACCTCCATACTCTGTAAGACTATGGAGCGTGTATTGAACAACCGTCTCCTTGCATACCTAGAAGACAATGACCTTCTCAGTGATCGTCAATTTGGCTTCCGCCGCCGGCGATCTACTGGGGACCTTCTAGCGTATGCAACCCACCTATGGAGCGAAGCCATCGAGAAACACGGCGAAGCTCTCGCTGTATCCCTCGACATCTCCAAGGCTTTTGATAGGGTCTGGCACGGTCTCATTGGCAAGCTCTCGTCGTACGGAATCACTACCGACCTCTGCAAATGGATTGAGGACTTTTTGAGGGGCAGATCAATACGGGTAGTCTTAGATGGCTACTTTTCTGATCGCCATGGCATCAATGCCGGCGTCCCTCAAGGTTCTGTTCTTTCCGCAACTCTATTTCTGCTGCACATCAACGACCTGCTGCTGACTCCAGGTATTTTTGGGTACGCCGATGACAGCACAGTTTCGGAAAGATACCTATCAGATGCGAGGTCCGGTGCAGCTGTCGGTTCTTTGAGGGAGGGCATGGTGGAGAGGGTGAATGCTACCCTGAATGCTGTCTCCATATGGGGAGAAGCCAACTTGGTAGGGTTCAATCCCACCAAAACACAGGCTTGTCTTTTTTCGGCAAAACGGAGTCCGTTTCATCTGACTCCGACTTTCCGAGATGTTTCCGTACCAGTGACAGACCATCTAGACCTTCTAGGCTTGAACCTGTCTGCTAACCTCAATTTCGGTCGCTATATTGAGTCCATAGCCAAAACTGCTGCAAAGAAACTGGGCGTTCTTTGGAAGGTGAGGCGATACTTCAACCCCGAACAGCTCTTAAGCCTATATCGAGCCCAGGTTCGCTCCTGTTTGGAGTACTGCTGTCACCTCTGGGATGGTTCTGCCCAGTATCAGTTGGACGCTCTGGACTCTATAGAGCGCCGTGCGAAGAGACTCATCGGTGATGACGAACTCTCTGAGGCTAGCCTACAGAGCCTCGACCACCGCAGACGGGTGGCAAGCCTCTCTGTCTTCTACCGGATTCATTTCGGGGAGTGTGCGGAGGTTCTGCATAATTTGATCCCCCCCAGCCCATTCCACCACCGGACGACAAGGCGCGGCGAGAGTTTTCACCCTTACGTGGTAGATTTGCCCCCTGCCCGTACGAAGCGATTCGCTTCCACATTTATCATACGGACAGCTAAGGAGTGGAACTCCCTGCCGAGGTCTGTTTTTCCCGACCACTATAACTTGGCTATCTTTAAGGCAAGAGTGAACAGGCATCTTCTAGGCAAACGCGTGTCATCCTAGACCTCATCGTCGCTTTCCATCAGGTGCGATTGTTGTCAAGCGTTGGCCTATAGTCTAATAAAAAAAAAAAAAGACCGCCCAGCTGGCTCGAGACCACTCACCGGACGTTCCACTCCTCGCGGGGAGGAACTATGCCGATGGGGTCCGGACTCGCCAGCAGGGCACTACCGGAATCGACACCAAGGCCTACCAAAGGCCGCGCCAATGCCCCGTGCATCGCAATGCACGGCGAATGCGACCACTGAGATGGAATACTAATCCAGAGCAGTTTCTCCGACCCCCACCCGGGGCCGTGAGCATAACCAGAGGTGCGGCAGTCTTGGCTCTGGCGTGGCTCGATGCACATGTTGTACCTAGCTTGCTTATCTAAGACGCATTGGATAATTAATTTGTAAAAGAATTAATTATTGTTAAAATATCTCTTGAAGCGCACTGTGCTATACTAAAGATTTTACGTAAATTCTGGCTATATAAGCCTTTTTATTTACAATGTCTACCCCTTTCCCTACATATAAATAAAATAAATACAGCTAAAAATAAAGTCAAAGCTATGTGGAAGGTTATAAATGAGCGAACAAACAAATCTAAAAGAAATGCTAAACATAATATAACACTAAAATTTAATAATGACTTAGTTTCCGACCCATACACAGTAGCGGACATTTTGAACCAATTTTTCGCGTCTGCAGGAAAGACAAATACGAATGAACTGCCTTCTGGGAGTCATTCTGTTCGCACACCATCAGTCAACTCAATGTAACTTAGGCCTGTAGATACCAAGGAAGTTCATACCATCATCAAACAATTTAAAAATAAAAACAGTAGTGGGACGAAGTACCACCAAACTTGATTAAACAGTGCGCGGATGAACTGGCTCTACCGTCATCAGCAACCCACGTTCGTCCACTGCTGGACATAGGTCTCCCCTAATGCACGCCACCGCTCCCGATTTTCGGCCACTCTCATCCAGCTCACTCCAGCCAGCCTTCGAATGTCGTCATCCCATCTTGTAGCAGGGCGTCCAACACTACGTTTGCCGAGTCGCGGTCTCCACTCAAGGACCTTATGGCTCCAACGGTTGTCAGTTCTGCGGCTAATGTGACCAGCCCACTGCCACTTCAGTTTGCTAATTCGGTGGGCTATGTCGGTGACTCTGGTTCTTTGTCGGATTACATCATTTCTGATGTGGTCCTTCAAAGATACTCCGAGCATAGCCCTTTCCATAGCTCTTTGAGCGACTTTGAACCGCTGGATTAGTCCAACCGTGAGTGTCCACGTCTCGGCACCGTAAGTCATGACCGGAAGGACGCACTGCTCGAAGACTTTCGACTTAAGACTTTGAGGGATGGGTGACGAGAAGACTTGACGAAGCCTACCAAA
Source organism: Cnaphalocrocis medinalis (assembly GCA_014851415.1). Classification (NCBI taxonomy): domain Eukaryota; kingdom Metazoa; phylum Arthropoda; class Insecta; order Lepidoptera; family Crambidae; genus Cnaphalocrocis; species Cnaphalocrocis medinalis. The sequence continues at coordinate 9,088,490 of CM026274.1, read as the reverse complement.
TGCTGCCCAGCCTAGCTGAATTCTTCTATTGGCTTCTCTCTCGAAGTTCTTTTTGCCTAATTGGAGCGTTTGTCCTAGATAGACATATTCCTGGACAACTTCGAGAGGTGCTCCATTAACAGCGACCGGACCCGGATCAACGAGCTCGTTGAACATGACCTTGGTTTTATCCAAGTTCATCCGAAGACCGATGTGTTTAGAAGATTTAGCCAGGCTGCTCACCATCTCCTGTAGGTCCTGTAAGGTTTCCGCCAAGATGACGATGTCGTCTGCGAATCGTAGGTGTGACATGTACTCGCCATTAATATTGATTCCGCGCTCTTTCCAGTTTAACGTTTCGAACATGTCCTGCAGCGCAGCGGAGAAGAGTTTCGGAGATATAACATCTCCTTGTCTCACACCACGTCGCAGCAGGACAGGCTCGGTTTGGCCATTCTGGATTACTACGGACATATTAGCGGCGTCATATAGACACTTCAACACCTCGATATATCGCCAATCGACTTGGCACCTCTGCAAGGCCTCGAGAACAGCCCAGGTCTCGACGGAGTCAAAAGCTTTTTCATAGTCCACAAACGCCATGCACAGGGGCTGGTTATACTCTTTGGTCTTCTGTATAACCTGCACAACCTGCTCGTCGTACCGCGGTGCCGAACCGCGGCGCGAGCGCACTCCCCAATTCCTCGCACACTCGCTGCACTCAACGCACTCCTAAACGTCAACCCTCGATGCGATCTGTTTGCGGATGCATGGATGAAGTTGGTGGCCGAATGTCGGAGATTTTGTGAACGAAATGTATGAGAGTGCCTGTGCTTGTTCAAATAGCATAATGTTGTAGTCTGTAGTTTATTATTTCTATTTTATTAATTTAAGTTACTCTAATTCAACTAATGTAATTGGCAATTGCCGTGTTTTTTGAATTCAAATAAATAAATAAATAACCTGTCTCACTGTGTGAATATGGTCTATGGTGCTATAACTCCGTCGGAACCCGGCCTGCTCTGCAGGTTGAGCTTCGTCAAGTCTTCGTGTAAGGCGATTCGAAATGACTCTTGAGAACAATTTATAGACGTGACTTAAGAGTGAAATTGGTCGATAGTTCTTCAGTAAGGTTTTGTCGCCTTTCTTGAAGAACAACGGGCTCTACCGTATTGTTTACTAATTGACCAATCCTTTGAAGAAGGCACTTTTCCTGATCTCCTAAAACAAACATTAATAAGGCCAATCTGTAAAAAAGATGAAAAGACTGACCCGAATAATTATCGGCCAAAAGCCCTCTTACCAACATCGTCTAAAATTTTTGAAAAGGCTATGTGCAATAGTCTTTAATTTCTGTGAACGCTTTAACATCTTTAATGAATGTCAAAATGGATTTATGAAGAAACGATCGACGTCCTTGGCCGTGTATAAATATATGCAAAAGGTCTACAATATATTAAACGAAAAACAATATGCATTAGGTATATTGTTAGACATGACGAAAGCATATGAGATGGCCATACATAGTATTTTATAACAGAAACTCTATGGAGTAGGTATCCGGGATAGGGCGCATAAATGGTTCTCTTCTTACCTCAGTAACAGGAAACAGTATGTGGAAATGGAGCATTATAATAATACAACTTGTGAAATCAAAAACATCAGATCAAATAGCACAATCACTAATGCTTCAATCCCGCAGGGGAGCGTCGTAGGGTGTTTACTGTTTATTATCTACATAAACGACCTCCCAGAGGCCACAGAGGAAGACTGTGTTCTGTTTGCTGATGACGTTTGATGAAGCTCAACACTGTATTGGGCAAATCAACTGAATGGATGAACAACCATAATCTTAAAGTAAATTTTAGCAAAACTAAATTAATGTTATTTCACCCATACCAAAAAACGTCTCTAAACTTTTCGTATCAGCATAACAATATTAACCTAGAAATAACCGATGAGTTCAACCTACTTGGAATAATCCATACTATCCATACTAATCCATACTTCCATACTATCCATACTAATATTATAAATGCGAAAGTAACTCTGTCTGTCTGTCTGTCTGTCTGTCTGTCTGTCTGTCTGTCTGTCTGTCTGTTACTCTTTCACGCCAAAACTACTCAACGGATTTAAATGAAATTTGGTATACAGATAATCTAGACCCTGAGAAAGAACATAGGCTACTTTTTATTGCGAAAAGGGGGTTGTAAGGGGTTGAAAGGGGGGTAAAAAGTTACTTTTCCACCTATAATCCACATCCACATCCATACTAATATTATAAATGCGAAAGTAACTCTGTCTGTCTGTCTGTCTGTCTGTCTGTTACTCTTTCACGCCAAAACTACTCAACGGATTTAAATGAAATTTGGTATACAGATAATCTAGACCCTGAGAAAGAACATAGGCTACTTTTTATTGCGAAAAGGGGGTTGTAAGGGGTTGAAAGGGGGGTAAAAAGTTACTTTTCCACGCGGACGAAGTCGCGGGCGGCCGCTAGTAATTGATAAAAATGTAAATTGGAAACAGCATGTGAACAAAGTACGAAAAAAGTTAGCCAGCTTTACATACGCTTTTAGAGAAATAAAAAAATCAACTAACTTTAAAACTGCAATGGCTATGTACTATGCATACGCATACTCATAGATGAACTATGGTATAATTCTTTGGGGAAATAGCACAGATGCAATGACAATTTTTTTTGCGCAGAAAAAAATAATAAGAATTTTGGAAAATCTAGATAGTAGAGATAGCTGCAAACCGTATTTTATTAAAAATATTAGAGATATGTAAATTCGTTCGACAGCACCCGGAACTCTATACTAAACGAGGGGACGTACATGAGAAACACCCAACCCGAGATAAAAATATGATAATACTGCCAACTCCTCAGTCTTGTGGAATAGTTTAGCTTGCGGCGGCCTGACGGCTATGACTTAGGGACCTTCAAGAAACGAGCGTACTCCTTCTTAAAAGGCCGGCAACGCATCAGCGACCTCTCTGATCTCACAGATGTTTATGGGCGGCGGTGATTACTTACCAGCAGGTGACCCGCTTGCTCGTTTGCTGCCTCTAGTATAAAAAAACTTCCCGTTTACAATTACACTCCCAAAGTCCTTATATTATGTCAATTAAAATTTATAATAATCTACCAATGAGATTAAAAAATGAGAATAATTATATAAAATTCGTGAAACAATTAAAAGAAAGTTAAAAAAAGGGGATGAAAGGTTAGCAGCGCACTCGTGACTCCACTGGTGTTGCATGTGTCCATGGGCGGCGGCAATTGCTTACCATCAGGTGATCCGCCTGCTCGTCTGCTACCTATCACATAATTATTGATGACAAAAAGTTATTACACTTTAAATGAATATATGACTGACAAATGTCTGAAGATTTTTTGAATATAAATAGTTTTTAATTTTTAACTTGAAAGGCGTCATCCTCTCATCTAATTGCTGTGCCCAACAGGGTCCAAAATTGTGACTTGAGTATCAATTTAATATTACCATCTGTATGTGTACATTTTGGAATGCAATAAAATATTGAGTACTTTGTCCCGGGACACTAAAACTTTTAAGCTCTCTCTCTTGAAGACGGCCTAACGCTACGTACAATTGCCCGTGACTAAATACGTCCGATCTCAAATCTACGCCTACTCTACCTATGGTCTGGCCTTGGCTCTTATGGATCGTCATCGCGTAACATACTTGCAACGGAAATTGTCGACGTGTCATTTCTATTGGGCTATTAGGCTCTATAGGCGCCTTGAACAAAATACGCGGCATAACGAAATTAATCAATCCGCCCGGTTTTCGTACCGTTATCAAACGCGGCGAGGTACTGACTACTATTACTTTGGTGCCGTTAACTAACCTATCAGAAAAACTAAGATTGCGGATAATCATACAAACTCACCCTACTTTTAAAACTAAGTCGTGATCCGGAACACCTTTTGGTTGAATTTTATTTAAAGTATCCGCGCCTAAAAATATTTCGTCGGGATTATCACTTACGCCCTCGTCAACAGAATAGAAATGAAGAGCTTCCTCTGGTAATTTATCTAATATTAATGAATTTATCTCCCTGACGTTTGCATTGTGTGTTGTTAGTATTGCTCTATGAGCGCAAACGTCGGGCTCATCTATGACAACATGAGGAAAAACAAAATCTATCAGGTCTCCAACTTCTGTTACATAAGATATTATAAAAGATAAATCTACTAAATTTAAAAGTGATCTCTCTGTTCTAATAGGTACAACAGGCAATTGATTTGATCCTAATTTAAGTAAAATTTCTGAAAATACTGGATCACTTTTACATCTCTGAGATGTGGTTAGTGTCATAGATTTAATTTGAGGCCAAATCGAAGAGGGGACTACGGTGCGGCGACCTCCTCGTGTGGCCTCCCCGGTAGTATTTTCTTTCTGTTTGGAACTGCTACCGGAGGGGTCCTGGTGTCCCTGGGCAACGGCGGGTAGCAATTGGCTTATCGCCATATTGCTACCGGCTCCAGCTACCAGCTCTGTCTGGGCCGGGGCCCTGTCCGGCGCCCTGTGAGGATCTCCTCCACTTTGGGCGCACCTTGACGTGGGCCCCACCGAGTGGGGCGCCTTCGGGCGCCACCCCCCACATCTTTTGTGGGGGTCTTTAGTTGCTGGTCTGCGCTGCGTCCCACAGCCAGTAGAATGCGGCAAAGGCCGGCTAACCCCACCTCTCCGCCCAGCGACCGACTGCGCAATCCAGCGTAGCCGGCCGTGGGGCTGTCTGGTGGGACAGTTTTTTGGAAGCCTGCAGGCACTCTCCCCCACCTTGCCCTGCAGCCAGCAGGGTGTGGGTTTGTGGAGAGTTCTGCAGGAGCCCATGCCCGCGACGCCCGTATCGCAATTCAGCGATGCGGGCGCCGCCCGGTTGGGGCTTTGTCGGAGGGCAGTGGGAGCTGCTTTGGGGGCTTTAAGCCCCGGGAGTCGGAAAGAGGTCGTACTGGCGTGCCTTGCTGTCCATGGGTGGGTCTGCGGTGATGAGGTTCGTCCTATTTCCCGCTTTCCCACCCCGAGCCTGGATTTGCCGGGAAAAGTCGCAGAGTGTTTAGTGGATATGCCCTTGAACGGCCTCTGATTAGCAGAGGCCCAATCCAGGGGAGAGCCCCACATTACCTGGTCGTCTCCCAGCGGCCGGGTGTGCATAAGGCGGCATTCACTCTGCGTGAACAAAAAAAAAAAAAAAAAAAAGGGCCCGTGCTTGTGGGCCGTTTGTCTGTGACTGAAGAGGACATGTGTAGCTGGTTAACACTTCGTGTTTGTTTTTATTTTTGGTATAGCAATTCTTTGCAATTTATTCTTAAGTAAATATTGCACTTAAAAAAATCCTCGGAGGGTTCAGGTGGGATATTGTATAGTATACCTACAATATTGATGAGACTATCGTCAGCTCATGGCGAGTTAAGCACTTACGAAATTCGTCGGCTTAGTAAGGGGCTCGGATGGTGTAATATGGATAGCATATCTGCCCGGACTGCAGAAGGTTGTGGGTTCAAGTCCCACCTGAACCCTCCGAGGATTTTTTTAAGTGCAATATTTACTTAAGAATAAATTGCAAATAATTGCTATACCAAAAATAAAAATTATTCGTTTAGCAGTTTCATCTTAACTAGTGGTCAAATATTTGTAACTAGCGGCCGCCCGCGACTTCGTCCGCGTGGAAAAGTAACTTTTTACCCCCCTTTTAACCCCTTACAACCCCCTTAATATTATTATGTTGATACAACTTAAACAAATAATTTCGACCAAATTTGGTACCATAAAAACGGTCATTGTGACTAAACCTTAAAAGATAGACATATGCCGTCGCGGACTTTTTTTTAGATCATGTATAGAGGAATAATTCTTTCATACATATTTTTTGTCTATCTTGAACCGTTTTCGCAGCGCACGCAAAGAAAGCCTTAAAAAATGAATAATTTTCCCCGTTTTTTACACATTTACCGCTCTGTCTTTGCTCCTATTGGTCATAGCGTAATGTTATTTAGCCTATAGCCTTCCTCGATAAATGGACTATCCAACAAAAAAAGAATTATTCAAATCGCACCAGTAGTTTCGGAGATTAGCGCGTTCAAACAAACAAACAAACAAACAAACAAACAAACAAACTCTTCAGCTTTATTATATTATATAGTAATATAGTATATATAGTATAGTATAGATAATGTTTCCACTGGATATTGTATAGTATACCTACAATATTGATGAGACTATCGTCAGCTCATGCCGAGTTAAGCACTTACGAAATTCGTCGGCTTAGTAAGGGGCTCGGATGGTGTAATATGGATAGCATATCTGCCCGGATTGCAGAAGGTTGTGGGTTCAAGTCCCACCTGAACCCTCCGAGGATTTTTTTGTGCAATATTTACTTAAGAATAAATTGCAAAGAATTGCTATACCAAAAATAAAAATTATTCGTTTAGCAGTTTCATCTTAACTAGTGGTCAAATCTATACTAATATAATTTGTTTGTTTGAACGCGCTAATCTCCGAAACTACAGGGGGTCTAATTTGAAGTCACTTTGAGACTCAACCAAACGATTGAGAATGCCATTTCCTAATTTGAAGTGACCATTCTTTCGTTTGAGACCGATGGAAGTTGTTTTGACAGGACTTGTCTCAAACCCTAATTTGAAAGCATTTAATGACATTCGTAAAATTGAATTTGACAGCTCAAGTCTCGGGGTTTTATGTCAAATTTTACGATAACCCGAAAGGTGTCGTACTTCGGTTGAAGTGTTGAACATTTCATACTTAAGTACATCGGAAGATTAGAAATTATATTAAACTAGTCATATAAAAGTTACGATAAGAGTTTACTAGCAAATTAGGTACATAACAAATACCTGTAAAGTTAGTTTAAAGGAAATAATAGGTAAATAAATAATAGTTTTTGTGTCTAGAAGAAAATGGTCATGATGTATCTATTATCTACTTAATAATTTGTGTTTTTTTGCAGTGAAACGGCTGGTAGACTTTTGAGAGATTCCTTTTGCCATTGTGACGATATGGTGCCGTACTTAGTTGTGGTTGTGGGATGCATCTGGTCGAGGTATGTACTACCTTACCTACTTCTATTTCTACTTATATAGGTAACTTACCTAACTATTCCTTAATAAAGACAATATTTTACAGATCCAAAAAGAACTCAACTACTATGCATCTAAATAGGTACCTACAGTGTAAACACACAGCAATAAAAGTATTTTGTTTGTTTGAAAGTTATGGAATAGAAAATCATGAGCCATCCAAATTATGTTCATAGTTAAAGTCACAAAATTCCAATAAAAAAATTGTTTAGGTACCAAGAGTAAATACTGAACTAAAAAATTTAATTAATAGATCTCCGGTAGTGCATTTTTTGGTTGATACTTATATGTATTTATTTATGTTTACAGATTTTATGAGCGATGATGGCATTATGGCAGATGGATGTATAGATTACACCCACGCACGGGCGTGGGGTCCATGGGGACACACCTAACACCACCAGTGGTCAGTCACCAGTCACTACAATAGAAAATAAATAAAATAATAATTGTTGTATGAACATATTGCGATTGTCAATATTTTTTTTTATTCTATGCTGAACACAAAGATTATGTACCTACATACCTAATTTGAGATTAATTTGAATAATTGATCTTATAGCTTGCGTTAACTTGTTACTGTTAAACTTACTAATAAAATATCTTTAAACAATTAAATTGTTTTATTTTGCCAAGCCCGATGAGGCTGATACCTCCGCTTTTTTGTACCTAGTATTGGAATTCCTATATTTAAAACACCCCATTAGTTTAGTGGTTTAAGTACCGGGCCATAATCTTCGGGTCCCGGGTTCGATTCCCAGGTCAAGCATAGCACAGGTTTGTGATCACTAATCTGCATTAGGCAAGTGTGGTGATTAAGCCCAATCCCATCATAGTAGCGTAGACTTGATTTCTATGATAGAGCCCTTTGCCCTGCAGTGGGACAGTATATAGGCTGATACCTACTAAAGTATCAGTAGTAAAGAATTTTCAAATACTTAATTATAAATATTGTAAAATATAATTAGGTTATTAAAAATTTCTCAAAGCAATAGCATATCATAATGCATGAACACTAACATCACAAGACAAGAAGCTAACTTACTGCTCAAATGAAAAACATAACATAAATAGATACTCTTTATTGCACAAAGTTTACAAGTCTTCTTAAGCTAGGTAATAAATTTTGCTAATATACAATAGCTTGTAGTGACATCTTCCTGTGTTCAGCTTGTCGCAGGTTGTAGAGAGAGATCTGTAAGGAAGAAGAATATGGTATTATTGATAAAATTATAATGATAAATATCTACTCTACTCTGTAATAATAGGGCAGTGGTAGCTCAATGTATAAGAATGGGAAGTTGTGGTTTGAATCGGACATAAATGAGAATACCAGCACATATTGGACAGTATCTGAAATGTTCAACAATAGATCAGTTTGTCTGGTCAGATGGCAGTTGCTCGATGGTAATTATCAAACAATCCGGAATCATTCTCTAAGCATACCATGAGTTCTAGACTGACAGTTTTGTATGCATCTGGGATTCATACGCTAAGTATAGAAAGAGATCGCTATACCTACATACTCTATAACAATGGATCAAAAAATTATATTGACCTACCAAATAATTTAGATAACTTTCTTTGCCTGCGGCTTAGGTGTGCTGTAGTATAGGTAATATCGGGCAGTAGTAGATAGTAGGTAGGTAGATTTCATCGGTGTACAAGCTCCAGTTTGGGACTGTATACTGGCAGATACATTAATTTCCTCTTCGCCTTTTATTTTTAGTCGGCCCAGACCTAAAATAGTATGTAAGTACATTATTATAACATAAAATATAACCATGTAACATCTACTTTTATGCACCAAAAGGGTAGAAACTAAATTAGACAAAACTTTACATGCTCGGAACGATGGAAAATACTTAAACAATACATACCTTTTGATACAACAATCCAACAAGCACCAGTTAACCAACTCATCCCATAGCATGTAGGTTACGTAGGTACTAGATCTCCAAACCACCGAGGATTTTTTGCAATCCTTAAGTATCTTCACCTTTATGTACCTACTTTTCAACAAATTTATCTAAAAATCCAAATAAAATTGCAAAGAAAACAAAATATTTTTCTTAAAATTGATCAGCTGTCATTTTTCGTTTCTCTTTACACTTACAGCTTTGTTGAGCAAAGAAAACAAACGCCAAACAGCCAAAAAAAACTAAATTCAAAAAATTATGACAAAATTTTATGTTTTCTCTACATAAAATCCTTCTTTCAAACACATTAAACAACAATCTATTTATATAAACAGCCAAATATTTTTTATTTATTAAAAATTTCATTGTTTATAACATTCAATTGCTTCAATTGATCAAATGTGTGTAGCCGCCATAACATAATCTTTCGGCGGCACTTTCAATTGATTTCAAAACTCTATGGTCTCCGATCGTAAATGAGTGTCCGTCTCAAAGACATTTCGTTATCGCAAAACAAATTACGTTTGGTTGACTCTCAGCTCAACCGAACGAAAGTATTTGCCAACTTCAAATTAGACCCCCTGGTGCGATTTGAATAATTCTTTTTTTGTTGGATAGTCCATTTATCGAGGAAGGCTATAGGCTAAATAACATTACGCTATGACCAATAGGAGCAAAGACAGAGCGGTAAATGTGTAAAAAACGGGGAAAATTATTCATTTTTGAAGGCTTTCTTTGCGTGCGCTGCGAAAACGGTTCAAGATACACAAAAAATATATATGAAAGAATTATTCCTCTATACATGATCTAAAAAAAAGTCCGCGACGGCATATGTCTATCTTTTAAGGTTTAGTCACAATGACCGTTTTTATGGTACCAAATTTGTTCGAAATAATTTGTTTAAGTTGTATCAACATAATAATATTAAGGGGGTTGTAAGGGGTTAAAAGGGGGGTAAAAAGTTACTTTTCCACGCGGACGAAGTCGCGGGCGGCCGCTAGTATTTGTAATAATGTTTCCACTGGATATTGTATAGTATACCTACAATATTGATGAGACTATCGTCAGCTCATGGCGAGTTAAGCACTTACGAAATTCGTCGGCTTAGTAAGGGGCTCGGATGGTGTAATATGGATAGCATATCTGCCCGGATTGCAGAAGGTTGTGGGTTCAAGTCCCACCTGAACCCTCCGAGGATTTTTTTAAGTGCAATATTTACTTCGTGTTTGTGATGGGGTATCGTCGTCTATTTGCAGGAAATTCTTAACGATCCTACATGTATTCAAAATAACAGCTTTCCGTAAAATAATGTATGTATGTTGTGGCAGGTTAAGTGTATTGGGTGAGTGATGTTGTTGGTATGGAATAACTCCAGTTGTGGATAGCACTATTGAGACTATTATAACTCTGTAATTTCTTTATTATTATTATTATTATTATTATTAGATGTAAAGGCGCATATATCTTTATTTTAAAATTATTAGTATAACGAATTCTAGTGGGTATGCCCTTGAACGGCTTCTGATTAGCAGAGGCCCAATCCAGGGGAGAGCCCCACACTACCTGGTCGTCTCCCAGCAGCCGGGTGTGCATAAGGCGGCATTCACTCTGCGTGAACAAAAAAAAAAAGGCCAAATCGAAGAAGCTTTTACGGAGCAGTAAATGATGTCAGAATTAGTATTTGCATTAACTACTACCGGAGGTATTTGTCTAAAATCGCCTGCAAAAATGATAATTTTACCGCCAAATAGCTTGTCGGATTTCATTAAATCTTTAAGAGACCTGTCAAGCAAATTAATCAAATACTTATAACGTGTAACTAATTCCCCCCTCTGGCGTTTTGTTATAAATTTACCGTTGGATGACGCGAATATTGGTACATTTTTTATTTTCGGCCGACTTGAATGAACAATAAATTGTTCATAAAAGTCCAAATACGTCAAGTTGTCGAATTCACCTTCGGGAGGGCGGTTAAAATACGTAATAAGGTCAGATGACGCGCGACGAGTTGCATCTTCCTCACTACCTGGTTTGAAAAATACCGATTGCTGATCGCATAAATGCACGCCTAATTGCTTAACCGATGGACTTCGCGCCGTTATATCGAATTCGAGTACACGCCATATCGCTTCGCAAGATTCCAAATAAAACGTTTTGTCACGTATTGTTCAATTTCGTTATTCTTATCCGCGTCTAAAGTGATTGAAATACGCGATTCGTCTGGTCCTTTCGTCATGTATTTAAATAAATATTTTACAATTGCGCGGGTGGAATATACTAATAAGTTTATGTGACAATCGTATTTTAAGAGTAAGGCGGCATTATACGGAACTACCCAAAGATCATTGATGGGGATATCTTTACCTCTATATTTAATTGTGCTTTCATTTTTGCTATCGCGTTTTAAATGTACGAATCCCCGATCATCACAAAATGTGGTAGCAGTTTCTCTTTTTGGGAAAAATTTACTACATTTCTTCTTTTCACTGTCCCAACAAGGCAAATTAGTTCTGTTGGACAGCCTTGCGTAGCCTGCCACCCGCTTCGGATGGATCAGGCAAATCGGCTCTTACAAATTTATCTATATCTGAATTTGGACTGGTCCTCCCCCCACTACTCTAAAACAAATGTGCGCATGTGCTAGGGTTTTTAAATTAAAAACCCTAGCACAAATTAACGGATTAGGCCTTTGTCCTTGTGGTGTTGATTGTTGGATCTCCGGCCATTTGGGATTGCATGTCATTGTTAAAAAGAATGAAGGCGGACCTGTTCTATTTACTAAAGCAACAGCGTCTATATATTTTGTTTTCATATATCGTGGACCACCTGTGAACGAATTCGGCAAATTAACTCGTCCAGGTACAATACCGCCCTCTCCTTGAATAGTCTCGTCCGAGTTTATTAAATCAATATTTTGTTCTAGTTCCGGCAACGGTGCTACCCGTGTAGCATTATTTGAAAAAAGCTATTGCATGCTGTTTGAAAATCTAAGACGCTCCTCAGTAATTCTACAATACATGTCAACTATCCATTCTTCAGACAACCAACCTAACTCTGAAAAACGCGATTCGGATAACAACAAACATTTCGACGGTCCCTACGTTTAACGCCGTATCTTCAAAACCTAAAGAACATCGGCGGTTTTCATAGAAGTGGTGACTTGAACTAAAATCTCCGTTACCCTTAACGACCTAGGTATCAATGGATTGCTCATTAAGTAAATAATCTAAAACAGCATCACTGTTTTCTTGTAAAAGCGGGAATTTCTTATATTACCGATGTTTTGTTTAGAGGTTATGTTGTATATTTACAAGAATACCATTCCTTAAAATGTAAATAACGAGAATACCATCCTTACAGACAGTAGGTCTAGGATAGTCTGTGGTTAAAAGAAGCCCATGAAAGAAGCATAAGGGGCTATACGAATGAAACTAGCGCCGCCAACCACAGACTATCCTAGACCTACTGTCAAAGGATGGTATTCTCGTTATTTACATTTTAAGGAATGGTATTCTTGTAAATATACAACATAACCTAAGAAGTAGTAAGAAGCTTTTTTTTATTATTTTTGCTAAAGTAGGCAGACTAGCGGCTTAGATTGGAGATAATTATTTTGTTACTCAGTGTTATAATATATACAGTTACTTGGTGTTAAAATAAATAGATTCAAGCACAATTAGTACTTTTATTAAAGGCCAAACCAAACAGGTTAGAATAGAATAAATACCTATCTACGTCCCTAAGAAATGACTTAAACCGTTATTTGATTAGCTGTCACTGTCTTTATCTAGCGTCAAACGCGCTACGTTTCGTTTCATCAAATTAAATCAAAATACTTTTGTGATGAATCGAAATACGTTTCGTAAAAAGTATTTTGATTCACCAAAAAAATATATTTCAAATTCTACGAATTAAGTTGAAAAAGTAGTTCTTTTTAACAAAAAAATAAATGTTCTAAGTGTAATGAATGACGTGGTAAATGGCGATTAATATGAGAGACTACACCTGTAAACGAGAACAAAAACCACAAAAAAAGTAATTACGTGAAAATAGGTAAATAAAAACAATTTGATAATAGTCAGACGACAACCATTTGACACCTCGAAAAAGCATAGATAAAAAATTAGGTTGCACCATGGTTGCACAGGTTGACAGCCAGTCGCCAACAAACAATAAGATTAAAGCGTGGTTTGAACTGATTTTATGAGATACTCCCGCTTTATCATATTATAAAAATATTTTGATATAAATGTCCTTTTAATCAGCTATATTGTCATATTTTTTTCATCAAGGGTAATTGTTAAGTCTTATCCCGCCGTAGTTCTTTACAGGAGAGCGTTTTAAAGTTTCAAATATGTGTTGCTCATGTTCTTTTATACCTACTGTTGCCGCTCGCTACTACGCGCGACATCTCTCGGCGATTAACCGCAACGCGTTCACTACGTCTCGCACCTATGGCCAATCGCAGTGATACACGACTGCCCGTCCGACCAATCCGCCTGGCCCCCGGGCCAACACCAATCGTATGGCCGTTCTCCGATTACGTGTATGCCGTGTCATCCTACTGTATTGGTCCAAGTAATCGTCTAGTATTCGTCATCATATCTGTTAGATCTAGCTCTTCTACGATAATTGTCACATGTAACAAACTCTGTACCATAAGCATTGGAGTAAACGCACTTAAAGTAACGGATCTCTGCTGTCTAATTTCATCACCATCCTCATCGAAGCTACACGCCATTACATCTGATCCATCTTCGCCGGATACGCAGGACTAGCTCCCGAAGGAATCGATGAGAGATCGCAAAGGTGTCACGGATGAACAGCAATTACGTTGCTTGTATTTCGCAAATCGGTAAGGTGTGCCAATCGCAATATTCTAGCCTCTTTCCTCCTTCTTTTGGCTAATACTGTGCTATTTTTGCTAATTCCAGTGCTTTTTTTTTTTTTTTTTTTTTTTTTATGCGATAGGTAGCAGACGAGCAGGCGGATCACCTGATGGTAAGCAATTGCCGCCGCTCATGGACACTTGCAACACCAGTGGAGTAACAAGTGCGCTGCCAACCCTTTACCCCCTTCCCCCCGGGTGGGCCTCCGGTACCCTCACTCACTCGGCGAAACACAGCACAGGGACTGCTTCACGCCGGCCTTCTGCGAGGCAGTGGTATCACTCCGGTCGAGCCGGCCCATTCATGCCGAAGCTTATGCAAATACTTAGTGCTTTCTCTCGCGCGGCACAAGTGGTGTCAGCTGATTAAAAATACGGCTTAATACGCAGCTCTCTGGGACAGTGTGATCGACGCAGGCTTCATTGTATACGTTCCTAAAACCGTAAGTACTCCAATTTCTTACACGCACACGAAATGGCTACTGGTTTAGGTGATACATCTCCCGCGATCGCAGAGCCAACTGGCAGGTCAAAGTCTCCGAGACTTCAGTTGAACATAGAGATAACAGATATTGACAAAAACTTAATACGCAAACGGGGTGCAGTTAAAGCAAAATTAACTTCTTTTAAACGCTACATAGGTTCTCTGGCCGACGAAAGTTTATCCGAATTACAACACGCAGAACTAAAACTAAGAACTAATCGAGCTAAATCTTTGATAACCGAGTTCGAAAGTCTCCAAGATGAAATAAATTCCGCATATTTTGATTCTCAGTCTGATGTAGACTCGGAATCACTTGAGGCTTTCGAATCCGAATATTATTCTGTCTTGGCTAGGGCTCAGTGTTTGTTGAGTCGTGGGGAATCCGATGATAGTCCAAAATGTAAACCGCCTACTAAATTAGACTTCATTAAGCTACCTACTATATCGTTGCCCGAATTCGACGGTTCATACGAGCACTGGTTAGAGTTTCGAGACACATTTCAATCACTGGTACATAGGTCTAGCGAGATAACTAATATACAAAAATTCCACTACCTTAAATCTGCATTAAAAGGCAACGCAAGTTTAGTGATTGATTCGCTTCAATTCTCCGCAGACAACTATTTAGTGGCATGGGAATTACTGTCAAACAGGTACAATAACAGCAGACTTCTCGTTCACAATCATATTAAGTCACTGTTTACTATGCCTACACTTACAAAAGAAGCGCCTACTCAGTTACGTAAACTAACAGATAACGTCCTAAAAAACCTACGCGCTTTAAAGATTTTAGGGGAACCGACCGAACACTGGGACACTCTGATCATCTATTTAGTTGTCTCAAAATTGGATCAGGTGACCGAACGTGAGTGGTAACAACACAAATGCACACTTTTATCTAACGGCAGTGATTCGAAAAGCCTACTTACAGTGGATAATTTGCTTCAGTTCTTGAAATGTGGCGCAGAAATGTTGGAAACACTAAATGTTTCACACAGTAGGCCTTCTTCATACACTACACAAAATAACTATTTACAATCACACGATAAACGAAAACATAACATAATTTGACAATCACACAAAATACACTGCAATGTTGTTTCAAATAAACCTATTCAATCAAAATCTAGACCTAAATTATTCCCTAATAAAAACATATGCTTTAAATGTAGTTCACAACACCCCCTCTATTCATGCCAGGAATTCTTAGATCTCAGTTTAAGCGATCGATTAAAACTTATTCGCGAAAAAGACTTATGCGAAAACTGTATGAGATCTGGGCATTCTTCGACTGAATGCAGATTTGGCCCGTGTCGTAAATGCGAACAAAAACATAACTCTTTGCTATGTGACAAAAATACTAATAACTTAGATTCGCGCGCAGTTACTTTGTTGTCATCAGACAATCAATCAAACACTGATGAATTATTGGTAATGAGCCACAGCTATGGGTCAAATGCTCACAATCAAACGTTGCAGGTAAACCAGTTGCATACGCACGCACACGCACACACGTCCAGCGACTGGCCACTTGTTTTGTTATCGACGGCGTTGGTAGAAGTTCCCGATCGCACAGGAGTATATCACAAGGCACGCGCCGTGCTAGATAGCGGAAGCGAACGTTGCTTCATAACACAATCACTATGTGATAAATTACATGCGCCAATATTACAGTCCACTCAAAAAATACAGGGTATTGGAAGCTCAGTCACACAATGCACGCAAACATGTGAAATTGAGTTCAAGTCGCACACCAATACATTCACATCGCACATGAAATGTTTAGTTTTACCGACAATAACATCTCGCTTGCCTTCAATTAATTTTAATCGCAATCAATTTCAAGTTCCTGACGACATCAATCTCGCAGATCCCTATTTCTATGAAAGCTTACCTATAATAGATATATTGATTGGTGCCGACTTGTTTTGGAATTTAATAAGTGAAGGTAAGATACAGTTGGCCAATGGTTCATTCCTTCAAAATACCAAGTTGGGATGGATTGTGTCTGGTTCGGTAAACATTAATACTAAAAAATCGCAAATTAGTAATTTTAAATGTCATTTCACACAGACCTTAGAGGAACATCCTTTAGATACACAGCTACGCAAATTCTGGGAGCTAGAGGAGTTGGTTCACTGTCCGGATAAAGCGCGCAGTGATGATGAGCTGCTATGCGAGGAACACTTCGTTAAAACGACAACGCGGTCAGAAGACGGTAGGTTCTGTGTTCGCATACCTTTCAAGTCATCACCGGACACATTAGGAGAAACTCGGTCGATCGCCGAAAATCGATTTTACGCACTCGAAAGGCGACTAGAGCGCAACCCCGAGTATAAAAAAATATATTCCAATTTTATAAACGAGTATATAAAATTAGGTCACATGACTAAAGTAGATACCTACGGAACCCCACACTATTTCATGCCGCATCATGGTGTGTTCCGAGCTCATGCCACCAGCACAAAGTTAAGAGTGGTATTTAATGGAAGTCAACCATCATCAAATGGTGTTTCACTAAATGACCTGCAACTTGTAGGACCACCTATACAGGGTGACTTAATTTCTATTTTGCTTAGATTTCGCGAGAATAGGTACGTCGCTTGCGCAGACATCGAAAAAATGTATCGATGTGTTCTAATCGATAAGGATCAACGTGACCTCCAACTGATATTGTGGCGAGAAAGTCCGTCTGATGAGTTAGGTGTATATCAGTTAAACACAATCACCTACGGCACAGCTTCCGCACCATTTTTGGCCTGTAGGTGTCTCAAAGAATTAGCACGCGAATGTACACCGAACGATCCGACCGACGATGTCGAAACGATCTCACGATCACGACTGTAACGTGGCATTTTTTGATATTTTAATTTATACAATAAGTTGATAATATTAATTATCAATTTATTGTAAAGATCACTCGTTTGCAGCGACATCTTTCAAAACGCGCCATTACTATCAAGTCAGTAATAAACTTGTGGAAAAGCGCCATCTATTGGTCGTTGTGAAGACTTCTTGGTTAATGTATGTGAGAATAGCGTTTTGTTGCAACTCATTATAATTGTTACTTAGTGGTTTCTACAATTAAGTATTTCAAAATAATACTTGTTTATTTATGCTGAACGCATAATTGTTGTCCATTTGATTGGTAAAATATTGATAGTATAATGTTTTGATATTTATCTCCATGAGAAACGAAACGTATTTTGTGTGACGTCAGTGACAGTTGAAAATGACATTTCATTCATTTGTCTTGTTGGATTGTTCGGGTGTATGGTACACCGAAAGACGAGATCTTTATCTAAATAATGAATCCTTAAGGATTCACCTTATATTAAGGATTAACTACACTATGTGGTAAGCATCCAATATAATTATTGTTTTATTTTCTATATTTCGTCAAAAATAGATTGTTCGAAAAGGTTAGGTTTTGTGTGTTCTGACGATGGCATTTTTCTTCCAGAGAATCTCTAAATCTATTGGACGAGGGTGGAAATGCTGAGGTCTTAATCGCCAAGAATTATGTAACGATTAGCCTCGTAAGTAGAAGCTTGCTTTAATTTCTCAATTTCTTCGAGAAATTCCTATCGCCCTCTAAAACGCATTTTTCTCTTTGCAGATGCGGGATTTTATATTTTAATAATGTTTTCATGTAATCATATGGAAATATGATCTTTTGCAATTAGAATCTAATTAGGACCTATCGATTAGTTTCTTCTTCTTCTTTCAACTTCATTAGTCTGCTGACTTTACTATAATCCTAAAGATGGGATGCTATGAATAGGATATTTCATAGCTTGTGTCAGTGGCATCTACCCAGGAATCGCTAAAAGCTTAACGTTAATTTGGATGGCGTGGTCTCCTCGTGGATGAGCTCCCTGATGATTGATGTCCAGACGGATTCTTGCGGCCTGACTGTCCCGCCGAAGACAAAGGATTCGTACTGGTAACGTCCAGCAACAGGTACCTCAATCAATTATCCTCTTATTAGGAGCCAGATCGAAGAACCTCCGATTTAATTTGTGATTCCGCGGATAGTGTTTTAATATCATGTAGACTGAGTAAAGAAATTTGAAAGTAGCAATAATATTTACCACACGAACCATTTACTTAAATTCATAATTTCACGACCCTGTTTCCTTGCGAATTGGTACAGCTTCTCTTTGTTATTGTGCTTAGCCCTATAATTAATAACCTTTAATTAACATTAATAAACAGCCGTACCAATAGAAGGAATTCCTTTTTTTTGCTGACACTGTGTCAGAGCCAAGGTTCCCTTTTTTATAAATTACTGCAAGATTGGCTTATAAATAAAGACTACCTTGCAGTGGCGCCCTTCCTTGGTGATATTATTGCTACTCAGTATATTGTTTTGATAGAAGATTAGGGGTGGAAGGCCAATAAAAGAGGTATCACCCCATACCGACTTTCTCCTCCTAAGCTTCTAATTAATTTAGTGTTGTTTTGCTAGGGATTCTCACATAGTGTGTTTATGTTGTGTTGTGTATGTCTTTGTTTTATTTTTTTGTACCCTTTATGTAATGTTTTCAACTTAAAACTATTATGGTTGTAACAGAATAGGGACAAACTTAATTTAAAAATATTTTTTATTTTATAGGTTATGATACCTTAGGTACGTAGTATTCCTACATACATTTTTTTTTGTTTATGTTAAAATAATAACGTAACATTCTTTTAAATCTTTATTCTGCTTAGTAATGTAGATTAAGATTATTTTCAAAGACATACCTATGTTATAATGTGATAGAATGAAACCTATTCATTATACAATACTTATTGTTGTGTTACATTAGAACATTGTTGTCATAATTAGTTAACTTTGCTAACGAGTTACACTAAGCTTATTGGTTCTTTGTAAACATAATTTCAAAACATATGTTTTAGTCAATAACATTCTTGTTATTGTTTTTGTTAAATAATTTTGTTATAATTAGTTAACTTTGCATACCTACGAGTTACACTAAGACTACTGTTTATTTATAAACATTATATTTTTTTTATCAATAACATTATTGTTATTGTTTTTGTAAAATAAATTGTTCACTTGGTCATAATTTAAGTTAATAGTTAATAAAATCAATTTTGTAGTGCAATTCTCAACGGAAACAGTTTAATAAATTAATAATTTATTTCTAACATTTTGATAAACTAAAAACCAATTTTAATTTAAAAATATTTTTGCTACTTCTTAAACATGGATACTAAGAACGTTTTTTTCCATTCTTTATTGCGTGACGAGCTTACTTACGAGATAAATGTTAGATCAGAGGTACCAGAAGATACGGTTGCAAAAATGAGGAAACAATTGAAGATATTGTGTGAGGAATTTGGACCTGATGACATTATGGGCGGAGAACAAAAGCCTGGTACAGAATTACCCATAATATCCGAGAAGATCAAGGAGTTACAGGCCAACTTAGATTCTTTCAAGAAGTTGAAAGATCGTTACCAGTTTAGTCGAGCTAAGGCCCTTTATTGTCACCTATTGTATAGGTTAGATAGGTTAGTTTGTAAACAACAGGTCGATGTGGAAACGAAGTCTGATTTAAAGTCTAAGTTAGGTGCTTGTTTGTTGACCTTAGAAAATTTAATTAGTAGGAAGGATGATTCTCAGTCTTCAAGTTCAAAAGTCCCGGATGAATGTAGGGAGCAGGTTACCGAATTCCCTAATAAGGTCAATGTTCTCAAGTGGAACATTAGGTTTGATGGCCGTACTAGTGTTTTTTCGTTCTTAGAATTGGTAAAAGAACGCGCGACCGCTTTTGGAGTAAGCGATATTGTTTTGTTTAGGTCTGCGTTTTGTTTTTTTGTTGATCAGACACTTTTATGGTACAGGGGTATCAAAGATCAAGTCTCGTCATGGCAGGAATTGTGTGATTTGTTAGTTGAGGATTTCGCACCGGCAGATTATGACTATAGGTTATTAGGCGAGATTCGTTCTCGTACGCAAGGCCAAGATGAACCTACCCACATTTATTTTGCAATTTTGAATGGAATGTTTTCGCGTTTAAAAAAGCCACTTTCTGAACAGGAAAAGATAGAAATCCTGTTACATAATATTAGGCCAGCTTATTCGGAGCCGTTAGCTTTATATGAATTTAATTCTGTTGCTGACCTAAAAGAAAAGTGTAGGAAAATAGAATTAAGACGTCAGCAAACTAGTTTGTTCACTGAGCCACCTAGACAACCTGGTTTAATTCCCGAGTGTTCTTATAAAACTAAAGTACCTAAACCGGTCGCTGCCGCTGTTGTTACCCAGCCACCTTCTTTTCATAAAACCACCAAACAACAACAACAGGTGAAACAAAAATACTTTTGTTTAAGGTGTAAGGTTGACACGCACAGTACAAAATTTTGTAAGGACAAAAGGTCACTTTGTTTTAAGTGTGGGGAACTAGGGTATACTAGTATTTCGTGCCCTAAGTGCAACAAACCTAAGAATTCGTTTAAAAATTCAAAAAACTAACTGGCTCAAACCGGAGTAAAATTAATTTGAAGGAAAAGGTCGTACCTTCAAAAAGTAAACAGTGGTTAAATACTGTTAAGGACTATTTTAAAAGTAACACGGTTACTTCGGTTTTGTTTGAGCCTAATGTAAATGATATTCGGCCATATTTGAACGTGAACATTTTGGATTTGACTATATGTGGATTACTGGATTCTGGAGCCGCGATTTCTATTATTGGGAATGGAGCACATGAACGTTTCATGCAACTTGGTTATTCTCTAGTTGAATCTAAGGAATCAACTGTCACCGTTGCTGATGGGTCATTTTGTAATACAATAGGAACAATGTCGTTACCTATTACTTTTAAAAATGTAACCAGGATAATTAAATTTCACATTATCCCTTCTATTGTTTCTAATGTTATTTTCGGAGTCAACTTTTGGAAAAGTTTTAAATTAATGCCAGAGATTTTTGAAAATATTGCGTACATTGAGGCACCTAAAGATTTTATTAAAACTAGTAGTTCAGTCGACGAACAAATTAATTTTATTCAAGCTTATGATAATTTAACTTCTGAACAACAAGAATTAGCAGAGATGATGATTCAGCAATTTCATGGCATTTCATTTGAAAGCAAAGGCTTAGGTAGGACGAATTTAATTGAACATACTATAAATACTGGGGACGCGTCACCAATCAAATGTAGACCTTATCCCATGTCACCAGAGAAGTCTAAGGAACTGCATAAGGAAGTGGATAAGATGCTGGAGCTTGATGTCATCACACCTAGTGAAAGCCCATGGAACAACCCAGTCCTTATGGTTCCCAAATCGGATGGTTCATGGAGATTTTGTTTGGACTGTCGCAAATTAAATTCAGTCACTAAAGGTGATGCTTATGCAATCCCTTATATACCTCAAATTCTGGATAGCCTTAGGAATGCCAAATATATCAGTTCTGTCGATTTTAAAGCTTCTTTCTGGCAAATAAAATTAGATCTGCAGTCTCAGGAGAAGACTAGCTTCACTGTTCCTGGTAGGGGACTGTTTAAATTTAAAGTAATGCCATTTGGTCTTTGCGGAGCTCCTGCTCGACAGCAAAGATTGATGGATATGTTATTTGGTACACCATTTTGTAGTGATATAACTAAGGGAATGGTATTCTGTTATGTCGATGACGTCATCGTTGTCGCTGAAGACTTTGAAACACATTTATTGTTGTTAAAGCGTCTGTACCAACGCATTGAAAGTGCCAATTTAACTATTAATTTTGAAAAGAGTAAATTTTTCCGAAAATCTCTCAAATATTTAGGTTACATCGTTGATGACTGTGGGTTAAGGACAGACCCAGACAAAGTGCGTGCAATTTTGGAATTTCCTGTACCAAAAACACCAAAAGAGGTTAAGATATTCCTAGGAACGTGTTCTTGGTACCGACGTTTCATACGGAATTTCTCAAGCATTGCTGCGCCTTTGAATGCCCTTACCAGTTCAAAAACGAAATTCTTGTGGAACCCATCAGCTGAAGAAGCGTTCAACACTTTAAAAAATTGTTTAGTCTCCGCTCCAGTTTTAGCATGCCCGGATTTTGAAAAACCGTTCGCTGTTCATTGCGATGCTTCAAGTTTTGGCATAGGTGGTATGTTAACCCAGAAAGTAGATGGGGAGGACCATCCTATAGCTTATATTAGTAGGTCCCTTAATAAAAATGAACGCAATTATAGTGCTACCGAGAGAGAAGCATTAGCTGTTGTTTTTGCGGTAGAGAAGTTTGAACCGTACCTAGGCACAAGGCCATTTACTGTTATTACGGATCATGCTTCTCTCAAGTGGTTCATGAACTTAGAGAACCCTACTGGTAGGCTAGCCCGTTGGGGATGCCGTTTATCTCAATTTGATTTTGTTATCGAGCATCGTAAGGGTAAGGATAACGTTGTACCAGACGCTCTCTCTCGTTTGCTGGTCGTAGAAGCGGTGAATACAATTGCACCAGACGATGATGATGAGTGGTATAATAAAGTGGTACATGGCTGTACAACGTATCCTAAAAATTATCCCAACTATCGCATCGAGAATGGAAAATTATATCGGCTATCTAAGGGTAAATACACTCTGACCCAAGAGTTCGACTGGAAGGAGGTTGTACCAAAGTCGAGACGGAATCAGGTCATTTCGGAGAACCACGAACCTCCTACTTCTGGACATTTTGGCGTGTTCAAAACACATCGCAGAATTAGTCTGAGGTATTTTTGGCCCGGGATGTACCGGAATGTTGTAGGCTTCATAAAAAATTGTGCAATTTGCTCCGCCTACAAACATAAGACCACTCTGACTCCAGGGCAAATGGGTGAACCCAAGAGATGTTACAGACCATTCCAAGTTTTGTCGATAGATCTAGTGGGACCTTTGCCTAGATCTCGTTCAGGTTATATTCATCTTTTGGTAGTGACATGCTGTTTCTCTAAATATACGATGTTGTTTCCTTTAAGACGTGCGACTAGCGCTAATGTGGCAAAGGCTTTTGAGAACTTTGTTCTTCTGGCCCACGGAATTCCTGAAACCGTAATTACCGACAATGGGGTTCAATTCACGGGATCGGAGTTTCGTGGTTTGCTGGAGAAATATATAAAGTTCCTCGTGTTCACTACGGCCCAAGATACACACCACAGATCAACTTAGTCGAGAGGTACAACAAAACAGTCATGACTGCCGTGTCATCGTATGTAAAGGATGATCATAGAACCTGGGATCTGCATTTGTTTAAGATTCAATTCGCATTGAACAGCGCTGTTAATGAAACGACCGGCTTTACGCCGTTCTTTCTTGTTCATGGCAGAGAACCTGTCATAAATGGGTCTTTTTATAAGGATACAGACGACTGTGAGTATGAGGTTGCAATGCCAAGAGAGGATTATGCAGGGGAGTTTGGTACTTTAAAGGGGGTATTTGAGAAAGTACATTCAAATATGTTAAAAGCTCACGCTACTAATGCTAAGTATTATAATTTGAGAAGACGTCAAGTTAAGCTGTCTGAAGGACAAGAGGTTTGGCGTAAAACATACATTCAAAGTGATGCTGATAAATTTAAAGCTACCAAACTGGCTCCTAAATATGAAAAATGCATTGTTAAGAAAGTTTTATCGCCATTGGTATACGAGTTAGTGGGTTACAATGGTAAACATCTTGGCACTTGGCACATCAAGGACATTAAGGTCTAATCTCGTTTTTTTTTTCTCGTTCACAGTTCGCCAGTTCAACCCTGGGTTCTCAGCCGTAGGACGCTTTTAAGTGTGTTGTTGGAAATTATTTTCCAACAACGACGCCAAGGCTACTCCCATCTTAATTTCAAGTTAAGATGAGAGGTTTAGGTTAAGTTTTTTTTGCATGTTTATAGTAGGTACTTAACCGTTTTGTATAGTGCTGCCAGTAATGGTGCAGTACAGTTTTTTTTCTGGTAGAAAATGAAATATAGTTTCTACATTGTTTTGTATACTCACACGTGGTTGTTGTAGTATTTTTGTCCTAGGTTTGTACTGGTTGTCTTTTGGCCCATCAACCTAGAGTGGTGCGATCATGCCCGAGTCGCTTGTGGCTAGCATCATCTTATCGTGCACGAATGGTCACGATTTTGTTTTGTTTTAAAGGATACTAGGGTGTTTAGGTACACTATTCCTTTTTCAGTGTGTAACAAATGTTCATACTGTTTGTTTTTTGTTAGTATTGGCCTTGTAGCCATACAACAGTTAGGTATCGCCTTGTTAGGGATACATAAACAAAGTATAAGTAGGATTGTATATCAAGATCTACTTTAGGGGATTCGAGTGGAACTGGGATTACAGGATTCACTCTACGGGGTTTTGGTTGCAGGTGGCAGGCAGTGAAATTGAAACTGATGCTTACAGGTATGATAGGGAAGGTATGAATGATGATTGGGTGAAAGTGTTGGGTTAGCATAGATACTCGGACAGCAGGAGATTGTAGGTTGGAGAACATCAGTCCTGGTAGTTGGTTGAGTTGACTTGGATGAGATTAACATATGGTTAGAGATAGTGTTTTTATTTTTTAATTTTATTGCATGCTTTTACACTGTTGCATGTAATATTTATTTTTATTGGTCCGGTTGTTGTTTGTTATTTTGGTGAAGCAAATGTTCTTGTTTCTTTTGGTAGATGATCTTTATTTCAAGCTCGTTGTTTTAGTGCGCTGAGGGCAGCGCAGTTTCTGACGTTGTTCGAAACTTTCCCTAGGGGGGAGGGTATTGTAACGTGGCATTTTTTGATATTTTAATTTATAGCAGCGTTTTACCTTACAATAAAACGCTTATTAAGCGACTTACCTTATTCGAAGCCTACAAAAATATTTGGAGAGTAGCGTATCCGTTTCCGTTAGGCGTGCCGGCCCTAGTACCTGCGAAATACTACGTCACTTCCGTTCCCCACTGTCGCCTCCCTCCAATTTCACCAGGCGGGCGAGCGCGCAGCGCGCGCTAGACTCATTATAATCTCAAATTTTTATGACAGTTATGAGGGTACGTCAAATAACGTTTAGTGTTTATTTTAGGTGTGAATTTATATCTCAACTTGTGACCTGTGCTTAGGGCATGGGGCACTACGCCGTACCCGAATGAGAAGAAGCCAGGCAGAAATGAAAAATGTAGGCTTCGAATAAGGTAAGTCGCTTAATAAGCGTTTTATTGTAAGGTAAAACGCTGCTATTAAGCTTATGTACCGTTATTCGAAGCCTACAAAAATATTTGAGACCTGTTTGTTATCGCCTGGTGCTCTGAAACGCCAATGTGATTTTAACAAGTGAAAAGTGTTTGGTTATAGAAGTGCAGTGCAATGATTTCGTGCGTTATTTGTTATTATTTAGTGTATATTCTAAACCTATGTATGTGATACGTGTAAAATTCTACAAGAAATAAAAATATTTTACAGTCGTAATATTTATTTTCATCCATCACCACAATTATTTTGATTATACATAAAAAACAATAAGAAATTACATAATTAAGTAAGTATTTCAATAATGCGACAGTGGTTTCAATTACAATCCTTTGAGTGATTTCTGAACACAATTAATATTACTTATTATTGAATTTATTCTTTATTTTATTCTTATTTTCTTACTATTATGATTGTTTTTATCAAACGCTTAAATTTAACTTTATTATTATTATTTTAGTTTTATTATTAGTCACGAATAGGCGCAAAAAACTTAGAAACATTGTGCTGAGAGGTGGATTGCCTGACTTCTCGACAGTAGTATTTTCGGAAAGTGTTCCCTGAGCGCCAATTTCCGCGAGCTAATATATCCTCGATGTTATTGTTCTGAACCCAACTTTTCGATGCAACAGCAGGTCTAATGCTACCAGCACTAGCTTGTATCCCGGCTTGCAGTAAAATCTTCTTGATCCAGTTAGCAATTATGGCTCTTGTGGCTGGTCTAGGTATACCACAGGTAGTGAGGAACAAGCTGCTATTGTTACACCGCTCTCGTCTGGAATTTGACAATGAAATTACTTTCAAAACCCAAAAAGTAGGATCTAGGGCTCTATTTTCAGTGTTCTTCAGTAAACGCCAGCCAGACTGTATATTACTATTAGAGTCTGTTTTAGACCCATACCTAGGCCAAAATATTATGGAGTTCTCGCTAACAATGCAATTCTCAGGGCTAATATCGAGAAGGGTTAAATCGTGAACCCGGCGTCCCGAACACAGGAGCAATAATGCGGCTGCTCTCTGTGAACACTCATAAAGCCTGTTTTCGTCGTGATTGTTGTTCTGCAACCACTGTAATAAGTTGTCGATGTCCCAAATAGGAGGTTTAACTAGTCGTGGTTTCTGTAAAGAAATAGCTTTTAGAGTTCGCTTTACTAAGTTGTCGGAACTTAAATTTCTTTCTAAGCTGGGGTCGCAAAGGGTAGCTATTGCAGATTTGTAAACAAGAATAGTACCGTAGGACAAACCGTGTTTTAGTGATAGGTCGATAAGAAATCTTGATAAATCTGAGCCCGAGGGTCGTGTTGTACTAACAGAGTTTTCTTGGGACCAAATACACCATCTATGCCAAGCTGGCCTATAAGTTTTTAATGAGGACTCACGCCAACTAGATTTCAAAAAATCTTTTTGTTCTTGAGACCAGAGGCTTAAGCTCTCTGTCCACCCCCACACTTCCAGACTTCTAGGGTCATATTGCGTGTGTCTTGGGGAGGCAGATTGGTTGACACATCTATTAGTACCCGATCTAGGTGGCGAATTTCGAATGGGGCTGCCATTGCTCGGTTTTTGAGATCGGGCCTCCAGAAGACCTTCGGCCAGCGTGGGGCCACTATTAGATAGGTTCCCGTCGCGGAGTTGAGGTGAGCTAGTACCCGAGGAATTAGGAATGGGGGAGGAAACAGCCATGCCAGCTTGTAGTGCCACTTTAGGCTGAAAGCATCGTGGACTTGGGCTACGTGGTCTTTTATGTCCAGGGTCCCGTAGTTGGCGACTACATGACTGTTCGCGGAGGCAAATAAGTCGATTTCCGGTACACCCCATTTTGCAAATATCACACATGTGATCTCTGGCAATAGGTGCCATTCCGGAGTGAGAGTTAATCGGGAGAGTCTGTCGGCTTCGCAATTGAAGCGGCCTGGTAAATGATGAATCTCTATATGTATGTGGTAATGGTCTAGGAGACGAAAGATTTTGTAAGTCAAGTCCATTAGGGCTTGAGATTTCGTTCCCCCCTCGTGTCTCAGATAAGACACCACCGAAGTGTTGTCGGTCTGGATCATCAATGAAGACCCGGCTAGGACATGACAGTGACCTTTTAAGGCATATAGGACGGCCATCATCTCTCTTTGGTTCGAGTGGAGGTTCGACTCCTCTGGTGACCATTGGCCAGCCATTTTGAGGTTGTCCAACTGCGCTCCCCATGCTTGTTCTGAGGCGTCCGTTACCAGGTAATGTGTTACCGGTGGATGATGCACAACGGAACTCTTTGTTAAATTGCTGAGCCACCATACAAGCTCGTCCAATGCTCGTTTCGGGATCGGATAGCGGTGGCTGTGATCCAAGTGTAATAGGGTTTGAGAATGTTTTAGGAGATGACGATGATTGAGGCGCCCTCGAGGAATGGCAAAGCTTGCAAAATTCACTGATCCTACTATACTTTGTATCTCTTTTAAGTTGGCAGTCTTTCGAGTGATTAAAGTGCTCAATTTTAGGTGGAGGCTTGATTGCTTTTTTATGGGAAGATGTTTTAGATTGATATGTGAGTTCCACATTATTCCCAGGAATTCTATTTGCGTTTGAGGGGTCAAAATTGACTTTTTGAGGTTCACCTGCCACCCTAGTTGTTGAAGAATTGTCAAAGCCTGTTGGGCCTGGTTCCCCAGGACGTACGGATCCTGGTTTGCTAGCAGAAAATCGTCCAAATAGACAATGACTCGCATTCCTTGATCCCTGAGGATCTGTGCCACCCAGTTGGTAAGGGATGCAAATACCTTTGGAGCGCATGCGAGGCCAAAGGGAAGGCAGGTCATTTGGAGAAGGGTTTCTTTGAATACCAAACGTAGAAAGCACCGGTGGGCTTTGGCTATCGGAAGATGAAAGTAGGCATTTGACAAATCTATTTTTACTAGCCAGTCCTTGGCTTGAATGAAGTCTGGAACTCTGTGCATATTTATCAGCCGAAACTTGGTCACGTGGACAAACAAATTCAGATTTCTGAGGTTGAAAATTGGACGTAAAGAACCGTCGCTCTTTGGGGTCAAAAACATTGGTGAGATGAAGCTCGGGCTTGTGTTTACAGGTTCTAGGACGCCCGTCTCTATCATCTCTGAGATCGCTGTTTGCATTTCTTTGGATGATGGAGTCTGGTAACGGGTCATGTCTGGTAAGTGTAACGGGGGCTTGCAAATTAATGGAATTCTGAATCCTTGGATAATTTTTAAAAGAACTGGAGGGGCCTTTAGTGATCTCCAGTGCATCGTATACTCTGCGAGACGACCCGCCCGAAATGTGATTGAGTCACAACCTCCCTTTGGGCTGGTAGCCCCTGCGCGGAACGTTGGATTTGCCTTGGGTCCTGCTTCCGCTGGGATAGCTTTGCCCATCTTGTGTTTGACCACGGTTTCCTCGCGGACGCTTATTTTGGAGGGCACTGGGCCTTTGGGGGCGATAATTCCCTTGCGCAGGGAATGATGGTACTGCCGAGCTAAATTGGGCAAGAAAAGGTCTGTGCCTATCTACCTGTTGAGCTCTGGAGAAATCATAAGGGCTTTGCGCAAGTCCTTTAAATGTAAGGTTTGGCTGAGAAGAGCCCCCTGCTTGCGTAGCAGGTTTGTTTTGTGTTGGCGCTCTGAGCGGCCACATAATTTTGGCTACACCGCCATTTTTATCTATTACTGCCGAAAGGGAGTCTTTTTTAAATAAACATTCGTTAGATGGGGGAATTTTTCTAATGGTTGCCTTTAAATACTTATCCTTGACGGATCTTAGGATGCTGTCACGTCTTTGTTGTATTAAATCGGCTCGGTGGCCGCATGCAATTTGTAAAGCATCGCTAGATATTTTCTGAAAGTCACCTTGGACAAATAATTCGGATATTTTTTCTTGAATTGACTGCGGAGATAATTCCGCCGTTTTAGACCAAGATACGAGGGCCTCGAAGCCACTCTGGGCAGCCTGATTTTGTTTAACTAATGCCTGGGTAATGGCAGCAAAGCCACGCTCACAAAGACTGAGATTATTATATTTATCATACGGTTTAAGTTCGTCATTAGTTTCAAGGTCGGTGTAACCAGGATAAGAACAATAATGTTTTTGTACATCTACATATCTGACATTTGACCAGTTCTCAGAATCGAAATGCTGAACATGTTGTAGTGTTTTCAGCAGATCCTCAGATGTCTTAGGCATAGTAGGCTCCTTAAGCACCGTATTGATAGGGAGTTCAAAACGAGAGGGCTCTGCGCGAGCTCTCGTCATGCCAGAGGTCGATGGTCCGGCTTCTGGCTCGGAATACAATTCACGACTCACTTCCGCATCTAAGCCCTCACTGTACGGGCTGGATTGGGCAATCGGTTGGAAATTGTGGTAATTACCCGATAAAACATCCATAATGCCACTAACCTGCTCTGATAGAAACTGTATTGCCTCACTGTATCTACGGCGCCGCTTAGGAGGACGATCCGCAGCTTCTGCCTCCGGTGATTTTCTTTTTGGGCGCGGATTGGGCGCCTGCTGCGGTTCGGGTTGGGCAGGCGGCATGATCTGCGCGCCCTCATCCTCAGATGAAGTGCTTGACAATTCGAGGTCCTCCATTTTCAACTACAATTATAGTGACGTAATTTTAAAAACTTATACAAATATCGAACGGTAACACCGTTAATTTCACTTAAAAAAGCTTAATAGGTACTTACCAAAAAATCCACTAGCGATTTTTTGGAACGTCCGAACGCTACGAAAATTGAAACGCCAATGAGTCTAGCGCGCGCTGCGCGCTCGCCCGCCTGGTGAAATTGGAGGGAGGCGACAGTGGGGAACGGAAGTGACGTAGTATTTCGCAGGTACTAGGGCCGGCACGCCTAACGGAAACGGATACGCTACTCTCCAAATATTTTTGTAGGCTTCGAATAACGGTACATAAGCTTAATACAATAAGTTGATAATATTAATTATCAATTTATTGTAAAGATCACTCGTTTGCAGCGACATCTTTCAAAACGCGCCATTACTATCAAGTCAGTAATAAACTTGTGGAAAAGCGCCATCTATTGGTCGTTGTGAAGACTTCTTGGTTAATGTATGTGAGAATAGCGTTTTGTTGCAACTCATTGTTAGGTTTAATTTTTAAAAATATAGATCAGGTACCGTTATTTTGATTTCAAATTAAAAGTATCTGTTTTGACTACTAAAGTTAATTTCAAAACGGCGCCAATTTGCACCGTTGGGTACGCGGGAACGCAGTGGGGGAAACTATAAATAGTGGAGTTCTGGACTGGCTGGACATTCTCTCTTCGTCTGTTGAACTGTGCGGTCGTGCTGAAAGTGTGTGTGTCGAAAATAAACGGAGTACTCAAGAAAAGTTTGGTATTTTTCTTCCAAAGTATCTTGGCGTCCTACAAATCAGAAGCGGGATAGACCTCGTTACATAACGTAAGTACACGCCCATAATAATATTGTATCTTATTTTACCTCAAAAACCTAATAACATGTATGTATATTTGCCTGCTTATGGAATGCATCTGACCAGGGCAACTCTCTGGTGATGTATTCGTTAAGCTTAGAAATGCTGTTCGTGGAGCCTGCTCTTGGTCGGGGTTACTCTCCGATATTGTCGGGCGCCACGAACAGAGATTATTAATCGTGCTTTGATATCCAGCTGAATTTTAGAATTAGTGATATAAGATTTGCCTGCTTATGGAATGCATCTGACCAGGGCAACTCTCTGGTGATGTATTCGTTAAGCTTAGGTAAATGCTGTTCGTGGAGCCTGCTCTTGGTCGGGGTTACTCTCCGAAATTGTCGGGCGCCACGAACAGTGATTATTAATCGTGCTTTGATACCCAGCTGAATTTTAGAATTAGTGATATAAGATTTGCCTGCTTAGGGAATGTATCTGACCAGGGCAACTCTCTGGTGATGTATTCGTTAAGCTTAGGTAAATGCTGTTCGTGGAGCCTGCTCTTGGTCGGGGTTACTCTCCGATATTGTCGGGCGCCACGAACAGTGATTATTAATCGTGCTTTGATACCCAGCTGAATTTTAGAATTAGTGATATAAGATTTGCCTGCTTAGGGAATGTATCTGACCAGGGCAACTCTCTGGTGATGTATTCGTTAAGCTTATGTAAATGCTGTTCGTGGAGCCTGCTCTTGGTCGGGGTTACTCTCCGATATTGTCGGGCGCCACGAACAGTGATTATTAATCGTGCTTTGATACCCAGCTGAATTTTAGAATTAGTGATATAAGATTTGCCTGCTTATTGAATGCATCTGACCAGGGCAACTCTCTGGTGATGCATTCGTTAAGCTAAGGTATATGCTGTTCGTGGAGCCTGCTCTTGGTCGGGGCTACTCTCTGATATTGTCAGGCATCACAAACAGTGATTAGTGAATTTTAGAAATAGTGATTATAAGTTTTACCTGCCTATTGAATGTATAAAAATATTGATATAAGATTTACCTGTTTATTGAATGCATCTGACCGGGGCAACTCTCTGGTGATGTGTTCATTAAGCTAAGGTATCTGCTGTTCGTGGAGCCTGCTATTGGTCGGGGTTACTCTCCGATATTGTCAGGTACCACGAACAGTGATTTAATTTATGACGATATAATATGCAAACGTTTTTAGGAATGATTATAACTTGTGACCAGGACAACTCTCTGGTGTTGTATTTACTAAACTGAGATGTCTTCTGGTTGTAAATTCTGTTCCTGGTCGGGGTTACTCCCCGATAGAAGGCTTTATAGACCGTGATCCATTTTATAGCGGTTTAATTTAAACTGTATGGAGGATTTATTATGAGTATTCTCAGATAGTTTTTTTTTTCCTCTCGAGTTGCAGATCATGGATGAATGTGATGAAGAGAGAGGAGGCAAGCGCCGGCGGTTACAGACACCGACGCGCAACCTATCTCGTCTGCCACAAAAGGAGGATCATGGATCTGAATTAAGGCGAAGTAAGTCGAAAGAACTCTGCCACACTCCGCGTCAAACATCCCCTGTTCCGAATAGTGACCTTCAGGAGCGAGAACGAGTATATGAGAGGGCTCTTGCGAGACTAATAGAAAAAGAAATACAAAAAGATCGTGAGAGCCGTAGACATTCGCGTGTTCAAGAGCCTACTCATAGTACCCGTGAAAGGAGGCGGTCACGCACTCCGGAGCATAGAGGTAGGGGACGTCAAAGTAGGAACAGATCAGGATCCCGTGAGCGTAGGCGTAATTTTTCCTCTAAGTCACCCAGTTGTCGTCGTAGTAGCCACAATGATGTCCGAAAATCGCGCAGCCCTGTATTTACAATCGGAGATGTTACCCAAATTGTACATTCCATAAAAGGTAAATTACCATCCCAGCCTTCTAATGCAAGTTGTTCAAACTTTAAAAATATGGATTACAGAAATATTTTGCCGGATTTTGATCCATCTTCTAAAAATCAACGTATAAATGCATGGCTTAAAAAGGTAAATGAATGTGCTTTAGTGTATGGCTGGGATGATAACACTACCGTTCATTTTGCAATGCAAAAATTACAAGGCTTGGCCAAAATATGGTATGAAAGCTTGGACACTATTATATTTTCGTGGAAAGAATGGCAACAAAAATTAATGAGTGCATTTCCTGGCGACCAAAATTATGGCCAACTCTTGGATGAAATGTTAAAACGAAAAAGTAGACCTAACGAGCCAATTGAAGTCTATTATTATGAAAAATTGGCCCTTTTACATCAATGTAATATAAATGGCAAACGTGCTGTCGACTGCATCATTCACGGCATAAGTGACCGAACTATGAAATCTAGTGCGTTAGCTTTGCGTTGCTCTAATTCTGATCAACTGTTAGAATTTTTAATGAGTAATAAAGAGTCAGGTAGTTCATTTGAGCGGGAGTTTAATAGATTTAGGAATTCGTCTGATAACTCAAGAGAAATTAATCAAAGCACTAAATTTGTTAAAAAGGTTTCAACTCTAGCACCTTTCTGCTATAATTGTAAGTTAGAAGGGCATCAGTACAGGCAATGTACGAAACCATTATTAAAGTGTAACATATGTAATAAAATCGGGCACAATACAGACAAGTGCTACAGAGCAACGGAAAATGAAAGTGTTAAAACTGAAGTCCAAAAAACTATGTGCATTTAGAGTTAGGTCGAAACACAAAATTTGTTAAACAAATTAAAGTTAATGAGTTAATGAGAGATGCTTTTATTGATTTTGGCAGTGACGTAACGTTAGTGAAAGAATCTCTCGTTTCCAGCTTAGGTGTAATCCACGATCGCAAGGAATCTAAAGGTTTTGGTAACAGCCTGGTAAAGTGTTTGGGAAATATTAAATTAAACTTTGAAATAGATGGTGTTAAAGCTAGGGTTTCATGTAAAATTGTGAAGGACAATATTTTAGATCATTCTATTCTAGTCAGTCAGTCGTTCACTGAGCTTCCGCACGTTCTTGTTTATAAGAATCCAAACCAATTGCGTTTATATAATGAAGGGGATCTGGTCAAAATAACGAGAACGTCTTTTGACAACAGAGGTAAAAGTAAAAAGTTACTCCCATCATACGTAGGGCCATTTCGCGTGACAAGAGTATTAGGGAATGATCGTTATAAAATAAAATCCATTCCCAGGGTTCAGCAATATGAAACACAGCTTGGCTCTACGGTCGCTGCAGACCGTATGAAACCTTGGCTTCATGTTGCTGCACTGAAAGTGAATGATGATAGTGATTCTGATAATGATGAAGTCGATAGCTCATAAAATGGTAATTTAAGCCTTTGTTGGATTACCGATTTATATTATAAATAAGGTGTTAATAAGTTAATTTATTGATTAAGGTATTTTTGTGATTCTATTGTCAGATGTCTGTAACACTAAGTGTTTAATCTACTTAGTACTGAGCCAAATCAATGTATGAGATGTTGTGTAAATTTTTAGATTTGATAGACTACTTAAAATGTATTTTCTATGATCAAATATATATATATTAATAAA
This sequence comes from Cnaphalocrocis medinalis, assembly GCA_014851415.1. Taxonomy (NCBI): domain Eukaryota; kingdom Metazoa; phylum Arthropoda; class Insecta; order Lepidoptera; family Crambidae; genus Cnaphalocrocis; species Cnaphalocrocis medinalis. The sequence goes on along the minus strand of CM026274.1, from coordinate 9,053,921 downwards.
CAAGTGTAAAAGTGATAAAGCATGTTAGATTACTTTCTGGTATACTGATGATATAGGTACTGTTCTAGAAAATTACATAAGTATTTTATAAATGTATCTATATTGTTTATTAGATTTCGATTGTGCAAATGACATGAACGTACAGTATAGTTAAACTCACAGGTGAGATCTATCAGCTCGTCTAAAAAGTCTTGTTATTTTGAATATAGTTGAACTTACGGGTGAGATCTCTTAGCTCATCTCAACTTCGTAAATAGTTATGTGCATAGGTGTGATCTCTTGGCTCACTATTTTGGGTACGTGGAAACAGTTAAGCTCACAGGTGAGATCTCTTAGCTCATCTAGAACAGTTAAGCTCACAGGTGAGATCTCTTAGCTCATCTAAAACAGTTAAGCTCACAGGTGAGATCTCTTAGCTCATCTAAACTTTGTAAACTGCGTTCAGTGGTGTAATCTCATAGCTCATTATTTTATTATGACTAGGTGGAAACCGTTAAGCTCACAGGTGAGATCTCTTAGCTCATCTAAACTTTGTAAACTGTGTTCAGTGGTGTAATCTCATAGCTCATTATTTTATTATGACTAGGTGGAAACAGTTAAGCTCACAGGTGAGATCTCTTAGCTCATCTAAACTTTGTAAACTGTGTTCAGTGGTGTAATCTCATAGCTCATTATTTTATTATGACTAGGTGGAAACCGTTAAGCTCACAGGTGAGATCTCTTAGCTCATCTAAACTTTGTAAACTGTGTTCAGTGGTGTAATCTCATAGCTCATTATTTTATTATGACTAGGTGGAAACAGTTAAGCTCACAGGTGAGATCTCTTAGCTCATCTAAACTTTGTAAACTGTGTTCAGTGGTGTAATCTCATAGCTCATTATTTTATTATGACTAGGTGGAAACAGTTAAGCTCACAGGTGAGATCTCTTAGCTCATCTAAACTTATTTTAAACAGTTATGTTCACAAGTGAGACCTCTTAGCTCATATTTGTAATAAAAGTATATTGAAAGTATATTGAATGACAAAATATATCCTAACTAATATTATAAATCCGAAAGTAACTCTGTCTGTCTGTCTGTTACTCTTTCACGCCAAAACTACTAAACGGATTTATATGAAATTTGGTATACAGATGATCTAGCCCCTGAGAAAAAACATAGGTTACTTTTTATTGCGAACTAGCGGCCGCCCGCGACTTCGTCCGCGTGGAAAAGTAACTTTTTACCCCCCTTTTAATCCCTTACAACCCCCTTAATATTATTATGTTGATAGCCTATAGCCTTCCTCGATAAATGGACTATCCAACAAAAAAAGAATTATTCAAATCGCACCAGTAGTTTCGGAGATTAGCGCGTTCAAACAAACAAACAAACAAACAAACAAACAAACTCTTCAGCTTTATTATATTAGTATAGAAAAGGGGTTGTAAGGGGTTAAAAGGGGGGTAAAAAGTTACTTTTCCACGCGGACGAAGTCGCGGGCGGCCGCTAGTATATATATATATTGTGAAGAATATCCAGTCAGCCTTCGTGTTAGGTTTTCACAAGATACGTGTATGGGGGCATACACGGTATCAGGATGGACGAGTGTTAGGTTTAATTTTTAAAAATATAGATCAGGTACCGTTATTTTGATTTCAAATTAAAAGTATCTGTTTTGAATACTAAAGTTAATTTCAAAACGGCGCCAATTTGCACCGTTGGGTACGCGGGAACGCAGTGGGGGAAACTATAAATAGTGGAGTTCTGGACTGGCTGGACATTCTCTCTTCGTCTGTTGAACTGTGCGGTCGTGCTGAAAGTGTGTGTGTCGAAAATAAACGGAGTACTCAAGAAAAGTTTGGTATTTTTCTTCCAAAGTATCTTGGCGTCCTACATCATTATAATTGTTACTTAGTGGTTTCTACAATTAAGTATTTCAAAATAATACTTGTTTATTTATGCTGAACGCATAATTGTTGTCCATTTGATTGGTAAAATATTGATAGTATAATGTTTTGATATTTATCTCCATGAGAAACGAAACTTATTTTGTGTGACGTCAGTGACAGTTGAAAATGACATTTCATTCATTTGTCTTGTTGGATTGTTCGGGTGTATGGTACACCGAAAGACGAGATCTTTATCTAAATAATGAATCCTTAAGGATTCACCTTATATTAAGGATTAACTACACTATGTGGTAAGCATCCAATATAATTATTGTTTTATTTTCTATATTTCGTCAAAAATAGATTGTTCGAAAAGGTTAGGTTTTGTGTGTTCTGACGATGGCATTTTTCTTCCAGAGAATCTCTAAATCTATTGGACGAGGGTGGGAATGCTGAGGTCTTAATCGCCAAGAATTATGTAACGATTAGCCTCGTAAGTAGAAGCTTGCTTTAATTTCTCAATTTCTTCGAGAAATTCCTATCGCCCTCTAAAACGCATTTTTCTCTTTGCAGATGCGGGATTTTATATTTTAATAATGTTTTCATGTAATCATATGGAAATATGATCTTTTGCAATTAGAATCTAATTAGGACCTATCGATTAGTTTCTTCTTCTTCTTTCAACTTCATTAGTCTGCTGACTTTACTATAATCCTAAAGATGGGATGCTATGAATAGGATATTTCATAGCTTGTGTCAGTGGCATCTACCCAGGAATCGCTAAAAGCTTAACGTTAATTTGGATGGCGTGGTCTCCTCGTGGATGAGCTCCCTGATGATTGATGTCCAGACGGATTCTTGCGGCCTGACTGTCCCGCCGAAGACAAAGGATTCGTACTGGTAACGTCCAGCAACAGGTACCTCAATCAATTATCCTCTTATTAGGAGCCAGATCGAAGAACCTCCGATTTAATTTGTGATTCCGCGGATAGTGTTTTAATATCATGTAGACTGAGTAAAGAAATTTGAAAGTAGCAATAATATTTACCACACGAACCATTTACTTAAATTCATAATTTCACGACCCTGTTTCCTTGCGAATTGGTACAGCTTCTCTTTGTTATTGTGCTTAGCCCTATAATTAATAACCTTTAATTAACATTAATAAACAGCCGTACCAATAGAAGGAATTCCTTTTATTTTGCTGACACTGTGTCAGAGCCAAGGTTCCCTCTTTTATAAATTTCTGCAAGCCGAGCACCCCTTTTAGTTTTGGAGGTAAGTACGACACCAGCTAGTACATGTACTCCTTATCTTGTTCCTGGTCATCAGCTTGCTTACCGCTGGAGAGTAAACCCCCCCAGTCTCGCCAGTGGGAAGGAAGTTGCATAAATAGGCCTGGAGCAGGATAGGGAACACACCATCAAATAATAACCTTGCACGACCGCGTTTCAACGTGGACCCTGAGGTTGCAGGAACTATTCGTGATAGTTTTTATGTTGATGACTTAGTCTGTGGCGCATCAAGCAAGTCCAAATTAATTTCAGTTTGTGAGGGAACTAACCAAGTCTTAAGTTCGGGTTGTTTACCACTTAGAAAATGGGTTTTTAATTTTGAATTTGGCGATCAAGACAATGCACAAAATATTTACAAGAATTTGTCTTTAGAACATGTACACACAAAAACATTAGGTCTAGGTTGGTTTAATAAGTCTGATGAACTTTACTACCACACGCAAATGGATAAATCTTCTCAGATTATTACTAAGCGACTAATATTATCACTTTCATCACAAATTTTTGATCCGCTTGGTTTGTTGAGTCCATTTATTACGATAGCCAAAGCACTTCTGAAAAAATGTTGGCTGCTCCAACTAGACTGGCAGCAGCCTGTACCTAACGATATCGCACGAGATTGGTATACTTTCATAGAAAACCTTGCACATCTAGATAAAATTCGCATTCCACGATACGTCATGTCTGGTGCGCCAGCGCGCATCGAGCTGCACATTTTCACTGATGCGTCTCAGGTGGCGTACGGCGCGTGCGCCTACATCCGCAGCGTCGACGCGAGTGAGTCAGCTGTTTGTGTGCGCTTGCTGTGTGCGAAGGGTAAGATCGCTCCCACCTCACCGATGACTATTCCGCGATTAGAGCTGTGTGGCGCTGTCGTTGGGTCGCGTTTATACGCAAAAATAATAAAATCATTGCGTTCAAAACTAGATAAAGTTGTGTTCTGGTCAGACTCAACCATTGTTTTGGGATGGTTAGGAATGCCAATTAACCTTCTAAAACCATACGTACAAAATAGGGTTGCCGAAATCCATGAATTGACTAAAGGTTGCCCGTGGCGTCATGTGAGCGGGACAGAAAATCCTTCGGATTTGGTGTCGCGAGGGCAGGGTTTACACGCACTCAGTCAATCGGATTTGTGGTGGTACGGGCCCCAATTTCTACATGATATTAATTTCGACGTCACTAATTTAAATTCAAATATTCCAGATATTCCTATTGATTTGCCTGAAATTAAAAATACTACAACTACGCTATTGGTTGACCAGAGTAATGAAACCAACTTATTTCCCTTCGAAAGATTTTCTCAGTTCAACCGTTTGAAGCGTACAGCGGCCTATGTATTAAGATTTATTTATAATACGCGCAACAAAATTAATCGCCACACAGGTCCGCTCACCGTCGATGAACTGAGAGAATCTTCAGTTATTCTAGCCAAATTGTCTCAGCGTGAATCTTATCCCGAATTGCACGACACGCTTTCAAATAAATTAATAATTAAAGACGCACAATTATCAAAACTAAATTTATTTATTGATTGTGACGGCTTAATCCGTGTAGGAGGACGCTTAGAAAATTCGCCTACTTTCACTTTTGATAAAAAACACCCAATTTTAATTTGCGCAAAACATCATTTTACTAAACTTCTTTTCCGCTTCGAGCATGAGCAACTGCTGCACGCAGCCCCCCAACTTTTGCTGTTTACCATCAGGGAGACGTGGTGGCCTATTGGTGGGAGAAATCTCGCTAGAAAGGTAGTACACAGTTGTATGAAATGTGCTCGACTTCGCGGCAACCTACCTACTCCTATCATGGGAAACCTCCCCAAAGAACGGTTACAGCCAGGTTTTCCGTTCATGCTGTCCGGAGTCGATTATTTCGGACCAGTGCTCGTACTAAATCGTAAGGGAAGGGGAGCTAAAACGCAAAAGGCATATGTTTGTCTATTTGTATGTTTAAGTACGCATGCAGTACATTTAGAGTTAGTTTCGGATTTATCGTCGGATTCCTATTTACTAGCTTTAAAGCGCTTTATTTCGCGTCGTGGTAAACCGTCAGAAATCTTCTCTGACAACGGAAGGAACTTTGTTGGCCTAAAGAATGAATTCGCACAGTTTTTGTCCTCTTGTTCAACCGAAGTTAGGGAGTATGCCACTTCGCAAAACATAAAATTTCATTTCATCCCGCCATACGCTAGCCATTTCGGAGGTTTGTGGGAAGCTGGAGTCAAAAGCTGCAAGCATCATTTGAGACGTGTGGTAGGGAATGCGCACTTAACTTTTGAGGAGTTTAGCACAGTATTGGCTCAAATTGAAGCCATCCTCAACTCCTCTTACCCCCATGTCCACTGATCCACATGACTTCCTTCCATTGACTCCCGCTCACTTCCTGATTGGCCGCCCGCTGACTGCGCCTGTGCAAGCTGACGTGACGGATGTCCCGGTTCACCGGCTCAACCGCTACCAGTATCTTGAGCAGATACGAACCCATTTTTGGAACCGCTGGGCGAAGGAGTACGTGTCCGAGCTTCAAACCAGGACAAAGTGGAAGCATCACGCAGGAGATTTGAAGGAAGACACCCTAGTCCTCATAAAGGATGACAACCTACCTCCTTTGAAGTAAGTAAGTTTTGATGATGCGGCCTCCTTGGCCGCATCATCAAAACTTACCCAGGCCGCGACCAAGTATCCAGGGTCGCTGATGTTCGCACCGCAAATGGAGTCGTTCGACGAGCTTGGTCGAAGATCTGTCCGCTGCCTGCTAATTAATGAAGCCAAGGAGGAAATCGTTGAAAGCAGCTACTTTCAAGGCCGGGAATATGTTGCCGCTCGCTACTACGCGCGACATCTCTCGGCGATTAACCGCAACGCGTTCACTACGTCTCGCACCTATGGCCAATCGCAGTGATACACGACTGCCCGTCCGACCAATCCGCCTGGCCCCCGGGCCAACACCAATCGTGTGGCCGTTCTCCGATTACGTGTATGCCGTGTCATCCTACTGTATTGGTCCAAGTAATCGTCTAGTATTCGTCATCATATCTGTTAGATCTAGCTCTTCTACGATAATTGTCACATGTAACAAACTCTGTACCATAAGCATTGGAGTAAACGCACTTAAAGTAACGGATCTCTGCTGTCTAATTTCATCACCATCCTCATCGAAGCTACACGCCATTACACCTACAGTTATGAAATTTGGCACACTATGTAAATAAGTGCTATAATGCGTAAAAACAGCTAATAATTAGTGTATAGGATTATCTATCTTCTATCTTCTATCTTCTATCTTCTTCTATACTATTAATAAAGAGGTAACGCCTCGGCCTGTGACTGACTGACTGACTGATCTATCAACGCACAGCCAAAACTACTGGACTTAAAATCATGAAATTTGAAACATAGGTAGTTCTTACTATGTAGGCGCGCACTAAGAAGGGGTTTTGCGAAATTCACCACCTAAAGGGGTGAAAGGGGGGGTTTACGTTAGTATGAAAGTCTTTCAATTTTGATGTTAGAGATTTGAAAATTTGGATTATGGTTGTTTATCAAAAATGAAAATTGACCTGTTTTAGTTTTTTTTTAAATTTAAGCCATAAAGGGGTGAAATGGGGGTTAAAATAATGTATGGGAGATTTATTATTTTTAAAGCTAGAGTCTTGAAAATTGGTATTTGGGTTTTCCATATAAATTAAATGAAAGTAATTTCAGCATTTTTTTTTCTTCAGCTTACAAAGGGGTTAAAGGGGGTTAAAACGTCGTATGGAAAATTCGTCATTTTTAAAGCTAGAGCTTTGAAAATTGGTATTTGGGCTTTGCATGCAAATATAAAGAAATTGAATTCGGCATTTTTTTTCTTCAACCTAAAAAGGGGAGAAAGGGGGATAAAACGCCGTATTGTCAATTTTAAAGCTAGATTCTTGAAACTTGGTATTTGGGCTTTGCATACAAATGTAATGAAAGTGAATTCGTTATTTTTTTCTTCAACCTAAAAAGGGGGAGAAAGGGGGTTGAAACGAAGTATTGTCATTTTTTGAAGCTAGAATCTTGAAAATTGGTAGGTATTTAGGCTTTGCATATAAACTTTATAAAAGTCCCCACCTATAGGGGTGAACGGGGAACTGATTAAATTTGACAAAGTAAAGTTATAGAGTTTCCAGCATTTTTTAAATCGAATCTTTTTGAGATTCCTTCATTAAGGTTTACGATCACCAAAATTATCAATCCTATAAGTATCAGTAAAACTTCTTTTTGCTAATTACTTTGATTGTTGTGAATTCTACTTCGTTCAAAAAATTAAAATACCGAAGCGAAGCGAGGGCGGGCCACTATCCAATAATAAGTGTATAGGATTATCCATCCTGAGACAATAGAGGAATCCTCTAGCAAACCAATGACAAACGGACACCCTAATTACCTAAACCTTATTCATCAGAATATACAGGGTCTGTCTGGCAAATTACTTGAGCTCGAATTATTTTTAAATAAAATGAATGTCCATGTATTATGTATTACCGAACATTGGTTAAGGCAGTATGAATTAATTATCAATATACATAACTATAGCGTTGGTAGTTCGTTCACGAGAAGGTCGGCAATCCGAGGTGGGTCACTAATTTTGTTAAATAAATGTGTAATAAATGTGTCGGAACGTCAGGGTTTTAGGTCCAGAGCGTACAGGCATAGTGTGGGCAGAAATAGGGATCGTGCAATGAAAATCACCGGGTTACACACTTAACTGATTTAATTACACCACTGAATTTATTATAATCGCAAATCTAGGTATCTAGGTCTTAATTTGAACACTAAAACACTGAACGAGTAGCGGGACAGTTCCGCGATGTTTACTCGGCGACGGTCAGAATCAAACTGAGCCGAATCGCTCCCCGCCGAAACGTCACGACTCTGTCGAAGCGCGCGAAACGATAGTTCCCGCTGTCGTCGCTTGGCGCGCTTGCTTCTCGTCGTTTATGGTCTGTGACCGGATGCAACATGATCGGATGCGACGCGGCCATCCTGCGATGACACACGTCCTCGTGTGTAAATCTGTAACAACACAAAGACAGCACAGTATCCGCTCGGCCAATCCTTACTCTATTGGACCTAATCTGTCTCGAAAAAAAAAGAAATCTAGAAAGTTTCTCATGATTGTTTACTTTATTTTAACACCATCAACTGTTATTACTAACAAGCTACCATAATAGCTAACCAAGCAGGTTTTTTTTACAATTTAAGGGTTTACCACTACAGATTATAATGTAAGAAACGAGATCATGATACATTCGCACAGTATCGTATTGCTCGGCTTTCTCTGACCTAGTATTACACCTACGCTCGTTTACTAGGGATTTTCAATTAATAGAGACACTACATTGGGAAACGTAACTTTATCAATCATCATCAACCTCATTTGATTCAATTTAATGTAACGACGTTCACGTTCAACGAGGTTACATTGCTCTTTTAATTAAAATAACACGAAGATAAGGCGTTCGTCTCATAACAACAAATTAGTACTCAAAATGATAATTTTACGAGAATAAACAATGACTACACGGTACTCCCATGTACAACTCAGAGAAGAAATCATGAGGTTCTACATAGTCCTGTTGCACATACAATTGCAATTTTACAAACATTCAACTAATGAGAAAGATTGCATTTCAACTTTGTCCAACATGGTCAACCAACACATGATCCCCTTGGACCAATACAACACATGTGGTCTCTTTCACCCACTTCATTTACGTGCATCTCTCTATGCCACGTTACCGAACCCTCCAGGTTCCACGGCTTCCCAAGGAAACCCAACACCCACCAGAGTTATCCGCGTACCGCGTACTCACGGACTACACAAAGCAGACACCGATTTCTCTCGAGCTACGGCTACGAATAACCTCTGATGCCATCAACACATACCAGCACAAAACTTAATGCAATCCGAATCTCTATACCGAAACAACTTTTACGAACTCGCGGACTCTACATCGTCATGATCGATTTCTTCAATGATTTCGTCATTATCAGGGAACTTTCTTCACCTATCACGCGCGTATTTGTAAGTACGCCTAGAACTCAACGATTTTAGGACATACGATCTCTATCAAAGATCTCAACTATTTCAAACGGCTCTCTAAACTTAGCATCTAGCTTAGTCTGATTCTTTTCTTCATTTTCAATCAAAACATCGTACCATCAAATCGAGACTTACTGTGACTCGCGAATTTTGCAATGTTATCAGAAGCTAACTGTCTAACCTCATCCAAGTCTACCAAATTATTTTAAAATAAAGTAACTTAGGACTTCTTTTAGCATCATAAGGAACTCTACAAATTATAAAGCTACTGAAAACCTAGCTTTCTATCTCCATTACTTTACATTGATTCTAGGGAACACGACATTGAATCGCACACTTAACAAACGAAAAACAATAACCAGAGTCACGTACCCTTCGATCTCTACATTTATTCACATCACCAACATCAATTATGTACACTAGCAAAAACCTCGAGTGACCATTCTAACGCCACGGCCCACGGCCGAACTGAAAACACTCCTGGTTTTCCTCACACGAGCATCCACACGCTCACGTGTGCATCGCTCTCCGACTACACACTACGGTCTCCTTAGACCACGACCTCCGTCAGAGCCACACGCGCATCGCGCACCCACGGACTCTTTAGGTTTCCCCAAGAGACGCCGATTTCTACCGGGCTACGACTACGTAATGACTTTTCTACGGCCGTTAGAGTACCCACTCAAGCTACCACCATATCACACACTATGGCGCTATTTCTCAACACTAGGCTCACTATGTGTCTCTACTTCAACCTCGACTGGTACATGACCGTTTTTTTTTTTTTTGGTGACGATAGGGAAATGCTGCCTTATGCACACCCGGCCGCTGGGAGGCGACCGGGTAGTGTGGGGCTCTCCTCTGGGTTGGGCCTCTGCTAACCAGAGGCCGTCCAGGGGCATACCCACTAAAACCCCAACGACTTATCCCGGCAAGTCCAGGCTCGGGGGTGAGGCACGGGGAAAACGGACGAACCTTGCCACCGCGAACTCACCCATGGACAGCGAGGCTCGCCAGTGCGGCCCCACTCCACTCCTCCGAGGCTGCGTCAGACACAACCCCCAGGGCCTCTCCCACGACCCTCCTGACGCACGCTCCCGATTAGGCACCCACACTGCTGGCTGCAGTGCAGGCACCGTCGAGAGGGTGACTGCGGGGACCCTTCCCCACCCATACGCTGCTGGATGTAGCACAAAGCGGGTTGGGGAAACAAACCCCGCAGCTTCAAGACGAAGCCGCCCGAGCTACCAACTCCGCTGGATGCGGAGCCAGGAAAACGGGCAACACCGACCTGCCGCCGTAATTCGCTGGCTGCGACCTTGCAGCGCAGGTCTCCACATCAGGGGCTTTCGCCCACTGCGCCCGGAGGCGCTCCACTCATGAGGGGGGGCTGACGTCAAAGCGCCCCGCCGGAAAAACCGCCGCGCAACCCGCGCGGGCGGAGCCGGACACAGCCCCCCAGGTCCGAGGACCAGTGTGCGTCCGTCGGCCGTCGGGTAGCAATCCACCACAGTGAGATTACTACCCGCCGTTGCCCGGGGAACACCGGACCCCACGGTAACCGTTTCTGACTGATACCAGCCGCGGCTGGAATCAAGACAGAACTGATTACCAGCGGGGCCGCTCGTGGAGGTCGACGCACCTTAGCTCCCCGACTGGTACATGACCTACTGGTATCCTACGCAACCTATCGTGTGCATATTTGTAGGTTCGATTAGAATTTAGCGCTTTTAGCGTGTAACGGTCACCATCTAGGGCTTCCAGCACCTTAAACTGTCCTTAAAACTTCGAGTCTAATTTGACCTGATTGCGTTCCTCATTTTTCAGGAATAAAAAAATCACAAACAGAGAACTTTTTAAGCTTTACTTTGTTACAATCAAACCTAGGTTTATGGTAAATGCATTTTTCCTAATATTCTCTACGGCTAAAACTTAGCACTAGCTTCATCTAAACCTACTTCCGGTTCTGAGCAGTCAGAAAACATCAGATTCAGCGGCTGCCTACCTTCCCAATCCTATTTGCAATTCTAACAGACTACTTTTTGTAACCAACCGCGTTACATAGTGCAATTTAGACCAATTAAACCACTAGTCTCTGTTTTAAGTTTAATGCATCCCAAGTTAGCTCATAGGGACGTCCAATATTGTTTTAAAATATTAACAAGCCCAGCCCATTTATACATTGGGTTTCTGTGAAATACCCGTGTCTATCGAGTCAAAACTGTAGGTGGGAAACATATTTCCGATTGCATATTCTTACCACAAGGAGACAGTGATGGGAGACCACTCATCATCAAAATAAAATCAATCGCAGATAAATGCTAACACAAAACCCGTTTTTTTTAAATCTCGTGACTTATTAAAACGTAACTGTTTCTACGTCGTTACGCATCTGGTCATACGAGAAATAAGGTTTCTATTGTAAAATCATTAATTTCAACTTGACAACATTTGTAACAAAAAAAAACAATTAATTAGATAGCCCATTACTCGAATGTTTACTTCTAAATTTACTCGCAACGCTTTCCTTAATCAACGAACACTCAGCACAAGAATCAAAATCAAATTTGTAACACGTACCAGATCGTTCAAGGTTCCGGATGGGGATTGGACCACACACAGTTCGACACGCCTCCCGACCGAAGCCGCGGCGCTGGACCCGCCGGCTGGATAGCGGCTGGCAATGTGGCTCGCTGGAGCAGCACCTGTAGCAGACCGCAAGGCTGCCACTAGCCTGCTGGCGTTGACCCGCGCTCGATGTAGTTGGTGCAGGAAAAGGTTTCTTCGCTTCATGTTTCCTTGTTCGGCAATGCAAATGGATTGCCCTGGCTTCCCACAGGCATAACAATTGATTTGTGATAGCGACGAAAATCTCGACAGTTTATAGTTGCTAGCTTTCGCTCGAACATCCATCGGATTCGCTGGATAAGTAATTTGAGATACCTAGCAGAGCCTTAGTGCCTTAGATGATCATTGTGAGCTGACTGCCTTCCTGTGCATTTCCACTCATGCACAAATCTGGGTACGTCCGGGTGCAACGGCACACGAAGGACGAGCATCGGAATCACAGTAGGAGTCTTTTTCAAGCTTGGATAACGTCACGCATTTGCTGATTTTGAATTTCAAAAAGCAACCGCACACTTTTGAGTCTCAGAATCTCACAAAGTAACCGCCACTGAGTCTCATTGTTATTTTCACTCCGAGTGGTTCCATTGGCACGATTTGTTCCCACTTCTGATGTCGGAACGTCAGGGTTTAGGTCCAGAGCGTACAGGCATAGTGTGGGCAGAAATAGGGATCGTGCAATGAAAATCACCGGGTTACACACTTAACTGATTTAATTACACCACTGAATTTATTATAATCGCAAATCTAGGTATCTAGGTCTTAATTTGAACACTAGAACACTGAACGAGTAGCGGGACAGTTCCGCGATGTTTACTCGGCGACGGTCAGAATCAAACTGAGCCGAATAGCTCCCCGCCGAAACGTCACGACTCTGTCGAAGCGCGCGAAACGATAGTTCCCGCTGTCGTCGCTTGGCGCGCTTGCTTCTCGTCGTTTATGGTCTGTGACCGGATGCAACATGACCGGATGCGACAAATGTATTAAATTTAAAGAACGCAAAGATATTGTTTCACTTTCACTTGAGCGAACTATTGAGCTAGCATGTGTTGAGCTTGAACAACATGTCATTGTCTGCGTGTATAGGCCCCCATCTGGGAATTTTTTTTCATTTGAATCCATTATGGAAGAAGTATTAATAAGAAAAATATGTTCATCTAATAAAAAAGTGGTTGTGTGCGGGGATTTTAATGTTAATATTTTAGATAATTCACAAAACTCGATGCGTTTACTAAATCTTTTCAGATCTTTTAATTTACATAATCTTTTTAATGAACCCACGCGAATTACCCCTACCAAAGCTACTTGTTTGGATAACATATTTTGTAATTGTGATGTATTAGACAAGTCCATAATAAACTTAATAAATTCAGATCATAGTGGACAGATAGCACAGTTGGAATTCCGTCATTCACCCTCTTCGTTTAGTTTTGTATGTAGGCCTATTACGGCAAACCGCAAAGAAAAGTTTAAAGATAGTATTAATAGGAAGATGCCTGCATTATCGTATAATGATGGAAATGCAAATATACTTTATGAGAAGCTTTTTAATGTAGTGGAAAAGGAATTTAATGAGATTTTCACTAAGAAGACAATTAAATTAGATACTTCTAAAAGTAAATTCAGTGACTGGGCCACTCAAGGCATTTACAAAAGCAGAAAGAGGTTATATGAATTATATGATATCAAAGCCAATTCAAATGACCCTAAGTTAATTGAATATGTCAGAGCATACTCAAAATTATTCAAAAAAGTATGTGCAATGGCAAAATCTAATTATTTTAATGATAAGATTAAAAAAGCCACTAATAAAAGTAAAATATCATGGAAGATCATAAATAATGAGACTTGTAAAAATAAAACAAAAGAAAACAAGCTCTCTCTTATAATCGATGGCAAATCAGATGTTTCAGACTCTGAAGTAGCAGAAACATTTCAGTATTTCTTTTCTAGTATAGCAGTCACCACCACTAACAAACTAAACTCAAGCGCACATCTTGCTGCTTCTCTGCTCAAATCACATGTTGATGAATGCAAGACTACCTTTAAATTTACTCATATCAATTCTGATATAATTTTAAAAACATTCAAAGAATTGAATATGAAACCAACTGAGGATTTATGGGGACTCTCGGTAGACATACTAAAAAATATAATCATGCTATCGCACCCCATCTAGCTATGATATTCAATAAATGTGTTGACGACGGTGTATTTCCCGATATGATGAAATACAGTAAAATAATACCATTATTTAAATCGGGAGAGAAAAGTGACCCGTCTAACTTCAGACCAATTTCTATACTACCAGCTCTTAGCAAAATTTTTGAAAAAGTAATATTCATCCAGTTATTGTCTCATTTGAATTTGAATAAAATATTGCACAGTAAGCAATTTGGATTTACAAAAGGTAAATCCACTACTGATGCTGGAGTGGCGCTTATCAAGCATGTCTTTGATGCGTGGGAAAATAAGCGAGATGCTATTGGTATATTCTGTGACTTGTCAAAAGCCTTCGATTGCGTAAATCATGAAACGTTGCTTATGAAGTTACATCATTACGGTGTCTTAGACAACTCACTTAGTCTAATCAAATCTTATTTATCTGATAGGATTCAAAAGGTGAATGTCAATGGAATTAACTCTTCGGGTGCCCCTTTAGTTATAGGTGTACCCCAGGGCTCTATATTGGGGCCGTTGCTATTTTTAATCTACATAAATGACCTTCCTTACTATACTAAAGATCTATGTGAAATAGTGTTATTTGCTGACGATACATCCTTGATTTTTGAGGTTCACAGACAAAAAGAAAATGTTGACGACGTAAATAACACTCTCTCCCAAGTACTACACTGGTTCACTTCTAATAACTTAGTTCTTAATTCAAAGAAAACTAAATGTGTAAAGTTCACAATGCCCAATGTAAGGCCGGTCAATATTAATATAGTCATGAATAACGAATCTATTGAAATTATAAACTCCACAGTTTTTCTAGGCATCACTCTGGATTCCAAATTGCAATGGAGCCCCCATATTGCTTCCTTGGCAGGAAGACTTAGTTCAGCTGCATATGCAGTTAGGAAAATAAGGAATCTGACTGATATTGAGACTGCAAGACTGGTATATTTTAGTTATTTTCATAGTCTGATGTCATATGGTCTATTGCTGTGGGGGTCCGGTGCTGACATACAAGCTATCTTCATATTGCAGAAGAGGGCAATTCGCGCCATCTATGGCCTTAGATCACGTGACTCACTTAGAGAATTATTCAAGGAAATAAATATTTTAACGGTAGCTTCTCAATACATTTTTGATTGCATTATGTTTGTACGTAAAAACTTGCAGCTTTACTCGCGAAAATCTGATTTTCATAGCTTTAACACACGAAATAAACATAGGCTTGCGGTCCCAAATCTAAGACTTCATAAAATTGGCAACTCATTTGTGGGATTGAGTATAAAAATGTTTAATAAGTTACCACAAAGAGTAATTGACTTACCATTGCAAGAATTCAAATTTCATATTAAAAACTGTTTAATGCAGAAAGGCTACTATAATAAGGATTCCTGGACATGTTAATCTCCTCGGCTATTCTATTAAAAGTATAATTTGATTTTATAATTTTACTTTGATGGTTATCTAAACGATATAAAGCATTGTACATATCATACTGTTACTGTAATCTTAATAATATTTTTTATTATCAGAATGAAAATTGTAATTACTGATCATAATTTGAAAAGAGTGACTACTAGATGTCTGCAAGCAGGCGACAACGAATAGAAAATATTTTTAAGGCTTGTATAAAAGATAATATGTCAAATGAAGAAAAAACCTATCAGTCTACACACAACAACAAAAATGATTTATCGAGTGATGTCAAAACAACAGATCCAGTCTCTGAAGCTAAAACTGATGATTCTCTATTAATAATTCCAGCAATAACGGACGAAGAACTGAATTTTGCTATAGAGTCCATTTCAAATAGTACTTTTGAGGTCCCAGATACATTAGTGGTGGATTGTTCGATTCATATCCCACAAAATGATTTTGAAAAATCAGAACAGATATCAAAAGATCCATTTATTGAGAGTAAGGAAACAGAAAATAAGATAACTATAACTGATATAGAAACTTTCGAACAATTCATATCATAGTACCAGCAAATAGTTCACCAAAGCAAACATGTGAAACAGAGAACACAGTCAAAGAGAGCTGCAATATGACAGATGATTTTCAAATACCGTCTAATCTCCAAAACGATGTACTTGCTACATCACCATCAATATTTGAAAAATGCGTAAATAATATGGGAGAAATTATAACTAGCCGAGAAGTAACAATAGAAGAAATTGAGATAAGCTCAAATAATACAAAGGAATATTATATAGAAGGTGTAGAACTCACAGTAGAAGACAGAAACATTCCAAATAACAATGAAAATGATACTACAATTGATATAAGTTTTGAACATGAAGAAATAATACGACCAAGCTGCAAACACAAGTCAGAATTTTGAAGACCGAGATTTCATTCCTTCGGAATCACAAACTCCATTATTAGAGAGATCAAGTAACACAGGAAAGAGACCAAGAAAAGGACGTAAAAGAAAAATTGAAGACCAAAATAGAGATATTAGAAAGAAAAAAGCTAACAACAATGAAGATAATGTAAGTGTGACAGGGAAAACAGTACTATCTAAGGAGTTCAAAGAGAATGATTTCAGTGTCAGTGTCCAAAAAAATGCACTGAAAAATTGAGTGCAGAAAATCGTAAAACTGAATTTGATAAATTTTGGAAAGCAGGATCTTATGAGGCACGTTGTGCCTTATTACAGGGGTATGTGAAAGAGTATTATACAAAGAGGTCTTATACAGATAATTCTAGAAGAGCATTCACCAGAAAATATTCCATACTTTGAATACTAGCCAAGGAAGAATCGACATTGCCATAATAAAATACCGAAATAATGAAACTATTAATGATAAAAGAGGAGTCAAATCGGGAGGTAAAAATAAAATAACGGATGCTCAATTAACAGAAATAAAAAATTGTATTGAGGGTTTTCCGAGATATACTTCACATTACTGTAGAGATAGCGGGACTTCGAATTACTTAGCTCCCAATTTGAATCTTCCTATTTTATACCACCACTATTAAGAAAAAAACAATAATCCAGTTAGTTTTGCAAGATTCCGACTCTGTTTTATGAATGACTAGCGGCCGCCCGCGACTTCGTACGCGTGGAGTATATTATTGACACTTACCGTCATATTTTGGACAATCCACACAATATTTATTTTTATAAATTGTAGCCTATGTGTTATTCTGATGTATAAGCTATATTGTGGTAAAGTTTCATTCAAATCTATTCAGTAGTTTTTACGTGAAAGAGTAACAAACATCCATACATCCATACATCCTTACAAACTTTCGCCTTTATAATAGTAGTAGGATTTTAATCTTAAATTTAAGAAACCCCAAAAAGATACTTGCTTACGCTGTGACACATTTAAAGCCAATATGACTGGGGCAAGTTCTGAACAAAAATCCCTTCTCAATACACAACATTGGGAACATTTAGAACACTCATATTCTTTACGAGATCAGATGAAGAGAGATTTAGCATTAGCTAAATCAGACCAGTTTACAGAAACACTGACGTTTGATCTGGAAAAAACACACTCTCTACCAAAACTGCCCACTAGTGTTATATATTATAAAAGGCAGCTAAATTTATACAACTTGGGTATTCATTGTGGAAGTACTGGTAAAGGACATTTCTATGTATGGCTGGAGCATGAAGCAGGAAGAGGAACACAGGAGGTAAGATCATGCTTACGAAAATATATACAAGAAAACTTGAATTCTGTTGTCAGTCACCTGATTCTATGGTCAGATTCTTGTGGTGGACAGAATCGAAGTATAAAAATGGTTTTGATTCTTTTACATATTCTTCAAAATCATTTGACTTTAGAAAAAATTACTCTTCGATTTTTGCAACCAGGCCACACTTATTTGCCAAATGATTCCGAATTCGGAGACGTCGAATGTGTTTTGAAAACACAACTTCGTTTGTATACTGCAGATGATTTTATCGAAGAACTAACAAAGGAGGATTTCTTTTCCATAGAATCGATTCAAAACCAAATAACAAATAGAAAATGCGAAACCGCTCTTCACCCCCTCGAGTAAATGGGACAGGCTCCGATTTTTGAACTCGCTTCGACATCGTGTGTGTGTCACAGAAACTAGTTTCGTTCTAGCGACAATGAACGTACTCCGATCACCGACTGGAAGTGACACCAACATTGAGCGTAGTGACTTCCAACCAAAGGAGAATGGGCGGTTTCGTCCTATGTATTGTAACATTCCATAACCTATGTCATATTGATGATATTAAATAGCACTAAAAATTTTTGTATGGCGGTTAGTCTGGATTTTGTGCTAGGTAAAACTTACAACCATTTTTATGATGAAAAAAACCCGCTAGGCTACTGACTATCCCGGCTCCGACCGCCCGGCGCGCGCCTGTCATGGCGTCTCGCCCCGTCCTTTTCTGAGGCGTACGCAAGCCTCGTCCCGTCTCTTTTTCCTGCGTGTGCGCTGCTCGCGGTTGTTTCATCTTTACTTTATCAGTCTCCTCTCAGCCTTTCGTTGTGTTATGTGACCATCTCATCTGTTTACTACGTTACTACTACTAAGTCACGTCACGTCTCTGGCAGCATTTACTAATGCTATATTTTAGTAAATAATGAAGCAGAAACACCAAGAGCTTTAAAACGAACAGTGGGTACTTGCGCACACATTATGAGCATTATTTGGTACCTTGGTTGGGCAAGACACCAGCCAAACGTTTTGTTGCCTGCTACATTTTTGGATGACATAATTATAGATCAAAATTACTAATGGAGTAACTATTTAATAAATCATTATGTACCTTACATATTTTTTATTTAACGGTTTTCTACATATCCCAAGTTGTCACGAAGGCAATATTATGTCCCGAGAACTATGAAAATGGGACCTCCGTAATATAAAAAGTTTTATTTTACTTATGCTCGAATAATATTACCTGCATTGAATAATAAATAAAAAACTATATGGAAGTCATGACATAGCACAAGACAACATGTTTACACAAGTTGTAACTTGTTACAAGGGTTAGGACGGGTTCCATACAAAATCGCCCATTCTCCTTTATCGGAAATGCCCAGTGCGACAGTCTCTGCCATTACTTTCCGTAATAAACGTAAACATTTTGATGAAGACAATGCTCAGATCCAATGCCAATCATCTGATCTCCAGAAAAATATGGCTGAAATGATGTCACTCTTAACTTCATCTATTAGCGCACAGAAGGAAAGTGCTAATGAGATAAAAAATGAAATGGCAAAAATTAGTTGCGAAATTCAAGAAGTTAAAGATTCAGTGCGATCCCGAAACCCGATAAACCCTGGACAGCAAGTGGTCCCTCCAGAAGCTACGCTGAGGCAGCTAGTTTTAAAAAAAACGACATGTGCGTGGCCGTCATGACGGAGACACAAGCTGACATGACGCCGGCACAAGCCGAACAAATTCGTCAACTAATCGACGACAAAATAATGGAGACCTTACTAAAAGATCTAGACGCCTCCCTTCAAACCGAACCCAACGACTTACGGTTCCGGGGCAAGGCGCACTTCTCCGAGGGTGCGCTTAAGTACTGGTGTGAAGACGCCTTCACACTGGACTGGCTACACCGGACCGTAGACGACCTGGCATCACCGATAGAGGACACCAAATTGGTGGTTCTGCCCCAATCGGCCATTAAACCGAAAATGCCCTGCGTGCTTTTCGTCCCCGGATTCGTTGGCGACAACGAATTACTGAGGAAGCTGATTGCGAGGCAGAACCGCCACCTGAATGTGAAGTCGTGGACCATGACCCACGCACGCATCAGGGATGACCAACCGGGAACCAACCTTTTCTTCCGGGTGCCCAGTTCCGATGTTGAGGTTCTCAGAGAGACTGAGAGACGGATGTACTACCTCTCTGGGAACATCTACATCCGTTTCATGAGAGGTGGGCGCCCAAAGAAAGAATTGGAGACGGACCCTAAGACCGCAAACAACCCGACAGAGCCGCAGGACGAGATGGAGACAGCTCCTCTTGACGACCAATGTTCGGAACCGGACGCTGAAGCAATAGACTATGCGGAAGCGGAACCGACCGAAATGGACGCCAGCTCGCCCCTGCACAGGATGACATCTGAAGACGAATGCTTTCCGGAGGGGGGGGGGGGGGGGGGGGAGGAGCTCAGCGAAAGCTGTATCCACTCCTCCCCTTTGCGGAAAGACTAGAGTCATCCAAATTAACCTCCAGCACAGCCGAACTGCGTCGGCTTCTCTACGCAGAGTGCTAGAGACCAACCCAGACACCATCGCCCTAATCCAAGAGCAGTGGATTAGAAGGGGCAAAATACACGGACTCGACAACAGAGGAGGGAAACTAATGCTGGATACCTCCGTAATAAGTAATCCGAGAACGTGCATTATCATGCCCAAACATGTACCAACGCTCCTAATAAACGAATTCTGTTCAAGGAATCAAACAGCAATACGTCTCAACAACCCGAACCAAGATCAGGGTATTTGACTAATATCGATGTAGTAAAAAATATTGATACTTTACCAAAATATTGGTAAATAAGAACCTAAATAAGAACCTAAAGAAAAAATAGCCTAAATTTTCAGTTAAAAATATAACGTCTAGCTGGTTTTGTGAGCATTCAAAGTTTCATGGGAAAGTCCATTTTTTAAAGTTTATAATATAAAAATAATTATATCATTGAACTACCCACACATTAAACACAAACTTTTATTTTAAAACTATGTACATAAACGAAACATTTGATATAGCTACCAAACAAAATTTGCTAGACGCGCATACAAGATACGAGCGTGTGACGTCACATGTTAGTAGCCATTTGTATAGAGCGTTTTTGGGCCCGCGTAAAATATGTGCTCTTAAAGTTGTGATATCTCAGGTAATTCAAATCAGAATCAAATAATTCTTTCAACAATGTTTCTTAAATAGAGGGGTCTTTTGATTAAACACATAAAAAAAAAATAGTCAAGTACCCTACTCCCGGACATCGTGCTTGCATCCGTGTACCTGCCGGGTGACGAGGACGTGCCCACGCCCGAGCTCGACCTGCTGGTCGAGTACTGCGGTAAGGAGAAACTAGACCTTATCATAGCTACCGACTCCAACGCACACCATATGCTGTGGGGTAATGTCAAAACTAACAACCGTGGTGAGGAATTTCTTAATTTTATTTTTAGTCATAACCTCATCATACACAACAAAGGCTCAGAGCCGACGTTTGTAAATTCGCGCTCCCAAACAATTATTGATCTAACTCTAACAACAGCGAGGGCCTCAGATTATGTCAGAGATTGGCACGTTTCTAACGAACCATCCTGTTCAGACCACAGGTACCTAAGGTATACCATAGATATAAAATTACCACAACCTCAACCGAGAAGGCTGCCACATAGAACAGACAAATCTAAATTCTATAGGTTAGTCAGGTCTCAGGTAGGTAACCCACTCGACACACCAAACATTTTAAATACAACAGACATTGACTCTCATGTAAAGAAACTAACTGCCATACTTACAACAAGCTTTGAACAGTCATGCCCTCTCACCGTACCAAGACAAAGTGGAGGTCACTGGTGGTGCCCCGACCTTGAGAGACACCGACACAAAATCAGGAAACTGTTCAACAAAGCACAAAACAAACGCACACAGGCGGATTGGGACAGATACACCTCCGCCAAAAGACAATACAAAAAAACACTACGTGTAAGGAAAAAAGAATGCTGGCAGCGCTTCTGCACCAGCATAGAAAACAACAACCAAGCGATCAGAGTGAAATCCTGTCTATCAAAAGAAAAGGAACACTCGGTTGGCAGCTTGAAAAAACCAGACAATACATACACAAAAACCGATGCAGAAACCAGCGCGATTCTTCTGACAACCCACTTTCCAGGTTGCCAGATTGACACAAATCAATCATGGGAACCACACACGGAAAGGGATGCCGAGGAAACCGACTGGAATGTGGCAAAAAACGTAATATCAACAGAAAAAGTACTATGGGCAATCAAAACATTCCTCCCTTTCAAGGCAGCAGGACTGGACGGCATCTTTCCAGGACTACTTAAATGGAGCGGAGACATCATAGCGGACTACCTAGTCGCTATTTTCAGAGCATGTCTAGCCCACCGCTACATACCCCTGAAATGGAGGGAGGTCAAAATAATATTTATTCCGAAACCGGGCCGAGAAGACTATACCCAGGCCAAAGCCTACAGACCAATAAGTCTGACGTCCTTTCTCCTAAAAACTCTGGAAAGGCTAGGAGATAGAGAAATCAGAAATCACTTACAAAATACAAAACCCCTACACCAAAACCAACATGCCTACAGCGCAGGCAAATCAACCGAATCAGCACTCCACCACGTAGTTTTTAAAATTGGAAACTCTCTTGCCTCGAAGCAGCTTACCCTCGGTGCTTTTATCGACATAGAGGGCGCTTTCGACAAGACAAACTTTTCCAGCATACGTAGAGCTCTGACGAAATGTGGAGTGCCACCAACATTAATAGACTGGATAAACAACATGCTGAAGAAACGAGCAATACAAATCACTGTTAATTCCACCACACGTGGCATTGTGAGCAGAGGATGCCCACAAGGCGGAGTGCTATCACCACTTCTGTGGAACCTTGTCGTAAATGAAATAATCACAGAGCTCAACGACAGAAACCTCTACACAGTGGGATATGCAGACGACTTAACAATACTAATCTCAGGAAATTTTGAAAGCACCTTATGTGACCTCATGAGGAAAGCTTTCGGAATAATCGAGAACTGGTGCACCAAACATGAGCTCTCAGTAAACCCAACAAAAACCAAATTGGTTATGTTCACAAACAAGAGAGTTTTAGGACCTCATAGGCTCCCAGAACTCTTCAATACTCAGCTAAAACTAAAACACGAAGTCAAACACCTAGGTGTAATCCTAGACAGCAAACTGCTGTGGAACAGACATTGTGACCACAAACTAAACAAATCCACCATCGCCTTCTACCAATGCAAGCAAATGATTGGCAGGAAATGGGGCATATCACCACAAATAACACTATGGCTATACAAAGCTGTCATATGACCAATGTTGACTTATGGAGCACTAGTCTGGTGGCCTAGAACGGAACTCCGTTCCATGATCACCAGATTGGGACGCTTCCAACGTCTGGCCTTATCTTGTACCAGTGGCTGTATGAGAACCACACCCACGGCAGCCCTAGAGCTAGCATTAAACATAACACCTCTAGACATATACGTAAAACAAGAAGCGGCAATGGCTGCAGCAAGGCTTACGTATTTAGATCTCTGGGGGAAGAACCACAACAGTCCACACACGGCTATATTAAACAAAATAATCACCTACCAACCCCTTATCGCAGCACCATGCGACAGAACACACATTAGATATTTCTTTGACAAGTAATATATAATCCAATTAAAAGAGGAGGAACACGATGGCTCAGGAATAAATGAGGTGCGCATCTACACCGACGGATCCAAAACATCCAAGGGATCGGGCGCAGGCGTACGCTCCCTGGACCTCAACTTCAACATATACCTACCCTTAGGCGAACACAGTTCCATCTTCCAATGTGAATGTGTTGCCTTAACCGAGGCCGCGAGAGCAGTACATAGACGTGGCATCGAACACTACTGCATAAAATTTATATCAGATAGTGCAGGGTTTCTCAAACTTTTGGCACCACGTACCCCTGTTAAAATTTCCAGGTGACAGCGTACCCCTAACTCATTAATTGCCCCCCCCCCCCCCCAAAAAAAAGGAAATAATAAAATAGAATTAATACTATTGAAGAAAATAAGGTTTTTATTTGAAATAAAAGGTAAGAAACATAGTGCCAAAAGAAATGTCTTTTTAATACTAATGTGATGGATGTGCTTGTTTCTTGTTGCAAAGGGATTCAATTTTAGGTGTTATTTTGGTCAATTTTAACCTTAATTCTGACTCGGCATCAAGTCGATTTCTGTATTTAGTTTTTATCATGACCAGGTGTGAAAATCCACTCTCATATAAGTATGTTGTAGCAAAGGGTAAAAGGAAATTCACCGCTTTGCGTGAGAGTTCGGGATACTCTGACTGTCTAGCTGCCCAAAAATCTATCAAAGACATCGTTTTGAAATCAGCTTGAAGAGTTTCATCCGCGGACATTTCTATTATTGACTCCTGTTGCTTGATAGTCAAACTAGATATTATGCTCTCGTTCGTGACCGCAAACGGGTTACGAATCCAGCCATCTTGAGCATTATCAATATCCGGAAAATACCTTTTCAGTTCGTCGGAGAGCTGAGAGAGATGCAGAACGATTTCAGCCTTCATTTCGGAATCCACGGATAAGGCGTTCGTCGTGATAAATTCATGCAAAAGAGGAAAACATTCAAAGATATTTGATCTCAAGCAGGTTTTCCAAAATTCTATATTTTTTATAAGTGCGTTTATTTTGTCGTGCACAGTGAATATACTGCACGTGGATCCTTGCATAGAAGCATTCGTCTCATTGAGACAAGAAAAAATGTCAGCTAAATAAGTTACTCTTTTAAGCCATTTAAGGTTGAAGTCACTGTCTTTCAAAAATATATAGATTTCGTGACGAAGTTCAACAAACCGAGCTAATATCCTGCATTTTGATAACCAGCGAACTTCACAGTGTAGCAGTAGTGAAACATGTTCACTACCCATGTCTCGGCATAATAATGCGAAAAGTCTTGAATTTAGCGGTCGCGCTTTTATGTAATTGATTATTTTGACGACCTCTGAAAGCGCTGTTTTTAAATCATCAGGTATTTTCTTGCACGCCAATGCTTTTCTGTGCAACGCACAATGCACACTTTTGACTTCAGGAGCGAGATGTTTAATCCTGGATATTAGTCCAGATATCCTTCCTGTCATGGCCTTTGCACCGTCAGTGGATATGCCAACGCACTTTGTCCAATCAATGCCATGTTTTTCAATAAAATCATTAATAGTGTTAAAAATATCTTCTCCTTTCGTAGTAGACTCCAAGGTCTTACAAAATAAAAAATCTTCTTCACATTTATTTTTATACACATATCTAATAAACCCAAGTAAATTCGGTAATCCACTAATATCTGTTGATTCATCAACTTGAATCGCTTAATAATTATTTTGTAATTGTTGCGCGAGTTGATGTTCAACATCATGTGCCATTTCATGAATGCGACGTGCAACTGTATCATTTGAAAGTGGTATTTTATCCAACAGTTTCGAAAACTTATCTCACAATACACAACTGACCATATCTTTAGCTGCTGGTAAAATCAGCTCTTCAGCAATATTGTATGGCTTGCCAGTCTTTGCAATTTTATATGCCACAAGGTAAATATTCAGAGTTAGTAGCCAAAACGGTTTTCATAGTCTTTTTCGAAGAATCCAACTCTTTCTTCCAGTTATCAAGCCGCCATTACGTAAATGTTGTCGCGTACCCCTTGCCCTCGAATGGCGTACCCCTAGGGGTACGCGTACCCCTCTTTGAGAAACCCTGAGATAGTGCATCTGTACTCATGGCCTTGGAAAACAAGAAAACAAACAGTAAATTAATAGCTGAATGCCACGAAGCTCTAAACAAGATAGGATTAAACAATCAAATAACGTTACAATGGATAAAAGGACACAGCGGATCACTTGGAAACTACAAAGCAGACAAATCAGCAAAGAGGGGATCGGAAATGACGGTGGCCGGCCCACACCCACTCATACCGATCCCATTCTCGCAGATTCGTACATGGACTCGCCAGAGATCCGCTGACCTACAAAACAAACAATGGATAGAAACGAATAACTGCAGACAATCTAAAATAGCGTTACCTGCACTAAACAAACGACTCACAAAACGCCTCCTGAATCTCAGCAGAAACAATCTAAGAATAATGATAGGGACAATAGGGTAGTTGACTAATATCGATGTAGTAAAAAATATTGATACTTTACCAAAATATTGGTAAATAAGAACCAATAGCCTAAGTTTCATGGGCAAGTCCATTTTTAAAGTTTATAATATTATAAAAATAATTATATCATTGAACTACCCACACATTAAACACAAACTTTTATTATAAAACTATGAACATAAACGAAACATTTGATATAGCTACCAAACAAAATTTGCTAGACGCGCATACAAGACACCAGCGTGTGACGTCACATGTTGGTAGCCATTTGTATAGAGCGTTTTAGGGCCCGCGTAAAATATGTGCTCTTAAAGTTGTGATATCTCAGGTAATTTAAATCAGAATCAAATAATTCTTTCAACAATGTTTCTTTAATAGAAGGGTCTTTTGATTAAACACATAAAAAAAAATAGTCAAGTACCCTATTACGGGCCACTGTCCCTTAAATAAACACCTATTCACTTTAGGCGCGACCAACAGCCCTCTATGTAGGGGTTGTTTTAACACCGAAGAATCAGTCACGCACGTAGTCCTAAAATGCGATGCTGTGACAAGACAACGAAACGAAATCCTCGGATCTGCGAGGTCACTCCGCGAAGCCTGTGAAGATCCCAGGAAGCTTCTGCGCTTCTGGGCGGAGTTAGGCTGGCTAGAATAGCCAGGACACCACACGTACAATGGACCAGATAGGAGTCTAAGTGCGGATACAGGAGTCCACTTTACATTACATTACATTCAGTGCGATCTTCTGAACAGCAGATCAAAGATTTAGTCACGAATCAAAGTTACATTCAGGACGAAATACAAAACCTTAAAAATGTTACCCAGAATGCCGGAGATAAAATTGTTTCTCTAGAAACTGACTTGGAAGAAATTAAATTGCGATGCGATAAATCCTCGAAATCTTCTTACGATGAAATATTGGCCGAATTAACCGAGCAAAACATAAGACGGAAAAATGTAATCGTTATCGGTATTCCTGAACCTCATTCAACTGATACAAAAGAACGCGCTGCTATTGATAAGAATAAAGTACTAGAGGCTTTAAAAATATATTTGAAAGACTGTCCAGAGCCGGCCAAAAACATACGCGTGGGAAGATATAAGCCAGGAATAAACCGTCCAATTAAAGTTTCTTTTGAATCGGAAGAAATAGTGAAGCATATCTTACGCAGTAAAGGAGATTCGAAAAACAGTGAAATCAAAATATTTGCTGATCAAACACCATTCCAATAAAATCAACTTAAGCAACTGAAGGAAGAACTAAAAATAAGAATTGAAAAGGGTGAAGAAAATTTACGTATTAAATATATAAAAAACGTGCCTAAAATTGTAAAGAACTGGTCAAAAAAGTCCAAAACACAACAACAATCGACAATATCATAGAGGATAAAGAAACTACTACATATCAAGTGACAAATAATTACGATAACCTGATAACCAATACGCAATCGCTAAGGTTCTTATACGCTAATATTAGAAGCATCGTAACACCCGGCAAATTCGATGAATTGAAATGTGTTGTTGAGTCTTTCAAAAATAGAATACATGTGATTATTTTAACAGAAACGTGGATTAAATCGGACTCTGAAGCTAAAAGAATCCAACTCTCCGGATACACTCACTACTATCAGTACAGACAAGGTGTAATTGGTGGCGGAGTATCAATTTTTATCCACAATACTCTAAAACATTATGTAATTGAAGAGCTTGAAAAGGAAGAAAATCACAACCTGTGGATTCACGTGGATAAGTTCTCAATAGATATTGGTGCAATATACAAACCGGGTAGAACTGATGTTACTAACTTCCTAGAAACCTTTTCATTACAATTACACCAAAGAAAAAGGGCTGTGGTATTCGGTGATTTTAACCTCGATTTGCTAAAACCAGATTACTCTGTCGAAGCCTATAAAAATTCACCCCAAGAAAACGGCTACACAATAATCAATAAAATTTGTTCTGAGTACTGCAGGAAAACAAATTTTACTTTGCCATTGTTGAATCTTCGATGTCAGATCATAAACAAATCTACTTCGAAATAAAAAAGCACCAAATAAAACCTAAACAAAGAATGGAATATGAAGCAGTGGATTACAAAAAACTATACGACACATTTAAACAATTGAACTTAGAACACTCCATCAATATTTCCTACACAAGTTTTGAAGATAATAAAAAGCATTCAAGCTTGCAAAGTAAAAATGATAAATAGCCCGAAACAAGAATGGATTAATAAAGAAATAATTAAAGAAATCGACTACAAAAACATCTTATGGGAGAAACATAAACGCGATCCTGAGAACAAACTCGCTGAGGAAAAATTCATAAAGCAAAGAAATCTGGTTGCCAATAATATCCAAAAAAATTAAAAAGGACTATTACTACAAGAAATTTTCAGATTATAAAACCAAATCATCCAAGATGTGGAAACTGATTAATAACATCTGCAACTACAAAGCTAAAGACACCTTAACAATACCAAAATTGATAATAGGAGACACATTAGTAACCGATACCGAAGAGATCTGCGAGAACTTTAACCACTTTTTTTCAACCATCGGAGCTGAACTAGCACAAAAAATTCCCCTTCAGTACCATAATGACGGGATCCTCACTGTGGCAGGAAGTAATAAAAGCTATAAAAAACTAACGGCAATAACACCAGCCACGGTAGACGAAGTTATTAAAATTATTAATGATTTAGACCCAAATACCAGCTCGGGCATTGATAATATTAGCACTAAGAGTATAAAATGTTTAAAAACCTTAATTGCTCCAGAATTAACTCTATGCTTAAATAACTGTTTGGATCAAGGTATATTTCCTGCTAGTCTTAAAATCGCCAAAGTTGTACCAATACATAAATCTGGCAAAAAAACTGATCCCAGCAATTATCGTCCGATATCCGTACTTCCCATAGTGTCCAAAATTTTCGAGAAAGTTATTTACAATCGGATTGAAACTTACATTAACTCCATTGATTTCCTCTACCATAAACAGTATGGTTTCAGACCTAAGTCTAACACGTTATCGGCAACCGTAGATCTTGTCACGAAAATCAAAAATAATATCGATGATAAAAAAATCGCAATCGGTATCTTTATCGATTTAAAGAAAGCTTTCGACACAGTCTCCCATAGAATACTCTTAGGAGCTAAGCTAAACGACATTGGTATAACCGAGAAAGCTCTTGAACTTCTTAAATCATATCTCTGCGATCGTTATCAGATAGTCAAACTTTCAGAACATAAAAGCAATCCCAAATTGATAACTTACGGTGTTCCCCAAGGTTCGATTTTGGGACCTTTGCTCTTCCTGATTTACATTAACGGTGTAAGCACATTAGGACTAAAAGGAGACCTATCACTTTACGCGGACGATACTAGCCTCTTTTACTTCGGCCACAGAGTTGAATCACTCATTCGGGACGCGCAAAGTGATCTAAATATACTAAATTCAAACCTTCTAACAATAAATGTAGCCAAAACAAACTATATGATTTTTAGCGCAAAAAATAAAAAATACCTGATTTTTCTCCACTAAAAATTGACGATATGGTAATTAATAAAGCAAATAGCGAAAATACTTAGGACTTGAATTGGATAATCAACTGACGTGGAAATTACACTTGAAAAAAGTAAAACAGAAACTAATATCCTTCACTAGATTACTACGCGGAATAGTTCGCTGTCTACCACGAAAAGTCTGTTACTTTATTTACAACTAGTGGCCGCCCGCAACTTCGTTTGCGTGAACTTTATGACTCTTGACTTAAAGATGATTATTTAAATAGAATTTAACAAAAATATAACTTATTATAAATGTTCGTTTATAGGTTAATAGATTTTTATTCCATGACGGGATGTAAGTATTCTATTAAAGTTTGAATCTTATATTTTATCCATCAATTCTGTCAAAGAATGTGTATGCAAAATTTGGAGTAAATTGGGCCAAGGAATCACGTAGTCCCATGAACAAACTTTGAACCCCCTTTTCGCTCCATTAGGGGTTTAAGTTCGGAATATCCTTCCTTATAGGATCTCATCCAAAAATGCTCATCACATTTGACAATTTTCCATTCCATTTCATTCCATATTTGTTATAGTGTAGCTGGGCTCTTAGAAGTCCAAACCAGATGTTCCATGATCTTTGATTTTTTTTCATGGCATCATAAACTGCTCATCAATCTGAACAACTTTTGTTAAGGTGCCATTGACCTACCTCTTAGAGTTTAGCTGGGCTGTTGTGGTTCTACATCAAGGAGCCTGGTCTTCAAAATGTAATATATCCTATAAGTTGCCCTGATATTACAGCTATACAATAAAAAAAGTTTCATTCGAATTGGTTCAGTAGTTTCCGAGATTAGCGCGAACAAACAGACAAACAGATAAACAGACAAACAGACAAACAGATAAACAGACAAACAGACAAACAGACAAACAGACAAACAGACAGACAAAAATTTTAAAAATCATTGATTCATGTTCTGTTACTGTTTTTTAGTCGTCCTAAGTTATTTTGAGATAAATATCTTCAATGTACAGACACAGCTTTTTTACATTTTTATTATATGTATAGATTCCTTGGCTAAACCGCACATGAGGGGATGAGGGGATAAGCCTAATTTCAATAGGTCAAGGTTTCCTACACGTTTCAGTCCTAACCATAGTAACAATTTTTATAAACCCGATCAAAGTAATCAGGTAAAAACATTTGTAGTTTCAAGCAATAATAACAATAGGCGGAACTATAACAGCAGTAATAAGATTACTTTTTCATGCATTATTTGCAATGAGCATCATAGGATCTATGATTGTCCTACATTTAAGGCAAAAGGGATTAATGAAAAGATGATGGATGTAGTTAGGTACAAGCTGTGCGAAAACTGTCTTAGGCAAGGTCACGCTGCCCCTGATTGTCGCATGGGTCCATGTCGCGAGAGCGGCTGCACTCAGAGACATAATAGCCTACTACATCAGCCAACGTCGTCCTCTAGCCATCTCGTGTCTATAGACGAGGAGAGTGACGACACTATTATCAATAATTATTCTAACAATTCTATAAGTACTAAAAGTCAAGTTTTATTATCCACTGCTATGATACAAGTCTCGAATCCAGTTAGTCAGCAAAAGATTAACGTTCGGGCGCTTCTCGACTGCGGTAGTCAGTCTAGCTTTATTTCTCAATCATTTAGAAATAAGCTTGCATTGCAATCAAATGAAATTGATTCGCTTAAGGTCATTGGAATAGGAAATAAAGAGGTAAACAATGTTAATGAGAGCTGCAATATTAAAATGCAATCTATTCACAGTCAATTCAGTATTAGCTTCTCATGTCTTGTGTTACAACAATTAACAGGGCACTTGCCGAAATTGCCCGTCAATATAACTTCATTAAACATTCCAAATAATATTCAATTGGCTGATCCAATGTTTAATAAGCCAGGTCCTATAGACGTTATAATAGGCGCAGACCTATTCTGGGACATTTTAGGCAACAACAATATTCCTTAGGTGTCGATAAGCCTAGGTTAAGAAATTCACGGCTAGGATGGTTAATATCCAGTCCGATTCATTCGGGTGTCTCAAATAAAACAATTAATTGCAATCATGCTATGTTTCCATCACTTGATGACGATAATATTGATAAAAGGTTAACTAAATTCTGGGATTTAGAGGAAATTCCCCAAAACTCATTAAATAAAGGTGAAAGTCAATGTGAGATACACTTTCGCACTCATACTACTAGAGATAGTACAGGTAGATTTACAGTTGAATTACCATTAAAGGAAAATGTTGATTGCTCAGGAGATACGTATAATTTAGCTAAAAAACGGTTTATAAATCTAGAAAAGAGGTTGAATAGAAATCCGACCCTAAAGGCGGAATACATAAAATTTGTTAACGAATATCTAGAATTAGGTCATGCTTCTATACTAGATAATAATAGCTATTTAAATTCTGTTCCATATTATTATTTGTGTCATCATGCTGTTCTGAAGGAGGAAAGTGAATCCACAAAGCTCCGCGTAGTGTTTGATGGATCTGCCCCCTCCACCTCAGGCACCTCACTTAATAACGTTTTGATGGTCGGTCCAAACGTCCAGGACTCGCTGTTTGCCATCCTAATACGAGCGAGGCAACACAAATACCTTCTCACTGGCGACATCGAAAAAATGTATCGTCAGGTGATGGTAGACGACAATGATAGGAGTCTTCAGCGCATTTTGTGGAGGGAAAGGTGGCGTTTCCATCTACATTCACGATACTATTAAGTTTAATGTAACTGATCAACTGATTGAAAACGGTAACCATTATCTATGGATTAATTTGGAAAAAATGTCACTAAACATTGGAGTCGTCTATAAGTCTGATGGGGATTTCGAAATTGACACCTTTCTCGACATTTACTCATCCCAATTGGAGCAGCGTAATCGAACAATAGTCTTTGGCGACTTTAATATCGATTTGCTACAGAAATATCCATACGTTATAAAATACAAGAATGAAATGAAGGAATGTGGATATGAATTCTTGAATAATATCAATCAAATGTACTGTACAAGACAAACTGATACATCTAAGTCTATAATAGACCACATAAGCACCAATATTAGCAATCATAGCTTTAACTTATCGATCATAGAATCCTCTCTGTCGGACCACAAACAGTTGTATCTTGAAGTTGGAAAACTAGCACCAAGAATACCGAGAACAACCAAATATTTGGCGCTAGATTACGAAAAACTACGGAAAAAAACATTAGAAACCATAGACAGCATACAAGAAGATAATTACTATAGTTTAGAAAATAATATATTACAGAATATTGAAATTAGCAAAGTCAAGAAGACCAAAATTCTAAATCCACCACTTAATGACTGGATAAATAAACACATAATTAACACAATAAATTCCAGAAACCAACTATGGAAGGAAACTATAAAAAATCCCAAGGATGACAATTTGCAGAAAAATTATATAAATGAAAGAGATAAAGTAAAAAAACTTGTCAAGAAGTATAAAGAAACCTACTACCATAACCTATTCCAGAAAACATATAATCAACCTAAAAAAATGTGGGATGTCATTAACAACCTTGCTGCAAATAAAACTAAAACTGGTTCTGCTCCCTTAAGTCTTGTTGTTGACTCTAAAAAAATCACTGATGGCATAGAAGTATGTAATCTTTTTAACTCATACTTCTCTTCAATTGGTGCAGACTTGGCTAGTAAAATACCTTCCAAATACCACACTTGTGCAGGAAATACAACCAACAGGCAAAATTACTCACACAACATAACACTAAACAATATTTCACCATGTAGTCCAGACGAAGTAAGTAAAATAATAGATGACCTAAATATCAACACCAGTACTGGACTAGATGGAATTTCCACCAAAGCAATTAAAAGTATAAAAAGTCTTATCGTCGTGAAATTGGCAACTGCAATAAACACCTGTTTCGACCAGGGTATTTTTCCTGATTCACTCAAACTAGCTAAGGTCAGTCCTATTCATAAATCAGGCTCTCGAACAGACCCAAACAATTACAGACCGATATCCGTGCTGCCCGTAATATCAAAGATATTTGAAAAAATTCTATACAATCGTTTAAATGACTACCTAAATGCAAAGAACTTTTTTATTGTCGAGCAGTACGGCTTTCGCCCCAAGTCTAGCACATTAACAGCTGCCATGGACCTAACCACCAAGATCAAAACGCACATTGACAAACGGGATATTGCTTTGGGTATATTTGTCGACCTCAAAAAAGCGTTTGATACCGTTAGTCACCAAAAGCTAGTTAAAAAGCTAGCCGACGCAGGAATTCAAGATAAGGCACTAGATGTACTCAAATCATATCTACAAAATAGACAGCAGATCGTTAAAGTTGATAATTGGGTATTTGACTAAATTTTTTTATGTGTTTAATCAAAAGACGCCTCAATTTAAGAAACATCGTTGAAAGAATCACTTGATTCTCATTTGAATTACCTGAGATATCACAACTTTAAGAGCACATATTTTGGGCAAGCCCAAAAACGCTCTATACAAATGGCTATTGTATTGTGACGTCACAACGCAAACTCTTGTATGCGCGTCTAGTAAATTTTGTATGGTAGCTATATCAAATGTTTCGTTTAAGTAAATGATTTTATAATAAAAGTTGGTGGAAAATGAACGGGTAGTTCAATGATATAATTATTATTTTTTAATTTTATACTTAAAAAATGGACTTGCCTATGAAACTTTGAATGCTCACAAAACCAGCTAGACGATACATTTTTAACTGAAAATGTTGGCCATTGGTTGTTATTTACCAATATTTTAATAGAGTATCAATATTTTTTACTAAATCGAGATTAGTCAAATACCCAATTACGTGAGCAATTCTCAAGGTATCTCTTTTGGAATACCTCAGGGATCCATACTCGGACCATTGCTATTCTTAATCTACGTAAATAACATCAACACAATAGGACTAACCGGAAACCTCACATTATATGCCGATGACACATGCTTATTTTACTTCGGCCAATCGATCAATGAAATTGTCAATGATGCCCAAAAAGATTTGGACACACTAAATGAATGGTTTTTGCAGAATCTGCTCACAATAAACATACAAAAAACGTCATATATGGTTATATCCGCAAAAAACAAAGTTATACCCGAGTATAAACCCCTAAAGATCAATAAACAAATTATTAAACGATCTCACCAGGAGAGGTACCTGGGATTGCTCATCGATGACAAATTAAGTTGGATACCCCACATTGAGCTCGTGAAATCAAAATTAACGTCTTTACTGGGAGCACTACGGAAAATTACGCATTGTATACCGAAGCACATTAAATATACTATCTACAACGCTATGGTAAAATCCCACCTAGATTACCTTATTGAAATTTGGGGATCTGCAGCACCAACTAACCTAAACTCTCTACAGAGGACCCAAAATAGAATTATAAAAGTCTTGTTTCAATATCCTTTTCGAATGCTGTTCGTATCCTACCGAACATAAATGTAATTTTCATTGCGGCATCCCTAAAACGCAGGATGTCCGCTTCCGTGTTATTGTTATTATAGTGGCACTAAAAGAGATAGAGCACAGTCTCTTTATATAAGAAACTCTAAGATGGCCGGGTGATATAGAGCCGCCATGTGATCAATTTTTACATCTATACAGTTATTGATACGCCAGAGAATAATGCGTTGAAATGGTTAATAAAACCTCGCTAATTCGTTGCAGTAAAATAACAATACAATTAATACAGTGTCCATGTAATAACAGTAATACATCGAAGTGTTCAGCTTCACACGCCATGATTCGTACATAAACGGGGAAAATAATGATATAAAGTAATGAGAACATGCTCCACAGCAATTGGTAATAATTAACATGTAAGAATTAATACATAATTAATGAGAAAAGTGTACATGTGTGTACGAGTGAGTGAATAAATACACATACATGATTGGAAACAGTGTTTGTGATTGAAATATTCCTGCTAGCTAGCCCATTAGCCTGTCCATGATATGCCAGTAAGTACCTATACATAAGAAATACAGATACAGTCCACTTAAGCTCTAGATAGCACCACGAAGGTACATACCATACAGTAAGACCTAAAGAGACCTAGGCTAGGAATCCTATGATTCTACATCTATCCATCCATACAGCCACAGATTTCTACATGGTCCTATCGAGCAACGTGAGATAATTTAGCATATGGGCTGCTGAAAGGACAAACAATCAGGTGTCTGGTGCCAATCAGCCTTATCGGCAATCCACAAGTTTTTATTCAAGAAATATTGCTAACAAGTCTAGCCATACAGTATTTACGAGGCCGACATTCAAGCAAAGTAACAACGAGCGCCGATCAGCTATCTCGCCATTCAAAAAATTTGGCCATCAGTCTACGGGGTCAACATTCGAGAGAAGAGAATCGTCTCAGCGTATTCATACAGTTTCATCGGCATTATTATTTAATAACAATATCAATTACGTAATTTTCGTCATCCATTTTGTCAACAAACAGCAGCGCCATCTGTAGTCGAAAACTTGTACTACACGCATCGATTTCGTCCAATCAGAACAAACGTCAAGAGAGAAAACGTCAAACCTCAACCAATCACAGCGGATTACGTCATCAAGCGTACGCGCCGACCAATAGGACGCAAGCTGGGAGCCGACGCGTGGGCTGGTGCCGATTGGTCTGCAGCCGCCATTGTTTTACTATTTGTATACAAGGATTTTAGTTTAATAACAGTTTTATCGACTTTTTACGATTTTAATCAGTGAAACATGGATAAAAACGACCACGAATCCAAAGGTAATGACGATCTTTCTCTATTGCGTAATAAAAAAAGGGGTGTACAAGGTTGGATAACTCGTTTGCAAAACGAAATAGATGCGTTGTCGCCATCATCAACAAATTTGCCTCATCTAGAAATAATTGAAGAACGATTACGTTCTCTTTTTTCGAAATATGAAGATTTACTGTTTCAAATAATAGAATTAGATCCTTCACTTGACGATGGCGGCAAGGTTGAGCAAATTTACACCGATTCCATTGTGAAAATCAAACAGTTAGCAAAATTACTTCAGAATGATGTTCACAGCGATTCAAACACAAAAAAGGTTCCATCTACTGTGAATACTAAGCTGCCAACCATCACAATTCCGCCGTTTAGTGGCAAATATTCAGAATATAAACCCTTTATAGGTCTTTTCAATTCTCTCATACACAATAATGATAACCTAGACAATATACAAAAATTGTACTATCTCAGAGGATTCTTAAGGGGGGAAGCCTCAGATTTAATTAAAAATTTACCATTATTAGATTCAAGCTATGAAGAAAGTTTGCAAATCATAAAAGCGAGATATGACAACGAATTTTTAATAAAATCTGAGCACATCAACATGTTGTTAGACATCCAAACAATTACTAGATCTTCAGCTGTAGTTTTAAGACAATTTCTCACAAAAATAACACAAAATCTAGCCTCCTTAAAAAACCTAGGGGTCAATATCGAGAACTGCCCTGTAATCCTCACTATTTTACTCAGAAAATTAGATGTATTGTGCAGTAGGGAATACCAAATAATGTGTAGTCATGAAAAAAAGGAGCCTTCCCTTAATAATCTCATGCTATTTCTAGACGAACGAGCGAGGGCGCTGGAGAACAGCGGCCAACAACAACAACAACAACAACAACAACAACAACTTCAGTACCACCCGCTGAGTCCAGAGCACAAGGTGCTCGAGCGAGTCAGGGCACACTATCGCAATACAGGACAAAGAGTTCCCTACCCACCACAACACAGGTACAACAGACCTCCACCGCCAGCCACTATGAAAGCTGTCGAGGAAAAGCAGCCCCCAGCCGCTGTGGACAAGGCGATGGAAGAAAGTACTTCTTCTTCACCAAAGGAGCAAGGGCAGTGCATATATTGTAAGTCACAAACCCACAAACTTTTTAATTGTGCAAAATTCAAATTATTGCCTCCCTGTGACAGACTAAATTTTGTCACAGGCAGAAAATTATGCAAAATATGTCTAAATAGGCATGTTTACAAGTGTCGCTATCACTTCATATGTAACAAGTGCAAAGGAAGCCACAATAGTCTTATACATGTGGACAAGGCCGTTCATCCAGTCTCATTTTTGTCAGAGACAGATTGTACACAGGTACTATTGCCGACTGTACAAGTAAAAATCATAGCCGACGACGGCAGAGAAGTTATTGTTAAAGCGCTGCTTGACAGTGGCTCACAAATGTCTTTTATTACAAAAGACTTAATGCAGTTATTAAAATTGAATCCCAAACCCATAAAATCAAGAGTTTTAGGTATTGGCAACAATATAAGAAATTTAGATAAATATGTCACTATAAAATTACACTCATTAATCAAAGAATTTCAAATAGATGTGTCATGTTTTGTCCTTGATAGAATTACCACTATGTTACCTCAAGAAAAAATTGATATCTCCAAGATTGTGCTGCCCTCCAACATCAGCCTTGCTGACAAAGACTTCCATAAACCAAGTGAGATACATTTATTAATTGGTGCTGATGTGTTTTTTCAGATGGTGGAGACTGGATCGATGAATATAGGAAGATTGACCCCAGCAACAGACTCGAGAGATTGCGTTGCGTGCCCCCCAGCCACAGAGGCAGAGGACCACCACGCTTCCTCCCGTCACCTCAATCCAAGCCCGAATGAGCAGCCTAGTCCTTCACACATGCACAACGCAACAGCTCCAACAATACAGCTTTTGAGTACTCACTTTGGTCATGTCATAGCGGGGAAATTTCCATTTATGTTAAAGTCACAAAATCCAGTTTCTTTAAAATGCACCGATTGTAGAGAAATTAATGAGAATGTAAAAACATTTTGGCAATCAGAAAAGGTACCAGAGATATTTCCTGAAAAATTATCAGAACATGACACATGTCAACAATTATTCAAAAATTCAGTTAAACTTGAAAATAATCAATTTACAGTAGAACTACCCACAAAGTTGCCACTTGACTCCATTAACAGTTCATTGGGGGATTCATTTCATTTAGCATTGAAAAGGTTTCACAATTTAGAAATTCGATTACAAAAAGATTCTGCACTATCAGAATTATATACAAACTTTATAAATGAGTATTTAGATTTGGGGCACGGTTCCATTGTGGATATAAATCAATTTGATTTTGATAAAGATCCTTTATACTTCTTACCTCATCATCCTGTTATCAGAATGGACAAAATAACTAACAAATGCAGAACTGTCTTTGATGGAAGTATGAAAACAAATAAGAAAATCTCATTAAATGATTTATTACTCAATGGACCCGTGGTTCAAAGGGAACTGTTTGACATTTTAATACTTGCTAGAGTGGACAAATACATTTTTGTAACAGACATAAGGCACATGTTCAGAGCAATCAATATGAATGAAAAATATCGTTCTTTACAGAACATTTTATGGAGAGATTCACCTAATAAAAATGTACAGTGTATCCAACTGAATACAGTAACATATGGCCTTAAGTCTTCTACATATCTAGCCACTCGCTGTCTAGCAGAGCTAGCTGAAAGATACAGAGAACAATTTCCTGTAGCTTCATTTATTTTACATAACCAGACATATGTAGATGATGTCTTGGCAACAGCGCCATCTATTGAATTGTTATTGGAAGCCAAGGAGCAACTTTGTGAACTTCTTAAAATGGGGGGTTTTCAACTTCACAAGTGGTCTTCAAATGCAGTTGAGGTTTTAAAAGACATTCCCACTGATAAGCAATATTTTGATAATATAGAATTGCAAACGGATAACTTGTCATTAAAGACTTTAGGTCTCAATTACAATGTCAGTACAGATACGCTTAACCTTGCTTCACCCACGCCTGAAGGCAAAATT
The DNA here is from genome assembly GCA_014851415.1 of Cnaphalocrocis medinalis. NCBI lineage: Eukaryota > Metazoa > Arthropoda > Insecta > Lepidoptera > Crambidae > Cnaphalocrocis > Cnaphalocrocis medinalis. The sequence goes on along the minus strand of CM026274.1, from coordinate 9,014,567 downwards.
CCAGACACTAAACGTGGCATATTGAGTTATGTAAGTAGATTCTATGATCCACTCGGGATCGCTGGACCTTTAGTCGTCTGCGCCAAGGCCATATTACAAAAAATTTGGCAGTCACACGTTGACTGGGATTCTATCATTGACCAAGAGTTGAAAAAAGCATGGCATGAATTTTATGAAAGCTTAATTATTATGAAACCTATTAGCATAAACCGTCATGTTAACTTAGAGAATGCTGTGTGTATACAATTGATAGGCTTCGCAGATGCGTCTTCTTCTATCGCTCATGGGTGTTGCATTTACATTAGGGTGGTTGACTCAACTGGCAATGTCAAGGTTTCTTTGCTTTGTTCTAAATCCAGGATTAATCCCATTAATCAAAGCCTCACTACACCTAAATTGGAATTAAATGCTGCGCTACTGCTATCAAAGCTCAGTCTTAAGGTCTATAATACTTTATCTCTGAAAATTCACATAAACAATGTAATTCTATACTCTGATTCACAGGTCGTACTAGCATGGATAAAAACAGATATTTTAAAATTAAAAACGTATGTGGCTAACCGAGTTAAAGCGATTTCAGAGAACACAGCTGACTTCACTTGGGCGTACGTGACGTCGGAGCAAAATCCAGCCGACTGCTTGAGCCGAGGTGTGCTACCACACGAGCTGCAAGACCACCACCTATGGTGGAAAGGTAACAGTTTGCTTCACGAAAGTAAGTATGAAGTTCCATCTGCTATACCTACCTGTAGCATAGAATTGCCAGAGATGAAGGATACAGGAGTAGCTCATTCCATGGTTTGTACACCAGATAGTCAACCTCCTCTAAATCTAGACTTTCTAGACAAGTATTCCCAACTGCACAAGATGACTAGAGTTCTAGCATATGTTTTAAGATTTTGCAACAATATTCGTAATAAATCAAGCAGAAATACAAATAATTTCATTACTTCTCGAGAGATTGATGAGTCATTATCTTTGGTTATTAAATATGAACAACAGAAATGTATGAAAGATGTAATTCATTCTTTACAATGTAAGCAAAATGTTAATAATCAGCATTATAATTCTCTGTGTCCATTCATTGATGACAAGGGCCTGGTAAGAGTAGGTGGACGATTACAAAACTCCAATGTACCTTATGCACAAAAGCACCCAATTATTCTACCTAAAGGTTCACGTATCATACAATTAATTGTTAATTCAGAGCATTTAAAAAACCTTCATGCAGGACCCAGATTAATATTGTCTTCAATTAATCAAAAGTATTGGATCATTAATGCTATTAGAGAAATACCTAAAAAAGGTTATTCATAAATGTATAATTTGTTGGAAACTTAAGAAGCATGTATCTGAGCAATTGATGGGTAATATTCCCAAGGATAGAGTAAATATTTGTCGTCCTTTTCAAAAGATAGGTATTGATTTTGCTGGACCAATATCAGTGAAAATGTCTTCCTTACGTAAATCTGTTGTTGGCAGTGGTTACATCTGTGTGATAGTGTGCTTTGTGACTAAAGCTGTTCACCTAGAGTTGTGTTCTGACTTAAAAACGAGTACTTTTCTTGCATGCCTTAAGCGTTTTATATCACGCAGGGGACTCCCTAGCGACATCTATTGTGACAATGCGTCAACTTTCAAATGTGCTGATACAGAATTGCAAAAATTGTATAAATTACATAGTTCTAAGGAACATCAGTCGTTAGTACAGGCATTTAGCGCTGAAAAAGGCATCAATTTTCATGTTATACCTTGCTACTCTCCCATTGTAGGTGGATTATGGGAATCAAATGTAAAAGTTACTAAGTATCATTTAAAACGAACTGTACAAAGGTCATTACTTACATACGAGCAATTAAATACTGTATTATGTGAAATCGAGGCTATCTTAAATAGCAGACCACTTTTGCCTATTTCAAATGATGTTAACAATTTTTCATATTTAACTCCAGGACATTTTATAATTGGTACTAGTTTAAATTCATATCCTGAAAAAGATGTATCTGAAACACCTGTCAATAGATTAAAATTTTGGGAACTTTGTAATAATATGAAACAATCATTTTGGAAAGTCTGGAGCAATCAATATTTGAATACTTTACAGTGTAGACCTAAGTGGAAAAATGTAATGCCTAATTTAACTATTGGATCTTTAGTAATTTTAAAAGAAGATAACAGTCCACCTATGTATTGGCCAATGGCTCGAATAACCAATGTCTTTCCAGGATCAGATAATTTAGTTAGAACTGTAGAAGTAAAAACTGCAAATGGCCGATTACATAGGCGATCTGTTACCAAGGTATGTTTATTGCCTATAGAAAATTAATTGCAATTCTTGTATCAGCACAGGTGGGTGTAGCACTCACTAATATATTTTAAATTTTCTTTTTTATGTTTTCATAAAAAAGCTTAAGACAATGCATGCGTGGCGTTGCTGCAGATGGGTGCTGTCGAACCTAAAAGGTTGTTATTTTCTTATTGCAGAGCATGCCTCTGCAGCAACTACCTAGGACGTGCATTATTGTGCTGTGCTTCTCCTGAAGTACCTTCAAGACGGCCCTGAAAGATGGTGTCCGCAAATGTATTATGTATTATTGTTTTATGTATGAGTGAGATGAGCCACTCAACTCACTCATACATAAAATAAGCAAATTAAAATATATATCATTTATATTGTTAGTAAATTCATGTGTGGCGTTGTTATAAAGGGCGCTGCCGAGCCTAAAAGGCTGGTTATTTTCTTATTGCAGAGCGTGCCTCTATAGCAGCTACCTAAGACGTGTAATATTAATATTGTTGTGTTTTTCCTGAAACACTTTCAAAGACGGCACTGTAATATGATGGCCGCAAATATGCATGTAAGGTATCTTGGTAGATACAAGATGAAAGAGTCGATTTTTCTTTTCAAAACATGAATATACAACTGTATCTTAAATTCTTACTAGAATCATGTTAAGTTTTATGATATACAAAATGTAAAATTTATTCAAAAAATAATGCATGTTAGTATATAGTGTTATATAGTGTTTTACATTTATGAAAGAAAACAAAATGTAAAGTTCACTTTATTTTATTGCATGTTTACATAAGCGTTTTTAATGCGACGTCATATTATTATTAGATATAAGCTTAGTAATACATATTGACATAGTGCATTAAGCTATGATGTTGTAACCTGAGGAGAGCTTTCTTGTGTCATGATGTTCAAATGTTTCACATAATGTAAATTTTTTCTTTGTTCCAGGCCCCTAAGGCCTCTTGCATATGGTATCGCATGCTATCAATATTGCTCTAACATATAGTCATTTGTTTTGCTATATTAATATCATAATTAATGTAAGAACTAAAAATTTTCGAAAATATTCATTGTAAGAGCTTTCATTTACTAAGGTAGGGCATAGATGTCGCTACTTTCTTTGAAAATTGTGAACTTTGAGCATCGCGATGGAAGAAAGCACTTCAAATACAATGATTAGATAGATGAAGCTTTTAGAAAAGGCTTTTTGACTTGTAAATTGTCTTTTTTGCTGTGGAACATGTTCGTATCCTACCGAACATAAATGTAATTTTCATTGCGGCATCCCTAAAACGCAGGATGTCCGCTTCCGTGTTATTGTTATTATAGTGGCACTAAAAGAGATAGAGCACAGTCTCTTTATATAAGAAACTCTAAGATGGCCGGGTGATATAGAGCCGCCATGTGATCAATTTTTACATCTATACAGTTATTGATACGCCAGAGAATAATGCGTTGAAATGGTTAATAAAACCTCGCTAATTCGTTGCAGTAAAATAACAATACAATTAATACAGTGTCCATGTAATAACAGTAATACATCGAAGTGTTCAGCTTCACACGCCATGATTCGTACATAAACGGGGAAAATAATGATATAAAGTAATGAGAACATGCTCCACAGCAATTGGTAATAATTAACATGTAAGAATTAATACATAATTAATGAGAAAAGTGTACATGTGTGTACGAGTGAGTGAATAAATACACATACATGATTGGAAACAGTGTTTGTGATTGAAATATTCCTGCTAGCTAGCCCATTAGCCTGTCCATGATATGCCAGTAAGTACCTATACATAAGAAATACAGATACAGTCCACTTAAGCTCTAGATAGCACCACGAAGGTACATACCATACAGTAAGACCTAAAGAGACCTAGGCTAGGAATCCTATGATTCTACATCTATCCATCCATACAGCCACAGATTTCTCCAAATGCCTACTAATAAATTATACACAAAGACAAAATTATTTAATCTACCTCAACTATACAAATATAACACTTGTGTTTTCATCAAAAAAATAATTACTAAAACTATCAAAACTAACATAGAACTAAATATAAAAACTAATCCACGAAATCTTCGAAATAAACTTAAACTTAAAACAAACACACCACGGACCAACTATGGCAAGAGGACAATACTATTTGAGGGAGCACAACTTTTCAATAGTTTGCCACATGATTTGAAGGCCTGTGAATGCTTCGGCAGCTTTAAAAATCAGTTAAAATCATACATAGCAGCAGCTAACACTAGTGCATGATTTCTAGTTGTAATTTTATTTATTTAAATAACTTTTTGTATCTCATTTTAAGTGAAATGTAAATTTCTTATGAGAAATAAATATCTTTGAACCTAAAGTCAGTATGAGCCTTTAAAAACTTTAACTTTAAATACATTTACGTACGGTACAGCCAATGCTAGTTTTCAATCCACCAGATGTTTATGGCAATTAGGAGAAGAACAAGATGATGACGTCATAAAAACGGTCATAGGTACAAAGGGATTTTTATGTCGATGACTGTATTACAGGATCGGACAGTATGGAACAATTAATTTACATTCAAAACGCAGTGTCAAATGCTCTCAAGTTAGGTGGTTTTAATTTAAGAAAATTTAAAACTAACTGCCCTTCTATTTTTGATAACATTGAAATAAACAAAGAAGATCACCTTACTATTAGTGAATCGTCTAGTACACTCGGGCTCGAATGGACCCCGTCCACCGACACCCTACATTTTCCCATAAAGAAATTTAAAAATGATGAAAATGAAAGAATTACAAAGAGATTTATAATGTCTAACTCGTTCTCCATATTTGATCCCCTAGGTATTTTAAGTCCAGTTGTTATAAAACCTAAGTGTTTGTTGCAAAAGCTATGACGCGAAAAGTTAGACTGGGATTCTAGCGTACCAGAAGAAATAAAGAAGGAATGGATAAAATTTTCGGATAATTTACAGTATTTGGCTAATTTAGAAATCCCACGGTTAGTCTTGTGTGACTCGCCGAAATCAGTTGAAATGCATTCTTTCTGTGACGCCTCCCAGTCTGCCTACGGCGCGTGTATTTACATAAGGTCGGTGAGTCATGATAACGTTATCACCACCAGGTTACTATGCGCAAAGTCCAAAGTGGCTCCATTAAAACCGACCACCATACCACGACTAGAGCTGTGTGCGGCCCTACTCGCTGCAAAACTCACTAAATCCGTACTAGACGCACTTAGGTATAAACCTGATAAAATAGTACACTGGTGTGATTCCAGTGTGGTATTAAGCTGGATCAAGGGAGATCCTACAAGATTAAAATTATTTGTAGCTAATCGTATAAATGAAATAATAGAACTTACCTCTCCATCCGCGTGGAGATACGTCCCCACCGATCTAAATCCCGCCAACTTAATATCACGGGGGGTTGATGCTAAACGTCTAATTTCTATGACTCAATGGTGGACAGGTCCTAATTTTTTGTCTAAAAATGAAATTGAATGGCCCGTGTTACAGCAAAAGGACACGGAAGTATTGCCAGAATTAAAAGTACATTCTGCAATAATAAGTAAGGATGTTATTGATTTCGAAAGATATTCATCTATTATAGATATATATTATAGATATATATATATATATATATATATATATATATATATATATATATATATATATATATATATATATATATATATATATATATATATATATCATAGATTGCAAAGATCATTTGCGTACGCGCGACGATTCATTCACAATCTTAAACATAACAAACAGGATCGGCGCGTAGGTATCACCTGACGAGTTGCGTGACTCATTGCACTCGCTATGCGTTATCGCCCAGCGGCAATCATTCCCTATTGAATACGAGCTGCTCGCGAACGGTAAATCTATAAATAGCAAATGTAAGATATTATCTTTATCACCATTTTTAGATAACGAAAATTTTATTCGTGTAGGTGGTCGCCTAGATGCGTCGTGCTATAGCTATGGTAAGAAGCATCCTATATTGCTTCACGCTTCACACAGATTAACTAAATTATTTTTTGAAAGGGAACATATAGATAAAATGCACGCTGGTCCACAGCTATTGTTAGCATTGGTTAGGGAAACAATGTGGCCAGTCAACGGTCGTCATTTAGCAAGACGTACCGTCAACAACTGCGTGCGATGTAGGCGGTTACGAGGTGTTACATTAAAACCTTTGATGGGTGACCTACCACCACAGCGCACAGATCCAGATTATCCCTTCTCATCTGTTGGCTTGGACTTCGCCGGCCCATTTTATATACTTAATCGCAAGGGTCGCGGATGTCGTTTGATAAAATGCTATTTATGTATTTTTATTTGCTTACGGTACAAATGTGTGCATTTGGAGGCCGTAAGTGATTTGACAAAGGACGCATTCTTAATGACGCTTAGGCGATTTATAGCACGTCGAGGGAAACTAACGGAAATGTTTAGCGATAATGGTACTAACTTTGTGGCTGCCGCGAAGGAACTAGGATCATTTATAAAACATACGCAGGTGCATATATCAGAGTTCGCAAGTCAGCAATCAATTAAATTTAAATTTATCCCGGCATTCACTCCTCATTTCGATGGCATTTGGGAAGCTGGGGTAAAATCCGCTAAACATCACATAAAACATGTCATTGGCAACAGCCATCTTACCTACGAAGAAATTTCTACGTTGTTTGCACAAGTGGAGGCGATTTTGAATAGTCGTCCCTTGTGCCCTTTATCTTCCAATCCTAACGACCTCCTCTCCTTCTCCCCAGGACACTTCATCATCGGGAGGCCGCTAACTGCTGGACCGGCACCCAATCTATTGGACTTGAAGGAGTGCCAGCTGAAACGCTACCAGCGCATTGAAAGATTGCGTCAACATATCTGGCAGAGATGACAGAAAGAATATGTGTCCGAATTACAGCAGAGGGCCAAATGGAAGGTCAATGCAGGAAACTTAAACGTCGGAGACATGGTGCTCCTGGCCGACGACAACACACACCCTCTCGCCTAGCGACTCGGCCGCGTGACTCATCTCATCCCCGGGTCCAAGGGTACATCGAGGGTGGCAGACGTCCTCACGAACAAAGGCTGCGTGCGTCGGTCATTGGTGCGGCTCTGCAAGCTACCGACGGCAGAAGAATTGAAGAGTTGAAAGTGACCTTTCAACGGGCGGGAATGCGTCTTTCCATTCTGTACAAGGCCAGAACGCAGGGGTGTGTAACTAATCGCGTATAGATTGGAAATCACTTTTTTACTAAGGGTTTCCAATCTATACTAGACTAGAACGCACTTACTCACGTATACTTCGTAGTCACAAAACTTAACTAGCTTGTTCCAAAATGTACAGTACCAGAACGCATACGGACTAATCGTGTATAATTTGGAGTAAGCGCGCAATAGTTTAGATTCCAATCTATACGCGAGCAGTTGCATGCGCCTAATTCCTGGACATATTTGCGTCCCATCCTAAACATTGCATCATCTTTCGGCACGCGACAATGTTTTGATTAGTAGTTTATTATTGTTTCTGCATAATTAATTACAAATATATGGTAAATACACTGAAATAATTATTTAAAACGTAAAACTTTTACATGCCAGCACTCTTCTTTTAATAAAGCCAGTAAGGCGCGACAGAACCGAGTAAGATCACGTTACGAAAAGCTAGTCTTTTTAACTGAGGGAATGTTGAACGTACGTACAATCCAATTCGTATTTGTAAAATTAGAAAAACTTTCAATGAATGCCTTACAAAATCCAGAATAATCTTCATTATATTCTCCCAACTTGCACTTGATAAAATCAATTTAAAAATTTCTGAAGATTCGAATTCAAACAGCTCTTGTTTATATTCACCTCATTTATATAACGTAGTAAAAACTCTTCTAGACTGTATTTCGTCACCATTTTTCATGTTTTAAATAACTATTTCAGTGTACCATATATTTGTAATTAATTTTGCAGAAACAATGATAAACTACTATATTATAATAACTAGTTTATTTATTTAACCTTACACTAAATAAGCTCATTTATCATTTCTGCAACGTGTAAAAAAAAATCATCATGTAAGCTTACAAAAAAAATCAGCTGTTTCATACATTCTCCTATACTCTCTAACTCTTGTAAGGCGTAAATGATGTAGTATAGTTTGGAACCAGGACGCACGTTATCACGTTACAAACTATACACGAGCAGTACGCAAAATTCGTGTATACTTTGTAATCGCACTTAAAAACATTATTACAATATATACACGACCAGTTTCCTATGGCTGCGTTTTGGCCTTGTATAGATTGGAAAGACGCGGCGGGAATATGTCCAGGCTTACGTAAAGCCTGTCGGAATTTTGCAAGCAATTAGTTGCACCTTTATATAATTGCGTAGACACGTCATAGCAAACGATATTTGTCTCGCCATCGACCAAGTAGGATCGTTTTAAATAAATTCATTATTTCACACCTAATTGGGCTTTAATTTGCACACCATACATCCGCTAAAGATATAACATTGACTATTTGCTGGAGATCTGGGGATCAGCTGCTAAATCTAATCTAAACACTGTCCAAATCGCACAAAACAAGTTGATTAAAACACTATTCCATTACCACAACCTTGGTCTTGGGTTCACACAAGATGATTAGCCCGGCCCCGGGGGAGATAGAGCTCCCTTCTCTATCACCCACCGGGGTAATTCCTGTCCGGCGCGTCCACGTCGCGGGGGTGGGCACCACTCACTCTAGTAGGCCAGAGTGGGTTGGTGGCCAAGTTCGGATAGGGACCCAGTTCTGCGGGGTTTAATGCAGATCCCGTGCCCAGGGTTACGGGTGAAGACCTCAACGGCTGAGTAGGCGGAGATGGAAGGCATCGGTACGGCGAATCAGGCGGAAGAGGCAACGGATCTGGGGTACCGTAGGCGACATTAAGGTTCAACCTGAACAAATCGGCAACCTCTGCAACCAACCTGGCTCCTCACGTAGTGACTCGTCATTCCTGGGGATACAGTCAGAGAGGTCGAGAGAAGTACATAGATGATGGGCAAGTCTATGTTCTTACAACTGCGTCCCAGGCATGCAGCGCCTGTGGAGAGGTCACTCCACCCGCGCCCATCTGGTGCGGAACACAACACGGGGAGTCGCAGTCACCGGTGATAAGCCTTGCGCTAATAGGCGTCTGCGCGGGCGCCAGGGGTGACTCCCGTCGGTAGGATAGTCCATCGTGGCTAATTGATCAGTTACCGCCTGCCTAAGCTGGGCAGCCCCCGGCCAATAAGGTACTGGTCCGCCTCTCATCTTGCGCTCTTATAGGTGTGTAGAGCAGCAAGCGTGTGACAGCGTTTGTGTAACAGGATGGGTTTTCTTGCACCTAACAACAAGAGAAATAAATATAAATATTATAATCACAATTCTAATTGCAACTAAAATGACAAAACTGTTACAAAGTTTGCCACATGGAACGTAAGAACCATGCTACCTGGTTCCGAAGACGTGATGTCAACTGCTAACGCCGACGGTACACAGGATCTCAGAAAGACCACTATCATAGATCGGGAACTTCTTCGCCTACGTGTTGATGTAGCTGCTCTACAAGAAACTCGTCTCCTGGATGAGGGCAGTATACGGGAAGATAATTACACCTTTTTCTGGAAGGGGAAAAATGATGGCGAAAGACGTGAACATGGTGTTGGCTTCGCCGTCCGTAACTGCTTACTCGGTTGTATTGAGACGCCTACTTGTGTGTCCGAACGTATTATGCATTTAAGGCTCATAACAGACTCTGGTCCCGTCACCCTCATCTCAGCATATGCTCCAACCCTTAAAGTTCCTGCTGACATCAAGGATAACTTTTACGAAGATCTGCGCAAGTGTCTGGAGGGTGTTCGTGGGTCTGATAAACTCATTCTTCTCGGGGACTTTAACGCGAGATTAGGCAATAAGCACCATGACTGGCCAGAATGCATCGGGCGCCACGGTATCGGCAGCACAAACGAAAACGGTCAGCGCTTGCTGGAGCTTTGTGCCTCTTTCTCATTGTGCGCAATAAACACCTACTTCAAGTGCAAACCCATGCATAAAGTGTCATGGAGGCATCCCCGCTCAGGTCATTGGCACCAAATTGACTTTATTATCACGAGGAGGATAGACTTACGTGACATCTTTAATTCTCGCACTTATCACAGCGCTGACTGCTGCACTGACCACTCTCTAGTGATGGCAAAAACCCGCCTTACTCCCAAGAAAATTCACTCGGCGAAGTATGTTCCCCGTAAAGTTGCACTGAACACCGCAGCCATGCGCGATGAAAACCTCTACAGGGAACTAGATAAGCTGATCACGGAGAGCCTCACTAGTGATATTTTGGACCAAGTATCCTCTGCTGAAGACATGTGGCGGGGTACAAAGAAAATAATAGCCGAAACGGCTGAAAAAGTGTTTGGCAGGAAGGCTAAGAAGGTTGACGATTGGTTTGCTGAGTATGAACATATTATTCTTCCATTAACAAAGGAAAAGCGAATAGCTCACATAAATACCTTGAATAACCCCAGCGACCCAAATAACTTACTTATGTATAAGGCAGCGAAAGCAGAGTTGCAATACACCAGCCGTAAATGCGCTAACGAATACTGGACCAATTTATGTCAATCAATTCAATCCTGCCGGGACGTGGGCGACTTTAAAGGTATGTATCGGGGAATAAATACCGCAATTGGACCTACTAAACGAAAACGAGCTACAATCAAAGACCTTAATGGAAACCCGATCTCGGATAAGGAAAAGGTGCTTGAGAGGTGGGCACAACACTACTCGAACTTATATTCACAAGCGGTTGCCTTACAGCCTGACGCATTGTCCTCTCTCGTACCTAGACCCCCGGTAACTGTACTCGACGAGCCACCGACGAGCGATGAATTCCTTTCTGCTATCCGAAGCCTGAAACTAGGGAAGAGCACAGGTCTTGATAACTTACCAGCTGAACTAGTAAAGCTTGGCTGTGTTTCCTCTCCTCTGTACGCTGTGTTGCTGCGCTGTTGCTGTGATGAGGAATCCATCCCCCAAGATATGAAGGATTCAAAAATAATTACCCTATATAAAGGCAAAGGAGACAGGGGAGACTGTAACAACTGCAGGGGTATATCCTTACTAAGTGTTGCGGGAAAGGCGTTTGCGAAGGTAGTATTGCGAAGACTGGACAATTGACCTGGCTGGCCGATCGACCAACGATATGATTTTTACTCTTCGGCAACTGCAAGAAAAATCCCGCGAACAGCAGCTGTCCCTATACATGGCTTTCATTGACCTTAACAAGGCCTTTGACACTGTTAGTAGAGAGGGGCTATATGAAGTATTGCGCATAATTGGATGCCCTCCGAAACTTCTAAATATCGTTAGGGCCTTCCATGATAACATGAGGAGCTCAGTAATGTTTGATGGAGAAAAATCTGCTTCCTTTGGCGTTAACCGTGGTGTCAGGCAGGGGTGTGTACTGGCTCCTACCCTTTTTGGGTTTTTTTTTATCTGCACTTCTTCTCACTGCATTTGAGAGCTGCAATGTCGGAGTACATCTGCATACTAGGAAAGATGGAAAACTTTATAATATTAATCTGCTTAGGTCTAAAAGTAAGCGTCTGGATTTAATTGCCAGAGAACTTCTGTATGCAGATGATGCTGCACTAGTTGCGAACTCTGAAGGTGATCTTCAAGAATTGGTGACGAGATTTGGAAACGCTTGTCGCTTGTTTTCTATGAGCGTAAACACCAAAAAGTCTGTCATTATGGTGCAAGGCGCACACCAAGTAGGGTATTATTGGGCATTCTACTTCACTTTTGGTTTTCAAAATCGCTCACTTCGTTCGCTTTGTCTGAAAACCAAAAAGTGAAGTAGAATTCCCAATACATTTTTGAAAAACCAAATGTGAATTAGAATTCCCAATGTGTTTGCGTTGATTGGTTTCTCAATTCTCATCACTGTCTGTCCACCCGTTAATTTAAGCGCCTAAGTTGAGGAAAGTATCATTCGTCGACCGGATGCAATGTTCGGTCACTTGTTGATGGCACTTTAAAACGACAATTCCAATTGAAATGCGTTTGCGTCGATTAGTTTTCTCAATTCTCTTCACTGTCTGTCCACCCGTTAATTTAAGTGCTTAAGTTGAGGAAAGTATCATTCGTCGACCGAATGCAATGTTCGGTCAGTTGTTGATGGCACTTAGAAACGACAATTCCAATTCAACAAAAGCTGGAGCATAATGGATTTACGTCCCCGGACTGTTGTGACTTCGTTCTCAATTCGATTTCAACTTTACAGTCCGGAGACTACCAGTTTTTGGTTCGTGTTTCATTGTTCATTTTTCGTCTTTCTTTGTGCTTTACCTCGTTTAGCGTTTCTTACCAAACTTGGTGAGAGGAATCTTGCTCTGAAAGTTATATACCCAGTTGATCACTCCGGGTAAATAATCAATCATCACAGACATCTCAGATAATCACCTTAGACCTAGTAAACCGGTTTCAGAGTGGCGCCCTAGGCTCCTACCAGAGTTTTTCGGTCTTAGGTGACATCCACTAAATCCATGTTTCAATTTTGTATATATACAAACTCCAAACTAAAACTTTGCCATCGCGATGCAGGTTTTGATTATGTCATCTTATTTCATGTTAACGTATCTAACCAATTTATCTAGACATTAGCGCCGTAAGCATAACACGGGCGCTCGGTGTCTCGCATAACTGGACATTAGACCCGCGGCGTCGTATGTCAATACGAAACGTATGTGTAAACAACGCTGGATACCTCTATATCGTTTAGCTAAATAATGTTTTGTTGAAATTAAAATTTAACTTTTTTTGTTTTCTTAATTCGGTTATATCTAATAGAAAAACAATTTAAAAAGTAGGATAATGTAACAATACCCAATCATAAGTAAAAAAAGAAATAAAAAAAAAATACTTGAGGGAGGGTTTGAACTTGGCACCTCCGAATCATCATGAATTATGGTGCATGTAGGTATGTAAGCCTTTCAGCGTTAGAGAATAAAAAAAAATACTTACATAGGTACCTACTTATCAAATTAATTGGACGTACATACATACCTAATTTATTTATTTACTTTTTAACTTAATATGAATATAATTTGTGAAATCATGTTCCCGCAATATATTAATTGTATCTTTAAAGTTATCAATAAATTAAACTAAAATATTATTATACTAACGGCTTGTTTGATCACTAGAAATAACCAGTGATCATTTCGCTGTTTTCACGATATACCTTGTGGACAGAATTATTTTCCTCAAAATCATAAAAAGTAGGGTGTGTAGGTATATTTTGGAAAATGCTTCTTTTGGTTAAAATTTTATGATAAATACTTAAAAGATGATGAGCATATTCTGGCGCGATCGGAAGGCAGGTGAAAACGATTAACGAATTATGCATACAATTCAAGTAATTCCTACGCAATCACTATGAGCAAAGCACGATGCCCAAAAATGGCCATAGCACGCCCATAAAAAAGATTTTGGTTAAAAATTATGTTTTTAATTATTTTTAATGGTCAACATACTCGTTTTACCCCTAAAGTCCAAAATAATTTATCACACTAAATAAGTTTTGAATTGACCCCACTAACACAGGAATCATTCTTTTCCTGGAAGTGCAGAGCCGAGTTGCCATTTTAGAGCCAAACGTCAATTAAATCGATTCTTATCGATTAGAGTACGCACCACCACTCAAGGGGGCGGATTTTTAAGGATCTAAATAAAAGTACCTAAGGACGCGTCCTTAGGTATATTTGGCGTTATTTTCTTTATTTATTCAAAATAGAACAATTAATAGCAGCTCATAATTTCCCAAAATGTCAACATGCCAAACGTCAATAGCAGCCTAACTGCTATGTTTTTTTCAGTGAGTGAGGGTACTGGAGACTCAGCGGGGGTTTACCATACTTGAGAAAAAGAGAGAGGTTACCGTCTTTCGCGCTTTTTTATCCAGTGTCGTGACAGATTCCTTGCTTCACGCTTGCGGGCCAGTATGGCGATGCCAACGGATAGGATACCCTGAGGATACTTCATCCGTTGTCTACCGTTGGCTACCATTTTGTTTACCACCAGGCCGAATGGAGTCAATAAAAATAAAAAATAATAATAAATAAATATCCAAGGACACCAATTAGGTACACAAAAAACAATATGAATGTATTTTTTTTAATAATTTGAAACAATCGATATTGATTACTGTTTTATTTATTCAATAGGTATCGATTGTTATATTTGCAGTGGCAACTCCACTTACAATACGTCAAACGTCATTTTACGTAAATTCACGTTAGCTCTCGAGTTTTGAACTTTTGAAATTGAGTATAATATTTTTATTAAGTAAAACAACGAATTTGCATAAAAATGGACTCCGGTGATCGATCTAATCCTGAAGACCTTGGCTTGAACATGGATTCCGCTCCCGCTTCCTCCGCAACCACTCGCCCGCCATTATTGCTGAGGTGCAAAATCTCATTCAAAGATTGATTAATCAGTGGTAAATAATTATCGTAATATCTTTTGATTGTTTAACAATTTACAGTGGACAATATGATTGTATTATATGGGCTTTTTCATTGCAACAGGTATTAACAAGCGACGACTTAAAGTATTAAGGTATTAACAAGAATTATTCTTGCTGGACAGCAGCTTGGAGTGAAATAAGACAGCCTACTTCTGCAGATCAACAAAGTGCACCAATTGTTGGTCATACACATGTATGCATCTCCTGTGGACGGTACTTTTTAAGAAGATCACACACATTGACAAATACCACAAGTCGTGTGGATGGTATTAGGCAAGATATTACTCGTCAAATTGCACCTCGTGAGGTAAGTTTTTGACTTTATTAAGGTTGCATTTATTTGTGTTGATAAATCTGATCGGTGTTGATCTTGATCAACAGTAATAATACAGGTTGTGCAGCAATACAACAATACTGTTGCAATTGTATTGTAGGCCGTCGAACTGTGGGATGCTGTGCCCACGTCTTGTCGGTGATCTGGTATTTGGGATGGGCTCGCCATGAAAGTAATATAGCTGTACCTGCGCAATTTCTGGATGACGTCTTAATTGTTTATGACGATGAATAAAGAACGTTTTTTAAATGAATTTCCGACTTTTACTTATCTGATGATTACCTCACAACAATAATTACATTATATACTATATTTTACGCATAAAATTATTGGTGTGCGCTTTTCAGCCAAAACTATTCTGAACTTTGGGCATTCCCCTTTACGTCCTATGTGCACTTTCTATGTGTTTACTTTGTATAATCTACCGCTGTAGTTTGAACGCTGGTTGAGACGCAAGGGTCGTCGGTTCATGATAATGTACCAATGTGATGTTGTGTAGGTATATATTTTCTTGTGCGATGGTAGCTTAGTGGTTTGGAACGCGACTTCCATGCGGGTTCGGGTTAAGTTTCTAGCATGCACCTCAAAACAAAATACATTGATTAATTGATACTTTGTATTATTTTTATTAAAATAATTTATTTATTAAAATAAATCTATACTTCTTAAGGATTCTTAACGTAACTAAGAATGTTGCACGTGCAGTGACGTACGTAGCGACAGCTGCTCCGCGCAATCCCAAAACGTTGCAATATTATAATAACACTCTCAATACACATACCTAAATGCATCGATTCCTGTATCTTTAAAGTTAATGAAACTAAAATATTATGGAACTAATAGCTCATCTGATCACTAGAAATAACAGTGAGCAGACCCCAAACGTCCCCAAATTTTATTTATTTATGTTTCAAGCAAATAAATGATTACTGATTTCTGACGATGTTGAACACCCCCATATTAATTTAAATTTCATATTTGACGACCTGTAGCACAGAAGCTTAAGCGTTATGACATAAGGTCGCGGGTTCGATCCCCATACGAACACAAATGTTTGTTGATGAAACGGATTCAGAGGTTCTGGATGATTATGTAACCTTCGTTGTGGTGAGAGAACCGCATCGTCCATCATGCTTCGAAATTACATAGGCTATCTAAGTTATGTGTCTAAGGGTGGTATCTAAGTTAAGGATGTAATTTAGTTTTCTGTTGATTGTACAATAAAACTCGACTGACCGGACTAATTGTTGTTGATAGGCATTAGGATAACCGAAAATCCTGATATTCGAATGTATCAGGGATAATGTTATGTATGTATTTATTAAAAATAACAAATAAATATCAACGAAAATCAATGTATATCCATTAAACACAACGTTTCGTTTTCGTTGATATTTATTTTTAATTAACACTTAATCATGGATATACATAAATATTTACTTAGTGTACATAGGTGCATAATACCAAACTTAATAAAATATAGTTGCTATTTCTAAAATTAAATTTTTCGAAATATTCATAATTTTCTTGACTACGCTGTGACAAGAATTGCAAGTATTAACTCAACTATTGGTAGGTAGTTCAGGCCGATGGATAATCCTAATGTCAATACCTAGTCCACACCTCAATGCGGTTCCTGGTAAGTAACTATGGTCCTTCAGTATCGTACTCTATAGGAGAAAAACTCGTCAAGATGCCAACATGGTGTTATAAGACCCTCCTATGAATAAAGCAAATAAGCAACGACCCTTAATCCCCAGCAGTCCCTCTATTCTTAGTAGTTACATATAACTTGGTTGCAGTTGGTAGTCCGGATAATTGCGAATCCAGATGAGAATTACGAACAAACTGAGGGCTGGATAAACGAGTTTCTATGTATGTTACATAGGTATGTAATAACTATACTATGTGCGTCCTAGGTGTTCCAAGAGCATAGTATTGAAGTGTCCCAAAGGACATGAAGGAAAAGTATCTTAAATATTTAAGTTAGTTACTTAAACGGAAAAATATAACCCTATATAACAATAAAATAGAGTTACGAAAGTAGGTTTGTTTAATGACGTTAATTGTGAAAGAAACCTTTAGTCGACAATTAATAAAACATGCATACGAATCATTTCGCCGTTTTCACGATTTACCTTGTAGATAAAATTATTTTGCTGCAAATCAATAAGCCAGTGGTCGATCTACTAGACTTAAATGAACTAAAGCAACCGACCGAATATAATTGTTTATTTTAGGTATTAAAACAATCAAACGCTGTGTCCGTCATTAATGCTAGATTGTATGTACGTTCGAGGCTCATACGAAATAAGTATTATTATGAAAAAAAAAATCAAGGTTCCTGAAAACAAACACAAGTATACTAGGTACCTACTGATTTTCAGACATTATGACAAAATAGTGGAAAGGGTTTCCGTAACAACAAGCATATTTTTCAAACTTCAAATTACGCATCATATCTATAAATAAAGGTTCAATACCCATGCTAAAATAATGTGCTGCTGCACTTTTCAAGGGGACAATCACGGACTTTAAGCGAAAATATTAATAGATTTTAATTATATGTATATGTATTTGTGTATGTATTTGGATTACGAAATTCGCATTCTTGACTCAATAGTTTTATATCGGTTTCATTATTGATAATTATAATTATTTTAGATTAGTAACTTAACTCTGTTATAAAGATATATAATATTTCAGACAAATGTTCCTAATTGTTTCATATTTACTTTTGCTATTAATAAAGTTTCCTTTTATTTAAAATAAATATACCTATTGCAGTAAATAACGTTGTTTCATTCTAATATGTCATAATTTTACCTGGTTCATCAAAATTAAGTATCAAGTAAGTAGATCATATTTACATACACCTTTAACACAAAATCATGTCTGAACTTGTTTATTTTATTAGACACGTGGTGCTGATGTTAGAAATACCTAAGTAGAGCACACGAAGGAAAAACGCACTGTGTCAGCTTTTAATTTCGTTCGTTTACACTCACACGTACACTCTATAGTGGTATATATATTTACTTAAAGCGCATAAAAATGACACTTGCTTTGAGAGCACGCTAAAAAAAGTTTCGTTCGTTTCGTTCTACACAACATTTTTAAAACATGGTAGGTACTTAAGTTATTTTAATACAAATACATTATTTTTCTGGAGAGTGTCCATTACGAGGTAATATATTTGTCGGAACGTCAGGGGTTAGGTCCAGAGCGCTCAGGCATAGTGTGGGCAGAAATTGGGAATCGTGCAATGAAAATCACCGGGTTACACACTTAACTGATTTAATTACACCACTGAAACTATTACAATAGCAACACTAGGTATCTAGGTCTTAATTTGAACACTAAAACTCTGAACGAGTAGCGGGACAGTTCCGCGATGTTTACTCGGCGACGGTCAGAATCAAACTCTCTCCAATCGCTCCTCGCCGATAACGTCACGACTCTGTCGAAGCGCGCGAAACGACCGAAAACGCGCGGAATCGTAGTTCCCGCTGTCATCGCTTGGCGTGCTTGCTTCTCGTCGTTTATGATCTGTGACCGGATGCGACACGGCCATCCTGCGATGACACACGTCCTCGTGTGTAAATCTGTAACAATACAAAGAGAGCACAGTATCCGCTCGGCCAGTCCTTACTCTATTGGACCTTATCAGTCTCCAAAAATAAAGAAATCTAGAAAGTTTCTCATGATTGTTTCCTTTATTCTAACACCATCAACTGTAATTACTAACAAGCTATCAAAATAGCTAACCAAACAGGTTTGTTACAATTTAAGGGTTTACCACTACAGATTATAATTTTAGAAACGAGATCAAGAGATACATTTGCACAGTATCGTGTTGCTCGGCTTTCCCTGAGTTAATTTTACACCTAAGCTCGTTTACCAGGGATTCTCAAATAATAGAGACACTCTACATTGGAAAACGTAACTTTATTAATCATCATCAACCTCATTTGATTCAATGTAATGTAACGACGTACAAGACAGCAAGAGGTTACATTGCTCTTTTAATTAAAATAACACGAAGATAAGGCGTTCGTCTTATAACAACAAATAAGTACTCAAAATGATAATTTTACGAGAATAAACACTGACTACGTGGTACTCCCATGTACAACTCAGAGAAGAAATCATCAAGTTCTACATAGTCCTGTTGCACATACAATTGCAATTTTACAAACATTCAACTAATGAGAAAGATTGCATTTCAACTTTGTCCAACATGGTCAACACATGGTCCTCTTGAACCAATAAAACACATGTGGTCTTTTTCACCCACTTCATTTACGTGCATCTCTCTATGCCACGTCACCGAACCCTCCAGGTTCCACGGCTTCCCAAGGAAACCCAACACCCACCAGAGTTATCCGCGTACCGCGTACTCACGGACTACAAAGAGCAGACACCGATTTCTCTCGAGCTACGGCTACGAATAACCTCTGATGCCATCAACACATACCAGCACAAAACCGAATGCAATCCGAATCTCTATACCGAAACAACTTTTACGAACTCACGGACTCTACATCGTCATGATCGATTTCTTCAATGATTTCGTCATTATCAGGGAACTTTCTTAGCCTATCACGCGCGTATTTGTAAGTACGCCTAGAACTCAACGATTTTAGAACATAACGATCTCCATCCAAGATCTCAACTATTTCAAACGGCCCTCTAAACTTAGCATCTAGCTTAGTCTGATTCCTTTCTTAATTTTCAATTAAAACATCGTACCATCAAATCGAGACTTATTGTAACTCGCAACTCGATTTTGCAATTTTATCGAAAGTTAACTGTCTAATCTCATCCAAGTCTACCAATTATTTTAAAATAAAGCAATTTTTGACTTCTAGGACTTCATTTAGCATCTTAAGGAACTCTACAAATTATAAAGCTACTGAAAACCTAGCTTTCTATCTTCATTACTTTACATTGATTCTAGGGAACACAACATTGAATCGCACACTTAACAAACGAAAAACAATAACCAGAGTCATGTGCCCTTGGATCTCTTCATTTATTCTCATCAACATCAACTATGTACACTAGCAAAAACCTCGAGTGACCTCTCTAACGCCACGGCCCACGGCCGAACTGAAAACACTCCTGGTTTTCCTCATACGAGCATCCACACGCTCACGTGTGCATCGCCCTCCGACTACACACTACGGTCTCCTTAGACCACGACCTCCGCCAGAGCCAAACGCGCATCGCGCACCCACGGACTCTTTAGGTTTCCCCAAGAGACGCCGATTTCTACCGGGCTACGACTACGTAATGACTGCTGGTACGGTCGACTCTTCTACGGCCGTTAGAGTACCCACTCAAGCTACCACCATATCACACACTATGGGGGGGCGGGCTTGTGCTTATGCTTTTGTGGTTTGTGCTTACAACATGCTTTGCTTGCGTGGTAGCATAGGCGCAAGCCTACCTTAACACCTCCATCTGAGGTGCTAAGGTGGCGTGGTCTTGGGGGTAGCGCAACAGTCGCGATGATCCCCAAGGCAAGTGTGGTGGACTAGCCTGTACGAGGTTGCCTAGCCCTACTATTGGTCTAATTCTATAACTGACTTTCATTTTAATTTCGGAATTAGACGTAACGAAAACCACCATGCGCTAAAATGCAGGGATGGCGAGGTCATGTCCCTGCGTGTTCACCATCAAACAAGAGCAGATGGTGGATAGTAATGACCTCCCGCGTGTTTGTGCCGTGCGCGGGGACCCGTACCGGGGGATGAAGGAATCCTGGAGGCTGAGTGGCGTAGTGGGCCGGCGGTAGTGCACGCTGCACACAACACTCCTCTTTGGTCCGGATTTCCCTTCACACGGGAGGCTGTGGAGTAGCTGACCACAGTCAATCGGCTGCGACATCCCGTAAGAGGGTTGTTAAGCGAGGTTCGGGGTGCTAGGGGGGGGCAGCCGGTGCGGCGCGGGACACGTGGGGAGCTCGCGACATCGTCTCGTGTGGTGAGTAGCTGCGTGCTTGTCTCGTCGCATGCGGGCTCGTCTTCTCTCTGACGCCCTGGACCTATACCATTTGAGATAACTCTGGCGATCGTTTGCCGAAGCAATCGACGTCCCCGACTGAGGACTCCGTGGCGGGTGGAGAATCTCAATGGCGAATATCTACCAAGACCTTTTTATGGACAAAGAGGCTTTAACCAAAACTAACGCACAAAAGACCGAGGCTGCGTCAACAGATGCGCCAAAAACTAAAGGAAAACCGAGGGTTGTGCCACAGGACGCGCCGAAACTCGAAAGAGCCAAGGTTGCGCACTCTGACCTCCCGAGAGCTGCCGGTAAAAAACCAGTTTCTAGAGTGACAGACAGAAGGGAACAGGACAAGAATGCGTCACACCGGACTGCGTCAGGATCCAAACCCCTCCGTCTCGCCACCCAAGACACACGCCGTCCTGGCTCGTCCAGCACATCCAAAGGGACGGCGAACTCCGACAACCCGAGGATGGCTGCCTCAAAAGACGAGACTAATAAGTCTGAGTCCAATGAGGCGACCACTGAGGGACGACGGACGACGCTGACCCTGAAGACAGGACAGGACCAGCCCATGGACACGACACCGTCGGAAGACACTACCACAACGCCGACAACGGAAAGACAGGATCCCTGGATCCTAGTTGGTGGCCAAACACTGACAAGCTCGAAGAAGCGACGCTTGCGAGCGCAGGCCAAGGCGGCAAAAGAGCGTGCGGAAGCAGCGGATGCAGCGAGGACTCTCGCAGACGTCGGCTCACTCTCGGCTGAAGCCTCCCCCAGGGGTACGGCATCGGCTGGGACGAGCGGATCATCCGCAACTGCCGACAACGCAGTTGCAACCGGGCCAGTGCCCAAGCGCAGCATGAAGCCCAGGGGTAAGAAGAGCTTCGTACCGGACCAACACCCCCAAAAACGTGCACGACCAGAAGATACCACTACGCCGACCGGGGAGGGTAAAAGGAACAAACCCAACAAACCCTGGACAGCAAGTGGACCCTCCAGAAGCTACGCTGAGGCAGCTAGCTTCAAAACCAATGACCTGTGCGTGGCTGTCATGACGGAATCACAAACTGACATGACACAAGCGCAAGCGGAAGGAATTCGTCAACTAATTGACGACAAAATAATGGAGACTCTGTTGAAAGATCTGGACGCCTCCCTTCAAACCGAACCCAACGACCTACGTTTCCGGGGCAAGGCGCACTTCTCTGAAGGCGCGCTAAAGTACTGGTGTGAGGACGCCTTCACACTGGACTGGCTACACCGGACCGTTGCAGACCTCGCTTCGCCAATAGAAGATACCAAATTGGTGGTTCTGCCCCAATCGGCCATCAAACCGAAAATGCCCTGTGTGCTTTTCGTCCCAGGATACGTTGGCGACAACGAACTTCTGAGGAAGCTGGTTGCGAGACAGAACCGCCACCTGAACGTGAAGTCGTGGACCATGACCCACGCACGCATCAGAGATGACCAACCGGGGACCAACCTTTTCTTCCGGGTGCCCAGTTCCGATGTGGAAGTTCTCAGGAAGACTGAAAGACGGATGTACTACCTCTCTGGGAACATCTACATCCGGTTCATGAGAGCTCAGCGCCCAAAGAAGGACTCGGAATTGAACCCAGCAACCACCGAAGACCCAACTGAGCAGCAGGACGAGATAGACGAGGAGACGGCTCCCACGGATGACCATGCCTCGGAACCGGACGCTGCAGAAGAAATGTATGCGGTAACGGAACCGACGGAGATGGACGCCAGCTCGCCCCTGCGAAGGATGACGTCGGACGACGAGTGCTTTCCGGAGAGGGGGGAGGAGGAACTCAGCGAAAGCTGTCTCCGCTCCTCCCCTTTACGGGAAGACTAACGTCATCCAAATAAACCTCCAGCACAGCCAAACTGCGTCGGCTTCATTACGCAGAGTGCTGGAGACCAACCCAGACACCATCGCCCTAATCCAAGAGCCATGGATTAGAAGGGGCAAAATACACGGACTCGACAACAGAGGAGGGAAGCTAATGCTGGATACCTCCGTAAGTAATCCGAGAACGTGCATTATCATGCCCAAACATGTACCAACACTTCTAATAAACGAATTCTGTTCAAGGAACCAAACAGCAATACGCCTAACCAACCCAAACCAAGAACTCCCGGACATCGTGCTTGCATCCGTGTACCTGCCGGGGGACGAGGACGTACCCACACCTGAGCTCGACCTACTGGTCGAGTACTGCGGTAAGGAGAAACTGAACCTCATCATAGCTACCGACTCCAACGCGCATCACACGCTATGGGGTAATACCAAAACAAACAACCGTGGTGAGGAATTTCTTAATTTCATTTTTAGTCATAACCTCATCATCCACAACAAAGGCTCAGAGCCGACGTTTGTAAATGCGCGCTCCCAAACAATTATCGACCTAACTCTAACAACAATGAGGGCCTCAGACTATGTCAAGGATTGGCACGTCTCCAACGAGCCATCCTGCTCAGACCACAGGTACCTAAGGTATACCATAAATATAAAATTACCACAACCTCAGCCGAGAAGGCTGCCACACAGAACAGACAAATCTAAATTTAATAGGTTAGTCAGGTCTCAGGTAGGCAACCCACTCGACACACCAAACATTTTAAATACAATAGACATTGACTCTCATGTAGAGAAGCTAACTACCATACTGACAACGAGCTTTGAACAGTCATGCCCTCTCACTATATCGAGACCAAGTGGAGGTCACTGGTGGTGCCCCGATCTTGAGAGACACCGGCACAAAATCAGGAAACTGTTCAACAAAGCAAAAAACAAACGCACACAGGCGGATTGGGACACATACACAACCGCCAAAAGAAAATACAAAAAAACACTACGCCTAAGGAAAATAGAATGCTGGCAGCGCTTCTGCACCAGCATAGAAAACAACAACCAAGCGATCAGAGTGAAATCCTGTCTATCAAAAGAAAAGGAACACTCGGTTGGCAGCTTGAAAAAACCAGACAACACATACACAAAAACCGACGCAGAAACCAGCGAAATTCTTCTAACAACCCACTTTCCAGGTTGCCAGATTGACACAAATCAATCATGGGAACCACACACGGAAGGGGATGCCGAAGAAATTGACTGGAATGTGGCAAGACACGTAGTAACAACAGAAAAAGTTTTATGGGCAATCAACACATTCCTCCCTTTCAAGGCAGCAGGACTAGACGGCGTCTTTCCAGGACTGCTAAAATGGAGCGGAGACATCATAGCGGACTACCTAGTCGCTATTTTCAGAGCATGTCTAGCCCACCGCTACATACCCCTGAAATGGAGGGAGGTCAAAATAATCTTTATCCCGAAACCGGGCCGAGAAGACTATACCCAGGCTAAAGCCTACAGACCAATAAGTCTGACGTCCTTTCTCCTAAAAACTCTGGAAAGACTAGGAGATAGAGAAATCAGGAATCACTTACAGAAAACAAAACCCCTACATCAAAACCAACATGCCTACAGTGCAGGTAAATCAACCGAATCAGCACTCCACCACGTAGTCTCTAAAATTGGAAACTCTCTTGTCTCGAAGCAACTCACCCTCGGTGCCTTTATAGACATAGAGGGCGCTTTCGACAAGACAAACTTTTCCAGCATACGCAGAGCTCTGACGAAATGTGGAGTGCCACCAACATTAACAGACTGGATTAATAACATGCTGAAGAAACGAGCAATACAAATCACTGTCAACTCCACCACACGTGGCATTGTGAGCAGAGGATGCCCACAAGGTGGAGTGCTATCACCACTACTGTGGAATCTCGTCGTAAATGAGTTAATAACAGAGCTCAACGACAGAAACCTCTACACAGTGGGATATGCAGACGACTTAACTATACTAATCTCAGGAAATTTTGAAAGCACCTTATGTGACCTCATGAGGAACGCTTTCAGAATAATCGAGAACTGGTGCACCGAACACGAGCTCTCAGTAAACCCAACAAAAACCGAATTGGTCATGTTCACAAACAAGAGAGTTCTCGGACCTCACAAGCTCCCAGAACTCTTCAACACCCAACTAAAACTAAAAGACGAAGTCAAATACCTAGGTGTTATCCTGGACAGCAAACTGTTATGGAACAGACACTGTGACCACAAACTAAACAAATCCACCATCGCCTTCTACCAATGCAAGCAAATGATTGGCAGGAAATGGGGCATATCACCACAAATAACACTATGGCTATACAAGGCTGTCATAAGACCAATGTTGACTTATGGAGCACTAGTCTGGTGGCCTAGAACGGAACTCCGTACCATGATCACCAGATTGGGTCGCTTCCAACGTCTGGCCTTATCATGTACCAGTGGATGTATGAGAACTACACCCACGGCAGCCCTAGAGATAGCACTAAACATAACACCCCTAGACATATACGTAAGACAAGAAGCGGCAATGGCTGCTGCAAGGCTTATGTATCTAGATCTCTGGGGGAAAAACCACAACAGCCCACACACAACTATTTTAAACAAAATAATTACCTATCAACCACTCATCGCAGCACCATGCGACAGAACACACATTAGATATTTCTTCAACAAGAAATATAATATACAATTAAGAGAGGAGGAACACGATGGTTCAGGAATAAATGAGGTGCGTATCTACACCGACGGATCCAAAACATCCAAAGGATCGGGCGCAGGCGTACACTCCCTGGACCTCAATATCAACATATACCTACCTTTAGGCGAACACAGTTCCATCTTCCAGTGCGAATGTGTTGCCTTAACCGAGGCCGCGAGAGCAGTACATAGGCGTGGCATCGAACACTACTGCATAAAATTTTTATCAGATAGTGCATCTGTACTCATGGCCTTGGAAAACAAGAAAACAAACAATAAACTAATAGCTGAATGCCACGAAGCTCTAAACAATATAGGATCAAATAATCAAATTACATTGCAATGGATAAAAGGACACAGCGGATCACTCGGAAACGACAAAGCAGACGAATTGGCAAAGAGGGGATCGGAAATGACAGTGGCCGGCCCACACCCACTCATACCGATCCCGTTCTCGCAGATTCGTACATGGACTCGCCAGAGATCCGCTGACCTACAAAACAAACAATGGATAGAAACAGATAACTGCAGACAATCTAAAATAGCATTACCTGCAATAAACAAACGACTTACAAAACGCCTTCTCAAACTCAGCAGAAACAATCTCAGAATAATGATAGGGACAATTACGGGCCACTGTCCCTTAAACAAACACCTATTCACTTTAGGCGCGACCGACAGCCCTCTATGTAGGGGGTGTTTTAACACCGAAGAATCAGTCGCGCACGTAGTCCTGGAATGCGATGCAGTGACAAGACAACGAAATGAAATCCTCGGATCTGCGAGGTCACTCCGCGAAGCCTGTGAGGATCCCAGGAAGCTTCTGCGCTTCTGGGCGGAGTTAGGCTGGCTAGAATAGCCAGGACACTACACGCACACTGGACCAAATAAGAGTCTAAGTGCGGAAACAGGAGTCCACTTTACATTACATTACATTACATTACATCACACACTATGGCGCTATTTCTTAACACTAGGCTCACTATGTATCTCTACTTCAACCTCGACTGGTACATGACCTACTGGCATCCTACGCAACCTATCGTGTGCATATTTGTAGGTTCGATTAGAATTTAGCGTTTTTAGCGTGTAACGGTCACCATCTAGGGCTTTCACCACCTTACACGGTCCTTTATACTTCGGGTCTAATTTGACCTGATTGCGTTCCTAATTTTTCAGGAATAAAAAATCACAAACAGAGAACTTTTAAGCTTTACTTTGTTACAATCAAACCTAGGTAAATGCATTTTTCCTAATATTCTCTACGGCTAAAGCACTAGCTTCATCTTAACCTACTTACGGTTCTGAGCAGTCAGAAAACATCAGATTCATCGGCTGCCTACCTTCCCAATCCTATTTTCAATTCTAACAGACTACTTTTTTGTAACCAACCGCGTTACATAGTGCAATTTAGACCAATTAAACCACTAGTCTCTGGTTTAAGTTTAATGCATCCTAAGTTAGCTCATAGGGACGTCCAATATTGTTTTAAAATATTAACAAGCCCAGGATACATTGGGTTTCTGTGAAATATCCGTGTCTATCGAGTCAAAACTGTAGGTGGGAAACATATTTCCGATTGCATATTCTTACCACAAGGAGACAGTGGTAGGAGACCACTCATCATCAAAATAAAATCAATCGCAGATAAATGCTAACACAAAACCGTTTTTTACAATCTCGCGACTTATTAAAACGTAACTGTTTCTATTGTAAAATCATTAATTTCAACTTGACTACATTTGCAACGAAAAAAACCAATTAATTAGATAGCCCATTACTCGAATGTTTACTTCTAAATTTACTCGCAATGCTTTCTCTCATCAACGAACCAGCACAAGAATCAAAATCAAATTTGTAACACGTACCAGATCATTCAAGGTTCCGGATGGGGATTGGACCACACACACACAGGTCGACACGCCTCCCGACCGAAGCCGCGGCGCTGGACCCGCTGGCTGGATAGCGGCTGGCGATGTGGCTCGCTGCTCCGCACCTGTAGCAGACCGCAAGGCTGCCACTAGCCTGCTGGCGTTGACCCGCGCTCGATGTAGTTGGGGCAGGAGAAGGTTTCTTCGCTTCATGTTTCCTTGTTTGGAAATCCACTTGCGTATGCCCTAGCTTCCCACAGGCATAACAATTGATTTGTGATAGCGACGAAAATCTCGACCGTTTGTAGTTGCTAGCTTCCGCTCGAATATTCATCAGATTCGTCCGCTGAATAAGTAATTTGAGATAGCAGAGCCTTTCAGTGCCTTACTGATGATCATTATGAATGAGCTGACTGCCTTCCTGTGTATTTCCTCTCATGCGCAAATCTGGGTACGTCCGGGTGCAACGGCACACGAAAAACGAGCATTGGAATCACAGTAGGAGTATTTTTAAATCTTGGATAACGTCACGCATTTGCTGATTTTGAATTTCAAAAAGTAACCGCACATTTGAGTCTCAGAATCTCAAAAAGTAGCCGCCACCGAGTCTCATTGTTATTTTCACTCCGAGTGGTTTCATTAGCACGATTTGGATCCACTTCTGATGTCGGAACGTCAGGGGTTAGGTCCAGAGCGCTCAGGCATAGTGTGGGCAGAAATTGGGAATCGTGCAATGAAAATCACCGGGTTACACACTTAACTGATTTAATTACACCACTGAAACTATTACAATAGCAACACTAGGTATCTAGGTCTTAATTTGAACACTAAAACTCTGAACGAGTAGCGGGACAGTTCCGCGACGTTTACTCGGCGACGGTCAGAATCAAACTCTCTCCAATCGCTCCTCGCCGATAACGTCACGACTCTGTCGAAGCGCGCGAAACGACCGAAAACGCGCGGAATCGTAGTTCCCGCTGTCACCGCTTGGCGCGCTTGCTTCTCATCGTTTATGATGTGTGACCGGATGCGACATATTTGTTGTTTTCTTTTTTCAGAACACCGCCAATGTATCTGCCACTTCACGCGATGGAGAACAACAGAACCCACCCTCTCCACTGCAAGATGCACAGGATCCGTTAGAAGGATGGTCACAGATATTCCCGTTGTTCCCGCCTTGGGCTGAAGAGCTGGAAGAGGCGCCTTTACAGCGAAATATTAAAAAGACTCGGGCTCGCCAACAAAAGCGTAACAAACAGCGGACATCCTATCTCCAACACCGTCACCACCAAGATCCAAGAACATCATTCATAATAAAAAATACGTCGAGCTGTCGAGGCCGACGTATAATTAAAATAGAACTAATTGATTTGGAGAAGCATAGCGTTGACGAGGAATCGGAGGACGTCCTCTCCACACAGTACGTGGTGACGGATCCTATTGATCCAATATTGGATCAAACGGAAGGGCTCATCAACGCCATATCAAAGAAATTGTGCGGATATAGCTATAATTTTTAAAAAGCTTATAATCTACACGTTTCTTTAAATTAAACTTCTCAGGTGGGCTTATTGCGTGTGATATCTTGTCACGCATACGCCTACAGAGAGACATTTAAATTAAAATTAAGTGCAATGAAACTGTACTACCTATTTATTGAAATTTAATAAACAACCTTGACGTAATTTTGGGTTTTATTTACAATTACGTATAAATGTAGGGAATATAAAGGATTTTTAATAAGAAATACACTGTTCTTTTCAAAATACATTTTTATTATAAATCATAATTTGATACATTATTTTCTACAATCCATTTTCTAACAAAAATTACATTTCTTAACGCACAATAGTTGCTATGGTGAAAACAATTATATACTAGAATGTCATGACAATATATTTTACTTAAAGTGTCTAAATTAGGTATATCCCTAGAGCTTATATCTATCACATTTTCATGGTTACATATTTCTCGCACCCATTTAACTTTTTCTTCTCCCTTTACTATGATTTTATACTTATTTAAATAGGGTTTTACAAGCCTCTTAAATTCCCTTAAGTCAATATAACCCTCGCTCCATCGGAGGCCTCTGTTTTTTTCTATCCACCGTACGCGTTTCTTTTCCTCGACAGTGAGAGCAGAGAATGGACAGGGAGGCTTTACTAAAAAGGTTTGAGTACTTTTGTGCCTATTGCCATTTCTTTTAATATGAAATCATTTTTTTCATTTTTAAAGCCTTGCAAATCCACAATAATCGTATTGCTATTCATGACAACTTCTTCACAATATTACTTAAAGGCTTGTATTCAAATATGCAATCGTTCAATATCAAACAATATGCAGAAGTCTGGTCGGGTATCTCTGCGTCGGATTCTAGTTCAAGCCGAACATCAACCGTTGAAGATTTTAGAGAATCGTTCTGGCGGCTGCAGTCTATTAAGAAAATCGGCGCGGTCTCTTTGAACTCTCTTAAGCCTAACAACGGCTCAGCTCGGCGTCCGTAATAAGACTGTTGAAATCTTGCATATTGGTCATATATTAACGAATATTTGTTTTCAGAAAAACTAATATTTAGGCTCTCGTATGGATAGTAGGTCGAATTCAGGAAAATTCTTACATCACGTATATGACAATGATCGAATTCTGCCATTGACATGGTGGCATTATGTTTACGATTCGTTTGTAAAGCAATCGCAACCATTCGAGGTTTTTCAATTTGTGATGAAGTTTTAATAGACCAAGTATGTTTTCGGGTTTTAGGCATTAATGGATATTCGTACAAATCCCAATTGCGAAACGCAACTGTTATCGCTCGGTCTCTTTCTAATTGTTTTAACAAATTAATTCTTTCGCGGTCTGATTCTTTAATATGTGGGACTCGCCAGACTATTTTGTCAATTATTATGTCTTGCACAACTTCGCCCGCATTTAATTTCAAAGCATTGAGATTTGTGTTACTTCTTAAAAGAACTAATTCATGTTTACAATTCATAATTATTTTGTCATAATCCTCTGCGAAACCTAATACCTTATTAAGTGGAATAGAGGTAGAAAATACACCATTATTAGTATTGGATATACCATGAGGGGACCAACCCCAAACATTAGATAGTAGACGGAGATTGAGCAATATTTAAAATGTTCATTTTATCAATCCAAGTATTTTAAAAAAGGTCTTATTTTGTTTGGTTAGCTGCTTTTTCGTATCAAGTGGTGCTGTTTTATGCAATGTCTTCTTGGAACTGATTTGATTTCGAGAGGTAGTAGGGTTTTTATTGAAATTTAACATTTTTCCTGAAGTGTAAATACAGCTGTACCTCTTCACCGCGTAGGTTAATTTGTTTATTTGCTCCGTCTAACAATCTAATATTGATTGCGGTTATTGAACTTTGATTGACAGGAAAATATATTAAGTTCTTAGGTATTTCTATAATTCGATAACCAGGTGGTACATTTGGCACAAATTCGTAAATTATATGACTCGCTTTTCCATTTACAAATGATCCGCTTACAACATCACATTCGATGCGTACTATTGTCGTCGGTAAAATGTTAACAGGATACCGAGACTCGGTTTTTATATTCGCTTTTACCGTTTCAAAGCCAAAACCCAAGATCTTGCCAATCGAATCTGTTTTATCAAAGTAAACATCGTCCGAACAGAAAATACATGTTTTTAAAGTATTGTTATTGGCAGTCAATTTCAATGTAGCATTTTTAATGTTGCACTGAAGATAATCGCAAATATCTTGTAATTCATACGAACCTTCCGGTATTTTTATCACTCCACCATTTCCGTAATAAAATTTATTATTTCTTTCATCTATATTAGGAATAGAGTTGAATGTAGAAAAATACAAAAGACCGCACTCATACTCTCCATTTAATGCTAATGTAGGAGAGTAATTTGTTATTGAAGAAGCGTTTTTGCCCGTTATAGACACAGTGAAAGACATGATTATACTGATAAAGTTTATGTACTTTATTCATTATTTAAATGATTTTTCCAATATTTTTTTAAAAAATTTAAACAGAGATGACCACAATTTATACTATCAAACTTTTGATATCGTTCAATATTATAATTAATTGTCATGTTTTTTAAATAATTTCTTAATTCTAATGGAGGCTTTAAGTCGCCAAAGCTATCAAAGTATTCGCAGTAATCATTTTGTT
The DNA here is from genome assembly GCA_014851415.1 of Cnaphalocrocis medinalis. Lineage (NCBI taxonomy): Eukaryota > Metazoa > Arthropoda > Insecta > Lepidoptera > Crambidae > Cnaphalocrocis > Cnaphalocrocis medinalis. The sequence goes on along the minus strand of CM026274.1, from coordinate 8,982,721 downwards.
TGACGTAGGCTACCCAGTGCGTTCCCGGATTATGAGAGGTATCCAAGTTTAGTACTGCACATTCCATTCTTCTAGGTTTCAATGGAAGTGTATTTCTCATAAATACTCCGCGGAAATATGGAATATCAGTAGCATGCTCTAATATATCGAAATCTGTTAGTGCACGCCTAGGCAGCCTTTTAACTAGTTTTTTGAAGGATTCAAATATAACCCTGCGCCCTTTTTATAAGGTTTGATGTACAATCCTTTGCCAACCGCCACCGCTTCCATCATCCTGTTATGACGTTCAGACTCCTGAAGACTTTTCTGAGCTGCTTTAGAGTCGTTCACTGCTTTTGCTATACCAGCTGCTCCACCTGCCAAGGAACCCAAAGCCGATAACCCCGCAAAGATAGGGATTAAAGGTAGCAGTCCACCGCATTTTGGTAGAGGAATACAGCGCGGCAAGCGAGTGTCATTTTTATTCTTAAATATTCTTTTGGCTGCGGCGTATGCACTTTTAATAGCTGTATAACTGCATGTGGATTTTAACTTTTTAAGTTGAGATTTAATTTTTTTCACAGCTGACATGAATGAACGAGTACCGGCACCAGCCTTTAGTTTTGCTTTCATAGCATTCTTTACTATCCAAGATGCTACTTTTTCACCCTTCTTAGCATCTTTAGCGTTTAATCGTTTCTTAGCCATATTCAAAAGTATCATATCAGCCTCACGTCGAACGTTTAAATCGTTATCGTTGTAAGCGATGTCGTGGAACATACAAGCTTTATCCAACTTATTTATACCTCTATCACCTCTTTTCAAACGTTTTTGTAGCTTTGTTCCAGGACCACAATATTGATAACCAGGTAAATGAAGCTCGAACGGTAAATGGTTTATTAAGATGTCTATAATACCACTTCCCTCCTTCATTGATATGTTTAGAATGAATAGATTTGGTTTAAAAGTACATTTATATTACAAAACTATCTCATTTTTGTTTATCCAACTGTTCTCTTCATTGCTGAGACCTAACCATTTCACAAAATATTTATCTCCTTTTCTTCTAATAATCTTTTCGATGAGGTAAATATCTGGATATTTAGTTTTTTGTAATTCATACTCATAAAAAGTCCCCAATATAACCTGTTTATGCTTATCTTCCAAATTATAAGTTGGTGGATTCGTATTATTCACTTTTGTTACTACAAATATTTCTGTGGACCAGTTCGGAGTATAACCTTTGTAAAAGTCTCCTTTAAATTTACTAATACGTACATGATTACCTACTTGAAACTTAGGTTTAAAATGTTTTTGATTTCTGTACGCTTTGCTAATATTACGCAATACAACTATTTCATTTGTCTTATTAACATCATTGGGTTTAAATTTAGTTATGCGATGAGTAGTGCTGTTATAGTTATCTATCACAGTATTTAGTAATTGACCCAGCCATCGATAGCAACCATATAAACTGAAAAGTTTAAAGATGTGTGATTTTAACGTGCGTATGACTCGCTCTACTATAGAAGCTTTTTTAACGGAGTAAGTAGAATAATGGTTGACATATATTTTGTTTACAGTTGACCGAAAATATCATTATAAAACTCTTTGCCTAAATCTGTTTGCAAATGTTTAGATTTTCTAGATGAATTTTTAAAAATCTGTTGCATTGCGCGAAAAACACATTTTTTTTCTTTAGATTTTAAAGGACTTGCCCATACAAACTTTGACAAAGTGTCTATCATTACTAATATATAGTTGTGTCCTTTATTAAAATGGGAATATTTTTGTAAATCTATGAGGTCAGCTTGCCATAGATCATCAATTCCTTTTATAACTGTGCATCTACGCGGAAAATTTCTTCTGGCTGCTTTGTGAAGTTCATCAATTATGTCCTTTTTGCTCATTTTTGTTTATTTTGACATGAATCAAATTGTCTATTTCCGACCTTGAGTAAAATGATTTATTCAAATGTTCTGTTGTAAAGGTTTCCAAGTTCTTCAAATGAAATTTAACTTCGAGCTTCACTTTTTCAATTTCATTTCTTAATTCTTGAATGGTTTTGTCTAAATAAGCTTTATTTACTGCTTCGTCGTCTTCGATTGGATATGATAACCCTTTTAATTTAGAAGATTTTAAATCGTAGTGGCCGGTATCTGATTTTACCAATGCTTCATTGAAGTTTCCAATATATTCTGTCAATCGTAAACGCTTATGGACATGGTGACCAAACTTGTCTATATTCATTGCTGTCTTGATGGGATGACTACGGAAAGAATACTGCTCAGTTTTCCTGGTTTCTTCTTTATATGTTCGACATTTATGATACCAGCTTCATGCAGTTCCGAAATGATCGCAATTATTTCATTATTTACACCAGTGTTTCCTGCTTCCCAAGATGCAAATAGTAACTTCAATCGTTCGACTAACTCGTTTGGATCATCCCAGTAAACTAAATCAGTGTTTGATTTTACTGTCTTTAAAAGTGAAATACCTTTACCTTGAGGAATACTTTCTACACTTGTAGTTAGATTTCGAGAGAATTTGAACAAAGGCTTAATTACATTCATATATTTAAATCCTTTGCTGCTGTTAATTGGTTTGGATGATTCATAATTACGTCGATGAGCATTGGTTTCTATAAGAAGTAACTTGTAATTTTGTAAATCATCATATGATACTACATCTAAATTTGGTTTCTTTTTTAATAAAAGTTCTTTTAAGCCAACAGTTTTTTTAACAGTTAGTGTTCCTATTTTAAGAATGCTGCCGTCGTCATGAACACGTGTTTTGCCTAGTAATAGTTTACCTCGTTCATTTCTGATTCCAAACGGAACATCTGTCATTACTTCAGACGATGTTGACCATGAAAGTGATTGATTTTTAAGACTTGGCGATGACTGTAGAGATTTAAATGATCCCTCGCTTACATTGTGGTCTTCAGACGGTGATACAACAAGGGTTTTATTGTAATCGTTGTATTGTTCTTGTACATCGTCTTCATCTTCTTCACTAATGGATTCATTGTAATCTTCATCAGAGGCAAATAATGACTGGTTCTCATCTTCGATTGACTGATTATTGTCATTGTTAAACTTTTTCATCACTGGCTCAAAGTACTCATCTTCCTTATATCGTCGTGCGTATTGTTTTTTATTGGTCAACTAGCGGCCGCCCGCGACTTCGTCCGCGTGGAAAAGTAACTTTTTACCCCCCTTTTAACCCCTTACAACCCCCTTAATATTATTATGTTGATACAACTTAAACAAATTATTTCGACCAAATTTGGTACCATAAAAACGGTCATTGTGACTAAACCTTAAAAGATAGACATATGCCGTTGCGGACTTTTTTTTAGATCATGTATAGAGGAATAATTCTTTCATACATATTTTTTGTGTATCTTGAACCGTTTTCGCAGCGCACGCAAAGAAAGCCTTCAAAAATGAATAATTTTCCCCGTTTTTTACACATTTACCGCTCTGTCTTTGCTCCTATTGGTCATAGCGTAATGTTATTTAGCCTATAGCCTTCCTCGATAAATGGACTATCCAACAAAAAAAGAATTATTCAAATCGCACCAGTAGTTTCGGAGATTAGCGCGTTCAAACAAACAAACAAACAAACAAACAAACAAACTCTTCAGCTTTATTATATTAGTATAGATAATGTAAGTGGATCAACAATAGGTTTGAAGATTGTTTCTAATGTTTTATTATTTGTATTTTCAACATCTTTTATCATCGCAACTTTTTTTTTAACAGCTGCTGCTGATTTTACAATTTGTTCTTTAAGATTTTTCTCCATTTCAAAGTATTCCGCTCAGATTCAAATCATGAATAGGAGTGACTGATAAATAACACAACCGTCTTTATGTATGTTCGTCTATCACTATGAATGTATCGAACGTCGATCGGTAACATCCGTTATTTTTATCACAATCCTTATTAATAACAAGATAGCTAAATGGTTTATTCCAAACAGTAGAGCACATCTTACGAAATTGGGACCATGACATATCAGCCCCAACATGTTCCTCATATACATGCTTCAAGTTAACGTCATCTTGCTTAAATAGAATAACAAGATTTGAATTGTCTCTTACAAGTTGTTTTGGAACTCTTGTGTAAGTTTGATTGATATAGAAACAATCAATATTTTTATGGCGTCCCATGGCGAAATAATCTCTAATGTTGTTTTGATTCTCACAAGCAACGTCGTCAAAAATTATGGTCGAATCAGGTAAAGCATCATGTGGACTCAAAATTTCGCCATTGTGATTGTATTTGTTAAATGATGTTCCAGGAACCATGTCCAAAACTTTTTCAAGATATAAATATTTAGGTTGATACAAAGATTTTGAATACACATAAAGGTTACGAAATCTTGGACCATTTTTATGTAATAATAAACTTATCACTAAATTGGTTTTTCCACTATTAGACGGACCACAAACTATACAACGTATTGTATTAGGTAACAAATTTCCGTGTCGTTTTGGCTCATCAGATGATGCAGGACAGATGCATTCTAATTTAAGCGATTCTTTTTGTTTGACCAACTTCATTATTTTGTATATAACGTGTCTGCAGCGGTGTATTAGTCACAATAGAATGACCGTAAGTTCCAACGTAACCATATTTTTAAATCAACACTTATCTATCCTCAACTTAGGCACTGAAATTAACGGATAGACAGATAGTGATGAGAATTGAGAAACCAATTGACGCAATGCTACTTCACATTTGGTTTTTCAAAAATGTATTGGGAATTCTACTTTGCTTTTGGTTTTCAGACAAAGCGAACGAAGTGAGCGATTTCGAAAACCAAAAGTGAAGTAGAATGCCCAATAATACCCTACTACACCAGACTCCTGAAATCTTACTCGATGGTACCGTCCTTGATGTTGTGGAACACCTTTGCTATCTTGGCTCTACCACCACCTCTTCACTCTCAAGCGACAAAGAAATAGATACTCGAATTGGCAGAGCGTCGACCTCCTTTGGAAAGCTATTTAAACGCGTTTGGAGGAACAATAAGCTGACCGTTCACACTAAAGTCCTTGTGTACCAGACCTGCGTCCTAAGTATATTGTTGTACGCTTCGGAAACTTTATGCAAAGCAAGAACGCAAGCTCAACGCTTTCCACATGCGATGCCTGAGGACTATATTAGGAGTCACTTGGAGGAATAAAATTACCAACGACGTGGTCCTCTCAAAGACAAACTGCAGCAGCATCACCGCCATGCTGAAACAACGTAGATTACGTTGGCTTGGCCACGTACATCAAATGGCTCCCGTGAGACTTCCACGTCAAGTAATGCTCAGTCAAATAGCAGATGCAAAAAGACCTGTAGGGCGTCCAGTATTACGTTTTAAGGACTCTTGCAAGCGAGACATGGCGAGTTTTGGAATTCTGATCGTTGGCTGGGAGAATCGGGCCGCAATGAGACCTGAATGGCGCCATGACATCAAGAAAGGGGTAGCAAGACATGACAAAGACTGGCTGGAAAATATAAAGCAGAAAAAGCTCCGTCGTGTCTTGTCTCCTCCAGCGGACTCAGGGTGGACTTGCGATCGGTGTGGCAGGATATGTAGGGCAGCAATAGGACTCTATAGTCATCTTCGTCGGTGTGGAGTCCCATCAACCTCCTAGCGCTGCAACTATCATCTTTGAAGATGCTGTGGCCAATGATGATGACAGTAAAAATATATAAAGATACTAAAATATTTAATATACAACAATCATATAAATATTATTCATGCTTATTGATAAGAAAAATTTTAAACAAAAAGATATACACTAACATAACTTTTACAAAAAAGAAATCAATTCAAACAAAGATGCTAAGAAGTGCTAATCATTAAATTTTACGCCCACCTAGAACTAACTACGGGAAAAGGAATATCACTTACGAGAGCGCACAACTATATAATAAACTGCCTACAGTCATCAAAGAAGCTAAAAGCATGCTTTTTTTAAAAAAAGCAATTAAAAAACATCCTACAAAACAACAAAATATAGTACTTGCCTATTTTAATCGTCTGATAAATATTTACAAATTAAAAAATACGAAAAAAAAAATAAAAAAAAAAGTTAAGACCTATAACAAATAATATGTATAATATATGTTTATGTTACGCACGGCTAATCTATGAGGATCGCTGCGTCGGCGCGCATCGCCGATGACCCCGATAAACATCGCACACGGCCGGCGACTCACGACCCGCAGCGTCAGCACAACGTGAGCCCATGACGACACCGGACATTCATCGATGACCGCCAATATTTCCCAATCATATTCGGTTCAAACTTCGAGCTAATATCATTGTAATTTTATTATACTTTAAATTGTAATTTTCTTTTATAATTAAATTCTATTAAATAAATTGATTTTTTTTGGATCCTCCGGCTGTAGCTAACGTATTTGGCGCAGTCGGTAGGATTTTCGCGGTCGGTCTCCAGAAAAAGAAGATTTCCGCACGAGCCGCCCGAGTGGCTTTTAAGTCGCGCATCGAAAATCCGAACCTACGGGAGCTGCAGTCCAGAGGTGAATCCAGACATCGATTCGTCCAAAAGAAGACAATGTTGTAAGTCCTTGAATCTTTCAAAGTCCTTACCTTCCCAATCCTTAAGTGATTATCTATTTATATTTAATTAGAATTTTAAACACCTATATTTTAATTACCTATTCCTAATATCCTGTACGATCTGGTGCATGATATTACATTATTCTATTTTATTTTAATTTGTGTGTGTGTTATATTAGTTCGTCAAGATTTTTCACCCTAGGGAATCGCGTAGTGTTAGGTTAGATAGAGAAAGTAGGGATAGAGCGGTTGATCAGCATAGGAATTTAGACGATAAAATGGCTCAATACGATATTGATGTTATTTATAAGTCCCTAAGACTGTTGCCGGATTTCGACGGCAATTCGCACGTATTGACGCGATTTATAAAACTATGTGACCAGCTAGTATTGAGACATTATTGCACTACTCCGGGAAATGAATTATCCAATTTGGCTCTTATAAACGGTATCCTGAATAAGGTTACTGGTCCCGCGGCTAGACATATTAACGCCAATGGTATTCCAGAGAACTGGCAGGGAATCAGGTCCGCGTTAATTAACAACTTCGCCGACCATCGCGACGAGTCCTCTTTGTATAATGATTTAGCTATGCAAACTCAGGGTTCTAGCACCCCTCAGGAATATTATGAACGGTGCCAGAACTTATTTAGTACGATCATGACATACGTTTCGCTTCACGAAACGGTGCCCTCTACCATAGAAGCCAAACGTACGCTTTATCAAAATTTAACCCTAAAAACCTACCTGAGGGGTCTAAAAGACCCTCTGGGATCCAGGATACGCTGTATGCGACCTGAATCAATGGAAAAAGCATTAGAGTTCGTTCAGGAGGAATTAAATACAGTCTATATGCAAACCCGTAATGAAGCCGGCCCGTCGCATAAAAAGGATTGGTCCCTTTCTCAGTCCAATAGCTATAATCTGCCGCTTAACAACTTTGTCCCTAAACAACCCTTATACGCTATGCCTAGCACTAGTAGGCCGATGATGCCATCTTCGTTTAAATCCCCCTGGCCCTTCTCGGCAGCAGCCGATGCAACCTCCAACTGAAGGTTGGAGGCCCAATCATATTAGAGTGCAACAACCCCAGGGACCTACCAGAACTCAACAGATGATGCGAGCCCCTTTACCGAATTACAATCCAGGTAGCCATGTCTTTAGATTACCTAATAGACCTGCACCTCAGCAGTCATTTGGCGCTCCACGTCTTATGAGTGGCGTTAGCCATTTCGTTCCTAAGCCCTTACCACCTACAGGCCGTGACTGGAGGGTGCATGGCAATCCACCCCCTAGTAATTACTTTAAAACAAGGGAGGTCAATATGAATGAATTCGATTACGACTACGATTATAATAGTTATGATTACGGTGACTATGAGCCAGACTTTACTTACCCGAATGAACAGTACGGTTACTATGATAATTCAGACTTTTTTTTTTTTTTTGTTCACGCAGAGTGAATGCCGCCTTATGCACACCCGGCCGCTGGGAGACGACCAGGTAGTGTGGGGCTCTCCCCTGGATTGGGCCTCTGCTAATCAGAGGCCGTTCAAGGGCATACCCACTAAACACTCTGCGACTTTTCCCGGCAAATCCAGGCTCGGGGTGGGAAAGCGGGAAATAGGACGAACCTCATCACCGCAGACCCACCCATGGACAGCAAGGCACGCCAGTACGGCCTCTTTCCGACTCCCGGGGCTTAAAGCCCCCAGAGCAGCTCCCACTGCCCTCCGACAAAGCCCCAACCGGGCGGCGCCCGCATCGCTGGATTGCGATACGGGCGTCGCGGGCATGGGCTCCTGCAGAACTCTCCACAAACCCACACCCTGCTGGCTGCAGGGCAAGGTGGGGGAGAGTGCCTGCAGGCTTCCAAAAAACTGCCCCACCAGACAGCCCCACGGCCGGCTACGCTGGATTGCGCAGTCGGTCGCTGGGCGGAGAGGTGGGGTTAGCCGGCCTTTGCCGCATCCCACTGGCTGTGGGACGCAGCAGAGACCAGCAACTAAAGACCCCCACAAAAGATGTGGGGGGTGGCGCCCGAAGGCGCCCCACTCGGTGGGGCCCACGTCAAGGTGCGCCCAAAGTGGAGGAGATCCTCACAGGGCGCCGGACAGGGCCCCGGCCCAGACAGAGCTGGGCCTCAAAGTGCAGCTGTCAGCCGTCGGGTAGCAATATGGCGATAAGCCAATTGCTACCCGTCGTTGCCCAGAGACGCCAGGACCCCTCCGGTAGCAGTTCCAAACAGAAAGAAAATACTACCGGGGAGGCCACACGAGGAGGTCGCCGCACCGTAGTCCCCATGATAATTCAGACTATGCCTACTATGGCCATCCCCTTTGCCCTTATAATGAACATCCTACAGTAGATAAGGGAGACCTGGAATCAAACGTTGTCCCGGCTGAAAATTTTCAGCAGACTTCCCAATCCGAAAAGCCAAAATAGAATTAAATTTTCACATCCAGAGACAACTAGGGTACATTCAAACTAGTAATCCCCCTTTAAAGTTATTAATCGACACGGGTGCGAATCAATCGTTTATAAGCCCTGATGCTGTTTACAAATACTTTAATCATCTACCTCTAAATTATGAGCCTTTTGAGGTTACTAATGTTCATGGGACTAGTAAGAACGACTACTCTATAACCCTACCATGCTTTCCGGAATTGAATGAGAACACAGACATTACACTGTTCGTTTATAAGTTTCATAACTACTTTGATGGACTTTTAGGATTTGACTTACTAGAGAACTGGGGATCAAAGATAGACCTTAAAAATAAATTGATTTTAACTAGAAACGCACAAATACCGATAGAGATGTACGATTCGCGTAATGTAAACCTTTACGAGGATATCATACCCGCCAATTCTAGTAAATTACTAAGGCTACCTATCAATACAATTGATGGTGAAGTTTTGGTACAAAATCAAACTATATGTAACTGTCTAGTTTCCGATTGCTTAACCACGGTACAGAATAATAGAGGCTGGGTAGAGATCACTAACACTTCATCTAACGATCTCATCTTTTCCATGGACCGTCCTATAGAAGCCGAAATATTTAACATCGAAAGCGTACACACTGAAATACCATCGGATCGCACGCAAGCTGTTTTATCCTGCTTACGGACCGATCATCTTAATCCGGAAGAACTCGCAAATTTAAGAACATTAAGCGCAAATTACGCGGATGTGTTTTATCTCGAAGGGGAACCTCTAACGTTCACCAACAAGATCAAACATAAAATTAGAACCACCGATGAGATTACAGTGCATACCAAGAGTTATCGGTATCCCTACGTTCATAGACAAGAGGTCAGACAGCAGATTAGTAAGATGCTGGACCAGAACATTATAAGACCTTCTGACTCTGCTTGGAGCTCTCCCATCTGGATTGTTCCCGAGAAGGCAGATGCGTCTGGTAAAGTTAAATGGCGTCTTGTCGTGGACTTTAGGAAAGTAAACGAGAAGACGATTGATGACAAATACCCCATCCCTAATATCACCGATGTCCTTGACAAGTTAGGGAAATGTCAATATTTTAGCACTCTTGATTTGGCAAGCGGATTTTACCAAGTTGAAATGGATCCCCTGGATGTTCACAAGACCGCTTTCAACGTAGAAAACGGACATCACGAATTTTTACGCATGCCAATGGGTCTAAAAAACTCCCCATCAACTTTCCAACGGGTGATGGACAATGTGCTAAAGGACCTACAGCATCAAATATGCCTGGTATACATGGATGATATAGTCGTGTTTAGTACATCCCTCCAGGAGCATATAATTAATTTAGAAACAGTCTTCATGAAATTGCGAGAATCCAACTTTAAGATGCAGATGGATAAATCGGAATTTCTGAAGTTAGAGACCAGTTTTCTCGGGCATGTTATCTCCAATGAAGGAGTGAAGCCCAATCCTGACAAAATAGCCGCTATAGAAAGATATCCTCTTCCCAAAACTCCCACAGAAATCAAACGTTTTCTCGGATTACTAGGGTACTATAGGAAATTCATCCCAGATTTCGCACGACTAACAAAACCATTAACTAAGTGTCTTAAAAAGGGTTCCAAAATAACATTAGATAAAACTTACACAGACTGCTTTAACCATTGTAAAACGCTTTTAACTAACGACCCCATTCTACAATATCCCGATTTTTCCAGAGAGTTCTTACTAACAACTGATGCGTCCAACGTAGCTATTGGCGCTGTTTTATTATCCCAGGGTGCCATAGGTTCAGACAAACCTATAGCTTATGCATCGCGTACATTAAACTCAAGCGAATTGAACTATAGTACTATAGAAAAGGAGCTTTTGGCAATTGTATGGGCAACGAAATACTTTAGGCCCTATTTATTCGGTCGCAAGTTTAAAATCATAACCGATCATAAACCCTTGCAATGGATAATGAGTCTCAAGGAGCCTAACTCACGGTTAACAAGGTGGCGCTTAAAATTAAGTGAGTATGATTTTACAGTCATCTACAAACAGGGTAAATGCAATACAAATGCGGACGCGTTATCCAGGATAGAATTAAATAATGAGGAGCTCATGTCTATTATAGCTAACCCGTCTGAGAAAATGCCAACATTAGACGACTCTAGAATCATTACTGCTCCGAATCCTTCAGATCATTCCAGAACCGCGACAGTTCATACAGATAACGAGAATCCGATCCTAGAAGTGCCAATCTCAGACGAACCATTAAATAAATTTACTAAACAAATTGTCTTAAACTTTGTAGGTGACATCAAGGGGCGACCAGTCGTAACTAAACCTTTCGATACACATACTCGTATCACAGTTCAATCATCAGAATCCAACTTAGAAGAGGACGTTGCTAATGCCATTAAAGAGTATGTGCATCCAAAAGTTAAGACAGGCTTGCTTATTAACCCACCTTTGGCCATGTACTCCATCATACCCATCATTGAACGCACTTTCAAAAGCTCTGCAATGCAATTAGTACTAACAAAAAAGGAAATCGAGAATGTAAGGGAATACTTAAGGCAACAAGAAATAATTAATAAATACCACGATGGGAAAACTAACCATCGCGGGATTAATGAAACTTTCTTAGCTCTGTCTCACAAATACTATTGGCCTAAGATGCGTGAAAGCATTACGAAATTCATAAATGAATGTACAATATGCGGTCAGGCCAAGTATGACCGAAATCCCACTAAACAGCAGTTTAAAATACCTAATAAACCATTTGAACTAGTGCATCTCGACCTATTAACTATCCAAGGTGAAAAGTTTTTAACAATTGTTGACGCCTTTTCTAAATACGCCCAGGCTTACTATTTGAGAGATGGAACAGCTGTCAGCGTGGTCCAGGCTTTGCTTTCATTCTCTACTCATCATGGCATTCCAATAACCATAGTTACAGATAATGGACCGGAATTCACGAATCAATTACTGGCGGAATTCGTAAGGTTACATAGATTACAGCATCATAAAGTCGCAGCGCATACGCCTAACGAAAACGGGATTGTCGAAAGATTCCACGCGACTATTCTAGAACATCTCCGAATATTAAAAGTCACTCAGAAAAATGAATCGGTGATCAATCTTATGCCTTACGCCCTTTTAGCTTATAATAATAGCATACATAGTCTTACAAAGTGTAGGCCCATAGAATTAGTTACAGGACACTTTGATCCTCGAGACGTATTTGACATTGACCTCACAGTTCACTTACTACAACAGTACATGACAAACCACAAGTATAAGATGACCAGTGCCTATAAGACAGTTCATGACCTATGTACCGACTCCCGTAAAGACTTGACAGATAACCGTAATAAGGATAGAGAGCCCGAAATTGACTATTGCCCCGAACAACAGATATTCATTAAAAATCCCTTCGCATCCCGCCAGAAACTGGCCCCGCTTTTTACTCACGATGTAGTTATGGCAGACCTCCCTATCCATATTTACACCAAGAAAAAGCGAGGTCTCGTAGCGAAACATAGATTAAAAAGAATCCCTAATAGCTCTAAATTGTTACAGAAGGATTCTGATCTTGCACCTGTTCCTGCAAACAGTGGTAATGGAAGAGATAAGACTTGAAAGTCTAGATAGTGGACCAGGAATACTTCCCTTTAAATTAGGCCCTTCCCGGATCCTGTCTCATTACCATTCCTTTCTGCAATACGTCAACCTTCATGAATTACGGGAAAAAGTAGACTCTATAAAGCAGGGTTTCTCAAAGAGGGGTACGCGTACCCCTAGGGGTACGCCATTCGAGGGCAAGGGGTACGCGACAACATTTACGTAATGGCGGCTTGATAACTGGAAGAAAGAGTTGGATTCTTCGAAAAAGACTATGAAAACCGTTTTGGCTACTAACTCTGAATATTTACCTTGTGGCATATAAAATTGCAAAGACTGGCAAGCCATACAAGAGAGTTGAGTCGGGCCAGCCACAGCGCACGCATCGCGACGATCGCGCTCGTCAAAAGATTTATCTATAATTACGGTTAAAACTGACTAATACACATAAAATATCTCATAACGAAAATCTTGTGCATACAAGGATTACACAGAAGTAGATTATTCGAGTGAATTAGTGTTTTAAATATCAGAAAATCAAAATATTATCCGCAAGTAAGGTGTAAACAACAAGTGAACGCTGTGAACGCGTAAGCGCCGCCTGTTGCACGGCACTTAGGACGTTTTGGTCGCGGCCCGCATCACCACATCGAACTACTCACCGCTGTTTTCGTAACGTCGACCGGCAAACTACCTACCTATCGCCAGCCGTTCTGAGTTTTGGATATCTCAATATTACTTTATAAATCTCTTCAAAATGGCTACGTGTATGGGCTGTAAAACCAAGGTGTCCCTTGAACATACATTGAAATGTTATTCCTGTGGTAGCTATTACGACTTTAAATGCCTGAACATGCCGGAAGAAATGTTCATAAATATACCTGTTACTACTAAGAATCAGTGGACGTGCCCCTGTTGCTCAAACATAACTCGTCGGCGCGGCGATGATAATACGCCAGTCCGTGGAAACCGCGAGATACTAAATGAGACGATTCTTGACGACTCCATGCAAGGATTATCTGTAGCGGAAGGCGCCCCAGGGCAGATGGACCCGCAAATACCTAAGGAAGATTGCATAACTTTTGGTCATCTTAGCGGCATCCTCGATCAGCATCTGGATAAAATTCAAGACACCTTGACAATGAATATACAAATGTCTATAAAGCGGGAGATAAACTCTGTATTCCAGGGATGGAAAAGTGAACTAGACCTAATGTTCGATCATATGCAAAAACAACAAGATGAACTAAAGGAACAAATCTCAGCCGCCCATGCCGAAATAGTCGAGCTTCAAAATGACAAATCTAGACTCGAGCAGGAACTAAACACCCAAGCACAGTCATACCTACGCAACGAAGTGGAGATTTCTGGCATCATTGAACAACCAAATGAAAACCTTTTTCATACAATCCTTATTCTATCGAGAAAAATTGGCATACAACTGGAGGACAAGGATATTGACTCAGTGAACAGAGTGGGAGCCCCACGTCGCTCAGGCTCTGCTCCTGCTGGGCCGAAAGCTGTAATCAATTCGTCGGAGCCCAGCGAAACTCAATACAGTAGACCAGTAGTCGTTCGATTCATGCGTCGTGCGGTTCGTGATGAAATTATAAAGGCCTGTAAGTCAAGAAGGAACCTAACAACTAAAGATATCGAAGTGGACGGACCTGGAAACAAGATATACGTGAATGAAAGGCTCACGTCCGCAAATAGGGCATTATTTCGGGACGCTAGAACCAAAGCTAAACTTCATGGTTATAAACACTGCTGGACTAAGGGAGGAGTCATCTACCTGCGAATGTCAGAAGGAACAAACGCTAAGGCAATCAAGACCCCTAAGGACCTTGATAAATTGTTTGGAGACAAAGCTGCTGGGATACAGGACGCCGGGACTCGCGAGTATACCACCAAGACCCCATTTCCTAACGTGCACGGAAAATAAATTAATAAGCCTTACTGAACCCCATATAACTTCTTATGTTTGTATTTTTATTGTTGTAGTTGTTTTGAGTTTTCTAACAGCACTGTATAAATTTCTTATTGCTTACTGTGAAATAGTGACACAATCATTTAATTATGCCTACATACCCTATTACTTAAAATACACACCCAATTACTTACCATACACACACAGTAGTGTGAGCAGTAGCTCACTATGTACATCGTATGCACACTACATACCCTGTACACCCTACCCAAACGATACGCACTACCCGACCAGTACACCCTACTCACCCTATACGCCCTACTCACCCTGTACACCCTACCCACCCTATACATCCTACTCACCCTGTACACCCTACTCACCCTGTACACCCTACTCACCCTGTACACCCTACTCACCCTGTACACCCTACTCACCCTGTACACCCTACTCACCCTGTACACCCTACTCACCTTATACGCCCTACTCACCCTGTACACCATACTCACCCTGTACACCCTACTCACCTTATACGCCCTACTCACCCTGTACACCCTACTCACCCTGTACACCCTACTCACCCTGTACACCCTACTCACCCTGTACACCCTACTCACCCTGTACACCCTACTCACCCTGTACACCCTACTCACCCTGTACACCCTACTCACCCTATACACCCTACTCACCCTGTACACCCTACTCACCCTGTACACCCTACTCACCCTGTACACCCTACTCACCCTGTACACCCTACTCACCTTATACGCCCTACTCACCCTGTACATCCTACTCACCCTATACACCCTACTCACCCTGTACACCCTGCTCACCTTATACGCCCTACTCACCCTGTACACCCTACTCACCCTATACACCCTGTACGCTCCACTCACCCTGTGTACTCTACTCATACTATACACCTAGCATTCTCCTCTCACCCAGTAGTACATCATACACATTCTGCTCCACTTCGTTCACTCATTTTTCCGCTTTAAATCAGTCACAAAATAATTATTTATTTGCAACTCCGGTGACTTACCGTTATAACAAAGTACAACGCGTCGCACAGTGGTTCCATTTTAAAAATTAGTGGACATTCGACTAAAAGTTAGGTTAGCGATCTGGTTATTTTTCCTAGGCAAGCTGACATCAATACAAATACCTTTTACTCTTTCATATTTTTCCTTAAAATTCATAATTTACGAGAAAAAAAATATTTAATTTTTTTTTGTATGGAGAAAAAAACATTTTTTTTTTTTTTCTTGCATTGGTTTGAATTGGTCAATTTTTAACTTCAATTATATTGTACTCTAAGACATTCTGAACATATAAAAAAATAAATCACGCGCGGCCACTTGCGCTTGGATTGGATTTTTATGGTAGGGGGGGAGGGGGGTATATAAAAATATTCAATATAATTTTGAGCTTACAAGCTGATGATATATAATACCTAATTCCATTAAGTTTATATTCTTAATAATACAAAGTTTTTGATTGCTGACAATATCCATAAAATACCTACCACGTGGGAAATAAATAAGTCATCTACATTCCTCATTTTCCATTCCATCTTTTAATTTGACATCGCACTCCAAGAAACTTATAAAAAATGTGTAGCTGGTGTTCATGCAATAAACATAAAATAACACGTGGGATGAAAATGAATCATTTGTATTACACAGTTTTCTGTCATTCTTGCTCGCGAGCACCTTATTTTGTTGCGCTCTTTGAATAACACATAAATAGGAGGTGATTATTGATAAAACTCCATTCCACTCTTGTCGCTCGACTGTGAAGGACTGGAAATATTTCTACCAATAATGGCTGGACTGTGCACTTACCTTGATTTGTTTATGAAACTCAAAAGTGCTCTTATCAGAGCTGTTTTTGTAGTCCTAAAAAGGACTGTTTATTAATTAGGCCTGATGTAGGCTTGTCACCCCAAAGGATCAGGTAGGTTTTCCGACTCTTCTGAAAGTGAAGTCAGCCGCTCCTGCTCGAAAAGATGCTTTGTCACACCCGTAATTAATTCCGGGTTCTTCCCGAGATGATTTTATATTCTTTGCTAGTTCAAGTTTCCCCCCTGCCTTTAATTTGGAGATATAAAAATATAACAACTGTTCTTCGGTATGGTCGTCCTCCATTGAATTAGAACGTCTTTTTTTCTGTTTATTGCTTAAATCTTTAAAAGGTTTTCTTGTCTGAGTATCGGTGGAGGTCCCTACTTCTGAAGAGCTGACTGATGCAACTGATTGATATGTTTGGGCGGGTTCTTCAAATAGATCTTGCGTGTCCCCCATCACAGCATTTAAATCAATTTTATCGCAAACAGGCCATTTAATACCGTATCCTAACCATGTGTCATTTTGGTTTATAAAAGTTTTAATATTTCGACTTGACGCTGCCCATCTCTTTGTAAGATTTGTCGTGAAATAACGACAAAATTCCTGAATACATAAACGATTTTCATGAGATAACTCATCCGTAATTTCAGAAACTATCACTTCACACAAATACTTGTAATCCTTGAGGTCACCAGCACTTTTGAGTTTCATAAACAAATCGAGATAAGTGCACAATTCAGCCATTATTGGTAGAAATATTTCCAGTCCTTCACAGTCGAGCGATAAGAGCGGAATGAAGTTTTATCAATAATCACCTCCTATTTATGTATTACTAGCGGCCGCCCGCGACTTCGTCCGCGTGGAAAAATAACTTTTTACCCCCCTTTTAACCCCTTACAACCCCCTTTTCGCAATAAAAAGTAGCCTATGTTCTTTCTCAGGGTCTAGATCATCTGTATACCAAATTTCATTTAAATCCGTTGAGTAGTTTTGGCGTGAAAGAGTAACAGACAGACAGACAGACAGACAGACAGACAGACAGACAGACAGACAGACAGACAGACAGAGTTACTTTCGCATTTATTATATTAGTATGGATGGATTCAAAGAGCGCAACAAAAGAAGGTGCTCGCGAGCAAGAACGACAGAAAACTGTGTAATAAAAATGATTCATATTAATCCCACGTGCTATTTTATGTTTATTGGATGAAAAATGAAGATGAAAAATATTTTATTGTAAATAAACAAATTTTAAGTTAATATACAATCAGAGCTGCCTTTTAAGCTATAAGCCTGTGCCAGGCAGCTCCGCTCTTCTATCTCTTAACTAACTTATATATTATTATTATGAACTATGTGCATGTTTTTGTGTGTATTGTGTGTGTGCATGAACACCACAAAAAACTATGGTTCAGTAAAATATTAACTTAACGCAATTATTAAAACTAATCATCATTATTCTGATAAAACAGGGCAAAGAGAATAATAAAGGTTCTTAACATAGAGAATGTTATTTTTTATAAGATTTTAAAAACAAAACATAAAGGGGTTTTTTTAGATGCAATTTGCTGCTGGTTGACTCAGAAAACCAAGAAAATATAGAAGAAGAACTGATGACGATGGAGTCAGAAAACCTACCAGATTTTCTTAGGGTTGTCAAGCTTACATCAGCCCTACATTAAACAGTCCCTTGCCCTACAAGGGACAAGTATAGCTCTTTTCAGTGCTACACATTTTTCTATAAGTTTCTTGGAGTGCGATGTCAAATCAAAAGATGAGAATGATTTGCATTACGCAGAAACTAAACCTGAGGAATGTAGATGACTCGTTTATTTCCCACGTGGTAGGTATTTTATGGATATTGTCAGCAATCAAAAACTTTGTATTGTTAAGAATATAAACTTAATGGAATTTGGTATTATATATCAAGCTGTTGATAAGCTCAAAATTATATTAAATATTTTTAAATACCCCCCCCCCCCCCCCCCCCCCCCCCTACCAAATAAATCCAGTGGAATATTCAATACTTATTCGCGAAATATACAAAACATTTTTCGTTTTTTGTGACATCCTTAACTTCCAAAGCCGCAAGTGGCCGCGCGTGATTTATTTTTTTATATGTTCAGAATGTCTTAGAGTACAATATAATTGAAGTTAAAACTTGACCAATTCAAACCAATGCAAGAAAAAAAATAAAATGTTTTTTTCTCCATACAAAAAAAAATTAAATATTTTTTTTCTCGTAAATTATGCATTTTAAGGAAAAATATGACAGAGTAAAAGGTATTTGTATTGATGTCAGCTTGCCTAGGAAAAATAACCAGATCGCTAACCTAACTTTTAGTCGAATGTCCACTAATTTTTAAAATGGAACCACTGTGCATCGTCTACATTAATTTACAATTTAAACAGAGTTCCACTATCGTTATTATTGCCAAGTTTGGCTTTTTCACTCGCATAAATTCTAAAGGAGTCCACTCCAATTTTCGGAGTGAACTCCATCTGATATGTTAATAGATCATCTTGTGGATGATATAGACGACTCGTTGAATATAAAATGCTCTTCAGTGAATCGAATCGGAGAATGCTCATCATTTATAGCGTCATCGAATTGGAACTTCCGGTTGTTAACGTATAATATTCGGAGCCTTCACAAAAATTTTGATCATTTCTTGGTGATTCTCCATCAACTTAACGTCTCCTACGATGTGATTATACTCACGGAATGCTGGTTAAGTAACTTTAGGGATGTCAAGGTGCTGGATGGTTATACTAGCTATCACTCGAACTTTAACATAAACAAGGCCGGTGGTGTAGTAATTTACGTAAAGGACAGTCTGTCTGCATCTCCTTCAGAAATTGATTTCGAAGGAGAGGCAACCGGATTGATTCTTGATATAGCTGACTCTGTTACTATTATGGGTATATACCGATCACCTTCCATAAAGCATACTGACAAATTTCTTAAAATTCTTGATAAGAACTTTAACGATCACAAATACAAAAAACATTTCATAGTGGCAGGTGATATAAATATAGACATTGCCTGTGACATACCTGACATTCAAACGAATAATTACTTAAATCTTCTCGCTGAACATGGATTTCATTAAGCCATACATAAACCTACACGACTAACTTCTTGTCTAGACCACATTTTCTTAAGACCCTATAGCCCGTGTATTGGCATGGTGTGCCCAAATAGTGTTACAGATCACTCTTTAGCTATGATAGCTGCCTCGTTTTCCTACAAAACAAAAGAAAGATTAAATAGATTAGTCACTAAACTAGATTATCGAGCCGCATCACAGGAACTAAAAACCTTTGACTGGTCTCTTGTAATAAACGATAGTAATGCTTCATCAGCTGCAGCCACACTCACATCTGCTATTGAGACAACAATTGAAAAACACACATCAAGTAAATACAATAGTCGATCAACGCATATCATGAAAAAATGGATGACACCGGGGTTGATACGTTGTATAGATAATCGAGACAGACTTCATATGGACCTACGTAAGGATCCAGATAATGCTACACTTAAACTCACATATACCCGATACAGGAATTTCTGTAATGACCTTCTAAGAAAACTAAAAAACAATCATAACGCAGAGCAAATTCTAAATTCCCAAAGTAATCCCAAAAAACTGTGGAAAACTGTAAACCAAATCTGCCATACAGTCAGGAAGAATGTTCCTCCCACTGAATTGCTTAACTTATCGGACGATCCAAGTGCATCTCTTTCCATGTGTAACAAGCATTTCGCATCCATGGGAGAAAAACTTGCGAACAAAACACTAGATAGATTGGGAGTGACGCAGGAATCGTTAGGTAAGTCCCTTCAACTAAAAATCCCCTCAGCTAATTCCCTATATTTATCCCCAACAGACGATCTCGAAGTTAGGTCACTCATTCAAAATCTTAAAAATGATAGTGCCCCTGGTATTGATGGCATTACACCGTTATTTCTTAAACAAAACTGCGAAACCTTGCTAACTCCCCTTACGCACGTTATTAATCTCAGTCTTTCTTCTGGTGTATTTCCAGAATGTTGGAAATTTGCTGCAGTTTCACCTATTCATAAAGCTGGACCCAAGAACTCACCCGATAATTACAGACCAATCTCTTTGTTGAGTATACTATCAAAACTGCTAGAAAGAGTAGTCCAAAAGCGCCTTTCAATATATTTAGACTCCCAAAATATTCTCAATGATCGACAATATGGTTTCAGAAAAGACAGATCCACAGATGACGCAGTGGGTGTATTGACCTCTACAATTGCGGGATACCTTGACTCGGGTAAGCATTGCGTTGGTGTGTTCTTGGACCTGGCCAGAGCATTCGACACTGTATCAATCCCAATATTGCTACGCAAATTGGAAAACACAGGAGTACGTGGTCTGGCTCTGGCCTGGTTTGAGAGCTACCTAACAAATCGCCGACAGTGCGTCCGTGTATCTAATGTAGTAAGTGACACTCGAAGGATTCACTTTGGTGTACCTCAGGGAAGTGTCTTGGGACCTACTTTATTTAACGTCTACCTTAATGACCTTCCATCTCTTCCCATGGCTAACGCTGAGGTCATATGCTACGCTGACGACACGGCAATTTTATTTGATGGTACATCATGGACTCAAACATTTCAGAAAGCAGAGGCTGGATTAGCTATTGTGTCACGCTGGTTAGAAATGAATTTGCTCACTCTTAATACTAATAAAACGAAATTTCTAAGCTTTCACAAAACTGCGGCATCTAAACCAAGATCAGTCCCACCAATCCCAATTCACCATGGCTCCTGCACTATTGCAATCGACGACAACCCCTTAACCTCTTGCAACTGTGATACCATTAGCCAGGCACAGACCATAAAATATCTTGGCATTCAAATAGACGAAAACTTAAATTTTCATCAGCATATCGTCTCACTATCTAACCGGGTACGCAAAGTTATAAATACAATGTTCCTACTAAGGGATGTCGCGGACGACAACATATTAAGGTTGGTTTACCTTGGGCTGTGTCAATCTGTGCTCAGCTATGGTATATCTGCCTGGGGGGGCATCGATAAGACTTCAATGATACGAATCGAAAGAGCGCAGAGAGCAGTGCTTAAGGTAATGCTAAAAAAACCAAGGCGATATCCTACTTTTACTCTTTACTCTGAAGCCCGAGTCCTTAGTGTACGGAAATTGTATATTCAGAAAGCTGTATTGGCGACCCACAAAGCGGTTCGAAGCTCATCTGAGTACTTGGATCTTCTAGCAAAGCGGACTTTTAGAGTCAAAACCCCCGTTGTTGCTACATCCTTCGCTAAAAGACACCAAAAATATCTATATCCTTGTATTTACAATAAAGCTGTGGCCATATGTGAATTTAAGCACAACCATCCATATGACGTTAAATCAAAGCTGTTTGAATGGCTTCTTCAAATTAGCTACAACGAAGCAGAACTTCTACTTCAAAATCCAAGATGATCAGGCTCCGTCCCACTTCTCACACACACGCACACACACACAATTAACACACCACACCACACACACACACACACACACACACGCAAACAAACACGCACACACACACACACACAGTTGTGTCACTATTATCAATATTATCATTATATATATTCTTTTCTTTTTCTAATTAACTAAAACGTATATGTATAAATCTTAATCTTGCAACGCCGTAATTATAACGAAAAGGTAAAACATCAACTCAAGTCCCCAAGAGACAGGACTACCTAGTTTGGAGGCTACAGATATTCAAATGAAATGTAAAATTCTTTGGCAAATAAAGATTTATTATTATTATTATTATTATACAATATTGCTGAAGAGCTGATTTTACCAGCAGCTAAAGATATGGTCAGTTGTGTATTGTGAGATAAGTTTTCGAAACTGTTGGATAAAATACCACTTTCAAATGATACAGTTGCACGTCGCATTCATGAAATGGCACATGATGTTGAACATCAACTCGCGCAATAATTACAAAATAATTATTAAGCGATTCAAGTTGATGAATCAACAGATATTAGTGGATTACCGAATTTACTTGGGTTTATTAGATATGTGTATAAAAATAAATGTGAAGAAGATTTTTTATTTTGTAAGACCTTGGAGTCTACTACGAAAGGAGAAGATATTTTTAACACTATTAATGATTTTATTGAAAATTTTATTGAAAAACATGGCATTGATTGGACAAAGTGCGTTGGCATATCCACTGACGGTGCAAAGGCCATGACAGGAAGGATATCTGGACTAATATCCAGGATTAAACATCTCGCTCCTGAAGTCAAAAGTGTGCATTGTGCGTTGCACAGAGAAGCATTGGCGTGCAAGAAAATTCCTGATGATTTAAAAACAGCGCTTTCAGAGGTCGTCAAAATAATCAATTACATAAAAGCGCGACCGCTAAATTCAAGACTTTTCGCATTATTATGCCGAGACATGGGTAGTGAACATGTTTCACTACTGCTACACTGTGAAGTTCGCTGGTTATCAAAATGCAGGATATTAGCTCGGTTTGTTGAACTTCGTCACGAAATCTATATATTTTTGAAAGACAGTGACTTCAACCTTAAATGGCTTAAAAGAGTAACTTATTTAGCTGACATTTTTTCTTGTCTCAATGAGACGAATGCTTCTATGCAAGGATCCACGTGCAGTATATTCACTGTGCACGACAAAATAAACGCACTTATAAAAAATATAGAATTTTGGAAAACCTGCTTGAGATCAAATATCTTTGAATGTTTTCCTCTTTTGCATGAATTTATCACGACGAACGCCTTATCCGTGGATTCCGAAATGAAGGCTGAAATCGTTCTGCATCTCTCTCAGCTCTCCGACGAACTGAAAAGGTATTTTCCGGATATTGATAATGCTCAAGATGGCTGGATTCGTAACCCGTTTGCGGTCACGAACGAGAGCATAATATCTAGTTTGACTATCAAGCAACAGGAGTCAATAATAGAAATGTCCGCGGATGAAACTCTTCAAGCTGATTTCAAAACGATGTCTTTGATAGATTTTTGGGCAGCTAGACAGTCAGAGTATCCCGAACTCTCACGCAAAGCGGTGAATTTCCTTTTACCCTTTGCTACAACATACTTATATGAAAGTGGATTTTCACACCTGGTCATGATAAAAACTAAATACAGAAATCGACTTGATGCCGAGTCAGAATTAAGGTTAAAATTGACCAAAATAACACCTAAAATTGAATCCCTTTGCAACAAGAAACAAGCACATCCATCACATTAGTATTAAAAAGACATTTCTTTTGGCACTATGTTTCTTACCTTTTATTTCAAATAAAAACCTTATTTTCTTCAATAGTATTAATTCTATTTTATTATTTCCTTTTTTTGGGGGGGGGGGGGGCAATTAATGAGTTAGGGGTACGCTGTCACCTGGAAATTTTAACAGGGGTACGTGGTGCCAAAAGTTTGAGAAACCCTGCTATAAAGGATCAGTTAATAAGTAGTACTCCTGAGCTTAATAATAAAACTAACTTCCTATTTCAGCCTCATATAAACTATCTTAACTCTAAGCTTAATATAGTATCAGATCAACTTCAGGCTTTTGAAATAAATCGGTTTAAAAGAGGACTCATCGACGGTCTAGGATTGGTAGTGAAAAGTATTACCGGTAATCTAGATTATACGGATGCATTGCACTACAATAAGGCTATTAAAAATAATGAGAATAAGTTACTAGCTGAATTTAATAATCATGTTAGCTTAACTAAGGATGTGGCCGCGCAATATTCCAAGATTATTGATAGTATAGTGGATAACCAGAATAAAATCGAAATATATATTAACAAAATTATAGAAAGTGATGCTACTAGAGAATATGATCTTATAAAATATGCTCATCTTGCCCAGGTACTCCTAATTCTCAGCGATAACATAGATTCGGTATCACAAGAATTGACTAAACTCCAGAATATTTTAGCGTTTATACGGGTTTCCACTATGCATAACTCGTTCCTTAGCCCCCGCGATATGCGAAGTTTAATTGATAGGTTAAACACTTTATATGGAAACGATAGAATAATAGACTTAGAAATAAGAGAATATTATGATATAATTAAGTTAGGTTCGTATTATGTAGGAAATGAAATAGTAATAGTATACAAGCTTCCCATCTTTCACCCCCATATATATGATTTATATAAATTATCCATTGTCCCCAATAGACAACATGAAATCCTAATCCCATCATCCCAATTCCTAGCCATTTATGAGAAAGATTTCAAGCACATAGAGGCTGAATGCCCGAAGACCAGCAAATGGTTTCTATGCGAGGAGAAGCGGAGCATCCAGAGTCGACCATCTGAGGACTGCATCCATCAACTCATCACCACTCAACAACGGAAGGCATCCTGTAATCCTATCACAATCAACTTGAGCCAACCAGCATATGAAGCGCTTGATGATCGTCATTACACCATCAGCTTTCCAACTCCTACAAAGGTTCACCTGTCATGTGGACAGGACCTCTACGAAGAATTCCAGGGCAGTTATCTCGCAATCATCCCACATAGATGCTATCTCGAAACACCACAGATGACCATCTCCAACGTCAAGGATCGATTGAAAGGACATGTACTTAAAATAATGGACCTACCACAAGAGACGAATCACAATGTATCTACAGTCAAACTCCAACTGAATTCCATAAATCTCGATCAGCTTCACGCCAACAACATGAAAATCTCCCAGCAACCGGAAATTAACTTCGACAGAGATGACGATTACACCCTGTACCATACTACAATCCCATTATATGTAGTAATGTTAAGTGCATGTGCACTAAGTAGCGTTGTACTATACCGCAAATGCTATAGAAAAGCAGGCACAATGAACATCGAGTCAAATGAAACCCAACTGCAAGAGATATACGCCACTCCAGAACCTAAGACAGGAATAAATCAACCCCCACCTCAATTTACTGCGAAATTCTTCGGTGGTGGCTGTTCTTCGGGGGGAGGTGTTACGCACGGCTAATCTATGAGGATCGCTGCGTCGGCGCGCATCGCCGATGACCCCGATAAACATCGCACACGGCCGGCGACTCACGAGCCGCAGCGTCAGCACAACGTGAGCCCATGACGACACCGGACATTCATCGATGACCGCCAATATTTCCCAATCATATTCGGTTCCAACTTCGAGCTAATATCATTGTAATTTTATTATACTTTAAATTGTAATTTTCTTTTATAATTAAATTCTATTAAATAAATTGATTTTTTTTGGATCCTCCGGCTGTAGCTAACGTATTTTATATAAAAATATTATATATAAAATTACGTAAATGTTGCTTCCATATCATACCTACTTATAAATAGATTATTAACTAAAGTCTACTCTCTGACCCTATTTACTCATACAAACATGTACAAAAATAAAATAAATAAATATTTAAAAAAACAAATACAAGTGACAAGTGAAATCATAAACAGAACATCTTTATTAATACTAGTAAATTGCAACATTCAATTCATATTACAATGCTATTTTGGCCACATCTAGTTAAACATCTTTAAATCCGTGTATTTGTTTTCGCTCGGTGCTCGCGCACTTTTTGCATAGTGACCGATCCTGTCACAATGGTACGCTCTCCTACCCTCATGCGTAGTCCAATACGAACTGTATTGGACTGTGTAATAATTAGTTTTGTGCATTACAAATCGCTTGAAATGCTCGGTGAAGATAAATTTATCACTACGTATTTATACTTTGTTTTTAATGTATTTCTCATTTAAGTGAATTTATGTAATTCTTATGAGAATAAATGTCTTTGAACCTATATACAAAAACAAAAAATCTCTTGGCTGGACACATTTGAAATTGAATTGAATAAAAATGAGCCAACCATCCTGCACATGAAGTCAAAACTCACAGATGACGCAAAAAATATTGACATAGGTAAAGGAGGGAAAGGGCGTAAGAAACCAATTGATTTTGAATCCACTTTACCTTTGCTGCACCCTGAAGGACGAGAACTCAGTACAGAAAAAAATAAAAATTTAAAAGATATATTAAAACTGATTCCTAGTGATGCTAAACCATTTTATATTTTTTTTAAAACTGCAAAAAGTGGTGCTTATGTCGATGATGTGGACGGATTTGGTTCTTCCGTAGATTTTGATGTTGAAGAATTAACAGGAGAAGACTAGAAGAAGAGGGCTTGATCTCCACTTTCGTTTTGTATTTTATTTACCTTTTTTATAATTATTTTATTATTTAAAAGTAATTATGTTTAATTAAACATATTAGTAATTATTTCAAAAATAATGACAATTCGTAACATAAATGTTATTTATATAAATAACAAAGATGTATAGGATAATGATAAGCTTGAAAAATTGAGACTGATTATTTCATAACTAAGTATTAAAAATACATACTTAAATATACCAAATACCTAATGATAAATTAATAAAGAAGTGCAATAATACAAATAAAAGGCACATTATAGCTGGCGGCATGAAAGAATAGCAATGACCGTTATTTTGCGCACTGGTAAAAAATACTTTCTATTAAAATTGGTTTCTGCGCACTCAAGGTCATAACTACTGTTTCATGCCACGGACTATACCAGAGTATTGAAAAAATTAAGACTTATAAACTTAAAAATAAGTACCTAATAATTAGTGAAGAAGTTTTATTAGGTGTAAATAAGCTATAGAAAGTTTTGCTATAGTAAAAATCTGTCTTTTCTCGTAATAACGACTATATTTTTCTATTATGTAAAATAAAATGTGTTAAATAAAGTAATTAACTTTAATTTATCATCAAACATGTCCAACTTTTAAAAAATCTCCATTCAAAGTATTTAAAACTTATTCTGAATTTTCAAACGCCATTTTCTCGGAATGACAGTCATGTGGGTTAACACACTATTGCTTATTTGCGTCCATTTGTGAATCTAAATTTTGCCCAGCTGCTAATCTATCCCTCTCCTGGCTATCGTAAATATATAAACCTATCGGATTTGTTGAATCGATATAAGCTAAATCGAAAACGCGATGGTAAGTACGGCCTTGAATTTTTAAAAACGCGATACTTGATTCTGGATGATGAAAACCGTGTGAACACCTAACGCACTAAATGCAAATAAATTTTTGTATGCACGGGAACGTTCGATAAATGAACGTTCCCCGTAAAAACATTCGGTCAATGGCTCAAAACTTTGAACATTATAGGCCCCAGTCCCACAACACCATTGAACACGAGTTTTCTCCTCATCAAAAAGCCTAGCCCTACAATGAGAAAATCTGTGAGAATTGTTCAGAGAAGTATTTTTCAGAGAAAAAACTAAAATCTGTTCCAATTCCTCAGCATGCCTCTCGCCTATCAACTTCTCAGATCTCCGTAACTAGGGTTCAATATTACGGACCGCATTATACCGTTGAGTCGTTGTTTGACTCACGGACGGATGATCTTGTGCATACCTCTCGACTGCGCGCCTATGAACATTAGGATTTTGTTGTGTGTACTTTTCAGAAGCAACCCTATAGACTTGAGGATTCTGACTTGTGTATTTCTTTACCGCGCGCCTATTTACATCAGGATGTACTTCCGAGTACTTATCCACGGCGGCCCTATGTACTTCCGGATTTTTTTGTGAATACCGTTTTACAGATTTACGATGTACGCTAGGATTCCGACTATCATACCGTTTGACTGCTTCTCGGTGACGCATTTTCCTACCTGAGTTGTCGTCAATATTTTCAGTGTCTGTGTGTGTACCTACATACGGACGGACTAATATCGATTTTATCAATGACGACAACTGGCTCAAGTCAATTTTGGGTCGTTAATTTCTGCCGTTTCAACGGTTGACCGTGGTGACATTGCCATTTTTTCGAGAACGACAACTGGATTCAATTTTGATTTCGGATCCCTATTAATGGCAGAAGATTGACCCACCGGTTTTTTTGGCGCGTGACATTTATTTATTTATTTGATAAGGCACACCAACAGTATACATATAACACACTACAAAACAGATACAATACAACACAATATTCTTATACATATACCAATTACAGGTGTACACAACATTTACAGTAACACGTAGACAGTAATAACTAACACAAAACTAAAAACTAAAAAGAAAAAAAAAACTAAAAACGAACAGAAAGAAATGGGTAAAAAATAAAATAAACTAAAAAAACCTAAACCAAATATAATTTGCCTATAGACTAACGAGCTCGGCCAGCTTCCGCTTAAAGGCCGGTACTGAGTCGTGGAAAATGTCCAGTGAACCCTTTGAAAACATTTCGTTGTATTTTCCACAACATCTTGCCAATGGAGCCTGGCGTCCCGCATTAGTTCGAGCGGTAGGCAAGGAAAAGGTTTTCCTGACTGGATGACGAGGCAAGTGAGCTGGTACCAGTAATCGAATTTGGGACAAGAGTTCACTACTTTGAATTTTCCCACTGAAAAGCCCATGCAAAAACATCAGATCCCGGCTGATGCGACGATGACGAAGGGTGTTCATTTTAAAGAATGATAGCCTGAGGTCATATGAGCATCTATGCGATATACCTGGAGAGATATTTGCCAGGTGCCTAGTAAATGCCCTCTGAATACTCTCCAGCCGCTGAGAGTGGACGGCCTGTTGGGGATTCCAAGCCACACTCGCGTACTCCAGATTGCTTCGGACCAAGGCGTTGTATAGAATACTACGAGTAACGTTCGATTTAAACCCTTTAGTGCTCCTTCTCAGAAATCCCAACATTTGTGCTGCCTTGTTGACGATGGTGTTAACATGAGAAGTGAATTTGAGCTGACCATCCATCGTAACACCTAAATCCTTAATTTCACTAACTTCTGTCAATAGTGTGCCATTAATTTTATAGATCGTAGGTATGACGTTTTTCTTTTTGCAAAATTTTATATGAAAGCATTTGTTGACATTCAAAGTCATTGCGTTATTGACACACCACTCGCAGATACCATCGAAGTCCCTCTGAATTAAATCCGTGTCTTGGGACGTATTTACAGATCTGTAAATCTTTAAATCGTCGGCGAATAGACTAAACTTACAGCTCTTAATGTAGCTAGTTATATCGTCGATGAAAATGAGAAAGAGCATTGGTCCCAAGTGCGAACCCTGGGGGACACCAGATGTAGCGTAGTATTCGCCTGACTCAAATCCATCGACAACAACAGCCTGTGGTCTCATCTTTAAGTAAGACCTAAACCAGTTCAGCAGTCTGCCGTGTATGCCTTTGACCTGGAGTTTCGATATCAGTATAGAGTGGTTGACTTTATCGAATGCGCTGGCAAAATCTGTGTATACAGCATCAATTTGAGCACGTTCATCTAGTCTCTGTCCCAAATCATTTATGAATGACACCAGGTTTGTCTGCGTTGAACGACCCTTACGAAAACCATGCTGATACTCAGAGAGCGTACGGTCGACGTAGGTACTAATAATAGGATTAACCAGGGATTCAAAAAGTTTGGAAAATGTTGACAGTATTGAGATAGGGCGGTAATTTTTTATGTCAGTGGACTTACCTTTTTTGTAAACGGGTACTATTTTAGCCTTTTTCCATTCAGTTGGGAAAATACCGTCGCGAAGTGACTTATTAAAAATTAATGTTAAGGGAAGTGATAAATATAAGCCACAGTGTTTGATAAAAACAGGAGGGATTCTGTCTGGACCAGCACCCTTTCGAACATCGAGCTTTTTGATAGCTTTAAAGGTGTCAACTTCTGAAATAACTATGTCTGATAAGATTCCCACACTATGAGAGGGCTCCGGAGCAGAGTAGTCAGGGATCAGGGAACCCGGGGTAAATGAAGACGCAAAGTGGCTGGAGAATAATCGTGCTATCTCAGGACCAGAGACCGCTACATTGTCGTCAAGCTGCATCCTTGAAGGTAGATTTGACTTATTATTGCGTTTCTCTTTAATGAATTGCCGGAAAAATTTTATGTTCTTAGAAATATCATTCTCAATGTTTGTTTTATAATCGTAATAGCATTGATTCGCGATCTTATGGCAACGGTGCCGCAATTAATCGTATTCTAGCTTATCGCGGGGATTACCGTATTTGCGATATTTTTTCCGTAGTTTATCCTTTTCCGAAAGCAGCCTGATCAATGAGCGACTGAACCATTTAGGATATTTAGATGACTTGGGGATATATTTTGGCACGGACTTCTCAATGATTTTATTCAGTTCCTTATATAATGTTGCAACCATCTCATCAACATCACCACAATAATCAAACATTGTCACCCAGTCAAGACAATCCAAGTCGGCACAAATTTCGCTGTAGTTTGCCTTAAAGAAATTGAAGTCAGACCGGCCTTTGGGTTTCAAAAAACTAGTACTACAAACATGCAACTTCACCAACAAGTGAGGATGCCGACTATCGAGTTTAGTTAAAAGGTCCAAAGGTTCCGATACTTCTACTCCCGCGATATTACTTAGAACTAGGTCCAAGTATCTACCATCAATGTTTGGAATATTATTAAGCTGTTTTAAATTATTAAGTGACATGAAATCCACGAAAGCAGTGCCCAAAGCATTATTGTAATTAGAGGGAAACATTTGATTGTTAAGATCAGCACCCCTACTCCAATCAATAGATCCTTGGTTGAAATCTCCAACAGCTATAACATTCTTCATTTGGCTTATGACATAGTCAACCCCATTCAAGAAACAAGACAAAGTTTCCAGTTTGGCCGGCGGAGGAAGGTATATGGCACAAACAGCAATATCAGTCGTTAGGCTACCCATTTTAATTTGAACGGAAACCCATAAATCCTCGCAGTTAGTTTCCCAACGCTCCATTCGTGCGGATGGTAAATTTCTTGAAACAGCAATAGAAACTCCTCCACCAACCATTTTAGAAGATCTAGTACAGTCTCGGTCTCGGCGGTAAACTTCATATCTTTTGTCGAAAATTTCAGTACTAGATATACCGGGGTTCAACCATGTTTCAGTAAACACAATGATATCGTAATTATTTACGAGGATATTTTTGAAAACATCTTCTGTCTTTGTTCTCAGTCCGCGTACATTTTGATAATATATCCTTAGCGGGACAGTTTTAAGGACTGGTTCTATCAGGATCTTTGAACCGGATTCATCATGTCAAGGCTGGCAAGACTACGGATGAGCAGAGCTTGGCTGCTTTCATCTTTACGTACAAAGATGCGACCATTGCGAATCCAAGTAAATTTATACCCCTGTTTGGCTTGTATACGGGCCGCAGCATGAAGTGACTTGATGGCTGGGGAGAGGTGTTCTGCGATGAACACAGGTTTTGGTGTACCAGCAATGCCCAGATGTTGCGTTGAGAGCTTTCCGTTGGGATTAGCTTTGTTGAACTTGATAACTGCGGCCAACATAGCATCACGGTGTCGGGGACTACGCAGCTTGACTATAACCGAGCGAGGACGATCGCTGTCTTTTTGTAATTTTGCAACTCTTGTAACGTTACATATATCCTCGTCTTGCACTTTGCAATCAACAACCCTAGCTATCTGTGTCACAATAGTAGTGAGGTTTTCAGATTTGAACTCCGTGACACCGTTGATTTCCAGATTCGATTCTCTTAGGCTTTGCTCCGCCAGATTGAGCCTATAGGATAGATTCTTCATGTTTGTCTGGAGTTCTTTGTTCTCTCTCTGCAGCCCAGCAATGAGAGTAGATTTCTCTTGGATATCCATCTTAATCTCCTCATACTGGTTGTTGAAGAAAGCAATAGAGACTCCAAATTCTGTTAGACGTTCGTTGATGATGCTAAGCTGTCCAGCCACTAACCTCTTTATCTTATCTTCAATCATGGATGACAGTTCCTCGCTAATAATTCTTCGAAGTGAGTCCTCTGTTACGTAAGGGTCATGGACTGAGGAGGTCTGCGTTTGCCGCCGGCTTGGATCCCTTATAGTTACATTGCTGCTACCAGGCGTGGGTACGTTCTGTGAACCACAGCCACTGGAACTTTCATGGGAGGGTAAGTTTTGACGTACGGGAGTATTTGTATTACCAAGTTTTGGCAATTTACTGTGGCATTCAGGACAATTCCATGAGTGTTTTTGGTCATGACTCATTGAATTAAATTTCTTAATTCCGACATTGGCGCACAGGAGGTCGTATTTAGATGAGCACTCATTGCACACTAGAAATTCTTTTGTGGTAATAATGTGGCGACAACCAGTGCATTTATTTATATTAGGAGCCATTCTAATATCGTATTCTCCAATTTCAAACAAAAAAAAAAATTTTTTTGTTGGATTCGAACTCGCAGCTTGTTGATTTGTGTTAACTAGTCTTTGGTTCGACGCCACTAGACTACGGCGGTTGGTACTGGAGCGGACGAAAAGTGAAACTGGTTGGCAGTACTCGTTTCTTAAACTGTGGGCCTGGTGTGGACGAGTGTCAAGTATTTTACAACTGACTGCAAAAGTTGATACCTATTTACTGGTCCGATGTCAGAATCACTTCGTAGATCACAGATTTATATCAGGCTTAATAGCCAGATTAGTTTAAAATCTCGGTGAAGATTTCGCACACACAACTCAAATAACGTTTGCTGGGATGAGACAAACACTTTTCTTGCCGGGAAGATAACTTTCCACACACTATTTTGATTTTAAGATACGGAGCTCAAACAAGTACGTGTTTTTGTTTTGACTTTTTTTTTTTTTATGACATGCGGCAAACTGATTTTTGCGCTTTTGAGGATGGCCTCTACGCTTATTTTTTAATGAAATCTCTACTTTACTATCCAAATCGATTTTATTTAAGACCACAACCGGTTGCAATTTGGTCAGTTTATTGTCATCTGTTGTTACCCTAGTTCCAGGTTCGATCTCTGATAGAACATTAACGTTCTCTTCAGTTTAAGTTCCTGATTCGATTTCTGCAAGATCCAGGACTTTCACTTTATGAATCGAATATTCGCGTCCGTCGTACGCGCAATTCCGGAACAACAAAAAAGCTAAATTTTTAATCGTGCTACACCTGAACAAGCGCGCTTTATTTAAATCGGGGCTTTGTAGGTTGTACGTATTTTGGTTGTCTACCGCATGACTGTTGAACAGAAAAGTTTTCACCGGATCGCCAAAAACATACAGGATAATTTTGCCCCGTAAAAAGATAACTGTCGGAGTTATCATTATGATCCGCATCAAAAATTGAGTTTTGCAAAATTAGCTCGAGCTCTAATGCTTTGATATCATAATCGAGCAATGAATTTGGAAACAAACCGTTCATTTTCCAGTTGTCGTTCACATTTTGAATTTTCGCGTTAAAATTACCAACCCGAAATTGAGAAGGCAATTCTTCAGGCAGCATAAAATGCTCGCCAGAAGGCAAAGACGGAGCAACGCGCATGTAAACATTATCACCACTTGTCAAAATTGTTAATATATCTGATGCTGAAAACACAGCTCTCTGATTAAAAACTGAAAAAGCACTCGCGCAACCTGATATAGCAAGACATTGCGAGTTTTTAACTTTGAATAGGCGACTGTCGCCCTGGTGAGTTGTGCTTTTATTTATAATAAGCGTGCGTAGTAAAACAAAAAAAAAGGAAACCCAAACAAACAATGGTAAGTGTATAAATGTCATAGAAAAAGAACACCAATCATAAAACCTCGATCAAAAGCAATTACGTATTTAATATTAACTAAAATATGGAAATTAAACATACAACCCTTTTGAAACTCGAACAAGCTCAAGCGAATATTAATTAAATTAATAAATATTTAAAAGTATTATTATTAAAAAGCATGTTTTTAAAACCAAAATTGCAACTCATGGCCATTTCTGTACATAGCCCAAATAATTAAAGTATAAATCAATTGTGGTTATTTTTTAATTATAAAAATCTAATACATAAATGTTTTAAAAAATCTTTAAAAAAATTATGATCAATGGAAAAAAAGTGAATTGGACGATAATAGAAACTGATAAGAATTATTTACAATACGTCAACAATTGATATGGCTGCCATTTTTTTATCAATTCATTATTACTAAACTTAAGTAAATACATAGAATATTATTTACTGCATTAAAAAGCCCGCCATTATTTCCCCTATTTATTATTAAAAATATTAGTAACATTGAGATAACTCTCCCTCCCGGACCTCTGAGGAGATTAGACGCCTTTATAGTTGTCCCGTAACAGTTTTTATATTAAATTTAAATACATTTAAATCCAAAACTTACTGCGGATATTCATCAAATCTACTAGGAGAGCAGAGAGCACGTGAAGATCAACGCATAAACGAGTAAGTGAGACATACACCTGTTCTGCCCACCAGAGACTAAAGTGCAGTAACCGCAAAATAACAATTGCGAGCAAACGCCATTACAAGTTAAGAATATGATATAAAAAGTAAGCAGATGTATAAACAAAAAAATAATAATGCAGAAATTATCTACAGACGTTGGTTCACACGTCTATAAAACAATTAAAAAATAATCCTAATAAATGAATTTATTAATGGCCATTAACTATTTTGGCACGAGTTACTACTCGGCTTTTTTATAAAAAAGAAACATTTAACCTGATTAAAACGCAGTAAAAAGTAGCATTACTGCGTTTGAATTAGTTGTTCTGTCAAGAAACCCAACTAACTTGCAGTAAGGTGAAAAAAATACTGCATGTTAGGTGGGTTTTATAGAAAAAAAGTGTTCGTTTTACAAGTGCAGTAAAAAAAACAGCTTGGAAATATATTATTAAAGGTTTATTGTTACCTAATTAATAACAATAAGTCAACTTAAAGAATTAAAATCATGTAATCAAAAATAAAAAACTTCTTTTAAGCCAAACATAACATTTCTTCTGATAATGACATAAAGATAAGTCTTTGATAATATAATTAGTTTGAAGGAATAACTTGTTACTTTTCATATGCTTAAAATAACTAAGGTTGTTTTAAGCTTTTGAAGCTTCTACTAGATTTACAATAATATAAAAGTATCTACCTATTTAAGTATCAAAATCTAATGCACAGCCAGTTTCATTATTTATGTATTATTATAAATCAGTCTCGTATAATTCTAAAAAAGAAACTCAATCGCAAATAATCTACAGGAACTTAAGTACAACCTAATTAAGATTACCTACACAAAATAGTAAGTAGGTAATATAGACCAGAAAAAAAAAGTTTTTTGTTGTTCATAACAAAGTTAAGTTACATTGTAATAAATGTATTAAGGCACATTATTTCTTAAAATTAATCAGTCAAATTCTTTGAATATTATATAAACCGAAAAATCACAGACTCTTAGTAATAAACTATAATATTAAAAAATCAACACTATTCATCAATATCAAAAAATGATTCTTCTGGTTCTTGTGGTGTAGAACAAACAGAAAGGTTTTTCCAGAAGATCAATCTACTTGGTGGAATAAGTGGCCCTAGTACCTTTAAGATATTTTGTTTCCTTTTAACATCAACGCCTTTCGGAACAGTTTTTGCAGTAAAGTTAGGCAAGGTCTTTGATTTGAGACAAGATAGTCCTTTGAATTCTATCTCATCAAATTTCTTTTTGTAAAAAAAACTGTGACTTCCTCTCTTTACCATAAGATGTACAATATCTTTGAGGTATACCCGGTTTCCATCCCCATCGTTGTTTTTTTTCTGTGCAATATGAGATTTATATTTAATAAAATCTTTTATTTCCATACTTTTGACTTCAACTGTTCCCGATTTCAATGACTTTTCAACAGCTTCTAAAAAGTCTTGATAATCATAAATCTTACCCTTTTTGTCCATCGACTGCTCTACAAAATGATGGAAGGAATCGGCGGACATAAAAGTATGACCTGGTTCGAAAAATTTGAGTTCAATTGTTGTAGCAGAAATCTCTAAGCTGTTTACTATACATACCAAAAATGTAAAAAAACACCAGTTTTTGTTTTGTGCCGAGCAATTATCAAGCCATAAAATGATGTGTTCTACATCACGATTGTTTAATAAGAACGCTCTAAATGCACTGGTGATATCCTCTTGCTTCCTACCTGACACCCCTTCATGCCAAACTGCTGCAAACACATGACCTTTCTTGAAGTTTCCTAGGGGTACAAAGGTTTCATTGTACGCCACAAGTCTGGGGCAGAATAAAGCTGACTTAAAAGTTTCAATGCGAGGTAACATTATTACTTTTTGTAGGTCCACAGAAACAATTACAGTATTAGGCTGACTATTTGCCTCTGAGTCTGCATCGTACATTACTCGGGCCAGTGTATACTTAATTTTGTGCTGAGCGTAGGAATTACATATTCCGCAATTAGTACACAGTTCTTTTACATGATCGAGGTTATGAAGGTTGAAGGTTTCACATGTCTCGCATTGTTCGTGACCGAGTTTAGCAAAAGAAATGTTCATATTGTTTGTCAGGTGATCTCTGTAGGTTTCAAGACTGCATTTAAAATCGGGGTACTTCTCTTTGAAATTACCATACATATCTGTTATTGTAAGGTCACTCGGCAAGTATCTTTTGTTTGGAGCATGCACTCGTCTATAATGATGTACACATGGATTGAATGATTCGATATGAGCCGTGATCAAATTCCTATCTATGGCATGACAATTTTGTAAATTACGGCCATCTCTATTATCTTTTTGTTCTAAAAGTGACTTTTTCAGTGCACCATATACACGTCTATCATTTTTTTTTGTCATATCCCAGAGTGCCTAAGAAAAATACTTTGCATACTTCATGGACATTTTGTTCTGTATCTCTTTTTGATAAACGGTACTTGTACGTTGCATTTCGTGGTCGTTTCAAATCCTTTTTACTTTTTTTGCAGACATTTTCCGTCACATGACTTTTAATAAACATGCCTTGATGTTCCCAATCCAAAGACCAATAATATTTGTGAATATTGCTTCTATTTTCTTCAGTAAAATATATAGAACATAGTTTTTTGCATAAGTTTTTACAGGGTTCTCGCACCGGATATTTTTGTATATTTTTTAAATGTTGAAGTTCACTTTTTCGCTTCTTACTTGTTTTATTCCGTATTTTCACATTAGTTAATTGTGGTGCCTGGATATTGACATTATTGTCTTGAATTTCTGCTGGATTGTTTGTGAAATCTAAATCACTTAAGCTCGACGATGTTGGAGATGGATCAGGGACATAGTTTTTATCCTTCACAGAATCATCTGAATCTTCCATAAACGACTCCACGAGATCATAATCAATCACAGGCGCCACGAGATTATCACCAATCACAGGCTCTACGAGATCATCATCAATAAGGTTGTTCTGTTGAGCTTTAGAGGGATCCAAGTAGCGTTGTATGGGTAATGCTTCAGAAAATTTGCTCAAATCAATATTTTGGACAACAAGATCGTTGTAAAAGTTTTTGTAGGCAAATGCACTGTTTTCTGGTTTCGAAATTTCTTCCAGTGACACGAAGTAAGCATCACCAAACTGATATTTTCGAATTTCAGATGGGTCCCTTAATATTGCTTTTGGAAGCGAATTATAATTATTTTGAGGAGGCAGAGGTGGTATTTGAATAGCAGGCGGTACGTCATTTTCATCTGGATTTAGCAGTGAAATAATTTTTTTCGCTCTAGAGTTCATTTTGATAACCCTGCAAGATAAACGAAAATTGGTAAGTACTTAAAATTTTAAGACATTGCAATAAATTGGCTAATTGACTCGGGTATTACATGAAAACACAGTAAGTATTTTATGTTTCACATGTATTGTTCAGTGAGATTGCCAAGTTAATATATTTACCCATCAATTTAGTAGTTTCTTAAATTGGCTTGACCGGGAATCAAACCCGGGACCTTAGCCACTGCGCTATCGAGGCCGTCATCGAGGGGATGCGTGTGTCGCAAAGGAACTTAATAAATTAATAATCGACTTGGTTATGCATGGATCTCACAACTTTTTACGGTAGAACGACATAGTTGCGAGACTTGGCCTTTATTTGACAAGCATTGTTTTTGTGGGATCTCATTTCTTTTTGTAGATAGTCCTATTTTTTTTCTTTCCGGTACCTTAACTACAGACGCCACTTTGTATCTGCGGGTATATGTATGGGATTACAAATTTATTTGAAAAATATTGAAAAATATTTTAGTTTTTCCTTAATTCATGCACTAAATACTAATTAGAGGTATAGATATTCTAAATTTGAAGGTTCTATATGTCTGCTAGAGGTACCTAAGAATTTTAGTGATCGGTCGGTCAGTGAGTGAGAAAATCAAGAAACTTTGATTCGTTATAACTCTTAAATTATGTATCTTACAAATAATACCTAACGGAATATAAATCAATTCAAAGTTGCAATAGGAAGCTATCTACCTACTTAGATAAATGTATGGAGAATAGCCTTTGCTGAAGCTACTGGACTAAAATTATAGCTTATGTTTCAACAAATGAACGTACTAACACGACTGTATTTGTTTTTAATCTATACTAATCTATACTAATATAATAAAGCTGAAGAGTTTGTTTGTTTGTTTGTTTGTTTGTTTGTTTGTTTGTTTGAACGCGCTAATCTCCGAAACTACTGGTGCGATTTGAATAATTCTTTTTTTGTTGGATAGTCCATTTATCGAGGAAGGCTATAGGCTAAATAACATTACGGGGTTATAAGAAATTCCACGCGGACGAAGTCGCGGGCGGCCGCTAGTGGGGAATAAAGTTTCTTATACCGTAAAGTAGGTATTTGGATATAGAACATAGGTCACTTACCCGCTACCGCTAAATAAACGTAAGCAGCGACGTGACCGGAGCGCACCGAGCGGACGTCTACCTTCGCAGTCTCCTTACGCTTCACTGGGATGACATGACTAATCAATCGCATACAGTCAAGCAGTATCCTTTCGGAAGGTCTGTTTTGCGCTTAATAAAGATTTTAACACAACCAACTAAAATGCAGTAACAGGGCTCAATACTGCGTTATAATTGGTTTAACCTACTAACATTTTTCAAAATTGATCCCAATTTAAACGCAGTATATAAAACATTACTGCCCTTTATTTGGGAATAACCATATGCGTGTCACTATGCTATCCAAACTAATATGCAGTAATGCTGTATTTTACTGCATTTTAGTCGGTTTATAATAATTAAGGAGTGTTAAGTATTCACAACTAAAATGCGGCTATCTTTGATTATACTGCGTTTTAGTTAGGAGTTCGTGACTATTTACATTTTTTTTTCTAATTGCAGTAAAAATAGTTTGTATGGAGGTAAATATTACTGCATGTTAGTTGGTTTTTATATATTTTTTTTAAATATACAAACCTGACTAAAGGGCTGTAAAGATTAATGGTTTACTGCATTTTAGATAGGAAACCTTACAATTTTGTTTACACTTAAATATATACTGCATTTTAGTTGGGAAACCACGCAAATTTTTAATATTATTAGTTTTGCAGTAAGAGAAAAACTGTTAATAAAAAGCTATCTAATTGTCCGAGAAAAAAAATAATAAATTCTGCAGAAACCTTATGAAACCTGCTTTCAGAATCACTAATAAAACGAAAAATCATAAAAGGGCTATTACTGCACTTTAGTGTCTGGTGGGCAGTGTTGGAGAGAGCGCAATAGCTTCTCAACTGCTCCACACCTACAAACACTCCCACCGAGCAACTCACGTTGCACTGGCGCTGGCTCTTCCCCAATTCGAGCGAGACAGCTATAGCGTTACTGTTGCACCTCGCAACTGTGGACTAAAGTGAGTGCTCCCGTGCAGGCCCCGCCTCTCGTA
The DNA here is from genome assembly GCA_014851415.1 of Cnaphalocrocis medinalis. Classification (NCBI taxonomy): domain Eukaryota; kingdom Metazoa; phylum Arthropoda; class Insecta; order Lepidoptera; family Crambidae; genus Cnaphalocrocis; species Cnaphalocrocis medinalis. Next base: position 8,942,567 of record CM026274.1, on the reverse strand, counting down.
CTGACCGCCTTCCGTCGGCAACTCGAGCGGCTTTTAGGCCTACAGATATTTATCCTTACTACAAACTATGCCGAAGACGCAGCGTTCGCAGCCGGAAACCTCTCATACTACGACCCCTGTATCACACAATAATACGGCCCCTTGTTCCGGCTTGTTCCAAACTCGGATTTAAACTGAATATCCACTAATCAAGATAATTTTTCGCAAATCACAAAAAGAGCAAAGCTTAGACTTACGAACAAACCTGGGAAATCGGATGAAGTTTTGAACGAGTTCAGGCTAATGTTCGAAAAAATCCAGTCTAACCAAGAGACTAAATATACAGCACTTAACTCTTCTATAAACACCATCTTAGAGCAGAACCTTGAGCTTCAAAAGAAAGTGGATCTTTTATCTTCTCGGTGCGATACACTGGTGAACAAACTTGAGGCAGTAGAGAGTGATAATAAAAAACTAAAGACACAAATAAAATCTCTAGACCAAAAATTAGAAACACTGGAAAAAGACGCCCGATCCACCTCAATCGAGATAAGAAACATGCCGTCACAGGAGCACGAAGATAAATCTTTTCTTTACAACACTGTGAAAATCATAAACTCGGCTATAGGCTCCACTACACCAGTCCAGGAATCTGAGATACGTAACATTTACAGAAACAAGACTAAAGCGATTCTAGTGGACTTTACTACAAGCTCCAGAAAATAATAGTTGATACAGAAATATAAACAGTTTAGTAAAGAGCAGCGTCTTTCTAAACAGTCTCCTTTAAGCACTGCGAACCTGAACATACCTGGACCGACTAAGACAATTTAATTATCGGAAGCACTAACAACCAAGGCGCGCCGTGTATTCTACCTGGCAAGAGAACTCGTGAAGGACCTTAAGATTGTGGCAGCCTGGACCTCATACGGCAAAGTCCTCATCAAGTTGGAAGAAAATAAACCTCCTCTACGGGTATTCAACGAGGAAGAACTTGCATGCATTGTATCTAATTTATAAATCTAACATTAGTGAACAATTATCTCCACAGAAAATAAATACCTCTCCGACTTACTCACCTAACTAAACAACCATACGATACATATTCTTTACTTATATTTAAATTGTCATTATACATCCTAAAACAATTTTACGTAAAGTTATAAAATAATAAAAACAAAAATAAATAATAATATATTTTTTATATTAAATAAAATAAAAATAAAAAAGCCTTTTATTTCTTACTATACCTATACAAAATCCTACTACTATAATATAATAATATAATATAATGAACATACTAATGTTTAGGTTACTTTATTATTGAGCAAAAGGAGAATTGTAAGAACCCCCCGTTAGTTGGAGGTGAAGGCCTCCTCTAGAGAATGCCAAGTGTCCCTGTCGCCTGCCACGTTCATCCATTGGTCGCCAGCCACTTGTACTACGAGTATGTCGTTTGCCCATCGCGTAGTTGGTCTTCCTCTCTTTCTTGTATCCGATGGTCCCAGACAAGAAGTTAAATGACTGTCTTTTTAATCTTAGTTGGCATTTCACTTTTCATAATTTCTTTTAACGTCCAAAAGGAGTTGTTCTGTTTTGGGCCCACCTTTTTTTTTATTTTCCTACACGCATAAACTATTTTTTTTCTGGTAGGTATTTCTCCTGAGACTAGGTTTCCGAAAATATATTTTTTTTCAGAACTCCAAATTCGAATAAATAAATATTTAAAATTCTGAAAAAAAAATTTTTCATCGTGTTTTTCTTAATGTTTTAGTTAAAAAAAAAAAAAGATTTACTATATGTTTGATCCTCCCGGGTAGAACAATAATTTCTGATACTAGTTTTTAGTTTTATTCGCTGAAATAATAATCCTGAAAAAAATTAAAACATTTCATGCGGCGCCCGGATATTGATTTTTTTTTAATTAAAAGTTTAACTGACTGTCAATAATGAATGTCTGTCAGGCTGACATTGACAGTGACAACTGGTGGTCATTCACTTTTGAAATACCTAGATATTAATTTGATTTTTTATTCTGAATGTACTAAATGGATTTTTGAATTGAAAGACAAAAGACCAGCCATTTCCAACAAAATAAAGAAAATACTTAAATTGTATGCTCATAGTTTGAATGATAAGTTTAATAAAATAGGTAAGCAAAACGTCTACTATCTGAATAGCAATGTGAGAAAATAGTCTTTCAATCAGCAGACCTAGTTATTTATCTACCTAGGTACAGTACAGATATATTATGCTATATATGGATTTATGCTGAAGAAGTTTACATACAAATTGATTCACCGAACTTATCCTTTTTGGACAGGCCTGACTTAGATTCAGTTTTTTTGTGCCTTAGCAACTGCCCCTAGTTATAAATCATTATGGTCAGTGTAGCTGTTCAATGTTTCGTCACATTATTTGTGGCCAATCCTTCTTGACGATTATGTTTTAATACTGGCTGTTCGTAAAGTATCTATACAAACAATAATCATAAAGGTTTAATATTAAAAACTTATCCAGAACCTGCCCAGTCTCTAGGAAATAATTCATCAGGATACAATCAGTCTAAAAATGAAAGAACCATTTATTATTTAAAGTATTTATTAATTTTCTTCATTTTCAATGTCTCTTACTATAACATTATCCAAAAATTGTGCAGGTGGTACAATATTGGGTTGATGCCGAGCCCATCCCAGGTACCAAACTACCGTCATCACATGAGAACAGCTTCCAACTGTCCTTTTCCCAACTATACAGCTACAGTAATATTGACAAATCTTCTCATCCCAATCTTCAGATTCTGTTAATTTTAATAATATATATGTATAGTACATTTTATTACTTTGATGCCTAGATCGGATGCGACATCTTATTAAAACTGTCTCATGTGATGACGTAATGCCTGGGATATTAGTTAATGCAAAATCATCACTTATTTCTATTACAAATGTACCATTATTTCTAATATGTTCCCCGTAGTATGATCTAGCTTGTTTTATTTGATATGTACCAAGACTAAACAAAATCAAGTCTGACATTTGCATCACGGGGAACATATTTAATTGTGGTAGTTGGACATTATCAATCCTAACAAAATTGGCTCGGCGTCTGTTTAATAAATGCTCAATTACATAATCACCTAGATAATTTACAACATTAAATCTTTGCAGTGCTCTATCTAAAATTATTTGAGCATCAGAACGGTCGGTTATAAGGGGATGAAAATGATTAATTATCGCTGCACATATTTTGAAATCATTAATTAAATTCTTTGATGCAAGATTGAAATATTTATTTCTAAATATTTTAAAGTCCCTCTTAAACCTTCCATTCACTACTTCGACTACCCACCTGCACAAGGTAACAAATCTAGATTTATTGGCATTTATAGTTGATAGTTGTCTTTCGCCGTCAGCAAGGCCCTCTGGCTTATGTATTGAATATCCTAATGAGGCAAGTAATCCTATAGCGTCACGAAATCCTCTATCTAGTAAAAACACATCATTTGGTTCGAAGTAGTCGGACAGTGTCCCGCCAGGGCTAAATAATTGGCGCATTATTTCTGCATCAGATGTTGTGGCAGCATATGGGCCAAATACATCTAAAATAAACCCGTCCGTGGTCACCACCAAAAATGGTTTTAATAGATTGGCGAATTTATGCAAACTATATGATAATTTTTGGAATAAATAATTCGAGGATTTCTGTGGATAAATATAAGTTCCGTCAAAAATTACAATAGGATTATTTGCCTGTGTACCAAAGAGCCCCTGTGGGATAAGAAGATTCCTACTAGATAGGCTTTCTCTCGGTATATTGTTCACACCTAAATATAATGGGACATATGTATTCAATAGACATTCGCGACATTTTTTAACATAATTGCATACGAAAGTTGTTGATAATAAAAACATAGAAGCAATGCGCCTGAATGGCTCACCAGTCCTTAATCTAACTAACAACAAAGCTAATGCTGTCTTAGGTTTTTTGCAAACTGTGGACAGTTGTGGAATGCAAGTCAATACTGTTAAAAAGTTTAATATGGTCAAGCCTGTCCAGTATGTATAAACGGCATTATTCATATTTTGAACATTTTCAAAATCGATGCCTGCATTTACCGGTTTTCTTAGTAAATCGAGCATTTCTACGATATGCTCTCGGGTAAAATCTGCAGGAAATTCGAAGTTATCAAGAAAGTCCCAGTCCCAGGAACTTAAATGATTCTCACACACTCGAGTATTCACCGTGACATATAGCTTGTATTTGGTGAGAATGTGCTTTTTCAAATACAGTGGAACACGTTTTCTCTCAGAACCGTTGCAGTCTGGAACGAAGCAATTTCTTGCACTATCTGAAGTGCGTCTGTAGCCTTCTAATGTAACAATTACATTGGGTACTGAACCTTCAGTTTCAATGCTGCCAGAACTTGAGGGCTCTATGACAGAGCTAGATCCACTTGCTACTGGGTTAGGGTGTATTTGAGCAACAACCTCATCATTGCTATCACCCACCTCCCCAGTTGAGCCACTGTGTGCAGGTAATTGAACCTGCTGATGGGCTCTGGCCCTTACCCAACAAGCATAGCAGGCCCTGGCATTTGATGGCATCTGAAATGAAAGATTTAATGTTAGTGTTTACCACATTTAAATAAAGGAATGATAATAAAACATTTTTAACTAAGAATGAATTTGTTATTCTGACAGGTACATAAAATAACTGATAAATGCTATATCCAATATCATTTCATTGTGACGCCTTCACAACCTTTTACAAAAGTTATCTAGATTGGATTGAAAATCATAAGTCGTTTTCTTAGCGATAAAAAAATTAAAGACTTACTTGTAGAGGGCTAATGAGATTTGCTATATAGACCCATTCAGCATCATCATTATTCATTGAGTGAGATCGTCTCCCAGTTCTTCTGGCTAATGAAATGCCGCACGATGCACAAACTGAATCATGTCCCAACTGGCGTTGGCCTATGTTTCCATCACTTCTATGAATGGATTCTATCAACAAATGGTTGACACATTCTTGGCACACCCTGTCACCATCGTCCACCTAGAATAAATGACATTTTCAGTTACAGAAACATATCTGATGATGAGATGTAATTGTTTTAAATGAAGAAAAAATTCAGTTGATTTATTAGTGTAATTCATCTAATGTGAATTAAAATCATTTCTATGCACCCAAACAATCAACATTTGATAGCTAGAGATCAGAGCAAATGCATATTTATCAAGTTTTTTTTTAGATTGCATGGAATACTTCAATGTACCTAATATTCTTACAATGTATATTTCCATTAAGTTATCAGGGCTTACTACATTACGACTTTTAATAAATCACCAACAATCAAAGCGGTTGCTTTCTTCTGTTTTTGTGTTTGTAATAAGGTATTAAGGAATTTTCTTAATTCTCTTTCCCACCACTTAACACAATTTGATTTTAACTGTGCAGCAAGTCATACAATCTTTTTTCATCTCATTATTATTAAGAAAATAAACCTTTATATCTAACCTAAATCTTCTAAAGAATAACATGCATTTATTTGTTTGCTTAGTTTGTATATGAACATAAGAATTTATAATGTATTTTAGGTACCTGTCTAGAAATCCAGTCTTCGATAATAGAGGTAATCTCTATACCCATATATGAAGCATTATATTGATATAGCTGATTACCTGGTATAGTAATCAGGCAATTAATGCAGCGCGCCATGCTGAAATATACCTAGAAGATGATTTATGGTTATTAATAAAAAACATTTTTTTTTTGTATGAAGTCAATGTTATAAAATGACTTTATAAGAAGCACAATAAATATGATTTTCTTTTTATCAATGCTACATAATATTGTAAATGATAATTCAGATATATTTTATTCATTTAATTTACATGACATGTTATCACTTTCAATTAAACAGAATAAGTATTGTATCTACTTGTTACACCTGTTAAAAATGGCCATTTCTTATAACAAATTAGTACCTAGTTTTAAGTCTTATTATTTAGAGGGTTACAGAAAAAATATATTTTTAATGTTTTGGCTAGTTATACCTAGTTGACAGTACAGTCCGAGGCAAGAAAGTGTAGTTATGACCGTGAGTGTGCAGAAACCAATTTTGATAGAAAGTCTTCTTTTTTACAAGTGAGCAAATAACGGTCATCGCTAAACTTTCGTGCCTCCAGCTATACCTAGTAATTATAATATTTTGAATATTACCAAGCAACTGAAGCATCTTGCCTGTACTTATTAAAAGGTTATTTTGTATATGAGAATAAGTGGGCAATTTCATACTTATAACTTTATCATATCTATTGCTTTTACATTTAATTTTGTGGCTTTTAATTAAAATATATGTATTATTAGAGGGTACTTACTCTGCACAGCAGGTAATAATAGGTGTTTCTCAAAGTCCGGTTTCCGTTGCCAATGGTCGTCGTTTCACAAAATAGGTATACAATCCAAAGCGCTGAGCAGAGAAAAGTCCGTAAGGAGAAAGCCAAGTCGTCGGTATAACCACCACAAATAACACAAGGAGCACCCGAACACATGAGAGAATCAGTGACGAATGATGATGACAGTTGATGACAGTGAGAAGGCGGGCTGTCAAATAACATTTGGTTTGACAGCTGTCACTATAAATGTGACGTTTGACAATTAATGTTCGATGTTGCCAATGCAGAAAAAGGTTTTGGGTAGCTGTTTTATCAACATTAACTATTCAAATGTTTTTACCAAAAAACAAATGTTTGGAGTTTTAAAAAAAATATATTTGTACATGGAAATGTTCCTTATTTTATGTTCTATCTGAAAAATATAGTTTGATGTCTGTAGGCCACGGGTTGCCCACAGGGGCCCAGCCTCCATACAAAAACAGAACATGTCCTTTCTTCCATGCATTTGCAACTCTCCTTTCAATTTCTTGTTCGTTTCTCTGCTTATGAAATGACATTTGTTTGCCCAGATATTGTTACATATAAAATTTTAGGAATTTTATTTATCATTATTTTGTAGGAATCTATCGATTTGATTTTTCAATTGATTCGATTCGTAGACTTGCGACTTAGTGTTTCCCATCTCTATAGTCGGGCCGTTGTATCATGCCCGATTTGACAAATGTCAGACTGAAAGCACTAGTGAGGGGCAACAGTAAATTTCCGAATCATATAAGTAACAGTTATTTCCACTACAGTTTCACATATTCAAAAATATTTTTTTTTTATATTAGGTAAATGGGTTTGCTCTTGACCTCATCTCACCTGATGGAGAGTGACAATGAGGTCTAAGATGTAGCGTGCTTTCCCAGAAGAAGCCCATTCACTCTCGACTTAAAGACACCCAAATTGTAGTCCTCGGGGAAAACAGAAGCCGGCAAGTTGTTCCATTCCTTAGCAGTTCGTATTAGTAGTGAGATATTGGGCATTCTAACTCACCTTCGTTCGGTTGCAATGCAACCTCACTCGTTCGTTAGAATTCCCAATATCTCTGAAACTCATCGTGCTCACACATGATTGGGTTTTTGATTCGATAACCGCGTCGCGTTTTACTGCAGATGAGTACTGACATGATTTGATACAACCGTCGCACATCACAAATATTTTTAAATCAAGGTTCTGTACGTTACCAATGTTTAATGTGAGCCAGCTCCTAAAGTCTTTCACCTCTTAAATCGTATTCACGGGTCATAATTAGACTCATGCCCTTAGACAGCAACAGCGCTATGAGGTACATCTTAAAAATTAAACAGGTGAGCAGCTTGCCTCAAGAGACACCCAGAGTATTTCTCTGTACCAGCTTGGCTCATGTCTCTCCACCCAATTAAATTTTTAGTGTTATACGTATAGGAGCTTGCTGTTAGGTTACATCCATGAATACGATAAAAAAATAATCTGTGCGTTACCATGGACAAAAGTGGACCAGTTTCCTAATTAATTTCACCTTTTTTAAATCGTATTCACGGGTCATATAGACTCATGCCCTTAGACAGCGACAGCGCTATGAGGTATAACTTAAAAACTAATCGGGTGAGCAGCTTGCCTCAAGAGACACACAGAGTATTTCTCTGTACCAGTTTGGCTCATGTCTCTCCACCCAACTTAATTTTTAGTGTTATACGTATAGGAGCTTGCTGTTAGGTTACATCCACGAATACGATAAAATATAATAAAATGAATTAGGCACACGACCACCTTCTGTCCCTCGTCTCGATTGACAATAAATGAAATGCGCATTATAACGAAATATCCAACTCAGCAATGGAGGTCGGGTCTAATGCACAAGCGGAAGCGATTTAGATTCGTTTGCGCATGTGCATTTTGGTGAACCAACATTTTGATAACACATTTATCCGTTATAACTATAGATACATCTTATATATTGAGTGCATAATAAGGCAAGATTTTTCTCGTTTTAGGTAATACAGTTTCAAAGCAATAACGATTTTGATTCTGGATATAAATTTATAAATCCAAGCAAATTTTATATTTATTAATATTATGTGATTATTTGATTACTTATCACCAGTTACTGATATTGACTACACTACGTTAATCACGGGAAATCTAATCAGAAACCTAATGTTACACCACTATATTGATAATACATACATAGGTACATTACAATGTGTCCAAATTCAAATTCAAAGCATTTATTGCATATCACATTATAAAACGAGATTTCCTATTAAATCACATTGATCAACTAGTTTCAAAGTAGAGTAATGCTTGTATAATCTTTATTTTTATGATGAAGGCAGAGCGGGTCTTCATTCAGATGGGATGCAATTTAAAAAAACGAACTTTTTTTCTTTTCGAACCTGGAATCTTTTGTGCATAGGCACTACAATTTAACCACTATGCCATAGAGATTGTTAAAGTCATTAGGTTGATAGTTTTTAAATTGGACCATACGCAAATGCCGCGACGACGACGCGATGATGTAGCGCGGGCTTTGCGCGTACCGTGTGCTATATGACACCTCGTCGACACTCATACCTAAATGCACCGATTCCTGAGTGTTTAACGTTATCGATGAATGAAATATGATATTACTTCAATGATGGGAGAACCACGCATCGGTATGAATGGGTCATGACCGCAGTGATACCACGGTCTCATAGAAAACCGGCGTGAAGCAGCGTCTCTGCTATACCTATGTTTCGCTGCGTGAGTGAGGTTACTGGAGGCCCAACCTATGGGAAAGGGAGTTTAAAGGTTGGCAGCGCACTAATGATTCCACTGGTGTTACGGGTGTCCCTGGGTGGTGGCAATCGGTTACCATCAGGTGATCTCGGTTCTCGTCTGCCACCTATCACAAAAAAATATTCCAAAACTATGCTTTTGGTTTTTTGTATTAATTTTTTTTTTTGTTATTATTTCAACTTATAGCAGTACGTCAAAATCTGAATAAAGAAAATACCTACTCTTTCTTTCAATATAAATTATTCACACATCTTAGCATGTTGCGTCGGAAGCTGTCGCTTTGAAGCCCAGGATACGCTTAGACCATGATTCTGGATTTTTGAAGTCTGGTAATTTCAAAGAAATAAAAATATAAAATTAAAAAAATATATAATATAGTACTTTGTATTGTTTCAAATTCTAATAGATAGGTGTTCATAGTCAAGCTTCGCGTCGCGACACGTGTAAGTGACGTAGCGCCTAGCGACGGCTTCGCGCATGCCGGGTGCTATACGACACCTTAGCGTACACATACCTAAATGCACCGATTCCTGAATGTTTAACGTTATCGATGAATGAAATATGATATTACTTCTATTGTGAGAGATCCACGCATCGGTATGAATGGGCCAGCTCGACCGGAGTGATACCACGGTCTCACAGAAACCAGCGTGAAGCAGCGACTCTGCTATATGTTTCGCCGCGTGAGTGAGGGTACTGGAGGCCCAATCTGTGGGAAAGGGAGTTTAAAAAGTTGGCAGCGTACTTGTGACTCCGCTGGTGTTACGGGTGTCCATGGGCGGCGGCAATCGCTTACCATCAGGTGATGCAGGTTCTCGTCTGCCACTTATCACAAAAAATACAAATCTTTGTTTTTTTGGTTTTTTGCATTTCATCTGCAAAATCTGAATTAAAAAAATACTTTTTTCAACATAAGTAAATTATTCACCCATCTTAGCATGTTGCGTCCAAAGCTGTCGCTTTGAAACCCAGGGTACGCTTAGACCATGATTTTGGGAGTCTGGTTAATACAAAAAAGCGACTGCCGTCTGACCTTCGCAACCTTTGAATATGGAATCAAACATTCATGTTACAAGTTTCAAAAACTGTTCAATTTAGGTTTCCTCACGATGTTTTACCTTACCACCGAGCTATTGTAAGAAATACGCACATAGATTTGAAATATCCTAAATTTTTTAAAGAATAGAATAAGTTTTTAAATAAAAATTAATTGTTTTTCATATTCAAACCTAGATTGTCTAAATTCACGTTGCCTCTACAATCGTTGTATTGTATCAGGGCTGTCACAAATAGAACTGTTAAAATAAAAAATGTTATTATGTTTTTTATTATAACGTTATTATGTAGGCTCGAATCGTTTCATATTATTTAAAATGCTGTACTTATCTTAACTTTTACTTACATTATATTTTGAAATACGAAAATGTGATGACGTGAGTAATGCCATGAACAACTCGGTATCTTTTTTAAAATTATCACCGTTTACCGTTACCGTAATTAGGTTATGATAAGTACCTTTTTAAAAAAAAAATTACAGTAATGATAGATACTCTTTATTGCACAAATCTTACATTAGGTAGGTATACCTATATTATGAAGGAGTAATAAAAATACCCGAAGGATCGTCTGAATATGAGATATTTTTGATAATCTTCAGAGCAGCATAAAAAATACTTTGTTATCTTTTCAAATAAGCATAAAAAGTAACTAAAAAAATAACATTAAAAAATGGTAATATTTTAATAATTAAGCTACAAAGCTTGTAAATCATAAATCAATGTACCTGGTACCTGCCATAATTGGGTATTTGACTAAATTTTTTTATGTGTTTAATCAAAAGACGCCTCAATTTAAGAAACATCGTTGAAAGAATCACTTGATTCTCATTTGAATTACCTGAGATATCACAACTTTAAGAGCACATATTTTGGGCAAGCCCAAAAACGTTCTATACAAATGGCTATTGTATTGTGACGTCACAACGCAAACTCTTGTATGCGCGTCTAGTAAATTTTGTATGGTAGCTATATCAAATGTTTCGTTTAAGTAAATGGTTTTATAATAAAAGTTGGTGGAAAATTAACGGGTAGTTCAATGATATAATTATTATTTTTTAATTTTATACTTAAAAAATGGACTTGCCTATGAAACTTTGAATGCTCACAAAACGAGCTAGACGATACATTTTTAACTGAAAATGTTGGCCATTGGTTGTTATTTACCAATATTTTAATAGAGTATCAATATTTTTTAATAAATCGAGATTAGTCAAATACCCAATTAAAACGACTGACCAATTTTTTAGGATTTAATAGCAAATTTTATCTTGACCAAAAGTTTCCTAGGATTTTAAATATTTTGTGTGTGTCCGCAGATGATCCGATCTGAATTTCCGTTCGACTTCAGGTACACATGACATTACTTACGCTAGTGACAACCCTAACGCATTATGCAAGATCAACACATTTTTTCTAATAAAAGCATGAACAGTTCTATTGGTGCCTCATTGTGTGCTTCATCCAGTTTCGTGCCTGAAATATAGTAGTGCGTGAATTACGTATCGAGTGTGGTGTACCAAAGAAGATACTCTGCTCAACGTTACTCTGCTCGACGTCACTCTGCTCGACGTCACTCAGCTCGAAGGTAAAATGTAAGTTTTCATAAGTTAATTTTTCTACTTTCAGGTGATCAGTTTAGATAACACAAGACTTTGTATATATGATGCTGCACTGGCAGCGCGCCGCCCAATATCAGCCAGCACTTACGGTTGAGGCTTTATTGTTAGCCTGAAGTCTTGTCGATTTACAATTTATTAATTATATTTTTTTCAGTAATAAATATAGTTTATAGTCCTTGTCCGTTTGCATAGACTCATAATTTATAATGATTTTACAGGTCTGATTCCGAGTACGATATTCCGGTGCAGAGCGAGCGGCCTACGCCTAAGCCGAAAGAAAATAAGCCCGTCAAGCGTAAGCCGGCAGTGAAGTCCAACCCAAGTGATCTTTCAAGGTAATTAATGTAACAGTTATACTTTGTAATTTAAATTGTCTAAGCCATAGTATTAATACGTAGTTTTGCCCTATCGTTCATATCCAGTTAACATTCTCATTATGCGGGTACAGCATAGCTGTACTCCACCACGTAGGCCAAGTGCCATTGGTGATTGCTACTCGTTCATCCAAGATCAGTAATCACAAGCCGAGCGCGCTAATGAATATGCCATAAACCTCCTCAATAGAGTCTTCATTATTATAAATGTTTGATACAATAAATATGAAATTTTCGTATGCTATTAGTGAGCTCGTCCTCCATTAAGAGTGCAGATAGTACCTAAATTGTAACTAATTAATATTTTTATTCATTTCAGGCCAACGAAAAAAAAGACTACGTGTTTCGACGTGTTTAACCTGCAAGGTCAAGAGTCTGCTGAAGTGAAGAGCTCACCGGCGCGGCGTCAGTGCTATACAAGCGTGTGGCAAATGGGCAGACCCGGCGTACTGCGCAAATCGACGGATCATTCTACATAGAACTCAAGGTGTATAACTCAGCGGACGTAAACGAGGGCGGTGACGACCTCTGGAAAAAGACATTGCTGTGGCTAAAGGTGCGGACAGACGACGACACGCCACAGTGGGACAGGTTACAGAAGTTTGTGCGGGCGACAAGCTCCCTTTTTGATCAATCGGAGGCCACGTTTTATTCAAATAGTTATAAATTTAAGTAATTAGATGTTTGTTAAGTTTTGAATATTAAAATGATATAAGTATGATTTTTTTAGTATAATTAATTAACATTAATTTCAATAAAACCTTTCATTAGTGTAGATAGTCTACTCTTCAGAGCTTCATAATGCCTCTCTGTACCGTTTGTAGTGTCACTGTAGGTAATAGGCAATGGATAGGACACTTAAGAAGCAGAGTACATAAACAACACTCTGATAACGTAATTTGTTTGGACCAAGGCGTAGAAAAAGTTAGCTCTGCTTTTAGGAATCGTATAGCTACTTATAGATTAACCTGTCTGGATGAGAATGAGGAGCGATCATTGAATGTTTTCTTTGACAATATTCGTGACAAGGTTAAATCATTAATAGATCAATCCATCGTAGCTCACAACTGCATTAAAGTTAACTTTGAAATATATTCACTATTTTTAATGATTAAAAATAATAACCAAGAAATGAAATCATTTGGAACTAAAAATATAACGATTTGCTTCAATTACGATTTTACAAACCTATTTTCAGATATAGTTGCCACTTTATTAAAGAAAGTTAGTGAGTTTGAGGAACGAGACAGTGGGTGGACATTACTTAGTAATAGCCACATGGAAATTAACATAAATAAATATCAACCGCTTCGGGGGTCAAAGTTCATTGATTTACCGTCACACATTAAAACTAAAAAAGCTTGTGTGAATATACATAATGAAGATAAGTTTTGTTTTTTGTGGTCGATTACAGCGGCTCTGTACCCTGCCGGTAGAAACGTTCAGAGGGTATCATCGTACCCACATTTCAGTGATTTGTTTAACATAGACGGAATGTCTTTTCCCGTAACTTTCTCTGATATTAGTTTGTTTGAAAAAAATAATACAAATATAAGAATCAATGTTTATGGATTGGAAAACAACAAGCAGATTACTGGACCGTTGTATAGGTCAAAGTATGTAAGTAAACGAAATAGGAAAACTGTAAATTTACTATTATTAGAAACAGATGAGTTCTCTCATTATTGTCTAATCAAAGATTTATCTCGTTTAGTCAGAAAACAAATTACCAAACATCATGGAAAATTGTTTTTTTGTGACGACTGTCTGCTCTTTTTCAGATCTAACGAGGAAATTGATTCTCATATGTGTGCAGGTGTAAAGACACAACTACCTCAAAAGGGTTCGGTAATCGAGTTTAAGAACTATGATCGTAAACAGAATGTGCCTTTTGTACTTTACGCAGACTTTGAATCAATGTTGGTCCCGGTGCAAGGGTGCGAAAGAGATCCGCGCGTCGCGAGCACCACCGATCGTCAGGTGCACGTACCTATAGCATTCGCTTACTACATAGTTTGTTCCTTTGATGCTAGTAAAAATCGACTTGTGACCTACCGTGGAACCGATTGTGTAGATAAATTTGTAAAAAGCATTTATAGTGACGTCAAAGAGATAAATAGTCATCTATCAAATAACGTTCCAATGATATTTAACGAGGAAGACGCAGCTCATTTTAAAACGAGCACTCGCTGTCATATTTGTCAAAATTTACTTTTTAACGACAGAGTTAGAGACCACTGTCATTTGACCGGTAGATATCGTGGAGCGGCACATAACCATTGTAATCTGATGTATAAACTTCCTAAGTTTGTACCAATTTTCTTTCACAACCTTTCGGGTTACGATTGTCATCTTTTTATAACCAAACTTGGTGAAGCTCCTGGAGCACTTAAAATAATAGCTAAAAACAAAGAATCTTACATCTCCTTTACAAAGTTCATACAAGTATCCGCAGGTGAATGCATACAACTACGGTTCGTTGATTCATTTAAATTCTTATCGACTAGTTTAGATAAATTGGCAAAAAATATGACACCAAACCAGTTTGAACATTTGAGAAACTTCTTTCCTTGTACAAAGCAATTCAAATTACTCACTCGAAAAGGTGTCTATCCTTACGACTATATGAATTGTTTAGATCGTTACGAGGAAAAACATCTCCCATGCATTGACGACTTTTACAATTCATTAAACGACGAGAGAGTTTCGTCAACCGATTACCAACATGCACAATCCGTATGGTGCGAGTTTAAGATTAATAACCTTGGCGAGTACACAGATCTTTATCTTAAAACTGATGTACTCATACTAACAGATGTTTTTGAAAATTTTAGAAACACATCGAAACAACATTATCAACTCGACCCTGCATTTTACGTTACTGCCCCTAGTCTGTCTTTTGACGCGATGCTTTTAAAAACTGGTATAAAATTAGAGCTTATTGAGGACTTAGCAATCCTAAGAATGATACAAGACGGGATAAGAGGAGGTATATGTATGTGCTCCCATCGTCACGCTAAAAGCAATAACAAATATATGACGGATTATAACCCGCACAATGATGATGTTTTTATTGTGTACGTAGATTGCAATAACTTGTATGGATATGCCATGTGTCAACCTTTACCTTTGTCTGATTTTAGGTTTTTAAATCCAAACGAAATTGCAAACTTAAAAATTACCGATTTAAAAGATGATGCGGACCATGGTTACATTTTAGAAGTAGATTTGATTTATCCTAAGCACTTGCACAATACACATAACGATTTACCATTTTGCCCTGAGAAATGTATACCTCCTGGAGGCAAGACTTCAAAACTTATTCCTAATTTATATGATAAATATAAATACGTTATCCATTATGTTCACCTGAAAAATTGTCTTAAACATGGTTTAATATTGACAAAAATACATCGTGTTATAACTTTTCGACAAAAAGCCTTTTTAAAGAAATATATCGACTTAAATAGTTTTTTAGATTTTCGCGTTGCATTATAACTATGAATTATTAAAACGGGAATTAACGCGACGTTTATTTTGAAGTACATTATGTATGTACTTACTGCTTGACGTTTCGGCTACGTTGCAGCAGCCGTGGTCACAAGCGAACTGGCGGTGCACGGCGTCGTCTGCTAGGGCCCGGCAGCGAATCTTCGGACACCCTCACATTTTTTGATATTAAATCGCCACTAGTTGTAATGTCAGTGAAGCTACTCCGACACACTACACTAACCGTATCAGTGTTCGTTTGCGTTGCTAACGGCCTAGCACGGGGTTTGCACTTGTTAATGACTGGATTCCATGTAGGTGATATTTTAAATCCGTCCTCCCGATTGAAAGTATTATACTTCTTAATTTCAATCGCTTCTCGCACCATCCTGGTATGATAATGACGATCGGTGGAGAGGATTTTTGGGTCATGTAGTTCCATCCAGTGATTAACTCCCATTTCCAATAGATGTTCAGCTATGGCCGATTTGTTCGCCTGTCGATTTTTTATAGCTGCGATATGTTCCTTGACACGTTCTGCAATAGTCCGCTTCGTTTGTCCAATGTAAGAACTACCGCAACTACAATCGATTTTATAGACACCTGGAGTCTGAAACGGTATAACATCTTTTGGTGACCGCAGTTGTTTAGATATTTGACATAACGGAGTATATACAGTCTTAATGGAGAAATTCTTCAGTACTGTTCCAATTTTATCCGTTATGCCTTTAATATAGGGTAAAAATGCTGCCTGGCGGTTCACCTCTGGATGTCTTTCCTTCCTCTTTTGCCCGACTTGCCCGGACATGTCAAGTAACCGATTTTCTTAATTTACGGCGCCCAACATATTTAGTTATATTAATAAAGAAAACAAACGTCAGTTCCCAACTCGCCCAACTCCCTGAGATGTTAGAATGCTAGCCGGCACTTTGTAACATTGAAATTATAAAATCTAAATCTTAGGATACTTGCATAATTTAACAGTAATAAAACTTTCATTTGTCAAAACAATCTTTTATTTATTTCAGAACCCTTTCACATTCAGGTCGTCTCTTGTATTATTTTTTTATAATTTTTATTATGTAACAATATATATAAGTGTCAACATACTCTAGCATTTCATTTCCCAGGTAAACTGGAGTTTTGTTGTGGTTCGTCATTATATTGGTTTTGCTACGATTTATTTCCAAATAGAGATGGGATTCTACCCGGGTAAATTCCCAACTGTGGGTATTTACCCGGGTAAATTCCCTGAAAGCACCCGATCGGGTAAATATGAGGGTATTTTCATTTTAGTGATTGTTTTGAATATAATTTAATCCCAGTGATCTCCTATTGTATCTAAACCCGCTTAACATCGTTTGTCCAATAAACTGTGTCTGTAAAAAAGGTACAACTTTCGAGATATTATAGAGTAATTGTTTCCAGACCTTGCTGACTAAGCTGAAAACAGAAAATGGCAGGATCGTCACGTCACGCCATGAGCTCTTGGCCGAGATTGAAAACTTTTATCACCCAAGCCGTTGATAAAAGAGCCAAATTAACCCGGCACTACACCGAAGATATCCCGGACGTCAACCTGTACGAGATCAGCATAGCTCTCAAACAGCTTAAGAACGGCAAGGCACCGGGTGATGACGGAGTCACAGCGGAACTTCTGAAAGCAGGTGGACGAACGGTCCTAAAAGCCCTTCAGACGCTATTTACTTCGTCATCATCGAGGAAATGACGCCCAAAGCGTGGCATACTGGCGTGGTGAGGCTTTTCTTCAAAAAGGGAGATAAATTCCAATTGAAGAACTACAGGCCCATCACGCTGCTGAGTCACATATACAAGCTGTTTTCGAGAGTTATGACGAACCGTCTCGCACGTAGGTTTGACGACTTTCAGACTCCCAAACAATTCGGATTCCGGAAAGGCTTGAGCAGCATAGACCACATTCATACGCTGCGGCAGGTTGTACCGAAGACCGAGGAGGACAATTTGCCATTGTACTTAGCGTTTGTGGACTATGAGAAAGCTTGAGATGATGATTGATTCTGTCGAGATTTGGGCCGTGATACAGTCTCTCCAAAGGTGCATAGACTACCGGTACATACAAGTTTTGCAGTCCCTGTACGCAAACGCCTCCATGTCAGTCCGTCTTCAGGACCAGAAGTCTAAGCTTATATACCACGAGGCGAGGCGAGGGTGACGTCATATCGCCGAAACTGTTCACAACTTTGTTGGAGGACGTTTTTAAGGTTCTGGAATGGGATGAACTTGGCATCAATATGAATGGCGAGTACATGACGCACCTTCAATTTGCCGATGATATCGTAGTCATGGCTGAAACCTTGGAAGACCTAAGCAGAATGATAGACAACCTCAGTAGAGTCTCTCAACAAGTGGGTCAAAATGAACATGGACAAGACGAAAGTCATGTTGAACTCTCATGTCGTACCCACTCCTGTAAAAGTTGGAAGCTCTATACTGGAAGTTGTAGACGAATATTATTTACCTCGGACAAAAAGTGCAACTTGGTAAGTCCAACTTCCAGAAAGAGGTCCATCGGCGAATCAAACTCGGCTGGGCAGCGGTCGGGAAGCTACGCAACATATTTTCGGCCCATTTACCACAGTGTCTGAAGACGAAAGTCTTTAATGCGTGCGTATTGCCAGTGATGACATACGGAACTGAAACGTGGCCGCTTACAATAGGCCGCTTAAGAAGGCTCAAAGACACTCAGAGGGCAATGGAGAGGGCTATGCTCGGAATCTCCTTGCGTGATCGTGTCAGAAATGATGAGATCCGCAGGAGATCTAAGGTCACAGACATAGCCCAAAGAATTGCGTGGCTGAAGTGGCAATGGGCAGGGCAGATTGCGAGGAGAACAAACGGCCGTTGAGGTTGAAAGGTCCTTGAGTGGAGGCCTGCACGTGGCCACGTGCAGGAGGCCGCAGCCGTGGCAGGCCTCCCACCAGGTGGACCGACGATCTGGTGAAGGTCGCGAGAGTCTCTTGTATGCGGGTGGCACAGGACCGATCTGTGTGGAGAACTTTGGGGGAGGCCTCTATGCCCAGCAGTGGACGTCTATTGGCTGAAATGATGATGAGGAATTGTTTCCAAGAAAAAAAGTTTTGAGGGATGAACACCGTCGCCCGCGCAGCTACTGTGTATTTCGCGTCGCTACCCCCGCCAATTCCGCGTTACCATTCCCGCGCGTCGTGTCGCCACCCCCGCGCGTCCCGCATTTTCACCCCCGTCCGTCCGCGCGTGGCGAAACAAAGGATTGAGCAGCAGTCGTGTCTCGACATCGTATGAAACGCACCTGTGTCTTTGCTTTGTTTTGAATTTGATAGACGACGACTTGGATAGTGTGTTTTTTACGGAATTCTGGACTATTTCGTTATTAAAAGACGTTACTACTTTTTTTTTGTTTAAAATGTTACTATCGACCAGTTTAATGTTTGGATTTTCGATTGATGCAACAAAGACGAAACTACCCAGCATTCGGGAATTTACCCGGGTAAATACCCGATATTTACCCAAATGGGAATTTACCCGGGTTTTTACCTTTTGGGTATTTACCCGTCGCCCATCTCTACTATCAGGTGACATGAGGTCAAGTGCAAACCCATTTAATGTTTAAAATATCAACTTCTAATGAAAGTAACCCCCAAATTATTTTTTATTCCATTAGGGGACGTAAGTATTCTATTAAAGTTTGAATCTTATATTTTTCTGTCAAAGAATGTGTATGCAAAAGTTGGAGTAAATTGGGCCAAGGAATCACGTAGTCCCATGAACAAACTTTGAACCCCCTTTTCGCTCCATTAGGGGTTTAAGTTCGGAATATCCTTCCTTATAGGATCTCATCCAAAAATGCTCATCACATTTGTCAATTTTCTATTCCATTTCATTCCATATTTGTTATAGTGTAGCTGGGCTCTTAGAGGTCCAATCCAGATGTTCCATGATCTTTGATTTTTTTTCATGGCATCATAAACTGCTCATCAATTTGAACAACTTTTGTTAAGAAGCCATTGACCTACCTCTTATAGTTTAGCTGGGCTGTTGTGGTTCTACATCAAGGAGCCTGGTCTTCAAAATGTAATATACCCTATAAGTTGCCCTGATATTACAGCTATACAATAAAAAAAGTTTCATTCGAATTGGTTCAGTAGTTTCCGAGATTAGCGCGAACAAACAGACAAACAGACAAACAGATAAACAGACAAACAGACAAACAGACAGACAAAAATTTTAAAAATCATTGATTCATGTTCTGTTACTGTTTTTTAGTCGTCCTAAGTTATTTTGAGATAAATATCTTCAATGTACAGACACAGCTTTTTTACATTTTTATTATATGTATAGATTCATGTTTTCATAACGCATACTATGCAATCATAGTGTACAAATTAATATATTACCATATCTTACCATACTATTCAATTTTAATGCATTTGCACATACACTCAGTAATATTAAACAAATTATTGGTGGTGGTACGCTTTGCAAAAATTGCTTTGAATTATCTCTATTCTCATTGTTTTCAGGTTGTAGTTATTTTGTAAATATAATAGATTGTAGTATAGTATTACCGTAGATAAAATTATATTGCTTTGCTTTGCTTTCAGTACTTGTACATATAGTAGTAACAGTAGTTAGAAGTAGTTAGATGGAGTGCAAAAGAGGTATATATTGTATTTTTTTTTTCATTAACCACTAAAAAGTCTTATATCAACCTATATACCATCCCACTGCAGGGCAAAGACCTTCATCATAGATATCCATTATTACTAATATTCATTAATTCAAAATACCATGTATACCTCATGTGCCAACCTCACCTGCCCGCGGTGCACTCTGCTTTTTACTAACGAGGCTCTGGTTTTACTAACATAATGTATATTTTCAGAAGCAGTCGAATGGCCCAGCTATAGATCATCATATTAACAACCATACATTTTTTCATCGCCTATTTACTTTTATTTTAATATGAAACTAATAATATATATATATATATATAGTAAGTAAGTAAGTATAGTATATATATATATATATATATATATATATATATATATATATATATATATATAAATATATAATATATATATATATATATATATAGTAAGTAAGTAAGTAAGTATAGTAAGTATAGTAGTATAGTATGGAGTATGGATAGTATGGATTAGTATGGATGGATAGTATGGATTACTAATTTACAACTATGATAATTTAGGGCATAAATATTCAGTAATTTATTTAGTTTATTATAAAGATATGGTCCGAGAAAAGTAAAAAATCTATTTGTAAAAATGAATTTGGATGTTGATTGGGTGATGCAAACTATATATCTCCGTCGTTTGTTAGTGATGTTAGCGTCATAGGGTAGCATCGCGTGTTGTTTTAGTACAATGTGAGAAATAAAAAGTTGACGGACAGTCAACACATCGCAGGATTTATATAACAAGTGCGTAGGGTGTTGGAAAGGAAGGGAGTTAGCCACTTTTAATATTATTCTTTGAGCTCGTTCAAGGGGGATTAGTATAGTTTTTAAAGCCCCTCCCCATGATGTTATGCAGTATTGGATAATGGATTGACAAAGGGCCAGGTAGATTGTCCTGATTAGTTTTGGATCTGCTATCGTTCGAAGTTTTTTAAAAATGTATGTCGCATCCGGTCACAGACTATAAACGACAAGAAGCAAGCGCGCCAAGCGACGACAGCGGGAACTCGACACAGGTCCCTCCACCAGCCCATGGTCCTTCCTACCGTCTCGGCATACGGACCGAATCTTGGGAGACGCTCACCAGGTACTTGCTAAGGGCTCTTTCCCCGGTGCGTTTCTTCACTCCCTACAAAGTCTGTGTCTTTAGCCCATCTCAATGTCACTTCTCCCCAAATGGGGCGTGAAACACCACAGCACAAGCGACTCGCGCTCGGGCAGTTCCACATCAATCGAACTCCTTCCTAATGTCAAGCCTTTTGTGTGCAAACGCACGCAACCGTCGAAAACCTTCTGCAGAGTTGACCATCTCTTGATGGTATACTGGTCCTATCTCGTTCCTGTTCCAGTCATTCAGCATCTGTTGCCGTTCCTTTTCATACAGCTGACATTCCCACAGCGCATGGTCCCGAGTTTCATCAGCTTCTCCACAGGGACATACAGGTGACTCACTGAGAGTCATCGCGTGCAGTCTGCTGTTAAAACTCCCATGTCCCGTCAGTATTTGTGACACGGCGTAGTCTGGTTCCACCCAACCGGCCGATAATCTCATTTCTACGTCTGGGAAGAATTACGACAACTCTCTTCCTTTGTCGCTGGTCGACCAGCGCTCCTGCCATTGGGCAACAACATCTCCAAATATTCTACGTTTAAGTGCCATTTGCTCCTTGTCTGTGGCTTCCTTTGGGCACTCCTGGGCGAATCGTCCCACACGAACAACTTCTAAGTCGGCCGGTAACACCGCAGCTAGCACGGGCAGCGCTGATGTACTAACAGACCTATAAGCCTTCGTGAGCAGAATCATTGCAGGCCGTTGGGTGCGCAGCAAAGCTCGCCTCATCACGAAGATGCTTGACCGGTGCCACCAAACTGCCGCAGCGTAAGTAAGACTTGCAACATAGGTCCCTGAATACAGGACCCTAAGTGCTTTGTACCGCACGCCCCAGGTCGATGAAGATATTCTCGACATCTTCCCGAAGCAGTTACTAGCCCGCTGGCCGATAAAGTTCGCATGCTGCAAAAAGGAACACCCTTGGTCAATCACCACCCCAAGTAACTTTGCCATGCTCGCGTGCGCGATCGATTTATTGTCTATACGTATCGTTGGGGGGCGCTTGAATTTGCCTTTCAAGGTGATTGTCTGCGACTTCGCAGCTGAGAAAGTCAGACGGTTCCGATGCCCCCATTCGGACACCGCCTGGAGCATATATTGTGCGTCTCGCTCTATTCTAGCTCTGGTTGGTGCCTCGATCGCGATCGTGATATCATCCGCATAGGCTGTCATGCTGACGCCCTCGGGCATCGGTAGCCTAAGGATGTCATCGAGCAGAAGGTTCCATAAAGTAGGCCCTAACACCGAACCTTGGGGGCAGCCCATTGTAGACCTCTTCCACACCACCTGTCGACCCATGAATAATCCCACTCGCCGGTCTGTGAAGTAACTCACTAAGATTCTGTAAATATTTGGTGGACATCCACCCTGTTTCACTTTGAGCAGGACCATGGGCCACCAGGCGTTGTCGAAGGCCCCTGAAATATCCAAGAGTATAAGCTGGCAATAGTTTTTGGAGGTATTCGTAACTCGGTCCATAATTGCGTTAATCGCCGTAACCGTCGACTTTCCACACCTAAAACCATGCTGACTGGGTGAGATATTCCGGTGCAGACAAGGAGCGCAGGTGATAATAAGACGTTCCAGTATCTTTCCCAAAATGGGCAGCAACGTAACCGGTCTATACGCCTTTGGGTCTGTCAGGGATTTGTCATTGCCTTTTGGCAAAACCACTAGTCTTCCGGTCTTCCATATGGCTGGGAACACACCTTCTCTTATGCATGCGGAATACATATACAGCATCTCCTCTCCACTCGCTCTCCATGCTCGCTTTATGATCCGTGGCGTCAGTCCATCCATTCCCGGTGCCGTGTTTGGTAGATCTTTGACTATCCGCGCCAGTGCCTCCCGGTTGGGTGGCTCAGAGTCTCGTCCAGTCGGGGCGCACGCAGCAGCTATTCGGACCTGCCGGTGGTACGCGTCATCCTTCTCCAGGTTGTCATCAGGACACAGCGCGCGTAGGAGCCCAGACATGGTCTCCTCTCCAGTTTCTGCATGTCCTTCCATGAGCTTCATTCCGTACATCACGTTGGGTGGGGGGCGGACTCTGCCAGAGGCAGCTCGATAAGCCATCCCCCACGGCTCATCGTTACCGGATTCCGCCACTTTGCGGTAAAAGGTGATCTCCGCGCTCCTCATTGCCTCTTTGTAGTGATTTC
This sequence comes from Cnaphalocrocis medinalis, assembly GCA_014851415.1. Lineage (NCBI taxonomy): Eukaryota > Metazoa > Arthropoda > Insecta > Lepidoptera > Crambidae > Cnaphalocrocis > Cnaphalocrocis medinalis. The sequence continues at coordinate 8,918,855 of CM026274.1, read as the reverse complement.
TCACAACATTGAGTTCATTCTTCAAATGAGTTTCCTGCTCACCTCCTCTCTTCCGCGACTTCTGCCAATTCCTACGCGCACTGTACACTTCCTTCCTGAGTTTGTCCAGTGCAGGTGTCCACCACTCGTACCCACCGGTGTCTGCCTTTTTGCGTTTGCCCAGACATTCGCTTGCCGTCCGTGTCAGTATGTCTGTGTACTCATTACAGATATCCTCAGCTGGTCTCCTGAGTTGCAGACGTCCTACTCGGTAGTGCAAAGCTGAGCAAAAGTTCGCCCAGTTTACGCCACGGTCTCTGTAAGATGGCTGCATCTGACCCTGGCCAGCAATTCCCACCCGCGATCGCACCGCTGTATCGCCTAGTCTGAATGTGATCAGCTGATGATCGCTCAAGCTTGCTCCTTCCCTTACAGTCCACTCCGACATAGTGATTCCTCTTGTAGTGAGTGTCAGGTCCACATTTGAGTATCCGTTGGGGCCGTGAAATATCGACAGCGGGAACTATCGTTTCGCGCGCTTTGACAGAGCCGTGACGTTTCGGCGGGGAGTGATTGGGTTCAGTTTGATTCTGACCGTCGCGACGCGTCGCCGAGTAAACATCGCGGAACTTTCCCGCTACTCGTTCAGTGTTTTAGTGTTCAAATTAAGACCTAGATACCTAGTGTTGCGATTGTAATAGCTTCAGTGGTGTAATTAAATCAGTTAAGTGTGTAACCCGGTGATTTTCATTGCACGATCCCTATTTCTGCCCACACTATGCCTGTACGCTCTGGACCTAACCCCTGACGTTCCGACATCAGAAGTGGGACCCAAATCGTGCCAATGAAACCACTCGGAGTGAAAATAACAATGAGATACGGTGGCGGTTACTTTTTGAGATTCTGAGACTCAAGTGTGCGGTTACTTTTTGAAATTAAAAAATGCGTGACGTTATCCAAGCTTTAAAAGACTCCTACTGTGATTTCAATGCTTGTTTTTCGTGTGCAGTTGCACCCGGACGTACCCAGATTTGTGCATGAGTGTAAATGCATAGGAAGGCAATCAGCTCATAATGATCATCAGTAAGGCACTGAAAGGCTCTGCTATCTCAAATTACTTATCCAGCGGACGAATCCGATGGATGTTCGAGCGGAAGCTGGCAACTACAAACAGTCGAGACTTTCGTCGGTATCACAAATCAATTGTTATGCCTGTGGGAAAATAGGGCATTCGCAAGTAGATTGCCGAACAAGGAAACATGAAGCGAAGAAACCTTCTCCTACCCCAACTACATCGAGCGCGGGTCAACGACAGCAGGCTAGTGGCAGCCTTGCGGTCTGCTACAGGTGCGGAGCAGCGAGCCACATCGCCAGCCGCTATCCAGCCGGCGGGTCCAGCGCTGCGGCTTCGGTCGGGAGGCGTGTCGACCTGTGTGTGGTCCAATCCCCATCCGGAACCTTGAACGATCTGGTACGTGTTACAAATTTGATTTTGATTCTTGTGCTGAGTGTTGGTTGATGAGAGAAAGCGTTGCGAGTAAATTCGAGTAATGGGCTATCTAATTAATTGGGTTTTTTCGTTACAAATGTTGTCAAGTTGAAATTAATGATATCACAATAGAAACCTTATTTCTCGTAAGACCAGATGCGTAACTACGTAGAAACAGTTACGTTTTAATAAGTCACGAGATTTTAAAAAACGGGTTTTGTTTTAGTATTTATCTGCGATTGATTTTATTTTGATGATGAGTGGTCTCCCACCACTGTCTCCTTGTGGTAGTATAATAATATGCAATCTCACGGAAATATGTTTCCCACCGACATACAGTTTTGAGTCGATAGACGGACGGATGTTTCACAAACTCAATGTATCCTGGGCTTGTTAATATTTTAAAACAATATTTGACGTCTCTATGAGCTAACTTAGGATGCATTAAACTTAAACCAGGTTTAATTGGCTCTCAATTGCACTATCCCCCGCGTTACAAAATCTGTTAGAATTGAAAATAGGATTGGGAAGGTAGGCAGCCGCTGAATCTGATGTTTGCTGACTACTCAGAACCGGAAGTAGGTTTAGATGAAGCTAGTGCTTTAGCCGTAGAGAATATTAGGAAAAATGAATTTACCATAAACCTAGGTTTGATTGTAAGAAAGTAAAGCTTAAAAAGTTCTCTGTGATTTTTTTATTCCTGAAAAATGAGGAACACAATCAGGTCAAATTAGACCCGAAGTTTAAAGGACCGTTTAAGGTGGTGGAAGCCCTAGATGGTGACCGTTACACGCTAAAAGCGCTAAATTCTAATCGAACCTACAAATATGCACACGATAGATTGCGTAGGATTCTAGTAGGTTATATACCAGTCGAGGTTAAAGTAGAGATACATAGTGAGCCTAGTGTTGAAAAATAGCGCCATAGTGTGTGATATGGTGGTAGCTTGAGTGGGTTCTCTAACGGCCGTAGAAGAGTCGACCGTACCAGTAGTCATTACGTAGTCGTAGCCCGGTAGAAATCGGCGTCTCTTGGGGAAACCTAAAGAGTCCGTGGGTGCGCGATGCGCGTTTGGCTCTGGCGGAAGTCGTGGTCTAAGGAGACCGTAGTGTGTGGTCGGAGGGCGATGCACACGTGAGCGTGTGGAAGCTCGTATGAGGAAAACCAGGAGTGTTTTCAGTTCGGCCGTGGGGCCGTGGCGTTAGATGGGTCACTCGAGGTTTTTGCTAGTGTACATCGTTAATGTTGGTGATGTGAATAAATGAAGAGATCGAAGGGCACATGACTCTGGTTATTGTTTTTCGTTTGTTAAGTGTGCGATTAAATGTTGTGTTCTCTAGAATCAATGTAAAGTAATGGAGATAGAAAGCTAGGTTTTCAGTAGCTTTATAATTTGTAGAGTTCCTTAAGATGCTAAATGAAGTCCTAGAAGTCAAAAGTTGCTTTGTTTTAAAATCACTTGATAGACTTGGATGAGGTGAGACAGCTTCCGATAAAATTGCAAAATCGAGTTGCGAGTTACAATAAGTATCGATTTGATGGTACGATGTTTTGATTGAAAATGAAGAAAGGAATCAGACTAAGCTAGATGCTAAGTGTTGCAGAGAGTGAGTCAGGGTGGCCAAATAACGTAGTCGTTGGTACTTAATCACGATTTATTCGGGCAGAGCTTCGCCCTACGTAATAATTTCACATTAAATGAACCAATAGTTTAACTGATACCGCACTTTTATACAAAAATTCGTTGTACTAAAATAGTCAAAACAGTAACTTTCCATTTTAGACTTTAGCAATAAAATTAGACATAAATATTTCTCATTCAATATAAATTAACTATAAATATTAAACATATATATTTAGTATTTATTATTTAGATCTATATTATATAACTGATAATTAAACGCGATATAAATATGGTGGCGCTAGCAGACTTCCCGCCATCCGCTAGTAGGGCGCGCTAGTAGGCTGTGGCGTAGCGACCCCGGAAGTTGTTGATAACACTCGGCCATCCTGCATGAGTCGTGTCCCACGACGGTCACCATTCTGCTCTCGTGCTTCCAGCATCTGAAAATAAAGAAACGAGAGTAGTCTTTCACAGAGTAGTACATGAGGAAAATAAATTATATAATCTACCGATATTTTTGTTTTATTTATCATTTATCAAACAGCAATATCGTATTGTATAATATAAATGACTTGTTCACACAGCTGTCATCAAATAAACAGTAAAATTCTATAATGTCACACAGTAATTTCTATCGTAAGACTTGATCACACAGCCGTCTTTATACGCATATTATAAATGATGTTTATAACTGTAAGACTCGATCACACAGCAGTCTTATAATCCGTAAATATTTATAACTTTAAGACTTGATCACACAGCCGTCTTTATGCCATATATGATGTTTATAACTTTAACAGCCGTCTTTATACCATAATGATGTTTATAACTTTAAGATTTGATCACACAGCCGTCTTTATACCATATATGATGTTTATAACTTTAAGACTTGATCACACAGCCGTCTTTATACCATATATGATGATTATAACTTTAAGACTTGATCACACAGCCGTCTTTATACCATAATGATGTTTATAACTTTAAGACTTGATCACACAGTTCATACAGCATCATAGCCAACAGTCACACCGTCATACAATCTATTACTTACCTATTATTATTGTATTAACTGTGATACGACCACAAGTTATTCTGTGTCTTGATAACTACTCGTTTTATCACATAGGCTAGCAATTTATTCCTGTTGTTATAATCTTATATCTTTGTTTCAAAATATAATATGGTATATGCTTTATGGTACTTAGGCTGGTGATATTTTCCACGCAAGTAAATTAAACAATATTTATATTATAATCTTCCATACATACTAACCATATACGACTTTGCATAGTACAGATGTACCTAGTCAACAAATAAGTGATTAATAATACCGTAACTTTATATCATCATCATCATTTCCCTGCCCTGTTCCCAGGTTATCTGGGGCCGGCGCAGTATGTTTTCTTCTTCCATCCAATACCGTAACTTTATATGTCAATATGTTAATCTATATACATAATTATTATATGCCTAAATAGGTTCATCCTGCTGTACAATTTCGGTCTAACCAATCATATTTATAAAACAACTAGCGGCCGCCCGCGACTTCGTCCGCGTGGAAAAGTAACTTTTTACCCCCCTTTTAACCCCTTACAACCCCCTTAATATTATTATGTTGATAGCCTATAGCCTTCCTCGATAAATGGACTATCCAACAAAAAAAGAATTATTCAAATCGCACCAGTAGTTTCGGAGATTAGCGCGTTCAAACAAACAAACAAACAAACAAACAAACAAACTCTTCAGCTTTATTATATTAGTATAGATAAGAATAGATATAGATTTCTGCCACATATCAATTTCAGGTGTACATACGTACGTACTAAAACGTAGGTGGATATAACAATTATTACATCGGTCGATAGGATATACATAAGAGAACGAGACTCACAGGATTAATTAACGCATCACTAGCCTTCTAAAAGATCTATCAAATCATCTCGATCTACCTCGTGATCATTGCCCGAACTATCAAATCAAATCAAATCAAATCAAATAATTTATTTGCATAATATAGGTAGGTACATAAAGGTCTTAAGATTAAAAGTGTTTCACTATATTAGGCCTAGCAAGGGCATGCAAAGTTTGATAGTAGGTATTGTTAAAAGTACATTCCATAATAACTGATTAAAATGATGATTAAGAATTAAAATTATAAATGTCAGTATGATTATTAGCAAGCCATGTCATTAATTACATTATTATTAATTATCATTATTAATTTTTACATTAAATAAAATAGGCATCTCATAGAGGTTTGTCGTTTAAGTACTCGACCACACTGTAATAGCACTTTTGTAACAAAAACAATTTTACAGTTTTTTTGAATAAATTATCATCTTCAATTTCAATTATGGATCTATGCAAATTATTGTATAACCGAGGTGCCATGCAAAAAACACTGTTGTTAAGTATAGCTGTTCTGTTTGTTGGTATGCATAGTTTGTAGTTGTGCCTTTTACTTAAATGGTTTTTAAATTTATCAATATTACTCCTAACAAACAAAATTACATTATAAATGTATAGGCAAGGCATAGATAAAATGTTCCATTTGATAAAGTATGGTTTACAGCTAACTGTCCTTTTTAAGTTAAACATCGACCTCAAACATTTTTTTTGTGCTTTAAAAGCAAATTCTTTTCCGGTTGAGTTGCCCCAAAATATAATGCCATATTGTAACGTTGACGCGACGTAACCATGATAGGCTGTTAAAAGTGCTGGTATATCCGCTACTCTCGACAGCATGTATAGAGCATATGAGAATTGGGCAAGTTTTGAACATAACGTATCGACGTGTGTTTTCCAATTCAAGTTTTGGTCAATATTTATTCCTAAAAATTTTGTAGTATTTACTTTTTCGATTTTTTGTTGTGCATAATAAATGTTCAAATCTAAATTAGAATTATTTTTTATATTGAATGTCATTATATGTGTTTTTGATAAATTAATTTTTAAATTATTAGATGTCAACCAAGTTATTATGTCATTTAGAGCGTCATTTAAATTACGTATAAGGTCATGATTATTCCTACCTGATAATATTATAGTACTATCGTCAGCAAATAGTACCGTCTTATGTTTTGTTACCTTAGGGAGATCGTTTATATAAATTATAAAAAGCAACGGTCCTAATACACTTCCCTGAGGTACTCCACATTCAACTTTCTTAAAATCTGAATAATACACTAGTTCATTTTTTGTTGTAGGACAAATTCTAGTTATTTTGGTTTTTTGTTCTCTATTTGTGAGATATGATCTAATTAAATCTTGCGTAAGCCCTCGCCCACCATAGGCATATAGTTTATGTAATAGTTTATCGTGGTTCACACAGTCAAATGCTTTGGATAAATCCATGTACAAGGCACATGTTAACTTACGACTATCCAGATTGTTTAACACTGTGTCAAGAAAATTAAAAATAGCCATATTTATTGTTTTCTTTTTCCTAAATCCAACTTGTTCTTGGGCAAATATATTATGATCTTCGAAGTATTTATATAAGATGTCATATATCACGCGTTCAAATATTTTAGATATAACCGGTATCAGAGCTACTGGTCGATAGCAACCCATATCGGATCTGTCGTTCTTTTTGAAAAGTGGTATTATAATTGTTTTTTTTAATTTCTCGGGAAAAACACCATTGGTCATACATAAATTAATTAAATGGCTTAATACTGGAGATAATTTATTGGCCACATGTTTTAAAATCTTTGTTGAGATGTCATCATAACCTGTACTATTACTATTTTTCAAATTTAAGATTATTTTATAAATATCATTAGGTACAGTTGGTGTCATAAAAATAGAAGTATGTCTGTTTGGTAATTGAATTTTAATGTCAGATGAATTTGATTTAGTCGTAATAATATGATCAATGTAATAATTATTAAATAAATTAGCAATGTCAAGTGGATCAGTGATTTTTTTATTGTCTACGTCTATATACTGTATTTGTTCTTTAGGAGATTTAAATTTATTATTGCTTATAACATTCCATGTCGCTTTACTTTTGTTTGGTGCTGAATTTATATATTGCGTATTTCGAAACTTTTGAGTCTGTTTTATTATACGGTTAAGCCTAGCTGATAAACTTAAATACCTATTTCTGTTATCATCCGTATTTTTTCTACGACATTGCCATAAGAGTTGCCTTTTACGTTTACAGCATAGTCTTATGCCCTTTGTGATCCAGTTTGGTCTCTTTCTATTAGATATTTTAACACGTGTTACAGGGAAGCATAAGTCGTAAAAAAGACAAAATACATCATAGAATTCATTGAATGCAGTGTTGGGTTCCTCGCATGTAAACACTTCTTTAAAGCTGAGGGCTTCAATGGATTGTTTAAATTTGTACATATTTTCCGCACTGTAGTCACGTTTATTAATGTACCAGTATTTAAGAGCACATTTAAATTGAACTGGACATGTTATTAATTGCGCTGTATGGTCAGAGATAGCGAATTCAATTATTTTTGTGTCAAAACCTCGGATATTTGTCAAAATGTTGTCAATGCATGTACCACTTGTCAATCGTGTAGGTTCATTTATTGTTATTTTTAAATTATAATTATTTGCAATAGTCAAAAATTCAGTCGTCACTTTATTATCATTAAGCATGTTTATGTTGAAGTCACCACATACTACCACTCTTTTTTTGCGGAAACAATATCGCTCAAGTAAAGAATTTAATGTCGTGAAGAATTTATTCATGTCTTCTTGACATGTTCTTGGAGGCCTATAAATACATAAAATAATAAGTTTATGTTCGGTGAGTTCAACCCCTGAGCATTCTAATATCCCTTCCACACAGTACTTTTCAACATCATTAATCGGAGTAAACTGTAGCAAATTATTAACTAAGATACACGAACCTCCCCGTCGGTTTTTCCTTGAAAAACTAGATGCAATTGTATAATTGGGAATTTTTAGTAGTTTTTTGTCATTATTCGTCATATTATGCTCAGTTATACATAGAATGTCAATAGATTTGTCAAATGTGTTTAGTGATAATGTCAATAGATCTGATTTGGATATTAGGCCATTAATGTTTTGATGTAATATGTTAATTTGTGTAGGTTCGAAAAAAATTTTTTAATTTTGGTTTTTGTCTATCGCGAGTTGGAGTTACTGTACGAGTATAATCCTCAGTTTGTGTACTGTTATCTATTTGACAGGGTTTTATTACATTGTAAGTTAATGCTTGTACTTGGTCATCGTATTTTATCTTATTTATCTTGTATTCTATGTGTATGATTTCTTTATGGAACACCCGAGATAAATTTAGCGCAAAAACTTTACGATATGGTATAGTCCTAACATAATTCATGTCAACAAACAAGGTATGCTTGAAACCATTACAGACAAATCTTAGCTCGTAATTTAATTTTCTTTCATTCAAATGTTTATTATATGGCACTTCGGAAACTAATACATTGGTATGTTTTGTATATTTAAGAAATGTTTTCATGTGAAAGTGGAACTCTGTGGGATTTGTATCATTTGTTCCCCCTAGCACAATAATAAAATCATTCTCGCCCAAACATGAAATTTCTCTGTAACATGATGCAATTATATCTTCAAGTACTGCTCCTGGTTTCCAATAGCTCGTTATGAAGTAGTTTGGTCCCATTAACTTCTGTAGAATACGTTGCACGTCACGTGCCTGTTGATCGCCAATTATAACAATTTTCTTATTACCTTTAAGAGTAGATATGTTTGGTTTTGTTGTGTCCTCTTGCACTTGCTCATTTATTTCATCGGCATTGAACTCTATGGTTTCTATGTTTTTTGTTACATTATTATCTGTCTCATGTGATATTTCTGTGTATTTCTTATATTCATGCTCATCCTCATGTTCAATAATAACACTATCTTGTACATAGTTTTCATTTACTTTCATTTGTTCCTGACAATCTGTATTACTGTTATTATCAAATATCTGCACATAGTCATCTCCACTTTCCTGTTCTTTGTAATCTAACTTTTTTGTACATTTTTCTTTTTTACTTTTATATTCTTCTGTTATTGACTCTGACAATAAAACATCTCTTCTATTTTGTTTTTTCTTCTTTGATTTATTTTTTCCTGAACTTCCTGTGCTTCCTCCACTAGTTATTCCTAATTTTTTTAGAGTTTCAACTTGTTTTTTATTCTGTTCTAATTCTTGCTTTAGCCGATTATTTTCGATATTTAGATTTTCTATTTCTAAATTAGCACCATCTAATTCTAGCAATAGCTGGTCAAATTTTAGTTTCAGTTCGGTCATCTCCTCAGAATCAATACTAAGATTAGGAAGACTTCTCATTGTACTGTCCATTATTGTGGTGTCGGATTCTGATAGATCCCTTGATAGGTCAAAGTTAGATTGTGATTTAATTTTATTGCGATTTGTTACATTCTCCATGTCAATTTCAGGAATTAATAATTATAATCAATAATAAATAAAATAAGTCAGTGGAATTAAAATAATGTCAGGTAATAAATAGTTGTATGAACGCAGTCAATAATTAGGTTCAGACGACAAAATTATTTTCTTATGAACGCTTCCGTGTCTTTAGTTTCTGAACGTATTCTTGTTTTACAGTTGGCAGTACTGCATGTCAATTTTAATACGAAATGTTATCTGTCAATGTCATCGGCTTAGTCCAATCAGCTGTGTGTTAATTAGCGGATAGTCAAAATATTTGGAATGTAAACAATGAGTAATTCCGTTTTTAAACAATAACGACTTATGTGAAAGTCTTACCGCTATAGATTTCTTGATAAATTTCCAACTGTAGTGCACCAATATGGGATTTGTGAAGTTCGCCTGTGATATTGAGGTTATGTGCTGATGTTGTGATAACTTCTAGTGGTAATTATTCACTATTTTTCTTGAAATAAATAATTCTTTACGGAGCCAGTTAACAGCAACTTTCTCTTTCGAGAGCGGAAACGGAAGTCATCGTCAGAAATGGTGGTTTTATATGGTCGCAACACTTCACCTCGTACTATGGCACTGAATCGCCTGTAGCCCTTCATGCCCCTTATGCTGACTATTGTATAACGATCTAAAGAATGATCAGCCTTACATATCTTGTATGGACCAGTATACAATCCGTCGAGTTTCCTCGTTACTTTAGCCGTGGCGTCCCTGGCTACCCCACCTTTCCACAGTACGAGCTGACCTACACTGTATTTTAAACATTTTTTTTTGTGTTTGCGATCAAACCTACTTTTCATAAGACTCATATTCTTATCAATGCGCATCTTTGCCTTCTCCCTTCTAATTTGTAAGTCCTGTTGCCGAGAGTCAGGATCCTGAGGTTCACCAGATGGATACCCTGGGAAGCGTGTGTTTGAGTGACCAAACATAAGGCTAAAAGGCGAAGTCCCCGTGGTGGCATTGGAAGTATTATTGATTCCCCAGATAACATTAGGTAATTAGGTATCCCAACTACACTCGCTTTCAGACATTGTGTACAACCCAATATTTACTTAAGAATAAATTGCAAAGAAGTGCTATACCAAAAATAAAAATTATTGTGTACAACCCGTCTATAATAGTACGATTCACTCGTACGACTTGCCCGTTAGAGCGAGGACTGGCTATTGCATTCATCACATGCTTAAACTGCATTTTTTCCGCAAATTGCTTAAAGTATCGGCTAGTAAAAGCTTTGCCCCTATCTGTGATCACTCTTACTGGATTTCCAAACTGATTGAAAATATCTTTGAGTAATCCTATTGTTTCTACCGAGCTACAGCTCTTCGCTGCCTCGGCAAATACAAATTTCGTAAAAGAATCGATGACGACTAGAATATACGCATGTCTACTCCGACTCTTGACAAAAGGCCCCCAGTGATCCGCATGCAACGTATGCATAGGGACTGCCACCTTTTCAGTAGGATGTAATTCTCCTTCTACTCTACCATAACTACCCTTACTAAATGCACATTGCAAACACGAATTAATGTATTTCCGTATAAACCTCGTCATTTAGAGGAACCAAAACTAAGGTTTGATAGCAGTTTCGCACCTGTCAAATCCTGGATGACCAATCTGGTCATGCATCTTTTGTAAAAGTCCGCATTTCGCTAGCTTTGGAATTACAAATCGTTCTCCGGCTAACGTTTTCCGATACAACACTCCCTCTTTAGAAACATAATTATTTCGAATATCAGAATTTGTATTTGGCTCCCTTAAGCTGTGTCAAGATATTTTGGATGCTCTCATCTTGTATTTGTAAAGTTAATAACCAGTCTACATAATCTATCCTAAGCACCGTACTTGGCGAGGGATTCCTGCTTAAGGCATCAACATGCTTCTTGAATACAGCTTGAATACAGACTAGGAGAGCGTATCTCCTAGTCTGTATTCAATTTCTAGATCAAAATCTTGAATCGTAAGCCACCAACGGGCTATACGAGGTATCAAATCCTTTTTAACAAGAATGTGCGTTAGGGCAGCGCAATCAGTGATGACTTTTACAGGAATTCCCGTCAAGTAAATTCGGAAACGCCGGAGGGACTCTACTACAGCAAGAGTCTCTAATTCATAGCCGTGATATACCTTCTCTTCGTTACTACCGACTCTACTAAAATACGACACAGGCTACCATCTGACTGCTCCTGCATAAGTATGCCGCCTAGCCCTAGTTTACTGGCATCTGTGTGGAGCTCCGTCCAGGCGTCTTTATTGTAGATGCATAATATCGGTCGTTCAATCAAGCGTTGTTTTAAAGTTTGGAACGCTTGTTCCTGTTCAGGGGCCCACTGCCACTCTACTCCCTTTCTAGTTAGCTTTTTTTTAAATTAGCATCGTGCATTTAACGCCCTAAATATAGTCTACACGCATCCTGTAATCACCACCCTTCTTTTTCACTAAAACAACAGGACTGGCGTAGTCAGACGTAGATTCCCTAATTATACTAGCCTTTAAGAGATCGTAAATTTTCTCATGAACAATTTCGTTTTCCTTAAAAGAGAGTCTATATGGCTTACAATGTACCGGCTGATCTGTAGAAGTACGAATCCGCATTTCTATTAGTAGTATCAGCCTATATACTGTCCCACTGCAGGGCAAAGGCCTCCATCATAGAAATCAAGTTGCATTCCGCATTTCTATTAAGTTAGTGCAACCTAAATCAGAGGTATCTCGAGCAAATAAATGAGAAAACCTATTTAACAAATCTAATAATTTCACGTTGTCGCCCTGACTCAGTTCACCTACGTTTATATCTGACAAGGATATTATATAGTTGTCTTGTCTTGATCATACTCATTTAATATCAAAACATCACTCGCCTGGTTTTGCCGTCTAGGAGTTCCGCCCTAGCTATTAATCGATTAGCCGCCCTATGATATCATTTGTTCCCAAATTAATAATCTTCAATAGACACTGGTTCGGATAAATAATTGCTTGGGGAATCACATACAACATAGCGCCTAGCTCAAAACACACAGCACGGGTCAAAAATGTGCACTTACTCGTGTTGAACTCGTTATCTACAAAAACTTCAGCATATACATAACTTTGCTTTGGAATCACGGTATCATATTTTAAAACACGGAATACTTAGAAACAAAATCGTTTCCATTCAGCAATATATCCGATAAATAATGGGTAGGCACAAAATTAACTGACGTCGCGGTGGTAACTAAACTCACATTCATCGGCTGGCCGAGTATTATATCTGTCGTAGCGGCCGGCTCAGGGACGACATCAGAGGGGTTTTCCATTATTTCGACTATACTATTACGACTGGCACTTTGTAGGCGTTGGATAAAACGTCCGAGTTACTTTTAAAACTACTTAGTTATGATAGTTCAATCTTATCCACTTGGTTCAATACAAAATGTTCTTGACACAACTAAAACTAAATAGAATTAAGTTATTTTTAGAACGGATAACGAGTCCGCGGGTCGCGCTGTGTCAATACTCAGCTCAGAGTAAGGACTGACTCCCAACCTCCTAATACCATAGCACAACTTAATGTAAACATAAAAACAATGGGACTCTTGATAGCCGACCCGCGGCCACGTTCGGCAACGCACCATAGGGTGACGTCACCTCCGTTCCCAGGATCGACAAAGCCTACACCTTTGTTAACAAATCTAACATAAACAAACTCCCGAGAATCAGAGTAATCACTGCGGGCTATCGTTTAGCGGCGCTCTATTATTTGCGCGCCGACACGGCGATCCTGACTCTCACACGTCCTCGTGTGCATAGGAAATGGGGACATTAGTCGTCATCTCTAAAGTTCAAACCTTCTATCTTTAGACCGTTCGGCTATCCTACTATAATGCCACGAGTGAAAGGTCTCCGCAGATTTAACAAAATCATTGGCTGATATCATCATCTCTTTAGTTATATCAAGGAACGGGTTCACTACCATTATCGTCATGGATTCATCAATTGTGATGTGTAAACTTCAAAAATACAATTCCACTACCTCGTAGGTATAATAACGTGATTTATTTACTTCCATCAACTCCACCGAAACACTCAGTGTAAACCAAGGCTCATCGAGCCACAACACCAGGTTGACTATATTGGACCACCATCCGCAAGTCACACCTCGTCAACCACCACTGTGGTCCACCACAGGTTAACTATATAGGATCACCATCCGCAAGTTACACCCAGACTACCACTCATGTGGTTCACCAAGGCACCAAGCCTAGCCTTCCACAAGGCTCATCACATCCGTTACAAGGTGTAACGGATGTGACAGGGTGTAACGAATGTGCCGCCGCGCAGTCTCCATACCAGCTACACTGGGTTAGGATATGACCTATGATCGACAGTGAGAACAGGCCACTAAATGAATCACGTTAATGCGCGTCACCATTCACGCCAAAGTTTGCACACACGTTGCTCGTCACCGCCGCGCAGCCTCCGACCAGCTAAACTGGGTTGGGAATGTGGCCTACGATCGGCAACAAGAACAGGTCACAAACCAAGTAAATCTATCCCGTATCATTGCTCAACTACATCAGCGCCGACACTGGCCAAACCTGATTCCTCTTTATTATCATTTTCGTTATCCAAGAATTGTTCAAATTCCGTGGGGACGTCACACTCTGGCATAGCTCGTAAACGATCATGGGCATATTAATAAGTTCTTTTGCAATCTAATGACTTTAACAGATATCTATCTTCTTGTAATCATTCAATAATTTTAAAAGGTCCTCGAAACTTAGGATCTGATTTGGTTTGATTTCTTTCATGATTTTTATCAGAACGAAATCACCAACAGCAAATTTTTGTTTTTGTTTTATCAAATCTGTTTTTATATTGCCTTGCATTACGGCCGATAAATTCTGATGCGCGTTCTCTGATCTCATCTATGTTAACTTCAGTTTCGTCTTGGTTACCCAAAGCTAACAAAGAAAGTGGTATAGCTACCTTTCCAATCAGTAACTCTAAGGGACTTGCCTTAGTCGCACGATTAATTGTAGAATTAAAAGCAAGTTGGGCATCTGAAACAGAATCTTGCCATGTCATGTCTTTATTCATCTACTGCAGTAAGCATGTTCTTTATTTAAGGTAGGCCTACTCATTACGCGTTCTACCTGACCATTAGCTCGGGCTGTACCAGTAGCGATTAGGTGTTATGTTATTTGAATCGCAGAAACCACGGAAATGTTTATTTCCATCTTCCTTGATCTGCAATAGGCTAGTTGACCCTTTTTTTATTATGTCTTATATGGTTCATTATCGTTATCTTACACGAAAAAAAATGTGTTGAAATTTTTTAAAGGCCTAAAACACATTAAATTTTAAATTTAAAGTTGTGCTAGACAGCTGACAGGCGAAAACGCTGTCAGCCATCTTAGTCTATAAATTATCTGTGCTGTGACGTCATTATAAGCGAAAACAATCATTTGACATTTACTAAAACAGAATCCGCAAAGTGCCGCAAAGTTTTTACTAAAAACCAGGCATGTCTTCTACTAGTTTATACCAAAAGTATAGTAATTATCATTTTTGAATTTACGACAGTGCAAAAACACATGGATCGAACGAAATAAAGACCCCAGGAAAAAAGTTATGGAACAGAGAACCTAGTGAAATAACATGCGTAACACCTGGCTAAAACTTGCTAAAAGGGAGCCTGACTCATTTCATTTTCTACTCAAAGAACAGGCAATTTATTTCTGCAAAGATCACTTTGACGTAAGAACTTACAAGTTTAGTAACTCATTCAGTATTACAGAGACTTTTAAGGTTATGTACATAACCTTAAAAGACAATAAACTAAATTATATTTTTTGTATTGTACACATTTCAGTTAGAGAATGACATGGATTACAGGCAATTTAAAATAAAGGGTTCAGTTAAAAGGATCCGAATGAAACCCAATCGCATACCTTCGCGATTTGACTGCCAAACCGATAGAAAACATAAATTTCCCCTAACATCAGATGAGCCTGCAATGCAACAGCATGGGTCCAAGAGAACAGCAGTAGTGCCTGTATCAGAAGATATTCAAATCTACAGGACTCTCTTATCAAATAAAATAATTATGATATAAGTGAATGCATTTTATTTTCAATTTTACATAGTAACACTTTCATATTAGCTTAGGGGAAATATTTAGTTTCCAAAATAAAACGACCAGTCTGTCCAATCAACTGTTTTACATATTTACCAATCATTATAAGAAACAGGTAATATTTTAACTTGCTTACTTAGTTCAAAGTCACTGCTTGCAACACAAAAACAACAACGTCTTGTCTGCAAACAACGATGCACTTTTCACAAAACATTTGAAGTTGAACATTTTTTGGTACTATAGCCTTACATTTTCTTTTGCACATATCTTCTGCATTTAAGTTGATCCAACCTTTGGTAGGCTTGTTTTTTTCCAGTAGCACTCGACTGATGTGCAAGTAGGCTCTTCAGTGCGATGATGCAACAATATTAAAAATGTTGTGCATGTTTACAGCCTCCGGTAGCTACAGGACAATCTTCACAAAGAGCACACATAATATTTTCTTTTTTTTTTCATCTACCTGTACTGTCACTGTACTTATAACTATTGCTTCGAGCATACCTTGTGCTCTAGACATGTTTTACATTTCACAGTGCAGATTACGTTTAAGTTGAACACAGCCAATGGCATCATCGCCATACGACTCCCTTGCAGATCTATAAGTAAAAATTAAAATATTAATTACAAATAGTAAAAGGACAGAACGAATGAAAAAGTTTTCTTCGATTTCGTCTTATGTCGTGAATAAGCACAAAATTACAGGAAAACCTTTACAGTATGTATGTATTTACATAGTATTACATTGTAGTCATAACATTCCTAAGCTCGGGAGAGCCAAAATCGGGATTCAAGGCAAAAAAATTGCCGATCATCAATGTTACGATTCTTAGCAAATTAGTAGGTACTTTCCACTTTCACAAATCCAACATCCATGTTTTTATAAATTTATGTGAGAAAACAGTACAACGTGCATAGAATAAGGGACTTTTTACTAATATTTTGACAAAAAACTACGCACGATCAGTGTAAAACATAGAATAATAGGTAGTGTAAAACGTCAAACGACGAAATAAAAGAGGTTATCTAGGGATGTAAAAAATAATCGATTTAGAAATTCACATCAATCAATACCTAGTGAAATAGTAAAAACAATGGTGATGATCTGATAAAACGTT
This sequence comes from Cnaphalocrocis medinalis, assembly GCA_014851415.1. Taxonomy (NCBI): domain Eukaryota; kingdom Metazoa; phylum Arthropoda; class Insecta; order Lepidoptera; family Crambidae; genus Cnaphalocrocis; species Cnaphalocrocis medinalis. The sequence continues at coordinate 8,902,100 of CM026274.1, read as the reverse complement.
TAATGATACTGGGAATTTGTATCAATAATAGAATAGTATTTGGATTAATTCGTTTTTACCTTGAAAGTTAAAAATAATATTTTTTGCTTTGATTTTTACTTTTGAACTGGTTTTTTTCTTCATAATATAATTTTATTTGATTTCAATTAAATGATTTACTGTTAATATAAATCTCTTACATTTATATTAGAATAAGAATTTAAGCATATAGGAAAACAATAGAAAATCAATATTATTTCAAGATAATCGATATTTATTTAATCGATTATTTTCCATCAATTTGACTTCCCTAGTCATTCACATTTGTATAGAGTGACATTATTTTTTTTTCCATGAAGAGTGACGTCACAAAATGGCCGGTAGAGTTTTCTGCCTTCCTCAATAAAAAGTAAAAATAATATTTTTTAAATTGAAAATATGCAACCATCTATGACTTTCAGTAACTGAAATCGATATATTTTGGTTTCGTAAGTCAGATACTACTGGAAATACCAATTTATTGTGAAAAAATTGATATGGGTCAAGTAGCCTATTACTCTCGTTGGAGCGCCAAACAAACCGATGGCATAATTCAAAGCCTTTATAGCGTTTGGTGTGTCAATTTTAATCGAATGTCGTAAAAGAACGAATTTAGTAAAGGCATCAATAAAAACAATTATGTACTCTTTTGTTTGATTTGATCCACTAAGTCTTCCAGTAATATCAATGTGAATAGTGTGCCGTGGCACAGACATTTTTGGTATAGGATGGCTCGGCTTACGTTTTGCCGGATTTAGACATTTTGCACGTAATACAATTCACTACAATTTTTCTAACATATTTGTTCATATTTGGAAACCAGTAAAAGTCAAAATTTTTATCTAAAGTCTTTTCCCAACCTAAATGCATTATGGATTCATGAACCTGGTTTATTACTGACCATCTGAATGCTCTACGTTTTAAAATTACGTTCTATTTTACGATGCAATATACCATCCTTTATTTCGTATGTGTTTAGCAAACCACTGTCTACTACTGCATTACTATTTAGTTTTGTAATAATGTCAGCTAATTCAGAATGTCGTTGTTGTTCAGCTTGTAACCAAGTTTTTCATACTTCTATTTAATTTACTCGATTCTCTACTACCTTTTTACTTTCTGATTTTTCACTTGGCAAAGGATTCCTACACAAAAAAAACTACATGAGACATTTTCTTTCCGTCCCGATAAATAATTTCAAAATCAAATGCATGAAAAAATACCCACCAGGGTGACCCTGGTGATACTTTCTTTGATCAGAACACTCAGAACCAGAATCAAAATAAAAATGGAACGACTGACCGTTTTAAATTAAGCGAGAGCTGCCAGTGGAGCAAAGATTAACACGACGTCGCTGCTCCCCAACCGATGACTCCCCGACGCCACCTCGGCCACCTCCAGATGTTACCTTTGTTGTATATTGCGTAGAAATGTGTCCTAGCTTGCCACATTTGCAGCATTGTACTGGTTTTCTTATTTTATAATCTCTAATCTCGTCTTTCTTTATTTGTACAGGTCGCTGTTTCCCTTGTCTGCAGTCCTGCATTTTGTGCCCCAATTTTCCACAAATAAAACACTTTAGGTCGCTTTTCATTAAGCGTTTAATCTCCGGTCCACCTCTTGTATCTTCGTTTCTTCGTTTCAAAAAGCTATACACTTGCAACTCTTTCTGCAAGTCGTGGCGTTTTTTTATTTCAGTGGTACATACATGCCAATAGTCTTGGATCGTGTTAAGCCAAATTAGCCAACGCAATCTGCTCAATATCTGATGACTTCCACTGATTAAGCAAAAAATTTACCTGACGGCTAGCATAGGCACCATAATTTTTACCTTCCTTGGGTTTTTCATTAATTAGTTGAAGAATAGTTCCCGCTGTTGTCTCAACGGAAGAGAATCTATTGACGAATAAAGTTTTAAATTCGGTCCAAGTTACTCCAGCATAAGAAGCTTGAGACAGCCAAGAAGACGCAACACCTTTCATAGCTTTTGCAAATGTGGCGAAAAGCGATCCCCCTTGTCTTTCCCCCATACATAGGTAGTTCAGCAGTGGTGCACCAACCCTGCGGGTCATTGTCACGTTTGTCTGGATTAAATTCTGGCAACACTGCGTAAATATTGGTAGACGGGGAAGACATAGCACATATGAGCGCACGTAAATGTTCATTTTGCACTTCAAAAAGTTTTTGCCATTGTTCGTCTTTCTCCTTATTCACTAACTCACTTTGAACTCGCGACGTGAATCCCACTTCTGATGTCGTAGCGGCCGGCTCAGGGACGACATCAGAGGGGTTTTCCATTATTTCGACTATACTATTACGACTGGCACTTTGTAGGCGTTGGGTAAAACGTCCGAGTTACTTTTAAAACTACTTAGTTATGATAGTTCAATCTTATCCACTTGGTTCAAAACAAAATGTTCTTGACACAACTAAAACTAAATAGAATTAAGTTATTTTTAGAACGGATAACGAGTCCGCGGGTCGCGCTGTGTCAATACTCAGCTCAGAGTAAGGACTGACTCCCAACCTCCTAATACCATAGCACAACTTAATGTAAACATAAAAACAATGGGACTCTTGATAGCCGACCCGCGGCCACGTTCGGCAACGCACCATAGGGTGACGTCACCTCCGTTCCCAGGATCGACAAAGCCTACACCTTTGTTAACAAATCTAACATAAACAAACTCTCCCGAGAATCAGAGTAATCACTGCGGGCTATCGTTTAGCGGCGCTCTATTATTTGCGCGCCGACATATCTATATCTGGTAGATCGCTATTCGTTATTTCGACGCTACACTTTAAAATTAATCCATCTACCTCGACCGTGACTATACAAGAGCCCAATAAAAGTGAATGTGATCCTCCAAACCCTCTCATTATAACATCGGAGGGCTGAATTTGCAATAGCATTTTCTCGGCAGACAAGATGTAAGTACATTTAGTTTACTACCTGTAGCTATGTATGCTATCAATGGATGCCTATTGATTGTCACAGGCTTTTTGTACAAATCCAAATATATATCATAAGTTATATGTAAAATACTTCTGACCTTTTGTGGTGGTTGTTGTCGCGATGAACTGGCGCCGAACCAGCACGTAGCCGCGGTGTGGCCGGCTCGCTGGCACACCTCGCAGCGCTGCAGGCTCCTGCAGTCCCGAGCCTCGTGGCCCGGCCGCCGGCACGCGTAGCACGTCTTCGGTAACTGCACGCGTTGAGGAACAGTTGCACTTGATACTGTCCGGTCGCCTCTTCTCCACGTAGATTTTCTTGCGCTGTACGTTGCCTCGACCCGTTTGATATTCTCGAGCGATGATAAGTAGCCGAAGTAAAGTTCCTCTGGCGCGTCGCATTTGTAAGCCTTTGCATTGGCCCTTAATTCCGGAGGTAGCCCACGAATAATGCAAGAAATTGCATGCTCTCAGACGATATTGCACTTTTTTAGTAGTGATGGTAAGCTGGTCTAGTCGTTTAGTCATTGTTTCTGAATCTTCTTTTGCTCTGGTCAGCATTTCTTCCAACCGGTCCACGAAATCAGTTGAGCGAGGAAAAGCAGATTGCAGTGCATGTTTCCAACCTGGCCAGTCTAGATCATAGCTATCCAGATCATTGTACCAGTCCCTCGCCGATCCCCGCAAGCGTAACTGCATGATGTACCTACTGGCGATCTTCGTGACTCCACCCGTAAACATCGCCAAGCTGATCTATCTTGTGCAGCCATCCAACAGCGTGGCTGTTTTTGTCTTCTGGTCGAAACTAGGTATTAATTCAGCATCCATCGACGAAACAAGCGGCAAACAAAAAAAAAATCATTTTTCTGCTGCTTTTCGACGAACAGTTCATCATCGGATGCCGAGGACTCGCTGTGTCTTTCGTTTTCGTTGACCCAGGCCGCCACTATAAGGGCCGGACATTTTGGCTGATACCACTTCTGAAATGTTGCAGAGAGCGAGTCAGGGTGGCCAAATAACGTAGTCGTTGGTACTTAATCACGATTTATTCGGGCAGAGCTTCGCCCTACGTAATAATTTCACATTAAATGAACGAATAGTTTAACTGACACCGCACTTTTATACAAAAATTCGTTGTACTCAAATAGTCAAAACAGTAACTTTCTATTTTAGACTTTAGCAATAAAATTAGACATAAATATTTCTTATTCAATATAATTTAACTATAAATATAAAACATATATATTTAGTATTTATTATTTAGATCTATATTATATAACTGATAATTAAACGCGATATAAATATGGTGGCGCTAGCAGACTTCCCGCCATCCGCTAGTAGGGCGCGCTAGTAGGCTGTGGCGTAGCGACCCCGGAAGTTGTTGATAACATAAGTTAAGAGGGCCGTTTGAAATAGTTGAGATCTTGGATGGAGATCGTTGTGTTCTAAAATCGTTGAGTTCTAGGCGTACTTACAAATACGCGCGTGATAGGCTAAGAAAGCTCCCTGATAATGACGAAATCATTGAAGAAATCGATCATGATGATATAGAGTCCGAGAGTTCGTAAAAATTGTTTCGGTGTAAGGATTCAGATTGCATTAAGGTTTGTGCTGGTATGTGTTGATGGCACCAGAGGTTATTCGTAGCCGTAGCTCGAGAGAAATCGGTGTCTGCTTTGTGTAGTCCGTGAGTACGCGGTACGCGGATAACTCTGGTGGGTGTTGGGTTTCCTTGGGAAGCCGTGGAACCTGGAGGGTTCGGTAACGTGGCATAGAGAGATGCACGTAAATGAAGTGGGTGAAAGAGACCACATGTGTTGTATTGGTCGAAGGGGACCATGGTGTTGGTTGACCATGTTGGACAAAGTTGAAATGCAATCTTTCTCATTAGTTGAATGTTTGTAAAATTGCAATTGTATGTGCAACATGACTCTATGTAGAACTTGATGATTTCTTCTCTGAGTTGTACATGGGAGTACCATGTAGTCATTGTTTATTCTCGTAAAATTATCATTTTGAGTACTAATTTGTCGTCTCATAACAACGAACGCCTTATCTTCGTGTTATTTGAATTAAAAAAAAAGCAATGTAACCTCTTCCTTTTTTTTTTTTTTTTGGTGACCCAGGAGAAATGCGTTACGCATACCCATCCGTCTGTAAACAGATGGGTTATGTCGGACTCCCCCCCGCAGAAGGCGGGGGTATACCCACTAAAACTCCTGGGACTCTCCCTCATCGTCCTTAAGTGGGAGAGGATCGTGGGGCAGTGGTACGGAACCTTACTCCACGATCCTCCCCCGGACGGCAGCCCGCCTTACACGGCGGGCCTAGGCGCTTCCTCCCCCGGGTCCGGGGGAGGGAGAGGGGACAGCCGAGAGAGTATCGAACCGTCCCCTCCAGGCGTAGGAGGTGATCCGTGCAATGCCGGTGATGGGGTTACAGCCCCGAGCACCAGCAGACCACCTCTTTCTGTCTTGAACGTCGTTACATTGAATCAAATGAGCTTGATGATGATTAGTAAAGTTATTACGTTTTCCAATGTAGAGTGTCTCTATTATTTGAAAATCCCTAGTAAGCGAGCGTAGGTGTAATACTAGGTCAGGGAAAGCCGAGCAACACGATACTGTGCGAATGTATCTCTTGATCTCGTTTCTTAAATTATAATCTGTAGTGGTAAACCCTTAAATTGTAACAAACCTGTTTGGTTAGCTATTATGATAGCTTGTTAGTAATTGCAGTTGATGGTGTTAGAATAAAGTAAACAATCATGAGAAACTTTCTAGATTTCTTTATTTTTGGAGACAGATTAGGTCTAACAGAGTAAGGACTGGCCGAGCGGATACTGTGCTGTCTTTGTATTGTTACAGATTTACACACGAGGACGTGTGTCATCGCAGGATGGCCGTGTCGCATCCGGTCATGTCGCATCCGGTCACAGACTATAAACGACGAGAAGCAAGCGCGCCAAGCGACGACAGCGGGAACTATCGTTTCGCGCGCTTCGACTTCGGCGGGAAGCGATTGGGTTCAGTTTGATTCTGACCGTCGCCGAGTAAACATCGCGGAACTTTCCCGCTACTCGTTCAGTGTTTTAGTGTTCAAATTAAGACCTATATACCTATTGTTGCGATTGTAATAGCTTCAGTGGTGTAATTAAATCAGTTAATAAATTATGATAATAATAATAATAATTCGTTTATTTCAGGCTACAAGATACATTTAACAAACATTTCGTTGGCCCATATAATAAATACCTTATAGTCTACCATACATATTATTTTATTATATATAATATATTCTATTTTATTTTATTATCGGCTGGTAGCCGTCCTCGAATTTCCGGAAGACGACTCCCTGCGGCCAGAAGTCCTCCTTCATAAAAGTCGCCAGAGAATGCGTCGGGACTCGCACCACAAACGAGTTGAAGCTCGTTTTGTGGCGAGACTCCAAACGCTCGACCCTCAGCGTCCAGTTGGACTTTTTTCGTACGTAGTCTACGACCCCCTCGACCTTCGTAGACCAGTGTAACCGGGACACATACAGCTGCGTAGTGTGAGTCTCTGGTTGCAGCAAGCGTTCGGGTCCAATCGGTGCAGTACCACGGTGGTTATGGCTGGTGGGCTTCCTCTTCTTCTTCTCGACTTTAATGAAGCCCTCATCACTGCACTTCTTCGGTGGACACAATGTTGGTGTCATCTTCGGCTTATTCCCCTTCGGTTGTTGATGCCGAGGTGGTGCGGCAGCAACCGCAGCGTAAGCACGGGTCGGGGGGTCCGTGCCAGCAAGTTAAGTTAAGTGTGTAACCCGGTGATTTTCATTGCACGATCCCTATTTCTGCCCACACTATGCCTGTACGCTTTGGACCTAACCCCTGACGTTCCGACATGTATATATATTTTTTTAATAATAATAATAATTTACGAACTCTATTGACCAAGTTCTCTATGTGTAGTCTGAAAGAGAGTGATTCGTCTATTATTATCCCCAGATATTTCAGGTTATTTGTGCAGAGGAGTGCAGGGCAGTTACATGTTTGGTCTGTTTTATTTTGGCAATGATGTGCATATATTTGTAAGTTATTAATGCAATGGTGCTTGCGCATGCTAAAGTGGATATATTTTGTCTTATCAGCGTTTAGTGTTAGTAGGTTACAATTAAGCCAATCACCAACTATATTGAAGCCGGCTTGTGCATTTTCATATAACTCTGTGATTGATTTCCCTGTGAATATGAGTGCGGTGTCGTCAGCATACGTTATTATTCTACCATGCTTTAAATTTAGATTGCAGAGGTCATTTATGTACACCAGGAACAAGGTGGGGCCTAAAATGCTTCCTTAAGGAACGCCGTAACCAGAAATGTATTGGTCATCGCTTACCGTATCTCCTATTCTAACACATTGACACCTATCCTGTAAATAGTCTGAAAAGAGTTGTAATTGAGTTCCTCTCACACCCATTGATTCCAGTTTTTTTAGAAGTATCGGACTGGATACAGAATCAAAGGCTTTTGACAGGTCAAGAAAAACTCCTAAAGCCTGGTTACCATCGACAAGTTCCTGAGCAACATATTATGTCAGACAATGCACTGCATCAGATGTGGACATCTTTGCTCTAAAGCCAAACTGAGCGGGGGAGAGATAACCATGCTTCTCCAAAAAGTTCACCAGTCTTTTGTTAATAATTTTTTCCAGAATTTTGGACATTGAAGGAAGTAGCGATATATGTCTATAATTAGTGATTAAATCCTTATTTCCAGATTTAAAAATAGGGATTACAACGGCTTTTTTCAAACATTTTGGAAAAATGCCCTTTGCAAGGCAAATCCGGAAAATGTGAGTTAAATGAGGAACAAGGATATGCCTAAGACGTTTCAATATTTTATTGCTTATGTTATCCCAGCCAGGTGCAGAGTTATCCTTTGAGCTCAATATAATACTATGTCAATCAATTCTTACTTATTGTATTACGACTTGGGGTGGGGCAGCAAAATCACATCTTATTCATCTGGAGCGTGCCCAGAGAGCAGTTCTCAAGGTGTCATGTTCCCTACCGTTCTTCTTCTCGACAACAGAACTCTATAGGAAAACCGAAGTTCTAACAGTACGCCAACTCTTTGTTTTGCAAACTATACTAAAAAAACACTCTCAGCTGCCGTACACTCCCGTTCGCATCACAAACAAAAGAAGAAAAGATAGGGTTTGCATGATACCGGGGTTCAAGACAAGACTCAGCCAAAGATTCTTTTGCTATTTGGGCGCATACCTTTATAACAGGGCAAGTTTGGCTGCAGAACTTCATCCGCTTCCTACTTTCCAATGTAAAAAGAAGTTGATATCTTGGCTACATACCCTCACGTACACGGAGACAGAAAAATTACTCACTTCACTGGAATAGGTAGTAATAGGCAATAATGTCTTAATATTAATATTACATCACATCACACACATACACCCACTCAAACACACCCACACACACTCATGCACATATATATACACACTTACATCACACATACACTCACGAACAAACACACACAGGGAGTATATAAAAAATAAAAATAAAAATAGATTTAAATATTTCCCAATAAAAAAAAAAACAAAAAATATCAATATAAATATTACACATAAGTCTAGCTAGAAAGTATTTACTTTACTTTACTTTTTGTAATCATAACATTAATTTATTAGCGAGATGGTGGGAGCCTGGTAATCTGTAACACAGGTTTTCCTAGTACGGACGCCAGTCTCTCACAATATAGTTTGTATTGTATTGTAATCTTGATGTTATAATTTTTGTAAATTTGGCTATATTGTGAAAGAGAAAATAAATAAAAATTATTATTAAAAAATTATTATAATCTGTGAAATTTCATGCTCATCAGTGTCATACAATTAATCTGTGGATTGCATTAAAACTTAAAGTCCTCCTTTTCGCCGCACCTTTGTACTTTCTGCTTGACCCAAAGGTTGACTGGTAGAGAATGCCTCTTGGCATTAAGTTCGCCTATTGTACGAAGTTTTTGTGCAATAAATTTTTTTAAATAAATAAATACAAGACGAAGGTATTTAAGATTGAGCTTGAGATACTTGGAGGGGTGAAGGACTTTCCCTGGATTTGTTCCGCAAGAGACTTTCCCACATTTGCAAAGTAGTTATTCAATCTATTTGCGGAGAGGTGAGCGGTGAGGTGTCCGCAAGTAACAGACCCGAACTCGATTCATTCTGTTTCGACATAAAGGTAACGTTCTTGATATGTTTCTAGAGCTGTTTACTATTTGTACTTGCTTTGCACAATTGCTCTCTGTCAAACGTGGTTTTTAATTTCTTTAAAAGGTTGTTACAGAAATTCCTGTAGCACTTGTAGGTAATTTGAAGATCAAAGTTGTCAGAACATCTCCTGACGTCCCGATGGAGTTTATCTCTGTGCCTAATACACCTAACAAGTCCTGGAGTAATCCACGGTTTAATGTTGTTAAATTTCTTATTTACAGTTGTTATTGTAGTATTACGTAAAATTGCTTGTTGGACATTTTTAATCACGAATGACAAAGACACGTTTGCATCAGCAGTTTTGTAAACTGGGCTAAAGTCAATGTTGCAAATATCACGTTCGAGTTTGTTTACATTTATATTGGATTTTGCAAGGCGAGGCTTTTGTCTAGGAAGCGATAAATTTAGGGTTAGTAAGACTGTGTCATGGTCGGTTATATTAGAATTAGTAACAAGTGCATTACACGGAAAATTAGACTTGACCATCATATGATCGAGACATGACCCACTTTGATGTGTCGGCAATGTATGTGCGGGGAGAAGCCCGTGATATGAACATAGGTTTAGGTAATCTTGTTTTCCAGTATCGTGTAGTTCCGGTTTAATATTAATATTTATGTTGCCTGTTAGAATAATGTTTTTAAAAGAGCTTAGGGATTGAATAGTCTGATTAAGCGAGTTATGAAAAGAGTCTAAGTTTTTATTAGATGGTGATCTGTACAATGCAATAATAGCTATCCTTGCCCCAATTTTGATAGTTAGACAATTGCAATCTATCATCTTTGATTCCTCGATTATGACATTTAACGATTCCTTTGCATAAACTATCACACCATCGTTTTGGGTATAGTTTAGTGTGCTATAAGGTAAAGGCACCTAATTCCGTGATATTTTTGCCTAAACTAGATACAACATTCATTATTAATAATTTATTGTTTATTTCTGAAGAACTGGATATTTTCATTAGAAAGGTTGTTTATCTGTTTATTGAAATATATTCACAGTTAGACTAAAAATTTACGTTAAAATTATTAACTAATTAAAAAATATAAAGAAGTCGAAGGCATCTAATTCCGTGGTAAAAACTCTAATTCCGTGGTATTTGGTTGCTAATTCCGAGTGATCAAATTATGAAGAAAAAAGAAATAGGGAGAATGATACATCATGTTCAAAAAATAAAGCCTATTTATTGTTTTTAGTTTTCAAATCAGTCGCAATCACTATCCTTATAATTACAACTAATAAATGGCACCAACATACCTTAATACCTTAATAACCATAATAATATTATCTTATACAGGGCGTCCCGCGGTCATGTTACGTGGAGGAAAAGTACTTTTAATTTTCTACATAGAACATTTTACTGATAAAACACATTATTTTATTATCAAAATCAATTTAAAAAATTAAAGGTACTTTCGGTCCATGTGTCATGGCCGTATAATAAATATTAAATACCATTATTTTAAATTTAGGCGGAAAATCGACTAAAGTAAACAATTAATATTATTATTATTATTTGCGGAAATATTCGAGGGGTGAAAGGCTATTTGTTTTAAGCGACATTTTTGCAACTTTACAGGAGAGCGATTTCGGGAAAAAAATCATAAAATCTAAACTGTTTGATATTTTTGCCTGCAAGTTTTACAAATCAGTTTAGTTTTAAAAGGCCTAAATTCTGGTTACATTCTTCACTTTATAATGATAATATCTTCGAAAAAAATTTTTACTAATTGGATAGGGTAAAATCTATTTGGTTTAAACTCCAAAATTAAATATTTCAGGGTCAAATCAAAATAGCTTAAACAACAATTTGAAACCACTGCACTTGTATTAAATAGCATTTACTTCTATAACTTTATAAAGAATGGTCAATGATACCATGAAATTATTTCTTATTTTTAAGTTTAGATGTTAGAGGAGAAGAGAGATGTTTTCTTTAAATCAAAAACAAAATTATGTGTTATTATTTAAAGTTTTCACAAATCTTCTTATCAGTTGATATCACTTATCAGTTGTCACCGGTGGACACCTTTCACGGAGAGGGAGGAGACGTACATATTGGCGTCGTCTCCTCCCCCTCCTTGCTCTTCTGAGCGCGGGGGCGAGAAGATGCCACTTGCTTACGCTCCGCCGCCTCCTTCGCTGCCATCACGTGCTCGCTAAAGGCAGCGAAGTCCTTCCAGGCCTCATCACTTGCTAGTATAGCTCTCGCTATACTAGCCAGTGAGAGGTCTTGGCCGACCCTCGCCACTAATGCATAGCGCTGCGGAGCTTACGACGCACACACCGTTAGGGTGTGTGACGCTAAAGCAACCATCTTCTTCTTCTTCTTCTTCTTCGTACGGGCTTTTCCGCAATTAGGCTGCAACTGTGCCCATTTCGCGTGCGGAGGGTGACGTTGGCCGGTCTTCATTCCAACCAGCCAAGTTCCTCCAGGAAACCTGCCAGCGCCTTCGCGCTGCTGAAGATTTCCCGGAGACTACCTGGATTACCCAGGTAGTGCGCCCGGCAGCTGGCCACCCCTCTGCACTCCAGCAGGATGTGGGCGGCTGTCTCGTCCTTCTCCATGCATGCTCTGCATAGAGGGCTGTCTGTAATACCTATGTTGAAAAGATGTTTGTTAAAGTTGCCATGACCCGTCAGAGCACACGTCACCAAACGTAGGCTTGACTTGTTTAGCTGCAGAAATTGCCTAGAGAGACGGGCGTCCAGTTGCGGTAGAGTAAGTTTCGCCTGTCTGCATTCCTCTAGACTGCTCCAGTAGCTGTTGTGTAGAATTTTGGTATGATTCAAGATTCTACCTTTCAGCCAGTTTTGGGGGAGAGGGAGTATGGGCTCCGGTCCTACCGGGGACATACTGGATCCTCTTCTTGCAAGTTCGTCAGCTGCATCATTACCTCTGCTGCCGCTGTGTCCTTTGATCCATTGTAGGAACAGTTCATTGTGGAGACCCACCTCATTTAGCATCTGGTGGCATTCCTTTATTAGGCCGGTCTTGATAGTGAAACTACTAAGGGCCTGCAGTACTGATTTGCTGTCCGAGAGGATTCTTATGATGTGGTTTTTTACCTTCCTCGCTGTGATCGCTTTTGCTGCCAGTAGGATGCCCATGCATTCTGCCTGAAAGACAGTATTATGTTCTCCTAGTGGTACTGCGATGTTTATGTTCAGATCTTCGGAGAAGACCCCCGTCCCCGTGCCTTTGTCAGTTTTTGAGCCGTCTGTAAAAATCATAAGCGACTTATGGGGAATCCGAGGGTCTTCTTCTTCGATCAGATGTATCTTGTACCTTTTGTCGAAGATGTGTACTGTCTCCACTCTGTCACATGGTGCTGCTAACATAGGAGTGTCAGCCCATTCTTCTATGAGGTTATTAAGATGCTTTACCTGTCTGAATTTGACGAGGCCTTGCTGTTTAAGTCTTAGTGCACTGAGAGCCGCTTCCTGTTGTACTATCAGGTGTAGTGGCTGTAGGTTGAGCATGATTTCCATCGCCGCTGTGGGAGTGGTTTTCATACAACCTGTCATGGCACAGCATGCCTGCCTCTGGAATCTTTGTAGCTTGTCTGCGCAGGTCGACTTAAGCATCCTGGGCCACCAGACTACTGCTCCATAGGTTACCATTGGTCTGATGACAACCGTGTATAGCCATTTGAAAATCTTTGGTGATAGACCCCATCGCTTCCCTACCATCCGGCGGCATTGCCATAGGACTATACTGGCAGATTTTAGTTTCTTTTCAACATGGCTGCTCCAGTTAAGTTTGCTGTCCAGGGTAAGCCCTAGGTACTTTACCTCATTTGACAGTTGTAGATCTGACCCAAAAAGTTTTGGTAGAGTGAAATTCCCCAGCTGGCGTTTGTTGGTGAACATCACCAACTCTGTTTTGCTGGGGTTTACCTTTAGATCATGTTCTTTGCACCAGTCTTCTACCTCTTTAAGTGCAGCTTGCATTATTACGCATGCGGTGCTTGCTTTGAACCCTGTCAGTAAAATTGTCAGGTCGTCAGCATATCCTACCGTGTAGAAGTGCTTCGAGTTTAGCCTATTGAGAAGGTCGTCAACCACTAGGTTCCACAGTAAGGGTGACAGGACTCCTCCCTGGGGGCATCCCCTCACCACCACTGCTCCCTTTGTTGCCGCACCTGCTACTCTGACTACTCGACTATTTAGCATGTTTATAATCCACTCGGTTATAGTTTTTGGAGCGTTGTGTCTTACCAGAGCTTGTCTGATGCTGGAGTAGTTAGTTCTGTCGAAGGCGCCTTCTATATCAATGAAGCATCCTAGACAGATGAGCTTGTCGTGAATGGCTGCTTCTATTTTACCTACCACTTGATGAAGAGCCGATTCTGTAGATTTACCTGCGCTGTAAAGCAACCATACCCGGTTATTACCTGCACCATCCGGAAGGAGACGACACTGTGGCTCCGCTCCAGCCACCGGTCCAAGACCGGGGCGAGCGCGTCGAGCGTTCTCCGGCCGTACGAGGTGCTCAGACCATCGCCTCAGGAGGACCTGACAAGCTTCCTTCCGCACGGCCTCCCGCTTCACGGGGCAGTAGACTCCCCTACTGCCCGCTACTTATATACGCCGGAGAGTACGACGAGAGAGAGGTCTCAGCGAGCAAACAGGTTGCACCGAAACTTACCGTTTGGTAAGCTCGAGCGATCCGCTGCGCCATCACCCGCTGAGACCCCCGCAAGAAAGGAGGTATTCCGATTTTGCTAGGGAATCTGATCAGACTGGCGCCCCATTTAGCGCCATTGATCGCAGGATTCCGGCTTAGAGCCGTCGGTGCCTGGATCCTGGTCCGGTCAGGTTCAGCAGCAGCCACGAAAGCGTGTCTACTACTACCCTACTACCTGAGCTACCCTGAGGAGTCGCGGGTCCAGGGTGAAGCTGAGATAACGCAACTCGCCTTGACCGGAACCTGGGGACCTCAGATAGCAATGTGCCTGACGGAGCGAAGCCTATGACCAGCCCGCGGAAACAGATCACATCGGTCTTTTTTACGGCGAACCAGGCACCGCACCCTCTCTATGACTGAGTCCGCCGCGGCTTTTTCAAAGGTCTCCTCCGAGACGTGACAAGGTGTCATCTGGTATGCAGATCACACCCATGTCCCAAAGGAGATGGCCGCGCAGGACCCAGTCATACCCGATGTTCCAGATTAGGGGTCCAAGGAGGAACCCCTGCGGAACACCGGTCTCTACGGTGCGTCGCCGGGCGACGCCTGATTTGTCCACGTACATGACCTCAGGTTCATCGAGATAATTCTCGATGAGGATGGTCAAGTACTGAGGCACTCGAAAATAGCAGAGTGTCTTCTGTATTGTGCGTCGTAGGAAGAGAGTTGTACGCATTTTTTATGTCTAAGGATACAGCAACAACTTCCTTCCCCTCTTCAGCGGCCTCCTCCGTCTCTCTTTTCAAACGTTTCGGGGCGTCAACCGTAGACTGGCCCGCCCTGAATCCATACTAAGCCTTAGAGGAGGCCCACGTCCTCTAGATGCGCGGTGAGGTGGGAAGCTACTTCTTTCCAGCAGCTTCCTCACCTCATCCAGGAGCCATTGGCATTGTCCTTGTCCAAATTGGGCAGCACCCAGCACGGGAAAGGAGAAGGCCTTCTCGTTGGCCCCCGTGCCCCTAGCGCCCTGCCGACACCAAACCTTATGTATCGCTGGTCGAACAGCGACCCGGCGTCGTCCACCCGCCAGTCAGCGGTGCATGCGGCTATGGACGGGGTGGCAAAAGTGATGTCCACCACTGATCCGCTGTTGCGCTGCACGCACGCATGGGCTAAGCTGCTATTTAGGAAGGTGAGAACACTCGCCACCGGCCACTTCTGCAGGACGCGACCCCACTGATCCGTAGTCTGGTTCCCCCACGCGACAGATTTTGCGTTGAGGTCCCCGGCGAGAATTACTGAGCGTGGTGTACTGAGCGACCTAAAACCACGCCCAGAACACTCAAGAATGCCTCACCGGGGCAACTGACTGGCTGGGGAAGAAGTACCCTCCTCCAGGGCCAGGTCGTCCCATGAGGCAGCCACATACCCTGACTTTGGAATCAGCCTTCAGCAATTTTTCCAGCACTGCGCATACATACATTCGTTATCATGGTTTAAGCACTCGGCGCAAGTGGTGGGGAAAGACGTCGGCGGCGAACAAAAATGGTTTGATCCGTCGTGGCTAAATTGTAACATAATAATATTTCAATGTCTGAATGGACATAGATATCACAATTTTGAGGTTTGATAAGTGTTTCAAATAACTCAGCTTAAATATAGGGTATGTTTGACCGACACTTAATTAATTTCAAGAATGCGGATAAATTTCTGAAACGACATGCTAGTAAAATTTTGATAAGGACGATAATGATTTAAACGACATGGTATGATGAAAGTGGATAAAAAACAAAAAGGTTGAAACACCTTGTCACATGTTTTTTTGAATAAAGCATAATGTTTTAAGCGACAGCTAAGATGACTTTTGGCGGAATTCAAAATGATTTAAGTCACAGTTTTAGCAAATAGTAGTTACAGGAAAAACGCTTTAAGCACCATTGAGTACTATTATTGTGATTGCAAAACATGTTTAAGCGGATATTAATCGCGTTTGTGTATGGTTCATATCCATGGTCTCTAAAAATGATACCGATTTTGGCGTTTCATACATCAATGTTCTAAAATGAGGCCAAAATTTTCATTGTTTGAAGCGCCAAAAAGTCGTCCATTAATTATGAAACCCAGCTCAATCGACGCAGAAAAAATCGCTGATTCCGAATATGTATATAACTCAATATCGCCCAAAGTGTCGCTTAAAACAAATAGCCATTCATTGTAATACCTACATAAAATTGTGTCTTTTATGTAGGTAATAAGTGTGTCTTATTACCTACATAAAATATCTGCACTGCCTTACCCCTTGTTAATTCGCTGCATCATTCCTCTACCCAAAGGTTGTCTGGAAGAGATCGCTATTAGCGATAAGGCCGCCGATATTGTATTTGTAAATTACTATTAGCATTAAGTTCTGTAATGTGTTGTGCAATAAAGAGTATCTATCTATCTATAAGGTAAAATCTTACAAGCACAGCTAGTTTGTAAACATGAATGGATGGCTCGGGCGGGTCGTTGCTTTAACTGATCAGCTGTTGGGCAGACTTTGATTGTTTACAACCCATGAAGATAAATATTGGACTTAGAAATAGCGGACGGTTGAGCTGGTACCGTCAGCATACTAAGTATGTAAAATTATAATTAAATATAAGTATAACTGTGCACACGTGTGCGAGTATAGACGCAAATACTGCCGTCTTCTAGCTATAATGCCGTTAACTAACATTTGGTCATTTTTGACTTATGAATACCATCCTAATAAGAAAAAAATTCCGCATCTATCCATGTTTCCCGATTTTTTCTATCTTGTTTAGTTTCTGAGATAGTATGTCATTAACTACGAGTCAGTGCACTATTTTTGCAAGATTACATAGCTAGAATGCAGTTACCTAAATTCTCTCTTAGCTAAAACGCGGTTAAGGGATTTAATTTTTTTATTAATGATGAAAAAATTCAAAAATTACATAGCTAAATTGCCGCCGTTATTTGAAATTCCATCTCAATAAAGCCGTTAAAGTACTTTAATGGCAATATTGTTTGGCTGTTCTTTGGAAAGGTTATGTATGACATTACAAGACTAAAACACCGTTAAGTGAAAAAACTAAACAAAAACGCGGTTAAAGTCCAATAGCGGCATTTACTGGTAAAATAAGTTTCTTGTTTTAAAATTTGCAAAAATAAGTTGACTTTAAACGCTGACCAAATGTAAAATTCTATAGTATTTTAAACGTTTACAAGACTTAAATGCGGCTAACCCGCATTGCTTAACTATAATGCGGCTATGTGCCAAACGTTGCGGAGAGATTGTTGGGAAAACGCGTTCAAAGATTTTTGAGCCCCTGTATTTTTACAAAATCGGTCATAATAATAATAATAATAATAATTGCCCGAGATTCTGGAAAGAATGACAAACATAATAATAATAATATTATAATAATCCATTTATTTCAGGCAACAAGATCATTTTAAAAACATTTCATTATCTAAATAATAGAAAAATTATAAAACTTCTTACACAAGACTTGTTAACTTCCTCGAGCGAGAGGGCTTTAGCTTTTTTGATAAATTCCTTCTTCAAAAAGTAGCCTCAAATGGCCATGTCTATTACCTTTCTTTCTATTCAAAGAGCCATCGAGTCGAAACGGGGGTCAAAAGTGTTCGTACAATCTCTCGGAAGAAGCCACCTAACGAAGCTGACTACAGCAAGTGGAGTGGTTGCCTCAAAGCCGACAATCCTTTCAGTGGTTAAAAATTTCTATAGCTGATTACGCTTTGCATGCACCTCAACCTGATCCTGAAATTAAGGACTCTCGAGCCACATTAACACGTCACTTCACCGAAGACCTGCCAAAAGTCAACGTTGGCGAAATCGAGATTGCTCTTGGGCAGCTAAAAAACGGAAAAGCCCCGGGAGATGATGACGTAACAACAGAGCTGATCAAAGCTGGAGGTAAACTCGTACAGAGGGAGGGTGCTTTTTAACGCTGTCCTATTTGAAGGGAGAACTCCGGAGGCGTGGAGTAGAAGTGTGGTCGTCCTGTTCTTCAAAAAGGGTGACAAAAGCCTGCTGAAGATCTATCGACCCATTTTGCTTCTAAATCACGTTTATAAGCTCTTTTCAAGAGTGATTACGAACCGATTTGCGAACTCGACGAATTCCAACCACCGAAACAGGCTGGATTTCGGAGCGGATATGACACCATAAACCACATTCACATAGTGCGGCAGAATATATAGATAACCGAGGAGTGTAATTAGCCACTGTGTCTATCATTTATGGACTATGAGAAGGCCTTTGACTTGATTGAAATCTGGTCTGTTCTGGAGTCCCTGCAGCGTTGGCAAATAGATTGGCGATATATTCAAGTAATAAGAAGTCTCTACGAAGTCCCACTATGTCCGTCCAAGTACAGAATCAGCAAATAAAACCTAAATACCATTATATCATTGCATCGAGGAGTGAGACAAGGGGATGTCTATCTCCCCGAAATGCTTCACAAATGCAATGGAGGATATGTCCAAGACGCTGAACTGGAAAGGACGTGGCATCAACATAAATTGCGCTGTTATACATCTCCTACTTGCGATTCGCAAATGACGTCTTCATATTGGCCGAAACGATGCAGGACCTAAAATAGATGCTAAATAGCCTGTTGGACTCTTCTAAACGCATCGGCCTACGGATGAACTTGGACAAAACCAAGGTCATGTTCAATGAACATGTTCTACCGGAACCGATTGCGATCCATGGCGCCACCCTCGAAGTTGTTCAAAAGTATGTGTACCTGTTGGGCAGCATTCGGAAAACTACGTCGAGTCTTCTCATCGTCGATTCCACAGTGCCTAAAGACAAAAGTCTATAATTAGTGCGTCAGCTACCTGTCATGACTTACGGGGCTAAAACGTGGACATTAACAGCACGGATAGTCCATAAGTTTTAAGTCGCTTAGTGGGATATAGAAAGAGCTGTGCTCGCCGTTTCTCTGCGTGATCGAATCCCGAACGAGGTGATCCGGCAGAGAACCAAAGTTATCGATATAGCTCCACGGATTAATAAGCTGAAGTGGTGGCAGTGGGCTGGCCATATCTGCCGCAGAACTGGCAACCGTTGGGGTAAATGAGTTCTGGAGTGGAGACCGCATCTTGGTAAAAGTAGTGTAAGACGACCTCAGGCCAGATGGAGTGACGATCTGCGCAAGAGGGCTAGCTGGAGCTGGACGCGAGTAGCCGAAGATCGATCAGAGTGGCGAGCATTTGGAAAGGCCTATGTCTAGTGGACTGCAACAGGCTGATGATGATAATCGCGGAAATCGAGACGCTTTACTCAGAAATGTGAAAAGAACACAAAATAGTTTTGGCATTTTTTTAATTTGTCCCTATATTATGAAAGGTGCGATACAATGTTTTAAATATTCTTACTACGGTAAACTGTCATAAAGTTAAAATAAGTGCCTTAATAAAGGCAGTTACTATTTTTTTTTAAAGCAGTAAATTATTTACCTGCTAAATTTAAGTTATTATGTTAAATATCGATAAAATTGATCTCAATGAGTCATAAGAATGTTTGTTAGTTGTTTTTTTTTTAATAAATCGTGATTTAAAACACTCAAATGCATTATATTATGTTGAACATAAATACATTTTGTTGTATTTCCAAAATTGTTAGCTATGTATGTGCTTAGCTATTATTTTGATGTTGAGTATTGAGGCTTGAATGTATTATTTTTGAGGACATTGTATTGAAGCTGTAAAACTTAATATGGTGATGAGTTACAAATTCCGTGGCTGAGTTAGTAAATTAGTTTGCAATATATAAATCAGAAGGACAAGTTAAATTAATTGTGGATATTGATTTGACGCTTTCTTTAACATTTTTAGTGGCCGTTGTAAAGAACATGAATCAGTTAATTAAAGGCTATGTCATTTTCCCGATGCTTAGTTATTAAATGAGAAGTTTGGGCGCGTGGCCAAATAAAAATTTTGTGGCCATGTTTATTATTTCTCAAAAAAATGTTGCTGATTCTAAAGTAAACTGTTTATATACAACTTGTATATATCATTGCATTGGTATTTGCAAGAGCTTAAATACACACAAACTTTCACAGCTCTTTGTGTCATATATTTGATAATATTTAAATTTAAACGTTTTAACTTTGTATTACTTTAAATATAACAATATAAAAACATAACTAGAATGCCGTTTTGACTACCTTAACGGCATTTAAGTCTTGGATTTTGAATAACTTTCATAAAATTGGAAAATGACTTGGTGTATAATAGATTTACTGAACTTAAATGCCGTTATTTTTACTTAACGGCGTTCAAGTCTAGAATTAGTACATAAATTATAGATTTTACAGAATGCGTTTTTAAGTAATGATAATTACTAGACTAAAATGCAGTTAAAATAAAAACCTTTTACCCTAACGGCATTTAAGCTAAGCACATACATAGCTAACAATTTTGGAAATACAACAAAATGTATTTATGTTCAACATAATATAATGCATTTGAGTGTTTTAAATCACGATTTATTAAAAAAAAAACAACTAACAAACATTCTTATGACTCATTGAGATCAATTTTATCGATATTTAACATAATAACTTAAATTTAGCAGGTAAATAATTTACTGCTTTTAAAAAAAATAGTAACTGCCTTTATTAAGGCACTTATTTTAACTTTATGACAGTTTACCGTAGTAAGAATATTTAAAACATTGTATCGCACCTTTCATAATATAGGGACAAATTAAAAAAATGCCAAAACTATTTTGTGTTCTTTTCACATTTCTGAGTAAAGCGTCTCGATTTCCGCGATTATCATCATCAGCCTGTTGCAGTCCACTAGACATAGGCCTTTCCAAATGCTCGCCACTCTGATCGATCTTCGGCTACTCGCGTCCAGCTCCAGCTAGCCCTCTTGCGCAGATCGTCACTCCATCTGGCCTGAGGTCGTCTTACACTACTTTTACCAAGATGCGGTCTCCACTCCAGAACTCATTTACCCCAACGGTTGCCAGTTCTGCGGCAGATATGGCCAGCCCACTGCCACCACTTCAGCTTATTAATCCGTGGAGCTATATCGATAACTTTGGTTCTCTGCCGGATCACCTCGTTCGGGATTCGATCACGCAGAGAAACGGCGAGCACAGCTCTTTCTATATCCCACTAAGCGACTTAAAACTTATGGACTATCCGTGCTGTTAATGTCCACGTTTTAGCCCCGTAAGTCATGACAGGTAGCTGACGCACTAATTATAGACTTTTGTCTTTAGGCACTGTGGAATCGACGATGAGAAGACTCGACGTAGTTTTCCGAATGCTGCCCAACAGGTACACATACTTTTGAACAACTTCGAGGGTGGCGCCATGGATCGCAATCGGTTCCGGTAGAACATGTTCATTGAACATGACCTTGGTTTTGTCCAAGTTCATCCGTAGGCCGATGCGTTTAGAAGAGTCCAACAGGCTATTTAGCATCTATTTTAGGTCCTGCATCGTTTCGGCCAATATGAAGACGTCATTTGCGAATCGCAAGTAGGAGATGTATAACAGCGCAATTTATGTTGATGCCACGTCCTTTCCAGTTCAGCGTCTTGGACATATCCTCCATTGCATTTGTGAAGCATTTCGGGGAGATAGACATCCCCTTGTCTCACTCCTCGATGCAATGATATAATGGTATTTAGGTTTTATTTGCTGATTCTGTACTTGGACGGACATAGTGGGACTTCGTAGAGACTTCTTATTACTTGAATATATCGCCAATCTATTTGCCAACGCTGCAGGGACTCCAGAACAGACCAGATTTCAATCAAGTCAAAGGCCTTCTCATAGTCCATAAATGATAGACACAGTGGCTAATTACACTCCTCGGTTATCTATATATTCTGCCGCACTATGTGAATGTGGTTTATGGTGTCATATCCGCTCCGAAATCCAGCCTGTTTCGGTGGTTGGAATTCGTCGAGTTCGCAAATCGGTTCGTAATCACTCTTGAAAAGAGCTTATAAACGTGATTTAGAAGCAAAATGGGTCGATAGATCTTCAGCAGGCTTTTGTCACCCTTTTTGAAGAACAGGACGACCACACTTCTACTCCACGCCTCCGGAGTTCTCCCTTCAAATAGGACAGCGTTAAAAAGCACCCTCCCTCTGTACGAGTTTACCTCCAGCTTTGATCAGCTCTGTTGTTACGTCATCATCTCCCGGGGCTTTTCCGTTTTTTAGCTGCCCAAGAGCAATCTCGATTTCGCCAACGTTGACTTTTGGCAGGTCTTCGGTGAAGTGACGTGTTAATGTGGCTCGAGAGTCCTTAATTTCAGGATCAGGTTGAGGTGCATGCAAAGCGTAATCAGCTATAGAAATTTTTAACCACTGAAAGGATTGTCGGCTTTGAGGCAACCACTCCACTTGCTGTAGTCAGCTTCGTTAGGTGGCTTCTTCCGAGAGATTGTACGAACACTTTTGACCCCCGTTTCGACTCGATGGCTCTTTGAATAGAAAGAAAGGTAATAGACATGGCCATTTGAGGCTACTTTTTGAAGAAGGAATTTATCAAAAAAGCTAAAATACACAAATTGATTATCATAAATAAAGGGTTTTACTTTAATTGTCCTTAAGGTGCCATCGCAACGATACCAATTTATTTATTTTAATTGTGAGGATTATGAGATATGTTTTAAAAAATCGAGCTATGAAAACATAAAGAAATGCATTAAAATTTTTTTGAGATGCGTAATAATATTTTTTACACGCGCCAAATAATAATAATTTTGCAATAAAAAACATTGTAATTTGTGGGAAGAATTTATTACATAAATACGTAAAAAAATATTAATACTTTCCTTTTTGTTTTCATAGCTGGATTGTTTTTTAAATGTTTTTCATAATCCTTACAATTAATATAAATCAATTGGCGGCTAGTATAGTCGCGTTGTTGCCTTAAATAGTTCATGTGTAATAATAATAGTGGCTTTAATATAATATTCGATGACAATTTTAGGTAAATTTAACGATCGATAAATGTAGGATGAGTTACATTTTATCCATACTAAATTATTAAATTAGAAGCTAATATAATCATTGGTTGTGGCTGACTTAGTAATTTAGAAGGTAACATATATTTTCTGAGGCGAAAAATGCTATTAAAAAGAAGCTCGTTTAAATAGTACCCCATTTTTTTCTTTCGCGCTCTTTAAATCCATTTTTCTCCGAATGTGGTTTTGGCACTTAACGGCATTATAGATAGAGGACGGCAGAATAGTGTACAAGCGAGAAGAAAATAGTGGCGCCGCCATTTCTAATACCAATGTTTATCCGCACGGGTAGTCATCATTTCAGCCAATAGACGTCCACTGCTGGACATAGGCCTCCCCCAAAGTTCTCCACACAGATCGGTCCTGTGCCACCCGCATCCAATGGACTCCCGGCACGGACGGTTTGTGGCACGGGTAGTAATGTTATATATACATTATATACAGTAAGTATGGTTTCGGGAAACGTACGAGTTTTCGGTGACCAATTTAAGGTGTGTTTTTTTTCACGTCTGAGTATGGGCTGAGAATCGACTTAATAACCTATTAATTGTAATATAAATATTTTAATAACTGTTCTAATGTAAGGTTGTACCCACCTACCAATGTAACACAAACTGTAAATTTGCAAGTTTTTTAAGCAAAACATAAGCAGTTATTCTACTGTTATACCTTTATATACCATGTTTTAAGCAAGTAAAGGAATAATAATTAATATTATTTGTTCAAGTTTTCACTTTCTTCCTCCTGCTAAAATGCCAAATAAAAGGAGTAGGTAAAATAATCCAGTTACTCAGACCTCAATCGCAATGATTATTACCTATTGTTTTTGTGATAGTCACTATCGCTCAAAATGATGTTAATAATCATTTTGGTAAAATTATTATTTATTATTATTATAACCACCTCCTACAAGGATGTAAATGTTCACTGATACAGCCTGTGTATGGGAAACCCATTTTTTTTCTTTTCTTAATGCGATTCACAGAATACATCTACCTGCCTAATTTGAACAGTACTTATAACTAATGGTTTCGGAAAAAAATGGCTATAACATACGGACGAACAGACAGACTTGACGAATCTGCAAGGGTTTCGGTTTTCGTTATTTGGTTACGGAACCCTAAAAATACGATTCATAAGAGCAAATATAAAAATCACACAAGAGATGTAAAGTAGCAATAATATTTAGTTAATAAATTGAGTAAAATTATGAACATACTGTATTTAACGTTTATTTATACCACGGAATAAGGATCTCATATAACCTTATTCCGATTGATATACAACGGAATAGGGTTTCGTGATACTAAATCAAGGTTTCTTATTCCGAGTAATGAAAAGTACACAATTTTTAGTTTAATTTATAAAGCATTATTGCTTAATTACATTGTTATCTATATCATAAGTATTTAAAATATAATATAAAACATACAGTGGATTACATCAGAAAACATTTCTGACCTAAAATTTTGTGCCTACTTTTGCTAACAACGAATTAAGAAAATACCTAAATAGCCTATCTTAAATCTGTTGTAACTAGTGTTATCAACAACTTCCGGGTGTGTGTGTGACCATGTGTTTTATATTTATAGTTAACTAGCGGCCGCCCGCGACTTCGTCCGCGTGAAAAAGTAGCTTTTTACCCCCCTTTTAACCCCTTACAACCCCCTTTTAGCAATAAAAAGTAGCCTATGTTCTTTCTCAGGGTCTAGATCATCTGTATACCAAATTTCATTTAAATCCGTTCAGTAGTTTTGGCGTGAAAGAGTAACAGACAGACAGACAGACAGACAGAGTTACTTTCGCATTTATAATATTAGTATATAGTATATGGATTTATATTGAACTAGCGGCCGCCCGCGACTTCGTCCGCGTGGAAAAGTTTTTACCCCCCTTTTAACCCCTTACAACCCCCTTTTCGCAATAAAAAGTAGCCTATGTCCTTTCTCAGGGTCTAGATTATCTGTATACCAAATTTCATTTAAATCCGTTGAGTAGTTTTGGCGTGAAAGAGTAGCAGACAGACAGACAGACAGACAGACAGACAGACAGACAGACAGAGTTACTTTCGCATTTATAATATTAGTAAGTAAGTAAGTATGGATGAGAAATATTTATGTCTAATTTTATTGCTAAAGTCTAAAATGGAAAGTTACTGTTATGACTATTTTAGTACAACGAATTTTTGTATAAAAGTGCGGTGTCAGTTAAACTATTCGTTCATTTAATGTGAAATTATTACGTAGGGCGAAGCTCTGCCCGAATAAATCGTGATTAAGTACCAACGACTACGTTATTTGGCCACCCTGACTCACTCTCTGCAACATTTCAGAAGTGGGATCAGCCAAAATGTCCGGCCCTTATAGTGGCGGCCTGGGTCAACGAAAACGAAAGACACAGCGAGTCCTCTGCATCCGATGATGAACTGTTCGTCGAAAAGCAGCAGAAAAATGATTTTTTTTTTGTTTGCCGCTTGTTTCGTCGATGAATGCTGAATTAATACCTAGTTTCGACCAGAAGACAAAAACAGCCACGCTGTTGGATGGCTGCACAAGATAGATCAGCTTGGCGATGTTTACGGGTGGAGTCACGAAGATCGCCAGTAGGTACATCATGCAGTTACGGGACTGGTACAATGATCTGGATAGCTATGATCTAGACTGGCCAGGTTGGAAACATGCACTGCAATCTGCTTTTCCTCGCTCAACTGATTTCGGGGACCGGTTGGAAGAAATGCTGACCAGAGCAAAAGAAGATTCAGAAACGATGACTAAACGACTAGACCAGCTTACCATCACTACTAAAAAAGTGCAATATCGTCGTAGAGCATGCAATTTCTTGCATTATTCGTGGGCTACCTCCGGAATTAAGGGCCAATGCAAAGGCTTACAAATGCGACGCGCCAGAGGAACTTTACTTCGGCTACTTATCATCGCTCGAGAATATCAAACGGGTCGAGGCAACGTACACCGCAAGAAAATCTACGTGGAGAAGAGGCGACCGGACAGTATCAAGTGCAACTGTTCCTCAACGCGTGCAGGTACCGAAGACGTGCTACGGGTGCCGGCGGCCGGGCCGCGAGGCTCGGGACTGCAGGAGCCTGCAGCGCTGCGAGGTGTGCCAGCGAGCCGGCCACACCGCGGCTACGTGCTGGTTCGGCGCCAGTTCATCGCGACAACAACCACCACAAAAGGTCAGAAGTATTTTACATATAACTTATGATATCTATTTGGATTTGTACAAAAAGCCTGTGACAATCAATAGGCATCCGTTGATAGCATACATAGCTACAGGTAGTAAACTAAATGTACTTACATCTTGTCTGCCGAGAAAATGCTATTGCAAATTCAGCCCTCCGATTTTATAATGAGAGGGTTTGGAGGATCACATTCACTTTTATTGGGCTCTTGTATAGTCACGGTCGAGGTAGATGGATTAATTTTAAAGTGTAGTGTCGAAATAACGAATAGCGATCTACCAGATATAGATATAATACTCGGACAGCCGATGAATGTGAGTTTAGTTACCACCGCGACGTCAGTTAATTTTGTGCCTACCCATTATTTATCGGATATATTGCTGAATGGAAACGATTTTGTTTCTAAGTATTCCGTGTTTTAAAATATGATACCGAGGAACACGATGGTTCAGGAATAAATGAGGTGCGTATCTACACCGGCGGATCCAAAACATCCAAAGGATCGGGCGCAGGCGTACACTCCCTGGACCTCAATATCAACATATACCTACCTTTAGGCGAACACAGTTCCATCTTCCAATGCGAATGTGTTGCCTTAACCGAGGCCGCGAGAGCAGTACATAGGCACTACTGCATAAAATTTTTATCAGATAGTGCATCTGTACTCATGGCCCTGGAAAACAAGAAAACAAACAATAAATTAATAGCTGAATGCCACGAAGCTCTAAACAATATAGGATCAAATAATCAAATTACATTACAATGGATAAAAGGACACAGCGGATCACTCGGAAACGACAAAGCAGACGAATTGGCAAAGAGGGGATCGGAAATGACAGTGGCCGGCCCACACCCACTCATACCGATCCCATTCTCGCAGATTCGTACATGGACTCGCCAGAGATCCGCTGACCTACAAAACAAACAATGGATAGAAACAGATAACTGCAGACAATGTAAAATAGCATTACCTGCAATAAACAAACGACTTACAAAACGCCTTCTCAAACTCAGCAGAAACAATCTCAGAATAATGATAGGGACAATTACGGGCCACTGTCCCTTAAACAAACACCTATTCACTTTAGGCGCGACCGACAGCCCTCTATGTAGGGGGTGTTTTAACACCGAAGAATCAGTCGCGCACGTAGTCCTGGAATGCGATGCAGTGACAAGACAACGAAATGAAATCCTCGGATCTGCGAGGTCACTCCACGAAGCCTGTGAGGATCCCAGGAAGCTTCTGCGCTTCTGGGCGGAGTTAGGCTGGCTAGAATAGCCAGGACACTACACGCACACTGGACCAAATAAGAGTCTAAGTGCGGAAACGAGTCCACTTTACATTACATTACATTACAAATATGATACCGTGATTCCAAAGCAAAGTTATGTATATGCTGAAGTTTGTAGATAACGAGTTCAACACGAGTGAGTGCACATTTTTGACCCGTGCTGTGTGTTTTGAGCGAGGCGCAATGTTGTATGTGATTTCCCAAGCAATTATTTATCCGAACCAGTGTCTATTGAAGATTATTAATTTGGGAACAAATCGATTAATAGCTAGGGCGGAACTCCTAGATGGCAAAACCAGGCGAGTGGTGTTTTGATATTAAATGAGCGTGATCAAGACAAGACAACTATATAATATCCTTGTCAGATATAAACGTAGGTGAACTGAGTCAGGGCGATAACGCGAAATTATTAGATTTGTTAAATAGGTTTTCTCATTTATTTGCTCGAGATACCTCTGATTTAGGTTGCACTAACTTAATAGAAATGCGGATTCGTACTTCTACAGATCAGCCGGTACATTGTAAGCCATATAGACTCTCTTTTAAGGAAAACGAAATTGTTCATGAAAAAATTTACGATCTCTTAAAGGCTAGTATAATTAGGGAGCCTACGTCTGACTGCGCCAGTCCTGTTGTTTTAGTGAAAAAGAAGGGTGGTGATTACAGGATGCGTGTAGACTATATATAGGGCGTTAAATGCACGATGCTAATTTAAAAAAAAGCTAACTAGAAAGGGAGTAGAGTGGCAGTGGGCCCCTGAACAGGAACAAGCGTTCCAAACTTTAAAACAACGCTTGATTGAACGACCGATATTATGCATCTACAATAAAGACGCCTGGACGGAGCTCCACACAGATGCCAGTAAACTAGGGCTAGGCGGCATACTTATGCAGGAGCAGTCAGATGGTAGCCTGTGTCGTATTTTAGTAGAGTCGGTAGTAACGAAGAGAAGGTATATCACGGCTATGAATTAGAGACTCTTGCTGTAGTAGAGTCCCTCCGGCGTTTCCGAATTTACTTGACGGGAATTCCTGTAAAAGTCATCACTGATTGCGCTGCCCTAACGCACATTCTTGTTAAAAAGGATTTGATACCTCGTATAGCCCGTTGGTGGCTTACGATTCAAGATTTTGATCGAGAAATTGAATACAGACTAGGAGAGCGTATGAAGCATGTTGATGCCTTAAGCAGGAATCCCTCGCCAAGTACGGTGCTTAGGATAGATAATGTAGACTGGTTATTAACTTTACAAATACAAGATGAGAGCATCCAAAATATCTTGACACAGCTTAAGGGAGCCAAATACAAATTCTGATATTCGAAATAATTATGTTTCTAAAGAGGGAGTGTTGTATCGGAAAACGTTAGCCGGAGAACGATTTGTAATTCCAAAGCTAGCGAAATACGGACTTTTACAAAAGATGCATGACCAGATAGGTCATCCAGGATTTGACAGGTGCGAAACTGCTATCAAACCTTAGTTTTGGTTCCTCTAAATGACGAGGTTTATACGGAAATACATTAATTCGTGTTTGCAATGTGCATTTAGTAAAGGTATGGTAGAGTAGAAGGAGAATTACATCCTACTGAAAAGGTGGCAGTCTCTATGCATACGTTGCATGCGGATCACTGGGGGCCTTTTGTCAAGAGTCGGAGTAGACATGCGTATATTCTAGTCGTCATCGATTCTTTTACGAAATCTGTATTTGCCGAGGCGGCGAAGAGCTGTAGCTCGGTAGAAACAATAGGATTACTCAAAGATATTTTCAATCAGTTTGTGAATCCAGTAAGAGTGATCACAGATAGGGGCAAAGCATTTACTAGCCGATACTTTAAGCAATTTGCGGAAAAAATGCAGTTTAAGCATGTGATGAATGCAATAGCCAGTCCTCGCTCTAACGGGCCAGTCGTACGAGTGAATCGTACTATTATAGACGGGTTGTACACAATAATTTTTATTTTTGGTATAGCACTTCTTTGCAATTTATTCTTAAGTAAATATTGGGTTGTACACAATGTCTGAAAGCGAGTGTAGTTGGGATACCTAATTACCTTATGTTATCTGGGGACTCAATAATACTTCCAATGCCACCACGGGGACTTCGCCTTTTAGCCTTATGTTTGGTCACTCAAACACACGCTTCCCAGGGTATCCATATGGTGAACCTCAGGATCCTGACTCTCGGCAACAGGACTTACAAACTAGAAGGGATAAGGCAAAGATGCGCATTGATAAGAATATGAGTCTTATGAAAAGTAGGTTTGATCGCAAACACAAAAAAAAAAATGTTTAAAATACAGTGTAGGTCAGCTCGTACAGCAGGATGAACCTATTTAGGCATATAATAATTATGTATATAGATTAAAATATTGACATATAAAGTTACGGTATTGGATGGAAGAAGAAAACATACTGCGCCGGCCCCAGATAACCTGGGAACAGGGCAGGGAAATGATGATGATGATATAAAGTTACGGTATTATTAATTACTTATTTGTTGACTAGGTACATCTGTACTATGCAAAGTCGCATATGATTAGCATGTATGGAAGATTATAATATAAATATGTCGGAGATGCAAGATGGAGACACTACGCGGCATAATTTTCTCTAAATTTAAATTAGGCGGGAACGGAAGTTTCCTCGTAGATTTAAAATGGCGCTTATGCGCGCCAAATTAATTGAAATGTAATTCGCCGGAAACGTAATTTTTAGTTCCTTTTAAATTCGTATTGGCGCTACTGCGCACAAATGTCAAAATTAATTCACCGGAAGTTCGTTTTTTGCGCTAACTTATTTTTGGGCGGAAGTCTCTATTTTATTTTCGTAACGGAAGTTGACGATTTATTTAGCAGAAATTTAATTTGAATTTTCTGAGCGGAAGTTGCGTCTGATTTTTCTGATTTTAATTTTGATTTATTCTACCGGAAATGGAAGATGGCGCGGCATGTAATTATTTGTGATTTTGATTTTCTTTTAATTTTTAAGGCTGCTAATGTTAATTAAAATTAATTACTGAGTATAAAAATTATGTAGAGTAATTTTGAGTTGTAAAATAGCATCGTGTGATATTTTGTAAAGGGATTATTTCGAAATAAATTTTAATACCGCGAACCGGAAACGCAGGACACCTAGTGGGGGTCCTGGACATGGCCTTTGGAAATTTTGCTATAAATTGGAAGATTCGTAGTTCGTAAGTCAGTTTTATACTGAGTTTTATACTGAGCTCTCATGAGTGAAGCATCGTACCAAAGGACTTGTCTGTTTCCTTACGCGAAATTAGTACCAGTAGTTCGTCGTTTCATTTACGTTGCTAGGGGAACCCTTTCTACGCCCACACCATGCAAGATAGCGGGAACGGGGGAATCTCCGACCCCCTGATGTCGGACTCGGCCACCCAAGATCCGACATCAGAAGTGGGATTATCCCAAGCACGTGGACCAGAATTCAACGAGAACTTTCTGCGTGCTATGCTGGAATCACAGAATCGAAACTTTTGTGCGCTGATTGAAGCAATGAAGACCCCAGCAAGTACTTCCAAGATCTCGCTGCCAGAGTTCAACCCAGACAAGTCCGAAGCCGATCCTCGTGCATGGTGCGACACCGTGGACCTCTGTATATCAGAGCGTAACCTGCAAGGCAGTCAACTAGTGATGGCGCTTAGTGCAGCTCTCAAAGGCAGCGCATCACGCTGGCTATCGCAGATATCGTACCCAGGAATTACTTGGCCTGAATTTAAAGAATTATTCAAGGCCAGATACGACTGTATCGAGACTCCTGCGGCCACGTTGATCACACTAATGAACGGACGACCAAAGGAAGGAGAATGCCTAGCTACTTATGCGTCTCGGCTGATGACTTCTCTCTCATCGCGGTTGCAAGGTATGACTGCTGAGCAAATGATTGTGGCTACCACACTCGCTCATGTCTCCCAGTTCGATGGAAGACTTCAGCGCCTGGCTTTCACGACGGAAATTACCACTCGTGACAAGATGCAGCGGGAATTGCAAGCGTTTTCTTTCCTGAAGCGAAAGAATCAGCCCGCATCCACGGCGGCAAGTGAAAAACCATCGGACAGCAAGATAATGAGGCCGAATACGTTGCAGTGTTACAACTGCGGACGGCTGGGACACCGTATCATCGACTGTCGCCTTCGGCGTGAAAATGAAGCAAAGCGGGCTTCAACCACGAAACCATCTACAAGCAACAATCGGGATGTGACTACGGATATAACATGCTTCAAGTGTGGTGGCAAAGGCCACTATGCTTCGAAGTGTCAGCGCGGAGTGGCGACAAGTGCCACTCAGGGTGCAGTCCACGGCAGCGGGTCGACCAGCGGCGCGGCCTCCGGCAGCAGCTCCAGCAACCAGCGCCGTGTAGACGTGTGCTTTATTAGCAGTCCTAGAGGGGAGCTGCGCAATAACGGGTGAGTCGTTTCCTTATCATTATGATTCTGGTGCCGAATAATCTTTCATAAAAGAAAGTGTGGCTTCAACATTTTCGGGAAAGCGTATCCATAACGTGGGTACCCTTACGGGCATAAAACAGACATCTGTTCACAGCTCATTGCAAATACTGTCCGAGGTTATAATTAACGATATTCAATTGGAGGTTTTATTTCACATCGTTCAGGACCATCAAATTAAGAACAGTATCATGATTGGCAGGGAAATTTTAGATCAAGGTTTGACTGTAAATATGACATCGATTAAAATTGTTTTTTGCGCGTAAATTAGAAGTTGATTCCTGTCAATTAAATAATTCACCCGATTTTTCGATTATTCAAACCGAGATACCTGCTTTTCTGACTCTTTCCCGAGTTGCGTCTCTAAGTCGCGAGTTACCACAGGTAAGTTCTGGTAAGATAAAAGCGCTAACGAATCCGCCACCTCCTGCAACAATCACCCAGCTCAGGCGAATCAGAGCATAGCTTTAAATGCTGCGTATGATAAAGGACGGTTCGATTCTAACAAAGCCAAACTACAAAAGTTTTCTGTGGGGGATTACGTTCTGATTGAAAATGAGGAACGCAATCAGGTGAAATTAGATCCTAAGTTTAAAGGTCCATTTAAAATAATTGAGCTTTTAGATTGTGATAGATATCGATTGAAATCATTAACATCTAATCGAACATACAAGTACCCCCATGACCGTGTGCGCAAGGTTCTTGATCATGAAGTTCCAAGTAATTTGAATATTGGCAATTCTGAACTAGATCAGAAGTAACATGGCAACACTCGTGTAGATTGGGTAACGCAGAAACCGAAGGACTGTGTTTCTGGGTAAGGTTGTGTGTGTAGTAACCGAAGGACTGTGTTTCTACTGTAACCCAACGACTGTGGTGCGTGTGGGTTGAAACCGAGGTAGCCGAAGGACTGGTCTACCTGTTGCCTGATTACATGTGTGTTGTATGTGTTGAGACTTATGTTGTGTTCTAAGTAGACTGAAACTAGAAGGTCGGGTCTTGTTCGTTCTAAGTGGATGTATTAAATTGTGAATTTAAGTACCTAATGTACATTGAATCATTGTAACTAGAAGTCTTTAAGATTAGGTTATTGTCAGAATAGCCGAGCAGAAGTACTCTTTGGAGTATTTTGTTTACAGATGCATCCATTGCTGCACCCGAGGACGGGTGATCTGTCAAGATGGCCGTGTCGGAGATGCAAGATGGAGACACTACGCGGCATAATTTTCTCTAAATTTAAATTAGGCGGGAACGGAAGTTTCCTCGTAGATTTAAAATGGCGCTTATGCGCGCCAAATTAATTGAAATGTAATTCGCCGGAAACGTAATTTTTAGTTCCTTTTAAATTCGTATTGGCGCTACTGCGCACAAATGTCAAAATTAATTCACCGGAAGTTCGTTTTTTGCGCTAACTTATTTTTGGGCGGAAGTCTCTATTTTATTTTCGTAACGGAAGTTGACGATTTATTTAGCAGAAATTTAATTTGAATTTTCTGAGCGGAAGTTGCGTCTGATTTTTCTGATTTTAATTTTGATTTATTCTACCGGAAATGGAAGATGGCGCGGCATGTAATTATTTGTGATTTTGATTTTCTTTTAATTTTTAAGGCTGCTAATGTTAATTAAAATTAATTACTGAGTATAAAAATTATGTAGAGTAATTTTGAGTTGTAAAATAGCATCGTGTGATATTTTGTAAAGGGATTATTTCGAAATAAATTTTAATACCGCGAACCGGAAACGCAGGACACCTAGTGGGGGTCCTGGACATGGCCTTTGGAAATTTTGCTATAAATTGGAAGATTCGTAGTTCGTAAGTCAGTTTTATACTGAGTTTTATACTGAGCTCTCATGAGTGAAGCATCGTACCAAAGGACTTGTCTGTTTCCTTACGCGAAATTAGTACCAGTAGTTCGTCGTTTCATTTACGTTGCTAGGGGAACCCTTTCTACGCCCACACCATGCAAGATAGCGGGAACGGGGGAATCTCCGACCCCCTGATGTCGGACTCGGCCACCCAAGATCCGACAAATATTATTTAATTTACTTGCGTGGAAAATAACACCAGCCTAAGTACCATAAAGCATATACCATATTATATTTTGAAACAAAGATATAAGATTATAACGACAGGAATAAATTGCTAGCCTATGTGATAAAACGAGTAGTTATCAAGACACAGAATAACTTGTGGTCGTATCACAGTTAATACAATAATAATAGGTAAGTAATAGATTGTATGACGGTGTGACTGTTGGCTATGATGCTGTATGAACTGGAGGGCAATCGCGCTAACTTGAAAAGTTTATGTTCGTATCTGTTTCGTTTCCAATTCAGTTTTGGTTATAATCCAACCTCGAAACAATTTGGTATCGCGCTAAAGTTTAAACGTTTACCAAAATCGGACTACAACTGGATCGTAACCATTAGTGACGTTAACCTGCTATTTTTAATACTAGCTAGTATTTCAGTACAATCGAAATTCGATTTGTCATTTTTACTACATCACTAGTTTTGTCTGACACTGACAGTTCTAGGATTGTCGGTGGTATTTGTCTATTAACGTTTACCAACGGTACATAATACAAAAAAATTATCCAAAGTTTCGGCGGAGAAAGTTTCTAATATCGTTGTAGGTAAATCATAAATCTTTATTCGATATAAACAGGGTAAGTACTGTTGTTTATGTAAAAATAGGTAAATTCTCCTTCTTCTTCATTGTTGTTTGTAATAATATTTTAGAAAATGGAAGAGCAACGGCGCAGGTGCACCACTATTAGACAATTGGAACTGCTGTTGGAGTTCCTGGACACAAGAAGAGACCTCGCTCTTGGGCGAGTGAGGTCAAGGGAGTTCCGCAGACTCGCTGCACAGCAGTGGAATGAGTGTGCGGAAATACTCAATGTGGAAGGCCCTGCAAGAACGGGAAAGGAATGGGCGAAGGTTTGTACTTCTGGACGCTGTGACAAATAGATAATACGCACTCAGTTCACTATTTTAGTACCTTTTTAAAATTGCAACATTTTCAGGTATGGAATGACCAAAAGTGCCGGGTGAGGGCAAAATTGGCTAGCATCAATGCTAGCCACCAGGCCACTGGTAGCGGACCTGGCACTGCTGCCACTTTGTCTCCTTTAGAGGAACGGATCGCCAACATTCTAGGCAGGGAATTTGGTCCGCTTCCTAATGTGAGACAGGACCAATTTGCCCCAGTTGATGTTAGTATCTATCTATAGACCAAATTATTATTCATTACATTTTGTGCCCATGCATGTTCTTTTTTTCTATGATGCACTTTAATTGGTTTTTATTTTAAAATAATTTCTTCTGGTTTCTGTGGTTGAATGCTTATTGTTTGCAATGCACTTATAGGATAATAATATTTTAATCGAGCAAATTGTGGAAGAAGTAGATGGAGAGTTGAATGGGAACATGGGTGAAGTTCCAAATGTTTCACCACCAAGAATGTGAGTTTAAATAATATTACTAACTTAACTCTTGGGTTAATCAAAACACTTCACTCCTGCCACCTTATTTTAAATCGCGATCTAAAGTCATTACCATACTAAATGTCATGTCATTCCGTTCCAGCATGTAATGGGCTCGCGCGAATTTAGTTCCGGGACTATCCTTAGTCCGTGACTTGTAATAAGGTGGCTGGAGTTGATGGGATGTGGTACTGAGGGGACAGGCAGCGTTTATTAATGACTTTCATAGATTTAACTTAAAATTTTCATTACAGATTAAATTTAAATGAGGCTAGTGAAAATGTAGGACATGAAGTTTCACCTTCACCAACACCATCTACAAGTAAGTCCTTGATTAAATACTCCAAGATAAAATAATAATATAAATGTAGATAAATATATTTAAATTAATATTATGTGTTATGTCAGCTTTGTTTTGTTTTCTTGAAATAATGTAATATAAAATAACTTAAAATCACGCTGTGTACATACAATATGTGTAAGGATTAGTCTAGTTTATCACACATATTGTATAATAATATTATGATTGTAATATATTTGCATACCTATCAAATGTAAATAAATAAAAATATCATGTGCTTACAATCGACTTGAGCTCTTCATTGAATTTTAAAATGTATATTATTTGACAGGCAGACCACCACGGGCAGGCCGTGAGCGGAGAAGGGCTGAGCGCACTCCTCGCCAATCAAGACCTAGGGCACCAGCACAAAGTAAGTTGAGTTCCTGTCCTACTATTGGATACGTAATATACCTTAACAAAATTTATATCTGTTGAAAGTTTTGCTTGTTTGCAATTACCTACTTAGAATTTAGTTTATTTTATTTTTATTACAAAAATAGTTACCTATGCTCAATTTTAAATATTTCAGCCAGCAGAACAGCGTTAGACGAGTCCAGGAACATGGTTCTAGAAATAGAACGTATGAGAGCAGAAGCATCATTGAAGATTGCCGAAGCAGTGAACTCTTTTGCACAATCTTTCCAAATGATTGCTGCAAGCATTGATCGCTTCGCTAATATGGTATTTTATTATTTTTTCTAACGAATTCAACATGGTGTTTGCCAACAGGTGTTTCAAAAAAAAAATTAAAATGAAAGTAATTGAAGAAAAGTACAATTTAAAAGAAGATACTATGAATGTAATCAGCTATTCCAGGGTTTTGCCACAAACTTTTATGTTTTTCTTCTGTGACACTTGTTAGCCAACACCATGTATACATGAAACCAGAGGTACATAAAACACAATCAGTATTATTTTTATGCACGTGATTTTCCGTAAATTGTATCATTTCTATTTTGTTTCAGTATGGGCAACAACAGCATGATGCTACACAATAAGGGACAAATACAAACACCGTACAAATATCGTTATTAAATAATTTAATTTTGTTAAAAGATGTTTAATTCACAATAGGGTATTTGACTATTTTTTTTTATGTGTTTAATCAAAAGACCCCTCTATTAAAGAAACATTGTTGAAAGAATTATTTGATTCTGATTTGAATTACCTGAGATATCACAACTTTAAGAGCACATATTTTAAGCGGGCCCAAAAACGCTCTATACAAATGGCTACTAACTAACTAACTAATAGTCAACTACCCTATTCTTTCCCTGTTTGCCCACAAACGGTGGACGAGTGCCTGCCGGCGCGATCGCCCTAGCTGTAACTCGGTAAGGTTGTTCCGGCCCCTGTCTGCTCTAGGCACTCCGCTGTTCACACCCTCACTCAAACTGCGCTCTCGAGCCGCTTCCTCAGCAGTCAGCGGAGTGTAAAACACGTTGGCGCTGTGTGCAATGTTATGCAGTA
The DNA here is from genome assembly GCA_014851415.1 of Cnaphalocrocis medinalis. Taxonomy (NCBI): domain Eukaryota; kingdom Metazoa; phylum Arthropoda; class Insecta; order Lepidoptera; family Crambidae; genus Cnaphalocrocis; species Cnaphalocrocis medinalis. Next base: position 8,864,938 of record CM026274.1, on the reverse strand, counting down.
CACAACAAGCGTTTGTTATCTTAGCTGCAACTACTGGTGAGTAGTGCAGCTTTCGGTCAATTAGTAGGCACCTGTGAAAGAAAAGTTGAAAGTTTAGTATGTATTGATATTGTATTTAATATTTTATTTAAAAAGAGAATCACTACAAGTATAACGTACCTAAAGCGTGCTTTCAAAACTCCTATACAACGCTCAACTGTACTCCTTGCAGACAGGTGAAGTTCTTGGTAGTAATCTTCAGGGGTGTCGGGCTCTGGCTCTGTGATAGGTGTCATCATAGTGGTCCTCAAAGGATACCCTGAATCTCCTATAATAATACAAGACCTTATATAATAATACTTAAACTATTCATAATGCATGAAATACATTATAATTAAATTATGTTATGATGACCCATCTTTTTTAATCTTAGCAGTGAGATAGTTAGGAAATAAATTGTATACTGCAATACCTAAGCTAGTTATGTTTCTTATGTTAAGTATAAACCTACCCAAAAGATACAAATCCTCTCCGTTTATACGATGAAGTCTCTCCAAATAGAAATTCAAGGGATGATTGGCCCACACCAAGCTATCATGTGAAGATCCGGGGTAACTAGCATCCACACATAATATGTTTAAACTTGAGTCGCATATCTGAAAAGAAAAAAAACTCCTATATGATACAATGCTTAACTGAATTGATAGACAGGGAAGGCCTTTGCCCAACAGTCAGTTTAGGTATAGGATAAGAAACAGTATTTTGTAATAAGTATTTCATAGGGTATTAAGATAAAATCAACTCACTATTAGAACATTTAGAGAATGGTACTTTTTTCTATTGAAAAACCTTTCTTCATGTACTGCAGGGCGCACTATTCCCACATGAGTCCCATCAATACAGCCGAGCACTCCTGGCAGTCTAAACTGTCTGTAAAATCTGAAAATAATAGTGTTCTAATACAATCATCGCAATAAATGAAACCCTAGCATAACTCTCTCTTTAGCTTGCTTGCCGACCTTGTAAGATAAGTAGGTATACATTTACCAAAAATACTTACTCTCTTTTAATCAGTTCCCGTTCATTTTGTTGGAAAGGGAATGAAATGTATTTGTTAATTATTGCTGGTGTATTTAATGCCTTGGCAACTTGTTGGACTGCTTTCGAGACACTGGCCTGTGCAACGCAATGTTGCCGGTTGTCTCCAACAATGGTTTGGTAAGAACCCGTGGCATAAAACGCCAACGCAACCAAAACCTTAAACATAAAACAATTTATTGGTTGGTGTACATAACTTCTGATGGTGACAAGAAACATAAAAGAAGATAGGTTTGTGACATGGACGTTATAAAATTAAACTTCTGTAATACGTGGTACCTATTTAAAACATCCGAAGATAAGACAACCAAGCATTCACTGCTATACAAAATATTTACCTTAGTTTCCACGTCCAACGCATCAGACCGTAGTGTGGGTGGCATGTGAGGAGTCAGTTCCTCTATTAAGCCTCTGGTTAGGTCTTTCGACAGTCTGTAACGTTTCACAAACTGTCGATCACTCAAATTACTAAAGGCAAAACTGTGCAACCTTTCGCACAAATTCTTCTTTCTTGTTTGAGCCCGAGCCATCGCCACATCGAACTCGTGAGCCTTCTCTAACAAATCAATATAGGCGTGATTCATTTTTCTTAGGAAGTTGAAGATTAAATCCAAACAACACAAAAGCACTGCACAAAAGTTCTTGAAAAAGTAGCGTCACTTCAACTTTCTTGTTTGACAGCGGTTACGTTTCGATTGCAATTCAGTTGCGACTCTAAACGCAGCTAAAACGTTAGCGCGATACGAAACGTGGAAATAGCTGTAGTCCAACTTAAGTTCAGTTTCGTTTCATACGATTTTTATTAGCGCGATTGCCTTCCTGTGTGACTACGTGAACTGTGTGACTACTTGAACTGTGTCACTATGTGAACTGTGTCACTACGTGAACTGTGTCACTACGTGAGCTGTGTGACTACGTGAACTGTGTGACTACGTGAGCTGTGTGACTACGTGAGCTGTGTCACTACGTGAACTGTGTGACTATGTGAACTGTGTGACTACGTGAACTGTGTGACTACGTGAACTGTGTGACTACGTGATCTGTGTGACTACGTGATCTGTGTCACTACGTGATCTGTGTCACTACGTGATCTGTGTCACTGCGTGATCTGTGTGACTACGTGAGCTGTGTGACCACATGAACTGTGTGACTATGAGAACAAAATTGATAACGATAAGGACTAAAACCATGTCGTTGTGTGAATATATCAGATGTAATCAGTACCTGGGTACTTCTCACGAAATTCCGAAATTCGCTGAGAAAAAAATAGTAAAAAAATTTGTTATAAATTGGTATATTTTTTCTGTGAACTTCATAGTACTAATGCCAGTAGATTTAAATAAAATAGTGGTCCCCAGAATTATCGTGTTTTCAGCGAATTATGGGGGTATTTCAAAGTCTGTGAGTGAGGGAATGACGACTGAGGTGAGGGAATGACTTTGAGAAGTAATTAATACAAAATGCACTATTTTTTATACTAGGTTTTAGAATCTCCAAGTATTTTCTCTTCTCACTTTGTTTTTGCTCAAGCTCAACCTGCAGAGCAGACCGGGTTCCAACGGAGTAATAGCACCATAGACCATATTCACACAGTGAGACAGGTTATACAGAAGACCAAATAGCCCAGCCCCTGTGTATGGCGTTTGTGGACTATGAAAAAGCTTTCTCTGAAAAAGCAGACTCCGTTGAGACCTGGTCTATTCTCGAGGCCTTGCAGAGGTGTCAAGTCGATTGGCGATATATCGAGGTGTTGAAGAGTCTGTATGACGCCGCTAATATGTTCGTAGTAATCCAGAATGGCCAAACCTAGCCTGTTCTGCTGCGACGTGGTGTGAGACAAGTAGATGTTATATCTCCGAAACTCTTCTCGGCTGCGCTGCAAGACATGTTCACAACGCTAAACTGGAAAGAGCGCGGAATCAATATTAATGAAGAGTACATGTCACACCTACGATTCGCAGACGACATCGTCATCTTGGCGGAAACCTTACAGGACCTACAGGAGTTGGTGAGCAGCCTGGCTGAATCTTTCAAACACATCGGTCTTCGGATGAACTTGGATAAAACCAAGGTCATATTTAACGAGCTCGTTGATCCGGGACCGGTCGGTTAATGGAGTACCTCTCGAAGTTGTCCAGGAATATGTCTATCTAGGACAAACGCTCCAATTAGGCAGAAACAACTTCGAGAGAGAAGCCAATAGAAGAATTCGGCTAGGCTGGGCAGCATTTGGTAGACTTTGTCAAGTCTGCTCGTTTCCCATCCCTCAAAGTCTTTAGTCGAAAGTCTTCGACCAGTGCGTCCTCTCAGTCATGATTTACGGTGCCGAGACGTGGACACTCACGGCTGGACTAATCCACCGGTTCAAAGTCGCTCAAAGAGCTATGGAAAGGGCTATGCTCGGAGTATCTCTGAAGGACCGCATCAGAAATGATGTAATTCGACCGAGAACCAGAGTCACCGACATTAGCCCACCGAATTAGCAAACTGAAGTGGCAGTGGGCTGGTCACATTAGCCGCAGAACTGACAACTGTTGGAGCCGTAAAGTCCTTGAGTGGAGACCGCTACTCGGTAAACGTGGTGTTGGACGCCCTGTGACAAGATGGGATGATTACATTCGAAGGCTGGCTGGAGTGAGCTGGATGAGAGTGGCCGAAAATTGGGAGCGGTGGCGTGCATTAGGGGAGACCTATATCCAGCAGTGGACGAGCATGGGTTGCTAATGAACTTCGAGAGAGAATCCAATAGAAGAATTCAACTAGGCTGGGCAGCATTTGGTAGGCTTCGTCAAGTCTTCTCGTCACCTGTCTCTCAAGGTATTAAGCTGAAAGTTTTCGACCAGGGCGTCCTCCTGGTCGTGACGTACGGTGCCGAGACGTGGACACTCACGGCTGCACTAATCCACCGGTTCAAAGTCGCTCAAAGAGCTATGGAAAGGGCTATGTTGGAGTATCTCTGAAGGACCGCATCAGAAATGATGTAATCCGACAGAGAACCAGAGTCACCGACATAGCCCACCGAATTAGCAAACTAAAGTGGCAGTGGGCTGGTCACATTAGCCGCAGAACTGACAACCGTTGGAGCCGTAAAGTCCTTGAGTGGACACCGCGACCCGGTAAGCGTAGTGTTGGACGCCCTGCGACAAGATGGGATGGGATGATGATATTCGAAGGCTGGCTGGTGTGGGCCGGATGTGATATTTAAACCTAAAACAACAATTTAAGGTAGGTATACTAAACAAGAAGACAAAAAAAGCTTAGTGGGGTTAGGCATAAAGTCACTCCCTCATGAGTCGTCATTCCCTCACCTCAAATTAAAATGAGGGAATGACGGTGAGGGAATGACGAAATGAAACATTAACGAAAAAATCTCACAACATAACCACAATTTTACTATGCATTTATGTGTAAGTAAATACTAGCACCCAAAACACGCTTCACTATATAATTGAAACTTAGTTAAGTATTACCTCTTCTTTTTTTTTGATGTGATGGAATGACGATCAAAAATGTAAACTTTAAATAATTTTAACGAAAACTTTTTTCAACAGAATCTCTTTGAAGCACGGGGTGAATTCGACGGTTTGACATAATGACAGTATAGCCAACTGTCAAAAACGAATAGGAGCGTTCATGAATGTTTAAAAATGCGTTCATTAATCAAATGTCAATTTGGTGTGAGGGAATGATTTTGATTTCATGGACACGTGTAAAAATAACATTTGAGAATTTATTATTTACTTTTTATTACAATTGCAGTTAAAAATCTAAATTTCAATGTATTTTTAAATATTTAGTAAAGATAAAATAACTTTTAATTGAAAAATGGCTTCTCTAGAAATTCGAAAGTATTTAAATCTGGGGTGTGGGACATAGTGAGGGAATGATTTTCAGGACATAAATGTTAATTTTTTTATTTATTTTGCAAATACAGCGAGGCTATATTTCGCCTACATTGTTAGTAACAGTAATAGTCTTTACAAGGAAATAATTGTTACCGTTATATGTTTGCTAGATTGTGATAAAAACTCAAAGGACAAGAATTTCGAGATTCCGTGAGAATTACCCACCTACAGTAAATAATAGTAACCACTTCTACGAGGTGCGTTAAATAGCAGCAAAGTCCGATGGACTCTATGTACGTGTATAGTAATAAATAAGCAAGCAATCTAATTACTATACTAATCTTTAGAATAGGTATAATATGATTGATTCCTGAAACTACTATATACCTACCGGCTGCATAAAGTCAATAGTAGTATAATTGAACTACGCTATGTAGTTCTTTTATATGGCATATGCTCAAATATAAGTATATAATGATTAATAGTTGATGTACGGGACACCTTTAAATGATAGATTTGATATAGGGAGAAGAGAGTTTATTGCTGATGATAACTTAGACTACTGATACTGCTAATGATTGATGATGAGAACGCGTCCGCCGTGTGTCGGTGAGATACGTGAACTAATGAAAAATGTAAGTGATTGACGCGCGTTCATTTGACCTAATTAACAATATTGCTACAATAACAAAAATGCACGGTTGGACCGTACATGCTGCCGGGCGCGAGATGAAGATGATGTAATGAATGTGTTTGTTAATAACGTGATATGATGATAATGGCTTAAGATATTACAAGGTGATACCATTAATACTTAAAACTATGTTAGTGATTGATGTCGCTCAAACGCACACTTGTAAAAATAGGTGAGGTGGCTTTATTTTGCACTCGCGCACTGTGATCTATTGAATTTAAATTGACATTAACACTTTCACTTGCACTCGCGATAGCACTAGCACTAGCGATGTCATGAAGAGATAGCCGTGGGGCCGCGCGCGGCTGCGGCTCGGGCGGCGCGCGCGGCGCCAGGCGGAGGCAGCGCGTGCGCGCGCGCCTCCACAGGAACGCTGCTCCTACTGCTCCGCATGCTCCCACCAAGACGTAAATAAGCACGTAATGATGAACGTCGTGATATGACATTTGATCTAAATCTGATTCGATGTCTTCTTTTCCAATTGTATCAATTTGACGGCCGATCTCTTTTAGGGACGCCTGGCGTTCTCTCGATTCCGTCTGATTTTTCTCGTCTTTAGGGATAGGTACTGTCAGATTGATCATATTATTGATAGGTGGGATGTCGATGGCGACCAGATCTGCTTGAGTGTGCAATGTGTTGACTTGAAGACCGTGTGAGTGGATCATGAATGAGTCTCCTTTGAGCACACAATTATCCCCTATAGATACTATGCCGGCCTTACTGACTCGCTCAGTTGTAATTTGACTACCACACATGAGACGGAAAGTACATTGCTCGCAACAATAAAACATGTAGGTATTTGCGGTTTCAAGCGCATTCCATGAGTTTTTGCACATGTTGATAATAGTTTGGCACCTATTTGTTGAATCATTTTTAATACATAAGTTCTGATCGGTTTGTAAGTGATAAATAGGGCCTCGAAGTTCACACAGTTTTGTAGTGAGATCTGAATGAAGGCATGACTGTACATCAGTCTCAGTCATTGATAAGTATGAATCCTTTTGAATGTTCATAGCTATGTAGTCCGAAATAGGAATTATGTTGATCATATTATTGTTAACTAACTGAGGAATCGGTATAATCTTATAAATGTCATAGCTTTCTCTAGTTAGTAGTGGTATTTTGATTTCGAAGAGTAAGTACTGCTTAGTAACCTTTACCTTAACTCTTAGTAGATGATATAATTTTGATACACCGCTATGGATATCGTCTATAGGTAGCGATATTTCCTTTGATAAATGACTAGAAATTATGCTTAGTTCGTCTTTCAGCTGATCAGGTGATAAGATGTGGATATCGAATTTTCCATGATAAATATCGGTAACAGTATCGAGTAAGGTGTTCTGTATCGTTTTCAGACTAGCCAAAATGTTGTTAGCGATAACTGATGATAAAATAAACTCATTTGTAGCTTTTAACCTCTCTACCTCCTCTTTGATCATTAAGTTTTGTTGGTCTAATTTATTGAGATGTTGATTAAATAGTTTATGCTGTTGATTGATTGTGTTATCTAATCTTTTCAAAAAGCTGTATTGGGCTTCAATTACTGAAGTCTGATTTTTCCACAATTTTACGAGATGTTGTTGATTATGTCTGATAAGGTCAATGTCCTTTTGGTATTGTATTGCAAAATCATCGTCTAGTACGCCGAAGAGTGTGCGTGCGACGGATCCAATTCCGTTGATAAGCCCGCGACGAACTCGTATTTTTGCCGCGGCCGCCGCAGACTGCTGACCAAGTAGCAGCTGATCGTAGTAGTGTAACTCGATACTCCCGTGACGTAATTGTAGTAGTATTACATCGCATTGTTGCCTTTCTTGCAGTTTTGCACATATGATTTCAAGGTGAGTGATGTATTTGTTTAGTAAACTCGAACCTTGCCAGTACGGCTCCATATCGTAGTATACTATCATTTTCCATTCATCGCGGATCAGACGCATGCTGGATGTTTTATCGAAATAAAATCCTTGGGTATCTTTGAATGGTGTAATATTATATGCTCCTTGTGCTACTTGCAGGAATGTGGTCAGTAGCAACAAGGTGAACATGATGATGTTGCTAAATTTTATTCCAGATGTTCGGGTTTTTTGCTTGACCTGGGTTTGATTAGACCCCGCGGCTGAAGGTTGTTGCCTGTTTGTGTGACTTACAGGTTGATAGTCTGCTTTTGAGTCAACAGGTAACACCGTAAGTTTTGTGATAGGTCTTTTAATGACTCCGTTTTTTGTCTTGACGGTGACTACTCGGACTAGTCCATCCTTTCCGGGGTGAAGGTCGATCACTCGAGCTAATGCCCACTTCCCGGCAGGTAAGTTTGCGTCATGAATGATCACAATGTCCTCTAGTTTGATGTTGCTATTTGACTGCTGCCACTTGCTTCTAGCTGATAGCTGTGTCAAGTACTCCGACTTCCAGCGTTTCCATATGTCGGCGAATATTTTTTGCGTTAAACACCAACGAGTTCTTTCATCTCTCTCGGTCTCAATGATGCTTAGCAATGGACCACTTGATAGGAAGTGTGATGGGGTGAGATAATTAATATCATCAGGATCTTCTGTTATAGCGCAGAGCGGACGAGAGTTCAGGCAGGCTTCCAGTTGAGTCAACAAAGTGGAAAACTCCTCGAACGTGAGTTTTTGTTCGCCAATTACTCTGCGAAGGTGGTACTTGAGGCTTTTTACTGCTGCCTCCCACAGTCCTCCTGCACTAGGCCACGAAGGTGCATTAAAATGCCAGGTAATATTCATTTCGCTTATATCTGATAGAAACTCGTCGCTGATCACTGATTTTAATTCGATGGTTTCCTGATTGATGATTTTATTGGCTCCTACGAAGTTCGTGCCATTGTCACTGTAGATGTGACCTGGTGTTCCACGTCTAGCAGCCATTCGCCTTAACGCTGCTAAAAATGCGGACGAGGTTAAATCTGACACTAGTTCGAGGTGTACGGCCTTTGTGACCATACAAACGAATACTGATATGTATCCTTTGAACGTTTTGATGCCTCTTCCTTTACTTGCTTTTACGTCTACGTAGCCCGTAAAATCCACGCCTGTGTGATAAAACGGTTTTGATGGGGTAGATCTTGATTCGGGTAGGTCACCCATCATCTGATGTTGTTTGCTAGGGTTGTGTCTTCTACAGGTGACACAGAGACGTAAGCGCCGTTTAATTGCTCGGTTCCCGCCTAAAATCCAAAATTGTTGTCGTAGCCACGCTAACGTGACACGTGCTCCCCCGTGAAAGGTGCTCTTATGTGCGTGATCTATGAGAAGGTTAGTCAGCTGACTCTCGTGAGGTATGATTAGGGGGTGCATCATATGTTTACTGATAGCGGCCGCCCGCGACTTCGTCCGCGTGGAAAAGTAACTTTTTACCCCCCTTTTAACCCCTTACAACCCCCTTAATATTATTATGTTGATACAACTTAAACAAATTATTTCGACCAAATTTGGTACCATAAAAACGGTCATTGTGACTAAACCTTAAAAGATAGACATATGCCGTCGCGGACTTTTTTTTAGATCATGTATAGAGGAATAATTCTTTCATACATATTTTTTGTGTATCTTGAACCGTTTTCGCAGCGCACGCAAAGAAAGCCTTCAAAAATGAATAATTTTCCCCGTTTTTTACACATTTACCGCTCTGTCTTTGCTCCTATTGGTCATAGCGTAATGTTATTTAGCCTATAGCCTTCCTCGATAAATGGACTATCCAACAAAAAAAGAATTATTCAAATCGCACCAGTAGTTTCGGAGATTAGCGCGTTCAAACAAACAAACAAACTCTTCAGCTTTATTATATTAGTAAGTATTACTTTGCTCCTATTGGTAGATGCGTTGCTCAGTCTTCCTCCAACTCTTAGAAGACCTTCGGAATCGATGTAAGGATTCAATGATAATATTTTGCTTTTTGAACTTGCTTTGCTAAACTTTTGTAAATGTTGTATATCTTCTGTAAATTCTCTGTTTTGTATGTGCTTAATAATTTTTAATTTTGCTTTTTGTAATTCTGTTGCTGATAAATAATTTTGCTTGCTTTTTTGCTTAATACGTAATATGTAGGCTATTATACGCGTCACTCGCGTGAAACTGCTGTACTTGTTTAATAAATTTGAAATAATATCATCGTCACTCGAGCATGCTGTGACGTTTACCTGCTTTGTTATTTTTATTTCTTCATCGGTGACGTAAACGGGTCTTTCTTTTACGTTATCGTCATCGAACTCTGATAACCACGCTGGTCCATGCCACCACAGCGGATGTTGATGAAGCTGCTCGGTTGTTATTCCGCGGCTAGCACAGTCAGCTGGGTTGTCTTGTGATTTGACATAGTGCCAACATTTAGCCGGTAAAACGGCTGTAACTTGAATAACCCGGTTGGCCACGAAGGGCTTCCAGCGAGTCGGTTCGCCATTCAGCCAACCCAATACTGCGGTCGAGTCACACCAACCAAATGTTTTTGTTTCGTAACCTTTTAGACAATTTTTCACTTTCTGCATAAGTTTTGATAGGAGATGAGTTGCACATAGTTCTAACCGAGGCAAAGTAATATTTTTGTTCGGTGGTACCAACCTTGACTTTGCAGCGACTAGCACAACTGTATTATTGTTGCTTCCATCCTGATTTTGCTTGTTGATCTTACAGTAGATTACACAACCGTATGCATTGGTGGATGCGTCACAAAACCCGTGAAGTTCTATGACGTCATCTTTGTTAATGTTTAACCATCTTGGGATTCGAATGCGTGTGATATTGGTTATGTCAGATCTGATTTTTAACCACTCTTCCTTGATGTCAGTAGGAAGGTCGTCATCCCATGCTACGTTATGTGACCAAACCTTTTGGAAAAGTAATTTTAGTTTGGTTGTAACTGGTGTGAGCCATCCGGACGGATCGAATAGCTTTGATATGTCTGACAACAAATTGCGTTTTGTTAATTTTGTATGAGATAAATTGATCTTGATATCTAAGCTGAATTCGTCTGATTGTGGATGCCAACGAAGACCTAAAGTTTTAGTTGACTCTTTGAAGTCATAAGATTGGTCATCGGAGCTTTTTGATGTGCTAACTCCTTCTAAAAGAGCTGGCGTGTTTGCTGACCATTTTCGAAGGTTGAATCCTCCTGCTTTTAATAAACTGATTAAGTCCGACTGTAACTGCTTGGCTGATGGTAGATCATAACTTCCACTAATCAAGTCATCCATGTAAAATTGTTCTTGCAGAACTTTGGCAGCTGGACTAGATGGAAACTTGTGCCCTTCATCGTCAGCTAATTGTTTTAAAACCATCATGGCGAGGAAAGGAGCTGCTTTTGTGCCATAGGTAACGGTAGCTAATTGATATTCCTGTATGTTATTATTAGGTATGTCCCTCCATATAATTTTTTGGTACTTTTGATCATCATCATGAAGAAGAATTTGCCGAAACATCTTCTCGATGTCTGCTGTGTAGGCATACTGATATTGCCGCCATTTGATAATTAATGATAATAGGTCCTGCTGTAGATTAGGACCCCGTAGCATAACATCATTTAAACTTTGTCCACTCGATGTTTTTGCTGAGGCATTAAATACTACGCGTAGCGCGGTGGTCAATGACTCTGCCCGTAAAACGCAATGATGCGGTAAAAAGACACCTAATGTAGGTAGCGAACTGGGTGACGTCAGCCGCATATGACCGAGTTCAATATACTCGTTGATAAACAATTTGTATTCTAATTCAATGTCTTTTCGCTTAGAAAATCTTTTTTCTAATTGTTTAAACTGGGCTATGGCTTTTGATTTGGACTCTCCTAATCTTTCTGTTGCATCTGATAATAGTGGTAATCTAACGACGTATTTTCCGTCAGACTGCCTTGATGTTGTATTTTTGAAATATTCTAGGCATTGAGCATCTTGCTGGGACATTGGATGTTCCTCAGGGATGTCTTCAATTTCCCAGAAACGTTGAATGTCTTCTGTATTATTAAGAATGACGTTACATTGATATGATTTTACGTTTCCACATAAAATCCAGCCTAGGCGGGTTTGCTGTGCTACAGGCTTATGATCTGATGAAATGATACCGCTTAGGATGATAGATGAATAAACGTCGGCCCCTAGCAACAAGTCTACCGGGCGACTGACGTTGAAATCGGGATCTGCTAGTTGGACGTTCTCTAAATACGACCAATCTGGTTTATTGAACGAACGATTAGGTAAATTATTAATCAAATTTTTCATGATAAAGATATCTGTAGTAAAGTGATAGTCGCTGTAAACAGACGAACATGTAATGTTGATAACGCCTTTGCAATTATTTTCTTTTGCTCCTACTCCGAAAATGACACCCTTGCACCTTTGTCGAGGGAGTTGTAACATCTGAGCAGCTTTCTCGGTGATGAGAGAAGTTTGTGATCCCTGATCAATGAGGGCTCGTAATTTGATAAAAGTGCCGTCAGATGACTGTACTCTAACTACTGCTGTTGCTAAGAGAGTCTCAGTGATGTCGTTTTGAGACACATTTGTTGCCTTATTCCTCTCCATACCCATTGTCGGTTGCTTAACGTAAGCCTCGTGCACAAGCGTGTTATGTCGACCTTGGCACTCCCGGCAACGTTTTTCGGAAATGCAGTTTTTGCCATTATGATCGTAGAGGCAATTGACACATAACTTTAGTTTCGCAATCGTGTTCCGGCGTTCGGTAGGTTGTAATTTGAGGAAAGTGTTGCAATGAAATATGCCGTGTTGTTCATTTTTGCAGAGTGGACATCCGGTCTGTGTATTTTTAGCACCTATGAAGTGATTTTGCTTGCTGGTGAATGATTTAAAATAGTTATTAGTTTTATTACGGTTTAATTGCATTTCAGGTTGAAATGATTTATTGAAGGATGATTTAAATGTAGCATCTTGTTTGCGTTGAGATGACTCCAATGATGTGAATTTATTTTCTAAGAAATTCAAAAAGTCTGATAATGTTGGTAAATCCCTAGGGTTCTTGAGTGATTCGACGTAGTCTCTGTGGGTGTCTGTGTCCAGCTTTTGAGATAAAATATGAACAATCAATGGATCCCATGAGCTTACGTCTACACCGAGATTTTTTATAGCATTTAAGCTTTCGTTGGCGCTGTCGTGAATCTTTTTTATATGTACTGCTGATTGTTGTTGAGATGATGGTAGGTTTAAGAGGATATTGATATGTGATCCGAAGATGAGTTTGCTATTGTTATATCTGTGATTCAGAAGGTCCCAACAAACGTTATAGTTATCGGAACTGATGTGTAAATGTTGTACTATTTTTTCTGGCTCCCCCCTTAGCTTGCTCTTTAAGAACTGCATCTTTTGTGCGTTAGATAATGATCGATTGATATGGACTGCTTCGCAATATAAATCCTTAAATGACACCCATTGATGGTAATTGCCAGTAAATGTTGGAATATCCATTTGAGGAGTGGACTTCTCTCTATGGCATGCTGACCACATTTTGCTGTTGATTTCCTTTTTTAGGTGATTGTATTTCTGCTCATAGGTGTTATAGGTTTGATCGTACTCTACGTTTTCCTCATATAGTTCACTATCAATTTCCCAGTGAAGGTCATCAATAGCGGACCATCGCGAATTAAGTGTCTTTAAGATGTCTTCAAACTCCCACTTTTCGGTTACTCCGCTTAAGTCTATGCTAGAAGTGATGCGACCAAAGGCCTTGAAGTTGCTCCTCTGCTTTCTCAGCATCTCGTCTAACTTGCTATTGTTAAAATTTGATCGTTTATGAGGAGGGTGTGAGCTACCTGATACTGATGGAAATTCAAAAGATTTGTTATCATGAATAGGTCTTGGTGTACCTTTACCTGCGTCTTCAGGAAGAGGTGATCTTAGATCTGATTGATCAGTAGTTCTATGTAAAAGTAGAGGGGTTGCTGGTTTAATAAGCGGTCTGTCGTCTTTACGGGGCTCAAGAGTTAAGTAGGTTTGAATATAAGTACGTGTCTCAGTATAAAATGTCGATGTTTTTAAGTACCAATTCTCCACAAAGTAGGCGTGAGATTGATCTTCGTAATTGAGTATTTGGCTATGATTTAATTGGAACTCCTGCCAGTAGGCATCCAAAGTATCCAACCGCTTTTTGATATAAGGTACCGTCTTGCGATCGGCTCCATCTTTCTTAAAGTTGATAAGAAGCTGGTTGATAGCTCCCATTATTTGATTTTGGTTGGCAAGTAGGTCCTCCATGATGATGATTGATTATATGGTTTGATAAATGGAAAGATCTTACTTGTCTGCTGCTGTGTAGGTATTGCTGTGTTGCTTAGTAGTGGATCAAACTGGCTGGTCTGACCCGAGTACTACTGATGATGATTGCTTCTGCTGATGATAATTGCTGCTGCTGATTACTTAGCTATTGGACTAAGTAATGAATGATGAACTTCGAAAATACACTGCATCCAATGAGCTTACGTCTACACCGAGATTTTTATAGCATTTAAGCTTTTCGTTGGCGCTGTCGTGAATCTTTTTTCTATGTACTGCTGATTGTTGTTGAGATGATGGTAGGTTTAAGAGGATATTGATATGTGATCGAAGATGAGTTTGCTATTGTTATATCTGTGATACAGCAGTGTCCCAACAAACGTTATAATTATCGGAACTGATATGTAAATGTTGTACTATTTTTTCTGGCCCCCTTAGCTTGCTCTTTAAGAACTGCATCTTTTGTGCATTAGATAATGATCGATTGATATGGACGGCTTCGCAATACAAATCCTTAAATGACACCCATTGATGGTAATTGCCAGTAAATGTTGGAATATCCATTTGAGGAGTGGACTTCTCCCTATGGCATGCTGACCACATTTTGCTGTTGATTTCCTTTTTTAGGTGATTGTATTTCTGCTCATAGGAGTTATAGGTTTGATCGTACTCTACGTTTTCCTCATATAGTTCACTATCAATTTCCCAGTGAAGGTCATCAATAGCGGACCATCGCGAATTAAGTGTCTTTAAGATGTCTTCAAACTCCCACTTTTCGGTTACTCCGCTTAAGTCTATGCTAGAAGTGATGCGACCAAAAGCCTTGAAGTTGCTCCTTTGCTTTCGCAACATCTCGTCTAACTTGCTATTGTTAAAATTTGATCGTTTATGAGGAGGGTGTGAGCTACCTGATAATCTACTGATGGAAATTCAAAAGATTTGTTATCATGAATAGGTCTTGGCGTACCTTTACCTGTGTCTTCAGGAAGAGGTGATCTTAGATCTGATTGATCAGTAGTTCTATGTAAAAGTAGAGGGGTTGCTGGTTTAATAAGCGGTCTGTCCTCTTTATGAGGCTCAAGAGTTAAGTAAGTTTGAATATAAGTACGTGTCTCAGTATAAAATGTAGATGTTTTTAAGTACCAATTCTCCACAAAGTAGGCGTGAGATTGATCTTCGTAATTGAGTATTTGGCTATGATTTAATTGGAACTCCTGCCAGTAGGCATCCAAAGTATCCAACCGCTTTTTGATATAAGGTACCGTCTTGCGATCGGCTCCATCTTTCTTAAAGTTGATAAGAAGCTGGTTGATAGCTCCCATTATTTGATTTTGGTTGGCAAGTAGGTCCTCCATGATGATGATTGATTATATGGTTTGATAAATGGAAAGATCTTACTTGTCTGCTGCTGTGTAGGTATTGCTGTGTTGCTTAGTAGTGGATCAAACTGGCTGGTCTGACCCGAGTACTACTGATGATGATTGCTTCTGCTGATGATAATTGCTGCTGCTGATTACTTAGCTATTGGACTAAGTAATGAATGATGAACTTCGAAAATACACTGCATCCAATGAACCACTTACACGAGCACAGTTACAGTTTACGCGTAAATGATCCCGCCTTTTCGAAGGCTCGAAGGACCATAAAGATGTACGGGACACCTTTAAATGATAGATTTGATATAGGGAGAAGAGAGTTTATTGCTGATGATAACTTAGACTACTGATACTGCTAATGATTGATGATGAGAACGCGTCCGCCGTGTGTCGGTGAGATACGTGAACTAATGAAAAATGTAAGTGATTGACGCGCGTTCATTTGACCTAATTAACAATATTGCTATAATAACAAAAATGCACGGTTGGACCGTACAGTTGATGGGAAATACTTTATAACATATTAATGTTCTTTAACATTATTGTAAGATTATGGCTATTGATGCAAACACATTAAATAATTTATCTACATATAAATAACAATTCCATTTTATTTAAATAGTTCCATTTATAAAGTAACTAGCGGCCGCCCGCGACTTCGTCCGCGTGGAAAAGTAACTTTTTACCCCCCTTTTAACCCCTTACAACCCCCTTAATATATTTTTTTTTTTTTTTTATAGGATAGGGGGCAGACGAGCATACGGATCACCTGATGTTAAGCGATTACCGTCGCCCATGAACACCTGCAACTCCAGGGGCTTCACAGGTGCGCTGCCGGCCTTTTAGAGCGAGATATGCCCTTTTCTTGAAGGTTTGTAGGTCGTAGTGGTCCGGAAATACCGCAGGTGGCAGTTCGTTCCATATTTTTGTCGTACGCGGCAGAAAGTTCCTGGCAAAGCGCACAGTAGTGGACTGCCAGCCATCCAGATGAAATGGATGGAACTGCTGCCGCGTGGAACGATGTCGAAACGAGGCGGCAGGAATCAAACCGAACAATTCCTCGGAGCACTCCCCATGGTATAAGCGATAGAGAATGCACAAAGACGCAACATCTCTCCGCAGCGCCAAGGGGTCAAGCCGACTAGTGATATCCCGGCAATCGACGATTCGAGACGCTCTCCGCTGGATCCGGTCTAGAGGAAGAAGCTGGTACGCAGGTGCTCCTGCCCAAAGATGAGAGCAGTACTCCATATGCGGCCGGACTTGCGCCTTATATAGCTGAAGGCGATGAGCCGGAGTGAAGTACCGTCTCGATCTATTTAGCACGCCAAGCTTCTTTGAGGCTAATTTAGCCTTGCCCTCTAGATGGTCCCGGAATTGGACTTCGCTCGATATGTCGATACCAAGTATACCAATAGTGGCTGAGGCATTTAAGGGGGTGCTCTCAAAATTAGGAAATGCGACCCAAGGATTTTTTTTTGCGGTGAACGCACAAACTTGTGTTTTGCTGGGGTTGAATCGGACCAAGTTAAGTCTACCCCAATCTGAGATTTCGTTCAAACATGCTTCCATCTCAGACACAAGTTTGTTTCGGCTCTCGATGACGTTTTCCCGAGAAATATTAGCGCAGCCGTTGTAAAACGCATCGCCCGTACTGTCATCCGCATAGCAATGAATATCGCGTTTATGCAAAATATCATTGATATGAAGAAGGAACAGTGTGGGCGATAGCACACAGCCTTGCGGGACTCCAGCATTTATGGACATAGTGTCGGAGCATTCACCGTCAACTAAGACCTTGATGCTTCTATGTTCCAAAAAGCTAGAGACCCATTCGCATAATTTCTCGGGAAGCCCATAGGAAGGAAGCTTCGCGAGAAGCGCCTTGTGCCAGACCCGATCAAAGGCCTTCGCAATGTCCAGACTAACCGCCAATGCCTCTCCCTTACTCTCAATCGCCTGTGCCCAACGGTGAGTCAGGAAAGTCAGCAAATCACCAGCTGACCGACCCTGGCGGAAGCCGTACTGTCGGTCGCTAAGCAACTCCTGACCCTCGAGATACCGAAGGAGCTGGCTGTTAATTATGGATTCCATAACTTTTGAGAAAAGGGAGGTTATGGCTATCGGTCTATAATTGGACGGATCTGAGCGGTCGCCTTTCTTGGGGATCGGGTGGACTAAGGCCGTCTTCCAGGACGTCGGGACAACGCCAGAAGAGTAGGAAAGCCGAAAGAGTTGCGTGAGTACCGGTGCCAACTCCGGAGCGCACATCTTTAGCACAATGGGTGGGATTCTATCGGGCCCACTCGACTTGTGAACGTCTAGAGACATGAGGGCTAAACGCACCGAGCGTTGGTGGAAGCGGATGTCGGGCATACACCCATCGCACTGCGGTATGCTCGGTGGTACCTGGCCCCCATCATCTAAAGTCGAGTTGGACGCAAAGAGTTTGCCCAGAAAGTCGGCTTTCTCTTTTGCGCCATGGGCTAACGAATCATTTCCCGTGCGCAAAGGAGGAAAAGACGGCATGCAGAAATTACCTTCGATAGCTTTGGCGAGAGACCAGAACGCACGTGTTCCCGAAGGAAGACGTTCAAGTCTCTCGCCGATTCTACCGATGTGCACCGACTTCGCTCTTGCAATGTCTCTTTTGAGGGACCTGGAGGCGAAGTTGTACTTCTTTTTGAGGGCGCTGGTATTTTCATCCCCCGTCGCCACCGCATCAGCCCAGGCTTGGTAAGCTTCCTGCTTCTTACGAGAAGCTTTTCTGGAAGATGAACCAAACCAGGGCCGAAATCTGCCACCGATAGGAACCACAGAAGACGGAATGAAAAGTTCCATTCCCTGCAACACCACATCGGCAACAGAGTCAGCAACGACGCTGGGATCATCCGGCAAGAAGCACACCTGCCTCCAAGGGTAGGATGCAAAAAAAGACCGCATTCCATCCCAATCTGCTGACCTATAGTGCCATACACGGCGCCCGCGTGCTTTCCGCGGTCGAGCCAAGTCTGTGAGTGGCACTTTACTACGGACAAGGCAATGGTCCGAGGAGCCCAGTGGAGCAACAACGGATACGTTGTAGCCGTCCGAGTAAGAGGTCAGCAGAAGGTCCAACAGTGAAGGAGCATGGCCGTCCACATCTGGGATTCGTGTGGGCGTGGTAACCAGTTGTGTCAGTCCATTTGCAAGAGCGAAGTCGTGAACAGATCGACCTGCGTAATCAGTTTTACTGGACATGAGCCAGTCGGCGTGGTGGGCATTAAAATCGCCAAGGAGAATGATTTCCGCAGAAGGGATCTGCTGCTGCACAATGTCCGAAGCCATCTGGATGCGCTCAAAGAGTCGGTCAGTTTCGGTGTCACCGCTATGGGACCTGTAAAGGCACGCATAAACGCGAGGGTGGTCGTCGCTGTCTACACGGAGCCATAAAATAGATAGGTCCCGACCTTCAAGATTGCTGAGGCGACGAGAGCTGATATCGTCTCTGACGTACACACACACTCCAGCCCTAGGTAAAAAGGAATGTTCTAATCCATACCCAGGGTAGGTAAGGTAGGACGTGTCCGCTGGAGACGATATCTGCGTCTCAGTCAGAAAGAGCATAGCCGGCTTTGCTGTCTCTAAATGGTGGTGTACAGCATTCAGGTTGGAATGTAGGCCCCTTATGTTACAAAAGTCCACATCTAGTGTGGCAGGGGGTGCCTTGGTGTTCTTGCTCTTAGCCCCAACATTAGTGGACACAGTTTTGCCCCCCCCAGAATACGAAGGGCAGCCTGGGCGACCAAGCTCAGGCGCAGATTGTACTGAGCGTGGACGTCCAGAGAAGGATTCTCCAACGCTGGCGCAGTTGGTACCCTCCTGGGGTAACTTCTTGGTTTTCAACTGTGCCATAGGGGGGAGGGGGGTTTGGGCTTCCGGTGATCTCACTCACTCGGCGAAACACAGCACAAGCGCTGCTTCACGCCGGTCTTCTGTGAGGCCGTGGTATCTCTCCGGTCGAGCCAGCCCATTCGTGCCGAAGCGTGGCTCTCCCACGGACAAAATTATTATGTTGATAGCCTATAGCCTTCCTCGATAAATGGACTATCCAACAAAAAAAGAATTATTCAAATCGCACCAGTAGTTTCGGAGATTAGCGCGTTCAAACAAACAAACAAACAAACAAACAAACAAACTCTTCAGCTTTATTATATTAGTAATATAGATTAATGTTCTTTAACATTATTGTAAGATTATGGCTATTGATGCAAACACATTAAATAATTTATCTACATATAAATAATAAATAACAATTCCATTTTATTTAAATAGTTCCATTTATAAAGTAATAACGCCGCTAATACTCGTAATAAAACTCAGTATTGTGTGGTATGTAAGAACATAGCAATTATGGGGATACTGCCTGATGTTAAATCATGAGTTTCATAGAATGTCTATGCATTATGCTGTGTAATAGTCTTACAGTTATAAATACGATATATGGTATAAAGACGGCTGTGTGATCAAGTCTTTTAAAGTTATAAACAACATTATGGTATAAAGACGGCTGTGTAATCAAGTCTTAAAGTTATAAACATCATATATGGTATAAAGACGGCTGTGTGATCAAGTCTTAAAGTTATAAACATTATTATGGTATAAAGACGGCTGTGTGATCAAGTCTTAAAGTTATAAACATCATATATGGTATAAAGACGGCTGTGTGATCAAGTCTTAAAGTTATAAACATCATTATGGTATAAAGACGGCTGTGTGATCAAGTCTTAAAGTTATAAATATTTACGGATTATAAGACTGCTGTGTGATCGAGTCTTACAGTTATAAACATCATTTATAATATGCGTATAAAGACGGCTGTGTGATAAAGTCTTAACGTTATAATATAAGCATTGTTATTTTTCGGTACAAAAGACGGCTGTGTGATCAAGTCTTACGATAGAAATTACTGTGTGACATTATAGAATTTTACTGTTTATTTGATGACAGCTGTGTGAACAAGTCATTTATATTATACAATACGATATTGCTGTTTGATAAATGATAAATAAGACAAAAATATCGGTAGATTATATAATTTATTTTCCTCATGTACTACTCTGTGAAAGACTACTCTCGTTTCTTTATTTTCAGATGCTGGAAGCACGAGAGCAGAATGGTGACCGTCGTGGGACACGACTCATGCAGGATGGCCGAGTGTTATCAGCAACTTCCGGAGTCGCTACGTCACAGCCTACTAGCGCACCCTAATAGCGGATGGCGGGAAGTCTGCTAGCGCCAACATATTTATATCGCGTTTAATTATCAGTTATATAATATAGATCTAAATAATAAATACTAAATATATGTGTTTTATATGTATAGTAAATTTATATTGAATGAGAAATATTTATGTCTAATTTTATTGCTAAAGTCTAAAATGGAAAGTTACTGTTTTGACTATTTTAGTACAACGAATTTTTGTATAAAAGTGCGGTGTAAACTATTGGTTCATTTAATGTGAAATTATTACGTAGGGCGAAGCTCTGCCCGAATAAATCGTGATTAAGTACCAACGACTACGTTATTTGGACACCCTGACTCACTCTCTGCAACACTAGCATTTGAGATGTTGGTATACCACGGAAATAGATTTTTATAATTAAAGACTACTTATGTGATCAGAACTTAAACATTGAATTCGGAATCATAAAACTGACTTCAAAATAAGAAAAACAAAATACCTCTAATAAATTGCAATTGCGTGGTATACATCGGTAATTAGGAACTGGCAAAATATTTGACTGCTAATGCCGTGGTTTTTTTATCAATTATTTTCTGTTTAATTGATACTAATAATATTAGAATTTGAAGTTTTTTCGATAAAGCATATTATCCTTTTTAAATTAGAATCTTAACAAAAACTGACAACTGTATAAAACAATTTTAAAACGCTATTTAAAAAATCGTGTTACTCACGTGCGTATGGTCCGTATTGTATGAAGCGCGCGTTCCAGCCTGCTGCTGGCGCAAAACTGACCAATTATTTTAAAACGTACAAATACCAAATCGGTTTCATGCTTGTATTACATGTATAGATAAATTATTGATTGATTAAAGCATCTTAGAGACTAAAATAGCTTATGAATTGCATGAAAATACCGTTTTTCTAAATACCACGGAATTAGAAGCCATTTTTAGAACCCCACGGAATTAGCTGCCTTTACCTTATGATGTTTTATATCCTGGTATAACAGGCAGGTAGTCTTGCCTATTTAATAACCAACATTCAGTTAATATTAATACATCACATTGAAAGTCAAGCCTGTGCAATAATAGGTTAAAGCTATCTATATTTTTAAATACGCTACGAATGTTTTGTGTTTGTAAAGTAACTTTTAGTATCTGGGGGCACGGCAGTGCTCCCGCCAAGTCGAGCAAAAAAGCAGCACGGCCGTACCATCCTTTTCTCGAAGCAATTCAGGCCATTTTCGACCCCCTGTAACTTCTTTGTGGATAAAACTAGAAGTTTGAATTTTTAGTAACCATGCAGGCATTGTAAAGACACGGTATTTTTAAAATTTCATTCAATTTGCACTAGTAGTTTAAGAATTATAACGGGTCAAAGTTTCTTAATTTTGTCACTCACTGACTGACTGACTCACCGATCATCAAAATTCTAAGGCACTTCTAGCAGACCTAGAACCTTCAAATTTACACTACAAGTATCGTTTGGGGTATGAATCAAGGAAAAACTCAAATATTTTAAAATTTTGATCGAGTTTTCTAGATATATTAACTTCAAAATAACTTTGTAATCCTATACAAATACCATACCCATATATAGGATTACCACGTTCTATTTGCAGTTCAATAGCTGGTAATAATTTTCTACAAAACTGCAAATATAACGTGGTAATCCTATGTCTGATACATAGGATTACCACGTTATATTTGCAGTTTGGTATTTGTATAGGAGTACAAAGTTATATTGAACTAGTGGCCCGCCCTCGCTTCGCTTCGGTATTTTAATTTTTTGAACGAAGTAGAATTCACAACAATCAAAGTAATTAGCAAAATGAAATTTTACTGATACTTATAGGATTGATAATTTTGGTGATCGTAAACCTTAATGAAGGAATCTCAAAAAGATTCGATTTAAAAAATTTAATCAGTTCCCCGTTTCCCCCCTATAGGTGGGGACTTTTATAAAATTTATATGAAAAGCCTAAATACCTACCAATTTTCAAGATTCTAGCTTCAAAAAAATGACAATACTTCGTTTCAACCCCCTTTCCCCCCCTTTTTAGGTTGAAGAAAAAAATAACGAATTCACTTTCATTACATTTGTATGCAAAGCCCAAATACCAAGTTTCAAGAATCTAGCTTTAAAATTGACAATACGGCGTTTTATCCCCCTTTCTCCCCTTTTTAGGTTGAAGAAAAAAATGCCGAATTCAATTTCTTTACATTTGCATGCAAAGCCCAAATACCAATTTTCAAAGCTCTAGCTTTAAAAAAACCGGCCAAGTGCGAGTCGGGCTCGCGCACAAAGGGTTCCGTAGCAGCAAATATAATAAACTTAACCAAAATTACAGTTAAATCAACCTATCTCAAAAACTATAAGAGATACTTTGATCAAACCAAAAATCGTTGAAAGAGTTAATTAGCATGCATCACCTCTATTTTTTTTAGAATTTTATACCCCGTAGTTATAAAAATAGAGGGGGGGGGGACATACTTTTTACGACTTTGAGAGCTGATATCTCAAAAACCGTTCACTTTAAGAAAAATGTTTTTTAGAAAACTTTATATCATTTTAAAAGACCTTTCCATTGATACCCCACACGGGTATGTACATCGAAAAAAATAATTTCATCCCTCAGTTACATGTATGGGGGGCCCCACCCCCAATTCTTTTTTTTACTATTTAGTGTCATATTTTTGTAGCGGTTCATACAACACATATTCCCATCAAATTTCATCACTGTAGTACTTATAGTTTCCGAGTAAATCGGCTGTGACAGACGGACAGACGGACAGACGGACAGACGGACAGACGGACATGACGAAACTATAAGGGTTCCGTTTTTGCCATTTTGGCTACGGAACCCTAAAAAAATGACGAATTTTCCATACGACGTTTTAACCCCCGTTCACCCCTTTGTAAGCTGAAGAAAAAAAAATGCTGAAATCACTATAATTTAATTTGTATGGAAAACCTAAATACCAATTTTCAAGACTCTAGCTTTAAAAATAATAAATCTCCCATACATTGTTTTAACCCCCATTTCACCCCTTTATAGCTTAAATTAAAAAAAAAACTAAAACAGGTCAATTTTTATTTTTGATAAACAACCATAATCCAAATTTTCAAATCTCTAACATCAAAATTGAAAGACTTTCATACTAACGTAAACCCCCCCTTTCACCCCTTTAGGGCGTGAATTTCGCAAAACCCCTTCTTAGTGCGCGCCTACATAGTAAGAACTACCTATGTTTCAAATTTCATGATTTTAGGTCCAGTAGTTTTGGCTGTGCGTTGATAGGTCAGTCAGTCAGTCAGTCAGTCAGTCAGTCAGTCAGTCAGTCAGTCAGTCAGTCACAGGCCGAGGCGTTACCTCTTTATTAATAGTATAGATTTAATGTATCAAGTACATATAGTTTTTGATGGATCTCGATTTTACGAACAACGCCATCTGTGATTGCTCCAAGGCACGAGGGCGGGCGCTGCTTTTTAATTTGCCGTTCACGCATAGTGGCACTCTAGATGGCGGTGTCCCTTTTTACATCGCGCAAGCTTTTGGTCACAACGATTTCTATAAGACCGACCGTATTTTTAGTTCCAATAATGCTCAAAAGATGGAGTTTTACATAATTGCATCGCGCAAGTATTTGGTTTCGCTAAATACTTAAGACTGTTTTTGTAATTCCTCCTCTCGCCTCCCGGCCGTGTTACCGTGCGGACGTGTTGAAGTTCAATTTAATTAATTTATTTTACACAAATAGTAACCGCCCGAGGACTGCGCCCCAAAGCCTTGATCGGTGTATTTTGGTCATCCTGGTGCTTCGCCCCAGTCTCCGGAGTCCTACCGACGTCAGCGCCGACTGAGTGAGTGACTTGATCATTTTGATGTTTTGTGCCGGATTCGAACCGGCACCCTCTCACTAAGCGGTGTCGCCCGCCCCGTCGTGAACCCACTCGGCCACGAGAGCAGTAAACGCTCGGGACGAAATTTCGCTATACTAAAGGCCCTCATTGCTATTCTACAAAATCAGGCATTACGCTGTTTTGATTTTGCTGTTGAACTTAGCTAGGCGCTAGCTACTACGACGCGCGCACTGATACGACAGCGCACTGGTTCGATCAACGTTTGCTAATCTGAGCGACTATTTACTAATTTAAAAGTATCCTGTTAAAAAAATTAAAATGCCTAAAGTGCAGCGCACTCCGCCTCCTTCATCACCATCAGATAATATACCAACGCATTCACAATCGGAACCGGACTTGGTAACCTTGAATGAACCTGATGATGTGGCTCATATTACTTCACGCATAAAACGCGCTCGCGTGGAGATTCCACCTGGAAAAAAGCAAAAGGAGTGCACAAAAGAGGCTGATCAGAGGAGTTCCCCCGTCTCGAAGCAGGATCTAAGTGACTTTAAAAACGAACTTATGATGGTACTGAAGTCTTGGAGAGAAGAAGATAAAAGTGCCTTGACAAAACTTTCTGAGGATGTAGTTGATGTTAAGAACCGATGCGCTATTATACAGCAATCAAACACGGAAATTGAAAGTACGGTTGATTGCATGAAGACCCAATACGAAGATGTAAAAACTAAAATCGAAAAATTAGAGCAAGAAAATGTGGAAATAAAAGCATCACTGTTGACTCTGGATAATCAAATTCAGGAATACCAGCAGCTATCAAGATCATCTGCCATTGAAATCCGAAACGTGCCGAATAATAATAATGAAACAGAAGGAGATCTAATTGAGGTAATACAAAAACTTAGTACTACTTTAAACATGGAAATTAAGGACCACGAAGTCAGAGATGTCTATCGTCGCGTCGGAAGACCAGGATCGACAAAGGCCATCATTGTTGAGTTTTGTACCGTCCAACTTAAAAACAACTTCATTGGCGCAGCGCAACAGTGGAACAAAACTAAACAAGGTGCCGACAAGCTGAACTTGTCTCACATTGGAAGAACTGGAGATAGGCGCCCCATCTATGTGAATGAGCACCATAGTTATACTTTACGTAAATTATTTTTTCTATCGCGTACGTTTGCAAAGAAACACGAATACCAATTTTGCTGGATTTCGAAGGGTAGGGTGCTTATTCGCAAAGATAGTGACTCTAAGTACATACATGTCAAGTCAGAACAAACCTTATCAAACATGCTTAACCCATCAGAATAGCGTCCTTTTTAATTTTTTGCAGATTTTTTATAGATGCATAACTACTGTTAGCAATTACAAACTAATTATAACTCACACATCACCCACACAAAACTTTATTTATCTATTTACTTTTGATATTAATCCATACTTATGCCCAGTTTTTTCTATTTAAGTCAAATAGTGATTTATTTTTCGTATAATTATTTCGGTATGTTTTTAGGGTTCCGTAGCCAAAATGGCAAAAACGGAACCCTTATAGTTTCGTCATGTCCGTCTGTCCGTCTGTCCGTCTGTCCGTCTGTCCGTCTGTCACAGCCGATTTACTCGGAAACTATAAGTACTACAGTGATGAAATTTGATGGGAATATGTGTTGTATGAACCGCTACAAAAATATGACACTAAATAGTAAAAAAAAGAATTGGGGGTGGGGCCCCCCATACATGTAACTGAGGGATGAAATTTTTTTTTTCGATGTACATACCCGTGTGGGGTATCAATGGAAAGGTCTTTTAAAATGATATAAAGTTTTCTAAAAAACATTTTTCTTAAAGTGAACGGTTTTTGAGATATCAGCTCTCAAAGTCGTAAAAAGTATGTCCCCCCCCCTCTATTTTTATAACTACGGGGTATAAAATTCTAAAAAAAATAGAGGTGATGCATGCTAATTAACTCTTTCAACGATTTTTGGTTTGATCAAAGTATCTCTTATAGTTTTTGAGATAGGTTGATTTAACTGTAATTTTGGTTAAGTTATTGTGCTTACACTGAAAACGATGGCTGAACCTTATAAGATAGATCAAAAAATATACTACAGTATTGTACACCTTTAAAAATCTTATATTTGCTGCTACGGAACCCTTTGTGCGCGAGCCCGACTCGCACTTGGCCGGTTTTTACGTATATTTTACTTTTTGTATGTAGATGTGCACTATGAGTACCTTTTTGGTCCTTAAGAATATTATGATCAGTCTGTTAATCTGTAATCTTTTTTTCGGAAACTGTAACCCACCACCAAAACCTCTCAATAATATCATAGATCAGTTGTTGTGTTGTGATGGCTAATACAATCAATGAGATCATCACCGAGATTGACAATAACATCAATGTCGGTCAATCCTATTTGGTGGAGGGCCCAGAGGTTTTTTCTACATACAAACTTGAAACTGGTACGTCTCTTAAAATTATTGTACAGAACATACGCAGCATAAATAAAAACTTTGAAGACTTCCGAGTTTTTCTGGCTAGAAGTAATATAGATTTTGACGTCTTAATTCTAACTGAATGCTGGTTACAAAATACAGATAGTATACCGGTATTGGAGCAATGTAACATGTTCCACACTAATAGACATATCAACCAAAATAGCGGAGTGGTAATTTACTATAAAAGTCATCTAAAACATGTTAAAGTCTTTGAGCCAAACCTCTCCGACGCTGACTGCTTGGTTTTGCAGTTAGGAAAAACCCACGCGTTTGTCTGCATATACAGGTCGCCGTCGTTTACGTCTACTACCAACTTTCTTGTTTCCCTGGATAAACTCCTACTAGATCTAAAACAAGTGACTAGCGTCTACTTGACTGGAGACATTAATATTGATATTGGCAAAAATAATAATGACCCAAAGTCTGATGAGTACTTGGATGTTCTCGCTATTCACTCACTCTTACCTAGTCACATATTCCCTACACGTATGAATAAATGTATTGATCACTGTTTCGCAAAAGTACAGGCTGAAATGGTCACAATTGTCTGCAAAACATCTGTTACAGATCACAGTTGTATTTATTTTATGGTACCTCCTGGGCAGCAGCATCAAATAATGACAAAAAAAAGAAAAATAATGCATAAACTTGACTATAACACTGTTACTAACTTGCTACAACAGGCTGATTGGAGTAATGTTTTGGCATCAAATGATCCAAATAAAGCTACTGAGATGTTTTTAGCAATCCTGTCAGATATTATAAAGAGCAGCACTATGTCTTTTTTAGTTCCAAATAGACGTCAAACTTATCAGCCTTGGATCACTCCAGGACTGTTGCGATGCATGAGATTTAGGGATACTTTGCATAATCGACATTTAAAGAGTCCTCATGATAAAGATCTTGAAATAACATATAAACGCTACCGAAATCACTGTAATAATATTTTACACAATTTAAAAAATGCACATGACAAATTAGATCTACATAATAATAGAAACGATATAAAAAATACCTGGAATGTAATAAAACGTGTATGTAACTTGAAAAAATCTAGTAAGTCCCAGGAATTGTGTGAACTGTTAAGCAGTGCATCGACACCTCAGGATTCTGTCAATAATGCAAATAGTTTTTTTGCTAATATCGGTTCGGATTTATCAAATAAAATATTAAATAGGCTTAAGCTTGAAGAGAAGGATCTTATTAAAAGATTTGAATGTAAAAGTGCCCCTATAAATTCATTTTTTATGTCGGAAACTGACGAGTCTGAAGTCTATCGATTAGTTTTATCACTTAAAAGCAAAAATTCTTCTGGGTGGGATGGAATATCGTCTATATTTGTCAAAAAGTTTATTGGTTTTTTAGTTAAACCTTTAACTTACATATTTAACTTATGCATAATTACTGGAATTTTTCCCAAGGTTCTAAAGTCCTCAGTTGTTGTGCCGGTCTTTAAGTCGGGGGAGAGAAACAGTGTCGATAATTATCGTCCGATATCACTCTTGCCTACTATTGCCAAAATCCTGGAAAAAATCATTAATGTCAGACTCGTTAATTACATAGAGAAAAATAACATTCTCTCACAAAATCAATTTGGCTTCAGGAAGAATAAATCCACTGAGGATGCCATTGAAAGTCTCGTCACCAGTGTCGCAAAAAATCTAGATAATAAGAATAAGTGCCTAGCAATTTTTCTAGATTTGGCAAAAGCATTTGACACTGTTTCGATCCCCCTATTAATATGCAAACTAGAATCTATAGGTATCCGGGGTGTGCAACTCGACCTTTTTAAAAGTTACCTCAGCAATAGGTCACAAGCTGTTAAGATTGGTGAATATCTTAGTTCCAATGTCGACGTCAGTTTTGGTGTACCTCAAGGCTCCGTTCTAGGTCCAACGTTGTTCCTGATTTATATCAATAGCCTTTGTGAAATTGATATACCTCAAGTAAAGATCATCACATTTGCCGATGATACAGTCCTTGTATTTCAACATACATCCTGGTCAAGTGTTAAAAAAATTGCCGAAAAAGGTCTTAGGGAAGTAAGTAAATGGCTTGATTTTAATTTATTAACTTTAAATATTAAAAAAAACTAAATATATAACTTTTAGTATACGAAAAAATTTGCAGCCAGATCAAAACTTTGCTCTTAAAGCACATTCTCTCGATTGTGATAATTTTAACATTTGTCAATGTCCTTTTTTAACTTCAACTATTAGCATTAAATATCTCGGCATAGAAATTGATAACAACTTAAACTGGCAACAACACTTATCTAATTTAAAAACTAAAATTCGTAAGCTAACGCCTATATTTAAGAATTCGAAATTTAAAAGATGATAAAACTAATAAAATGTTATACTTTACCTTGTGCCAGTCAATAACCTCTTATGGAATTTCGGCTTGGGGTGCAGCTCGAAAATGCGCCCTTTTGAAAATTGAAAGAGCTCAAAGACTCATTATAAAAGTGATTAATTTCAAACCCTTTAGATATCCCACCACAAAGTTATATAAGGAATTTGGTGTATTAAGTGTTCGACAGCTTTTCATTAAAAGCATAGTTCTTAGGCAGCATTCCTGCATGAAACGGTCCAACACATCGGCTAGGCGAACATATGAAGTCTATGACGTTCCTTCCTGCAAGACCAGCTTTGCACAATGTTTCTCGTATTATCTAGCACCTATCCTGTATAATCGGCTATGCAAAATCAAACCCTTGAAAGACTTATCAAGACATGTTTGTAAAAAGACCCTGGATGAGATTCTGAGAAACTTAGATTATGAACAGACTGAATTAATAATAAAAGTGTGTAAGTAAAAAATATTATATAATTATTAGTTCTATAACTGGGCTTCATTCATTTATTTCATTCATTCATTTATTTTATTTTATTTTAACTGCATAATATATATTATATACAGTAGGCGACAATATATACTTTATTTAATTTATGTAAATATGTATATATGTATGTATACTTAATTGCTGTTATTAAAACTCTGAAATCAAATTACTTATATATAATATTCAAAAATAAAAAGGATTGCAATTTTTGGGAGACGTCTAGGCATGGGACGAGAGCTTTTTATTACCTTGCCGTAACACAGTTTAAAACTAGCACGGGAGGTAAGAGTTCCTAACTTAAATACTTACATTGTCTGCTATATACTGTTCTATTAAGTTATATCTAAATATATAAAGTATCAAAAAAAAAATAAAAAAAAAAAAAAATTAATGCAGTTTTTTCAAATTTCAAGTACTTTCCTGAGAAGTGAGAATATGCGTAGACGTTTGTTTGATTACTAAGATAAGACTGCAGTTTAATTGTGACACAACTTTTTAAGTTAGTTGCGAGACTTGTTTTTCTTGACAAGTATTGTTTTTGATGGGATCTCATCTCATTCCTTTTTATAAAATTATTAACAGCTATTGAACTGCAAATATAACGTGGTAATCCTATAAATCGGTATGGTATTTGTATTGGATTACAAAGTTATTTTGAAGTTAATGTATCTTAAAAACTAGATCAAAATTTAAAAATATTTAAGGTCTTCCTTGATTCATACCCCAAACACTACTTGTAGTGTAAATTTGAAGGTTTTAGGTCTGCTAGAAGTGCCTTAGAATTTTGATGATCGGTGAGTCAGTCAGTGAGTGACAAAATTAAGAAACTTTGACCCGTTACCGTTTGCCGAATGCCAACCTTCCTTCCTTTTCCTATCTTCCTGGATCACCCCCCCTCCTCCCTCCCCCCTTTTGGCTCCCCCCCTCGCACCCACCACTAATAATTATTTTCACATACTCTTAAGTTCAATTACTTTTCAAGTAAAGTTCAAAACAAAACAAATATTACGAAACAACAGTTTTCAAAAATCTTACGAAACCACATATTCATCAGAATCTCACGAAACAACATAAATTCTGTTACTTCAATAAAATACCGACGCCATGAAAGCAAATTCGGATTCAATAATTTTAACAAAACGTAATTTTAACAAACTAGACGAAATCAGTTAATTTCACAAAACGTATTTTTTTCGCATAAACAATAAAAATACCAACTCAACGAATTAAGTTAATTTCACCCAAAGGTTATTTTTAGCTCATTCAATAAAAATACCAAATTACTAAATTTAACACACCACTAGACGAATTAACATTAACTTATTTTCAATAGAATGCTATGCTAAATAAAAATTACAAAAAGTGAAATTTAGCTTTTTACGGGAATTTTTCTTAACATTGTTAATGGGTATTTTTTTTATCGTGTTAATTTAATGGTTATAACTATTAACGCCCACTACTAGTTTGCAGTCATCAACTTCACACAACATTGATTCGGATACAGCTAATTTATCATAATGTTGCTATGTAGAGTTTACTGAACTCAGAATTATGCATAGCAGCTTCATTCTTTGCGATTTATTGTTTACATATTGTAGTAGCACTACCTAGCATCAGCCTTGCACGGAGTTTTAAGAGGTATTTTATTTTTACAAAATAAATTTTCTACCAAAAATGTATTTTTTATTTGTTACTGGTAATATTTTTTACCAGGCAACACTATCCCCCACTACTCGGTTTCTTGAACGGCCCGCTCTGGGCGATTTAGTCATTCTGCGTTTCCGTGCTCAAGCCTTCGCACGTCTCCTGAACACTTCGTTAAAAGTTATTTAAAATAAATAAATAAGTAATCAGTGCGTCCAGCAAAGTATTAAAATGGGAAAAAGGAAGCACAAAACCGACGAAGAAATTCGCCGAAAAATAAGGAAATTGGAGTCTCGACTGGCAAATGCCAATAGTAGTGCATGCCAGGATCCTTGTCCTGCCGAAAATAATACAAACAGTGAGTATTTTTTGAATAAATGCCTATTTTTGATCGTTATTGATGCGAGGATACCATACTGGGGTTACCTTCGTCAAAGTTAAAAATGATGCGTACTGCTATACTTGGGCTGTTACCTTCATTTACACGATCTTATATGGTTGTAAATATCATTAATCAGGCAATCACTCCCACGTGGTATTTATATAAAAGAGTTTACCACTTGTTGGTGCTCTCCGGCAAGAATATGTTTCTAAACGAATCATATTTGTTGCAGACTCTCCTCCCGAGACACCGTATACGGAGTTGTTGCAATACTTTTGTGACGTCGAGCAGGTGGAAACTTCGTCGCAGTTATTTTCGCCGCAAAATATGCCACAAACGGTTTCGCCGCGACCACCATCGCCACAGATACCTTTGCCACGGCCATCTTCGTCTCATTCGCTGTCTCCGGATCCCCAGCCGGCTGAAATTTTACCAATATCAGCGCCAACATCGTCGCCACAACCAAGTACGTCGGCTAACAAACCCGACGAGTTGGAACTTGAAGACGACATTCTCCAGCTGTTGGGTGATGCACCTAAGCCAGAGACTCCTCTCGGCCGTCCCGTACACAAAGATATTGCCCGTCGATGGCAAGACATTCTCTCGAAAGGCCTATCAAAGGAGGTCAGAGATAATATAGTAAAAGATTATTTAGTGCCTAGCAATTGCGATCTTTTGTTAGCTCCTGCTCTCAACCCGGAAGTTAAAGCCGCCTTACCGGACCCTCTCGTCAAGAGAGACTTCTCACTTACCTACAAGCAAAAACAGCTTGGCGTTGCATTATCTGCATTGGCTACCGTGACAGAAATGGTAATTTCAAACGAATGTTCCAAGCAAAAGATACTGAAACCACTCAGTGACGCATGTAGGTTATTGTGTGATAGTCACTATTCTGAAACAAGAACCCGCAGGGGCTTTGTCATATCATCCATTAACTCTAGGATGAAGCAAGCTCTTATTGAGACCAACCGTGGCAGTTTGCTATTTGGTGAAAATGTGTCGGATAAATTGAAAGCCGCTAAGTCCATACAACAGTCAGGTGAAGCATTAAAAAATGCGCCTAAGCCAAGATTTCAACGGCCGAATGTCCCCTCCACCAGCAATAATAAGGGTAATTTAAACTTCATGCCCCAGCACCGCAAAACGGACACCAAAGCAGTCAACAATCGTCGAGCAACCAACTTCTCGCAGAGGCAGCAAGTCCAGCCACACGCCAACAACATGCGACGCCCAGCCGATCGAGATCGCCCGTCGACGTCGAGAACAGCTGCTCATCCCCGGAGATAGCTGACCAGGTACAATATGCTGGCAGGCTTCAGTATTTTTTTGATGAATGGTCTGAAATAACTGACGACGCAATAATCTTGTCGTGGATTGAAGGGTACACTATTCCTTTTAAATCTATTCCTTATAGAACAGACAATCCTAGTGTTTATCCAAAAACCTTTCAAGAACACCTAGATTTTAACCAGTGTATAAAAACGTTATTAAATATTAATGCTATATCCCAATGCAATCATGAACCTGGGGAGTTTTTATCTTCTGTGTTTTTAGTGCCGAAACCAAACGGAGACAAAAGATTTATTTTGAATTTGAAGTGTCTTAATAAATACATTGAAACCAAACATTTTAAGATGGAGGATTACCGCACTGCATCTAAACTAATCACCAAAAATTGCTATATGGCATCAATAGACCTGAAAGATGCTTATTTTTTTGTTCCGATCCACACAACACAAAGAAAATATCTACGTTTTAAATATAACAACGTTTTGTATGAGTTCAATTGTCTCCCGTTTGGTTTATGCACAGCACCGTTTGTATTCACTAAGCTATTAAAACCAGTTATGGAATACCTAAGAAAAGTTCACCACATGATTTCAGTTATATACCTAGATGATGTCTTGTGCATAGGAAAAACTTATTCAGAATGTGCCGATAACGTTTATGTAACTAAAAAGTTATTCCAAAAGCTAGGGTTTCTTATAAACACTGAAAAAGGCTGTCTTATCCCAAAAACTCAGTGCACCTTTTTGGGTTTTCTATTTGACTCCAAACATATGCAAATTAAGTTACCTGATTCTAAAAAAGTTAAAATAAAAGAAAAACTAACAAATATAAAGAAAATAAAAACCTGTACTTTACGTGAGTTTGCTAGATTTGTTGGGTTATTGGTCTCTGCCTGTCCGGCACTTCAATATTCATGGTTATATACCAAATATTTTGAACAATTTAAGTATTCTTGTTTACTTCATAATCCCAATTATGAACAAATCGTAACACTCCCAGAATATTTAAGACCTGACATTACTTGGTGGCTAAACAAAATTGATAATGGATATAGTACTCTTCAAGATAAGGATTTTTTAATGGAAATTTTTTCAGATGCATCTTCCACTGGTTGGGGAGCTTATTGTAATGGCAAGGAAGGGTTTGGATATTGGAAAGAACACGAATTGACGCTGCATATAAATGAATTAGAGCTCAAAGCAGCTTTTCTCGCGTTAAAATGTTTTGCGAAAAATGTATCTAATACAGGTATATTATTGCGTATTGATAATGTTACCGCAATCTCTTGTATCAATAGGATGGGGAGCGTTCAATACGAACATTTAAATATTGTTTGTAGAGATATCTGGCAATGGTGTGAGATACGCAAAATAGTAATATTTGCATCGTATATAAATACAAAAGATAATTTGGAGGCCGATCATTTGTCACGTAAAAAATTTCAGGACACAGAATGGCAACTAAATGATATTGTGTACACTCAAATTACCGATTATTTTGGATTACCTGATATTGACCTTTTTGCGAGCAGATGTAATGCTAAATGTGATGTCTACGTGACATGGAAAAATGATCCTGATGCCTTAGCAGTAGACTCATTTACAATTTCTTGGAAAAATAAATTCTTTTACGCATTTCCACCATTCGCCATGATAACTAAAGTAATGCATAAAATTATAAAAGAAAAAGCCGAAGGCATAGTTGTGGTGCCCTACTGGCCATCCCAGCCATGGTTTCCTCTTTTGCATAAGCTAAATAGCTCAGAATTGTTATTCTTCGGCCCTGATATTAATTTATTAACTTCTCCTTTCAGAGCCAATCACAACCTACACCGAACCCTGAAATTAGTTGCCGCGAAGCTTTCAGGCAAACTCTATTGAGTAAACACCTATCGTCAAGTATTGTCGAAATTATGATATCATCATTATCAGACTCAACTTATAAACAATATGACAGTTGCATTAAAACATGGATAAGTTATTGTGATACCCATAATTATGATTATTTTTCAGCATCAGTTCCAATAGTATTGCATTTTCTTACTGAAATATTTAATAAAGGTGCAAAGTATGGTACCATAAACTCATATAAATCAGCACTGTCTTTAATACTCGGTAATTTAGATGATGATAGGGTAAAACGGTTTATGAAAGGAGTCTTCAAGTTGCGCCCTACTGTTCCAAAATATAATTTAACTTGGAATCCAAGTATAGTACTAGACTTTGTAGCACAAATGTGGCCTAATACAGAGCTCGACTTGGAAAGTCTCTCAAAAAAGACTGCCACCTTATTGGCTTTGGTGACTGCACATCGAGTGCAGACTTTAGCATTAATAAAATTAAAAAATACTGTAGTAAAACCTTCTGATGAAATTATAATCACTATACCTGAAATAACTAAGACGTCTAAACCTTATTCTGCTCAACCAGTTCTTAGATTGCCTTATTTTAGTCACCGTCCTGAAATTTGTCCTGCCAGATCCTTAGATGCTTACATAACTAAAACTCACACCATTCGTAAAACTGATTCTTTATTTATAAGTTTTAAAAAACCTCACTCAAAAGTCTCTGCACAAACTATAGGTAAATGGATAAAAGACACACTTTTTAATAGTGGGATAGACACTTCCATCTTCAGTGCTCACAGTACTCGTCACGCATCTACGTCTACGGCTAGCCGACTTGGAGTTAACATTGATTTAATAAGAAAAACTGCAGGTTGGTCGGACTCTTCTTCTGTTTTCGCCAGGTTTTATAACCGACCAGTTGTTAGTAATCCCACTGATTTTGCTACAGCAATTCTATCATCTAATGTTAATCTGTAACAAACATTATTATCATTATAAACGTTATAAGTAACACTGATTTATAAATAAATGTGCTAATAAATTGCACTTACCATGAATTTATGTTATTTCTGTTATATTTTGAATAAATTTATTTGATTATAACCGGCTTGTTATTGGTACTAAAAATTTCACATTTTACTTTGTGGGTACTCTGAACATCTACAATATGTAAACAATAAATCGCAAAGAATGAAGCTGCTATGCATAATTGAAAATCAAACGAACTTACCTAAGTGAAGTTCGATGATAATTATGCAAGCAGCTTCATTCGACGCGATTTATTCATACCCTCCCTAGAATTCCAATCCCTACCCTATAACAAAATAAAATGTGAAAAGTTATAAGCTCTAAACATAATGACTAAATCGCCCAGAGCGGGCCGTTCAGGAAACCGAGTAGTGGGGGATAGTGTTGCCTGGTAAAAAATATTACCAGTAACAAATAAAAAATACATTTTTGGTAGAAAATTTATTTTTTAAAAATAAAATACCTCTTAAAACTCCGTGCAAGGCTGATGCTAGGTAGTGCTACTACAATATGTAAACAATAAATCGCGTCGAATGAAGCTGCTTGCATAATTATCATCGAACTTCACTTAGGTAAGTTCGTTTGATTTTCAATTATTATCTGTATAATGTGTTTTTCTCTAGAGGGTTTTGGTCTACGTCTTCCACGGGGACCAGCCGTGTTGGGAGAGGTGAGGATGGGGGGGGGGGGGGGCTGTTTAGTTTTTTGGAGGTTCTTGATAATCTTGACTTGTAGAAGCTTTGGCCGCTGCTGGGTTTAGCTGTGAGGGTCGCAAGAAATTCGTTATAATCTGAGAT
The DNA here is from genome assembly GCA_014851415.1 of Cnaphalocrocis medinalis. Lineage (NCBI taxonomy): Eukaryota > Metazoa > Arthropoda > Insecta > Lepidoptera > Crambidae > Cnaphalocrocis > Cnaphalocrocis medinalis. Next base: position 8,828,290 of record CM026274.1, on the reverse strand, counting down.
TTATTTTTCTTGGGTATTTGTTTCGGCTGTTCTTCATTATTTGATATTTCATGAGTGTGTACAGCTTCCGGTGACTCTGATAAATATCTTTTATTTGAATTTGCACCTTTGAGTGTATAGGTTTGTTTATCTCGAGGTTTTATCTGGACCATTTTATCGTAACGAAGCATTACTTTTTCTCTGGATAATCGTTTTCTTTGGAGTTCCTCTTGGAGCTCTTTTCGTTTTTGTAAAACAGCTGGTGAGTAGTCTTCCCTTATGTAAATGCCTGTATTTTCAAGTGTTTTCTTCTGTTTTAAGAGTTCTAGTTTTCTGCTAGTTGTTGTGGTTGTAACAGCAACTGGTCTTACTTTACTTTTGTTCCTTCCTAGTCTGGCCACTATTTCAATTTCCCATTTAGGGCATTCTATCTTCACTGTTTTATTTATGACGTCTAGGATCGACTTAAGCAGATCTTCGTAACTGTTTTCTGTTTCTGGAACACCAAAGAAAATTATATTTCTCCTTCTCAATTTCTTATCTAAAAAATCTATAGTTTTTTGTTGCTCTTCGATTTTTTGGAGTTGATTTGTTTTTGTTTCAAAGCGGTAGAATTTTTCATCGATATTTTTATTTATAGCCTCTTTTATATTCTCCTCCATACTCTTTATGTCTTGCTTCTGTTGTGCTAATTCATTTTGTATATTTTGCAGAACTTTCATTAGTTCTTCCATTGTTGTCTGTAGTTTTGAGGTTAGACTTTGAAATTTCGTAAATAATCGTTTTCTAATTTTTTATATTACTCACAAATTTTATTAAACATAATACAACTATAGTATGTAATCCATTTCTTCAAAAATAAATAATACCGCCTTATTGTACCCACGATCTGCTGTTGTTGTAACCTGTACTGGTGAGTAGGTATTCTGTTTTGTACAGTAAAGAATATCTATCTAACTATCTGTATGGGGTGTCTTAGGAGGAGCGTAATGAAAGGCCGAATGCTGTTACAATACTCATTATATTTAGGTTAATCAATGATTTATATACTTGCTACAGTACGTAAACATAAGATACCTTATTACTACACCACATCCTCCCCGTATTAAAAGAAAAAATAATCTTATATTAATTTTTTCTAAAGCAATTACGTTGAGTACTTACAAAAATAATAATTATTCCATAAACAATAACTTGAGAGGATGACACAATTGCAATTGGAAGGTTATTGACTTCTAACAGGTGAACCGGTTACATCATCGCATCTTCATAACAATCTTATCATATTTCATTACTCATAATTAAAGTACAATACACTTACAATTACTCATCTTAACATTGATAGGTACACTTAAACTATTTTTTAAACTACAAAACGTTTTGTTCTATTTTTGTGAACAATTTCGTCCTTACCATTTTTAAATATTTTTACATTAGTCCCTAAGTCATCTAATACTAAATATGGGCCCATATAAATATTATCTATTTTATTACCACTAGGATTCTTAATTAACAAATAATCATTTTTATTGTACATAATAGGGTTACGTTTCTTATCATAAACTTCTTTCCTTTTATTTTTACTTAATAATAAATTTTCCCTTGCGTCTTTTTGAGCTAACTGTAGTCTGTATTTCATTTCCAAAGGATAACTGTCATAGTTATACAATGGATCGATGTTATTTGACAAGTTATTAGGTAAAATACAAGACTTACCAAATACAAGTTCATGCGGTGTATACTTGGTCTCGCTGTGAACTGTATTATTATACGCAAATGTCCAGTACGGTAACCAACAACTCCAGTTGCTTGGTTTATTTTCTGAACTTATTCTAAGGTACGCACCCATGGTCTTGTGACTGTTTTCCAACGCACCTATAGACTCGTGGTGATAAGCCGTTGAGGTCAGCTGTTTGATTTGCAACAATTCCAATACCTGTTTCATGGTGCTTGAAATAAACTCGGTGCCACGATCCGTAGCTATCTCACGAGGAATACCATACCTTAAAATGAAGTTCTCAACAAAAGAACGTGCAACACTTATCGTGTCCTTGGATTGCAAAGGATAGGCTTCGATGTATTTCGATAGCTAACATTGTAGGGTGAGTACATAAACGTTTCCCCTATCATCCTTGGGCAATGGACCGACAACATCTAAATATATTTTTTCAAAAGCGTAGTTTGAAGTTGTCGTGATTTCCATTGGCTGTTTTGTATTTGTGTGGTGTTTTTGTTTCTGACACTGCACACACTTTGACACAAAGTCTTTAATATCCTTGTCCATGCTAGACCAATAATAAAATCTCTTAATGTTATTGGTCATTCTCCTAGTACCCGCATGACCACTAGTCGGCAAAATGTGAAAATCATTTAAAATTACTTTTATATTCTCAACATTATTTATTTTTTGCACATTTCGTAAAACACATAGCCGTGGTCCTGACCATTTATAGTCATTTATGATTTTAATTAACTTTTCTAGTAATTCCTTATTTTCCTCATTTTTTACTACGCATATTTCTTCTATGTTTAACATTTTACATAAGTAACTTAATCCCTCGCTAATACGTCTCGCGTTAGTAACGATCGGGAAAAGTACTTTAAATAAATACAATTATTACTAGGAACATAAGCAAAATATTTAGATTGTTTTAATATTTGGCCATTTTCTCTAATTTTCCTATATTTACCCTTTTTTCTATTAATATTAATTCTATTAAGCTTTTGGTCTTTTAACGATACCCACTACTCTTGGTTGATCAGGCCTAGAGTCAATGAGTTGTACGTTATTTACCGACGCAGTTAATTTATCCTGACTCTGATTACATTGGTTCATCTTTCTGGCTTGCGCGCGCGTCATAACATTCATGATACGTTCATTCATCTGCTTAAGTTCGTCTGACGTAACTCTAATACGAGACAAAGCGTCTGCTACATTATTGTGTTTACCTCGTATGTATTCAATGTAAAGTTATATTCTTCTATTTGTAAACGGAACTTCATTAATCGACTACTTGGGTCACGCATCCCGAATAAGTAAACAAGTGGACTATGGTCTGTTTGAATCTTAAATTTTCTTCCATATAAATACGGACGAAAATATTTGACGCCCCAAACTATAGCTAATAACTCCTTCTCTATAGTGGGATAGTTCACTTCGGCTTTGTTCAAACTGCGACTAGCATAGGCTACTGGTAGCCCGTTACTATTGCATAGCACAGCGCCGATTGCTAATCCTGATGCATCTGTTTGCAATATAAAATCATTTTTCGTACTAAAATCTGGGTATTGCAGTAAAGGTGGTTCTACTAAAGCTGTTTTTAAATAATTAAAAGAATTTTCACAATCATCAGTCCAAACAAAAGCAACATTTTTAGAACATAATTTATTCAGTGGATAAGCCTTTTCTGCGAATTTCGATATAAATTTACGATAGTAATTGGCAAAGGCTATAAAGCGCTTAACGTCATCGCTATTTTGAGGTCTGGGATACTCTTTTACCACCTTAGTTTTTCTGGGTCTGGTAAAATTCCTTTTTCCGATACGATATGCCCTAACTACAAGATTTCTTTTCTCAAAAAGGTACATTTAGCTGGGTTTAATTTTAAATTTACTTTTCGCAATCTACTAAAAACTGATAATAAATTCTGATTATGGATTTCTAAACTTCTCCCAAAAACGGCTAAATCGTCTTGGTAGGTCAAGCATTTTTCATAATTCAACCCTGACATCGCTACTGTGATCATTCTAGAGAATGCGTTAGGACTAGTTTTGAGACCCATTGGTAACCTAGTCATCTGATATTGATTTTTTGATGTTGTAAAAGCAGTATAGGGCCTACTCTGTTTATGTAAATTACACTGATAAAAACCTTGGTATAAATCTAAATGTGAAAAGTACATCGAACCGGAGAGAGAATCTAAAATGTCTGTGATGTTAGGTAAAGGAAACTTGTCGTCCTGAACCTGTTCGTTAAGCTTTCTATAGTCTATGACTACTCGCCACTTTTTAACGCCTGTATTGTCCAGTTTTTTGGGGACCAATAACAGTGGACTTGACCATGCACTCCTAGCTTCCTCGATTATTCCTTCCTTGAGCATACCCTGAATCTGTCTATCAATCTCTTCTTTCTGCGCGTGAGGTAACCTATAAGGTTTAACGTAAACTGGTGTTGAGTGCGGTTTTAACTCTATAGTCTGTTCGTAAAGTGACGTGGTACCTAATTTATCACCTTCAATAAAGAAAATATCAGGAAATTTAGAACATATATCCTGTATGGACTTCCGTTCAATATCGTCCATTTCGTCTAATTTTAGTGAAGATAACAACTTTTTTACCCTATCAGCATTTATTACCGGCCTATCGAAATTACATACTCGTATTCATCAAACTTTGAAGTATGAATATTAAAGTATTTTAAATTGACATCCGTATCCCGTGTATTTAAAATTTTTATAGGGATTTTCCCGTTTTTCGGTTTCACAACCATGCTTGCTATATACACCCCTTCACATAACTCCTGAGTACTTACTACCGAATCATCTGTTAATGTAGAATCTATATAATGTATTGTTTCGCTCCGTGCTGGGGCAGTTAAGTAAATATTAGTTTTATCTTCAAAATAGTCTACTTTTAATGCTACGAGGGGCATTCAAAAAGTAATGAGAATAGCTAGGTTAGAAAATTCTTTTATTCCATATTATTTTATTTTTCGACGTAATCACCCTTTAGATTAATACATTTAATATATCTCTTTTCTAGAGCTAAAATTCCCTTACTAAAAAAATCTTCATCTTGAGTACCTAAAAAATCGAGTACAGCAGCCTTTACTTCTTCGTCATCTTCAAATTTTGTGCCTCTCAAGTGTTCTTTCAATCGCGGAAATAGGTAGAAATCACTGGGGGCCAAGTCCGGTGAATATGGCGGATGATCGAGGATCTCAAAGCCTGCATCCTGGATTGCTGCCATTGCAACTGCAGACTTGTGTGCCGGCGCGTTGTCCTGGTGAAACAAAACTATTTTCGCGAGTTTTCCTCGTCGTTTTTCAATTATTTCGCGACGTAATTTCTTTATTTGTTCTGCGTAGACATTCCCTGTGATAGTGGCACCATGGTCAAGGTATTCAATCATTATCAACCCTTGGCTATCCCAAAAAACTGATCCCATTATCTTGCCGGCTGAAGGTTGAGTCTTGAATTTCTTTGGCGTTGGAGATGACGGTCTTTTTCCAAGACATTGATTGTTGTTTCGTTCTGGGTCGTAATGGTGGAGCCACGTTTCGTCCATTGTTATAAATCGTGCCAAAAAAAGATCAGGATCTTTTTGTAACAACTCCAAGGAGCTCTTCGAAATCTTGAGTCGTGTTTGTTTTTGTGCGTCCGTTAGCATTCTAGGGACCCAGCGCGCGGATACCTTTTTCATACCCAAGTGATCTTGCAAAATACTATGCACACTTCCTATTGAAATCTTCAACTCTTCTGCTATAAAACGGACTGTCCACACGGCGATCATCCAAAACAATTTTTTCAACTTTTTCGACCATTTCCTGGGTGACTGAAGTCGAAGGGCGGCCCGAGCGCGGTTCATCTTGAACCATTGTTCTTCCTCGTTTAAACTCAGCACACCACCGAGCCACTGTCGAATATGGCGGAGCAGACTCTCCTAAAGTCTCACGCAATTCTTTGAAAACTTCTTCCGTAGTAAATTTTTTCAAGCAAAAGTATTTTATCACCGCGCGGATTTCGATTTTATCCATTTTCACAAAAACTTAGTAACCTTTTACAAACAAATGCTTATAACAACTGACACCGGTAAGATAGAAAGCTAATTATTTGAGGGTATTGCGACGAAGACCTGGTCTATACGAAACAATAATCATTTTTGCAAAGTACCCTCAATAAATATGTCATTCTCATTACTTTTTGAACGCCCCTCGTACTTCATCGTTCCTACGCGAAAATAAACGTAACGAACTTAACTCAAAATCCAATTTTGCTCTAAATTTAATTAAAAAGTGTTGGCCTAAAATCCCATCTGTTTTACATGGTAACGTTTCAAAAACATAAAATTTATGTTCGAAAATATTTTTACCATAGTTTAACTTTAAATAAACGAAACCTTCAGAAAACACTTTACCTCCTATTCCATTGATAACTATTCACTCTTTATGGATTGGTAAATGTAAACATTTTAATGAATCATATTTTACAACCGAGATCGAAGCTCCGGTGTCAATTAACCAAGTACTTATTCGTTGACCTTTATGTAACGATACTTTGTTAAACTATTACTCACCAGTACATAGTTAGGCACGAAAAAAATGATTTAACGACTCCATATTCGGCGAGTTCGTTGCACTGTTGCCCTGCTGAGCGGTCTCCAACCCCTGCTCGTGCGACATGAAATGTACGTGTCTTCTATGTCCGGGATAGCGACGATTCCCTGTATACTTACCACGTGTATTGGGATGTGGATAACGTGTCGTGTTAGGGGCAGGGTTCTGTACATTTCGAGAACTATTATGAAAAGTACGTCCTCTTCCCCTGTGTCCTTGGAACCCACGGTTTGGTTCGTAGTTTTCTGCCACGACTCTGTCCTCTGTTTCCCCTAAACTGCCTGTTGGAAAAATTACCTCTATATCCGCTGCTCATATCCAAACACATTTGCGGAATATGGTCTTGATTTTTCCTTCTTCTTGTGCGACCTGTATGGCGTCCTTTAGTGACGTGAACCCACGGGCTGCAATTATTGTGCTGACCCTTTGGTCCTGCAAACCGTTAGCAAACTTCCTAATCGCGAGCTTCTCGTTGAGAGGGCGAAAGGATGTTATATGCCTCCGCATTTCCGTCGGCCTGGGAAATGGTTAAATCTACGAAAAGCTCCGAAATTTCCTTACCGTAGTCTGCCACAGATCGGTTGTTCTGCTTGGCATTCTCCAACTTAGAGTGGATGGCAGTAGAAGCTTTCTGAGGTAGTAACTGCTTCCTCATATCCTTTAATAAATCGTCAACAGACCTATACTGGGTTAGTAATTTTAACTTTGCTGATTGAGACAGACGAGTTTTTATTACAAAATTAATTAATTGCGATTTGGAATTATCGTCTAAAATGGAGCTGTAATATTCAATACCATCTATCAGCTCTTTTGTGGTAATGTCTGTGTCATTCATCAAAGGCAGCAAGCTCAAAGCGACTTTAAGGTCAAACTTTTCCATTTTGTGAACAATTTCGTCCTTACCATTTTTAAATATTTTTACATTAGTCCCTAAGTCATCTAATACTAAATATGGGCCCATATAAATATTATCTATTTTATTACCACTAGGATTCTTAATTAACAAATAATCATTTTTATTGTACATAATAGGGTTACGTTTCTTATCATAAACTTCTTTCCTTTTATTTTTACTTAATAATAAATTTTCCCTTGCGTCTTTTTGAGCTAACTGTAGTCTGTATTTCATTTCCAAAGGATAACTGTCATAGTTATACAATGGATCGATGTTATTTGACAAGTTATTAGGTAAAATACAAGACTTACCAAATACAAGTTCATGCGGTGTATACTTGGTCTCGCTGTGAACTGTATTATTATACGCAAATGTCCAGTACGGTAACCAACAACTCCAGTTGCTTGGTTTATTTTCTGAACTTATTCTAAGGTACGCACCCATGGTCTTGTGACTGTTTTCCAACGCACCTATAGACTCGTGGTGATAAGCCGTTGAGGTCAGCTGTTTGATTTGCAACAATTCCAATACCTGTTTCATGGTGCTTGAAATAAACTCGGTGCCACGATCCGTAGCTATCTCACGAGGAATACCATACCTTAAAATGAAGTTCTCAACAAAAGAACGTGCAACACTTATCGTGTCCTTGGATTGCAAAGGATAGGCTTCGATGTATTTCGATAGCTAACATTGTAGGGTGAGTACATAAACGTTTCCCCTATCATCCTTGGGCAATGGACCGACAACATCTAAATATATTTTTTCAAAAGCGTAGTTTGAAGTTGTCGTGATTTCCATTGGCTGTTTTGTATTTGTGTGGTGTTTTTGTTTCTGACACTGCACACACTTTGACACAAAGTCTTTAATATCCTTGTCCATGCTAGACCAATAATAAAATCTCTTAATGTTATTGGTCATTCTCCTAGTACCCGCATGACCACTAGTCGGCAAAATGTGAAAATCATTTAAAATTACTTTTATATTCTCAACATTATTTATTTTTTGCACATTTCGTAAAACACATAGCCGTGGTCCTGACCATTTATAGTCATTTATGATTTTAATTAACTTTTCTAGTAATTCCTTATTTTCCTCATTTTTTACTACGCATATTTCTTCTATGTTTAACATTTTACATAAGTAACTTAAATCCCTCGCTAATACGTCTCGCGTTAGTAACGATCGGGAAAAGTACTTTAAATAAATACAATTATTACTAGGAACATAAGCAAAATATTTAGATTGTTTTAATATTTGGCCATTTTTCTCTAATTTTCCTATATTTACCCTTTTTTCTATTAATATTAATTCTATTAAGCTTTTTGGTCTTTTAACGATACCCACTACTCTTGGTTGATCAGGCCTAGAGTCAATGAGTTGTACGTTATTTACCGACGCAGTTAATTTATCCTGACTCTGATTACATTGGTTCATCTTTCTGGCTTGCGCGCGCGTCATAACATTCATGATACGTTCATTCATCTGCTTAAGTTCGTCTGACGTAACTCTAATACGAGACAAAGCGTCTGCTACATTATTGTGTTTACCTCGTATGTATTCAATGTAAAAGTTATATTCTTCTATTTGTAAACGGAACTTCATTAATCGACTACTTGGGTCACGCATCCCGAATAAGTAAACAAGTGGACTATGGTCTGTTTGAATCTTAAATTTTCTTCCATATAAATACGGACGAAAATATTTGACGCCCCAAACTATAGCTAATAACTCCTTCTCTATAGTGGGATAGTTCACTTCGGCTTTGTTCAAACTGCGACTAGCATAGGCTACTGGTAGCCCGTTACTATTGCATAGCACAGCGCCGATTGCTAATCCTGATGCATCTGTTTGCAATATAAAATCATTTTTCGTACTAAAATCTGGGTATTGCAGTAAAGGTGGTTCTACTAAAGCTGTTTTTAAATAATTAAAAGAATTTTCACAATCATCAGTCCAAACAAAAGCAACATTTTTAGAACATAATTTATTCAGTGGATAAGCCTTTTCTGCGAATTTCGATATAAATTTACGATAGTAATTGGCAAAGGCTATAAAGCGCTTAACGTCATCGCTATTTTGAGGTCTGGGATACTCTTTTACCACCTTAGTTTTTCTGGGTCTGGTAAAATTCCTTTTTCCGATACGATATGCCCTAACTACAAGATTTCTTTTCTCAAAAAGGTACATTTAGCTGGGTTTAATTTTAAATTTACTTTTCGCAATCTACTAAAAACTGATAATAAATTCTGATTATGGATTTCTAAACTTCTCCCAAAAACGGCTAAATCGTCTTGGTAGGTCAAGCATTTTTCATAATTCAACCCTGACATCGCTACTGTGATCATTCTAGAGAATGCGTTAGGACTAGTTTTGAGACCCATTGGTAACCTAGTCATCTGATATTGATTTTTTGATGTTGTAAAAGCAGTATAGGGCCTACTCTGTTTATGTAAATTACACTGATAAAAACCTTGGTATAAATCTAAATGTGAAAAGTACATCGAACCGGAGAGAGAATCTAAAATGTCTGTGATGTTAGGTAAAGGAAACTTGTCGTCCTGAACCTGTTCGTTAAGCTTTCTATAGTCTATGACTACTCGCCACTTTTTAACGCCTGTATTGTCCAGTTTTTTGGGGACCAATAACAGTGGACTTGACCATGCACTCCTAGCTTCCTCGATTATTCCTTCCTTGAGCATACCCTGAATCTGTCTATCAATCTCTTCTTTCTGCGCGTGAGGTAACCTATAAGGTTTAACGTAAACTGGTGTTGAGTGCGGTTTTAACTCTATAGTCTGTTCGTAAAGTGACGTGGTACCTAATTTATCACCTTCAATAAAGAAAATATCAGGAAATTTAGAACATATATCCTGTATGGACTTCCGTTCAATATCGTCCATTTCGTCTAATTTTAGTGAAGATAACAACTTTTTTACCCTATCAGCATTTATTACCGGCCTATCGAAATTACATACGTCGTATTCATCAAACTTTGAAGTATGAATATTAAAGTATTTTAAATTGACATCCGTATCCCGTGTATTTAAAATTTTTATAGGGATTTTCCCGTTTTTCGGTTTCACAACCATGCTTGCTATATACACCCCTTCACATAACTCCTGAGTACTTACTACCGAATCATCTGTTAATGTAGAATCTATATAATGTATTGTTTCGCTCCGTGCTGGGGCAGTTAAGTAAATATTAGTTTTATCTTCAAAATAGTCTACTTTTAATGCTACGAGGGGCATTCAAAAAGTAATGAGAATAGCTAGGTTAGAAAATTCTTTTATTCCATATTATTTTATTTTTCGACGTAATCACCCTTTAGATTAATACATTTAATATATCTCTTTTCTAGAGCTAAAATTCCCTTACTAAAAAAATCTTCATCTTGAGTACCTAAAAAATCGAGTACAGCAGCCTTTACTTCTTCGTCATCTTCAAATTTTGTGCCTCTCAAGTGTTCTTTCAATCGCGGAAATAGGTAGAAATCACTGGGGGCCAAGTCCGGTGAATATGGCGGATGATCGAGGATCTCAAAGCCTGCATCCTGGATTGCTGCCATTGCAACTGCAGACTTGTGTGCCGGCGCGTTGTCCTGGTGAAACAAAACTATTTTCGCGAGTTTTCCTCGTCGTTTTTCAATTATTTCGCGACGTAATTTCTTTATTTGTTCTGCGTAGACATTCCCTGTGATAGTGGCACCATGGTCAAGGTATTCAATCATTATCAACCCTTGGCTATCCCAAAAAACTGATCCCATTATCTTGCCGGCTGAAGGTTGAGTCTTGAATTTCTTTGGCGTTGGAGATGACGGTCTTTTCCAAGACATTGATTGTTGTTTCGTTTCTGGGTCGTAATGGTGGAGCCACGTTTCGTCCATTGTTATAAATCGTGCCAAAAAAAGATCAGGATCTTTTTGTAACAACTCCAAGGAGCTCTTCGAAATCTTGAGTCGTGTTTGTTTTTGTGCGTCCGTTAGCATTCTAGGGACCCAGCGCGCGGATACCTTTTTCATACCCAAGTGATCTTGCAAAATACTATGCACACTTCCTATTGAAATCTTCAACTCTTCTGCTATAAAACGGACTGTCACACGGCGATCATCCAAAACAATTTTTTCAACTTTTTCGACCATTTCCTGGGTGACTGACGTCGAAGGGCGGCCCGAGCGCGGTTCATCTTGAACCATTGTTCTTCCTCGTTTAAACTCAGCACACCACCGAGCCACTGTCGAATATGGCGGAGCAGACTCTCCTAAAGTCTCACGCAATTCTTTGAAAACTTCTTCCGTAGTAAATTTTTTCAAGCAAAAGTATTTTATCACCGCGCGGATTTCGATTTTATCCATTTTCACAAAAACTTAGTAACCTTTTACAAACAAATGCTTATAACAACTGACACCGGTAAGATAGAAAGCTAATTATTTGAGGGTATTGCGACGAAGACCTGGTCTATACGAAACAATAATCATTTTTGCAAAGTACCCTCAATAAATATGTCATTCTCATTACTTTTTGAACGCCCCTCGTACTTCATCGTTCCTACGCGAAAATAAACGTAACGAACTTAACTCAAAATCCAATTTTGCTCTAAATTTAATTAAAAAGTGTTGGCCTAAAATCCCATCTGTTTTACATGGTAACGTTTCAAAAACATAAAATTTATGTTCGAAAATATTTTTACCATAGTTTAACTTTAAATAAACGAAACCTTCAGAAAACACTTTACCTCCTATTCCATTGATAACTATTCACTCTTTATGGATTGGTAAATGTAAACATTTTAATGAATCATATTTTACAACCGAGATCGAAGCTCCGGTGTCAATTAACCAAGTACTTATTCGTTGACCTTTATGTAACGATACTTTGTTTAAACTATTACTCACCAGTACATAGTTAGGCACGAAAAAAATGATTTAACGACTCCATATTCGGCGAGTTCGTTGCACTGTTGCCCTGCTGAGCGGTCTCCAACCCCTGCTCGTGCGACATGAAATGTACGTGTCTTCTATGTCCGGGATAGCGACGATTCCCTGTATACTTACCACGTGTATTGGGATGTGGATAACGGGTCGTGTTAGGGGCAGGGTTCTGTACATTTCGAGAACTATTATGAAAAGTACGTCCTCTTCCCCTGTGTCCTTGGAACCCACGGTTTGGTTCGTAGTTTCTGCCACGACTCTGTCCTCTGTTTCCCCTAAACTGCCTGTTGGAAAAATTACCTCTATATCCGCTGCTCATTCCAAACACATTTGCGGAATATGGTCTTGATTTTTCTTCTTCTTGTGCGACCTGTATGGCGTCCTTTAGTGACGTGAACCCACGGGCTGCAATTATTGTGCTGACCCTTTGGTCCTGCAAACCGTTAGCAAACTTCCTAATCGCGAGCTTCTCGTTGAGAGGGCGAAGGATGTTATATGCCTCCGCATTTCCGTCGGCCTGGGAAATGGTTAAATCTACGAAAAGCTCCGAAATTTCCTTACCGTAGTCTGCCACAGATCGGTTGTTCTGCTTGGCATTCTCCAACTTAGAGTGGATGGCAGTAGAAGCTTTCTGAGGTAGTAACTGCTTCCTCATATCCTTTAATAAATCGTCAACAGACCTATACTGGGTTAGTAATTTTAACTTTGCTGATTGAGACAGACGAGTTTTTATTACAAAATTAATTAATTGCGATTTGGAATTATCGTCTAAAATGGAGCTGTAATATTCAATACCATCTATCAGCTCTTTTGTGGTAATGTCTGTGTCATTCATCAAAGGCAGCAAGCTCAAAGCGACTTTAAGGTCAAACTTTTCCATTTTGATTTCTCTTTTAAGACTATACTTTTTACAACAAAATTCTCTAATATCCTTATAATACTTCTTTATAGAATCACACTCTTTCTGTATGTCATTTAAAACCTGTCCTGATAATAACTTTTTTTCTATCTGTACACTTATAATATCTACGTGTTCATCAAATTTACAGATTAATTGTTCAGCTTCTGACAATTTTTGTTGAAGAGTAGCTTCAGTCCTTCTTTCGTAACTTAATTTTACAAGATTGTCTCTGATTTGCTTAAGATGAATATGTATATCATGTAAACTTATCGCCATAACATTAATAATATCTATATTTTAAAATAAAGTTACTTGCATTTTCAACACTTTACGACGCACACGAAAATAAAAAAAAACACTTTCACTATTGAAACTTACGCGACGGCGACTGATGTAGTGTACAGTTTTCCGTTGAACTGCTTACTTCGCTGGCATAGCGACACCAACTTCTCCCTGCTGCTGTCCACATCCATGGCACCTGGTACCCGAATATACTACACGATGCTCTGCTCTGTTGAATGAGCGCCGCAGACCGTACATCGCTACTTGCTGGCTGATCCAACCCTCATGGCACTTTCGGTAGAGTTTGTAAAGCCCAAAAATAGCGCCGATGCATACGATAGTGCAGATAATTATCAAAATTATTGTGATCACCGAGATGTTCTGATGGAGTGAAGCGTGAGCACTATTGTTATCACCCACAGCGTTTTGCATAACAAAAACATCTTCCTTATCGATTTTTGACTGACACATGGTGTGGTGATGATTTTTCTTTCTTCTCGAAAATATAAATCTGGACGGAATCACATTTTATTGCGCAACGCTATACTTCACGCGAACGCGAACCCAAAATGGCAGGGTCGCCATGTATGGGGTGTCTTAGGAGGAGCGTAATGAAAGGCCGAATGCTGTTACAATACTCATTATATTTAGGTTAATCAATGATTTATATACTTGCTACAGTACGCAAACATAAGATACCTTATTACTACACCACATATCTAAATAAGTTTACATACATCATACACCTCCAACACATACAAGTTATTCAATAGCTAAACACATCTACAAATTAACCAACAAAAAGTCTAAAGCTGATAAAAAATTATAATACACATTTATTTTATTATTAAAAAAAAAACTTATTTACTCTATTAAAATTATTAATTCTTCTAAAATATTCATTTTGCAAAATCATCATGTGTCATCATCTAAACGAAGATTTAGATAGATATACAATATCAGAATCTTACTTAAGTAGTCCAGAATCTATTGGACAGTACTTAAAGCGACCGTCCGAATCACTTAATGTTCTCACACAAAATATAAGGTCAATAAACAAAAACTACAACGACTTTGAAACCCTCCTTACGCGTATTCCCTTTGAATGTGACATACTAATCCTAACCGAGTGCTGGCTCCCTTGTATAAGTAACACACATATTCCCACACGTCCCAACTATATATTAAACAAGACAACTACTCACCTCAATCAAAACGACGGTGTCGTTGTCTACATAAAGTCAAATTTGACAGCTGTTGTTGAAGAACCTGACTTCGGGTCTTCTGCATCTGGACTTATAGTAAAACTTAACTCAAGTGTAACTATAGTTTGCATATACCGGTCACCGTCATCAATAAACGTGGACACCTTTCTTTCCTCTCTATCACGCATACTTACAAGCTTGACAAATTTTAAAACCGTAATCATGGCAAGAGACATCAACATAGATATAAAACCCACATCTTCCGATCCCCGTCACCATGATTACCTTAATTGCCTGGCTTTCAATGGCTATCTTCCAGCTCATATATTACCGACTAGAGAGAGAAACTGCTTAGACCACATTTTCATCCGAACAAGGCTTTCAAGCACAACGTTGGTACTTGAAACGTCTATCACTGACCACTACTCTCCTCTGATCTCTCTAAACTATAAGCCCCATAGAACAAATACTATGAATACTATAACTAAGATCAACTACACCACCCTAGATGAAACTGTCAAGAGCTTAGATTTTTCGAATGTTTTGTCTGATGATGACCCTAACTCAGCAACAAATGAATTCACCAACATGATAGCAATAGCAGTATCCTCTAACAGCTCACAATCTAAGCTCTCATATAAAAAAAAAGCCATGAAGCCGTGGATCACACCAGGCTTACTGCGATGCATTAGGACTAGAGACAGACTACACAAAAGACACAAAAAATATCCTGATAATGATCTCCATAAAACCACCTACATTAGATATCGCTCCTTTTGCACAAAAATAATTAAAAAAGTAAAGCGGCAACATGACACACATGAGCTCGAAAGTGCTGGTAAAAACGCCTAACGCCTATGGAAAAATATAAAAAGAATAACTTACACAACCAAATCATTAGAAGATACAGCTGAACTTTTATCACTTGACTCAACCCCATTAGAATCATGTAACAAAGTAAATAAATACTTTATCGAAATAGGAAACAGACTCGCACAAAAATTTAAAAACTGCCCTATAGACCCACTCTTCTCGCACCTGAACCAACAACCCAGCTCCTTTACTCTACTGGAAACCGACGCTGAGGAAGTCCTTCAGACAATCAGGTCATTAAGATCAGATGCAGCAACGGGCGGAGACGGCATTTCTCCAGGAATCTTAAAAAGATACGGCTTTATCTTTGCCCCAATAATTACTCACATTATAAACTTGTGCTTCCAAAAAGGCATCTTCCCTGATACCCTTAAAAAGGCTGTTGTAAAACCAATTTTTAAGGGAGGTGACATCAGAGAAGTAACAAATTATCGCCCCATTGCTATTCTTCCTGCCCTATCAAAAATTATTGAACGCATAGTTAACAATAAACTGGTTTCTTATCTTGAACACTTCAACCTTCTATCACCACAGCAATTTGGCTTTAGAAGGGGAAGATCAACTGCGAACGCCACACAAGAATTGACAGATAGCATAGTTCAGTCCTTAAATGCAAATAAAAGAGTACTCACCATATTTCTAGACCTCACCAAGGCTTTCGATACTGTCCCAACCGAAGAGCTATTAAAAAAGCTGGAAAAAAAAAGGTATCAGAGGACTTCAACTAGATTTTTTCCCAAGCTATCTCACCGGCAGGACGCAAAAGGTTAAAATAAATATTTTCAAAGCGATGCCCTTCCAATTAATTATGGGGTGCCACAGAGCAGCATCTTAGGCTCAACTCTCTTCCTCGTTTATATTGATGACCTCAGCAGCCTGGAGTTGCCCGGTGGCCACCTCGTCTCTTTTGCAGATGATACTGCTATTTCTTTTTCAGCCAATCAATGGTCCAAACTACAAACTGTTGCTCAAAACGGGATAAACACCGTCATAAATTGGCTAAAAACAAATAAACTTACCCTAAATATAATGAAACAAAGTTTACCACTTTCTCAATTAGTTCAAAGACACAACCACAAAATGTTTTATCACTTAAAGATCATAACTGTCCAAATTACTTGAGCTCATCTTGCCAGTGTCCCTCAATCTCTCAAATAAACTCAATAAAATACTTAGGCATAACTCTAGATAAACACCAAAATTTCAAAAACCATATACAAGAGGTCACAAACAGAGTACGCAAACTAATCTTTGTCTTTAAAATCTTGAGACATGTTGCAAATCCTACAGTTCTGCAAATGGTGTATTACGCCTTATGTAGATCCATAATAACATACTGTATAGTATGTTGGGGAGGTGCGCCAAAAACAATCATGAAACCTCAGGAGGTTGCTCAACGTGCAGTCCTTAAAGTTGCCACTTTCCGTAGCATACTCTTTCCGACGAACGAGCTCTCCGACGAACGGGTCTTTGTGGCTCGTGATCCATGATTGCCAAATTGAAGTCTAGATTGTTTACCTTCGCAACATATTTGGCAGGTGGATTTGCTTGCTGTAAACCCATCTGCATAGTCCAATCCATCTACAAGTCCACAGTTTTTCATTTTATTCATATCTGTGCTGTTAATGTGGCCAAGGCGTCTGTGCCATGTATCTCCACTGGCTATCAATAAACAATTCTGTGTTTGTACTCTTAATTTATATACTCCATCAACCAGGTCTGAAATTGCCACTAACTCGTCCAATTTGTTTCTAATGAGGCACTTTTTGGGCTCGAATACGACGCTGTTCCCATTTTTTATCAGTTCACTCACCGACAAAAGGTTAGTCCTGAGGCTAGGTACACACAACGCATTCTGCACAGTAATGTCAAAATGTAAGCTCGTCGTTATACTTATGTCTCCTGAACATACAGCGGGAACTTTCGTCTTATTGGCAACAATGATTTCTGGTAAACTTGAAAATTTAGGATTTTTCAACCAGCTTTCATTTGGCGTCATGTGCATGCTTGCACCCGAATCAATGTAAAAATCACTTCTGCTGAATCCGCCACTGAGAAAAACAACGTTGAAAGCATTACTTTGTTTCTTGTTTTCTGTTTTCTCCTTCAAAAATGGGCACTGATTCCGATAGTGACCAATTTCTTTACAACGGTAACAAGTAATCGTTTTCATAGGTTTCGACATATTTGGTGTCTGTCCGCCATGTTGTTTACTAGTGCTGCCCTTAGTCGATTTTTTATGCAATAATTTTGATGCTAATGCCGAGTTACGTTCCGATTCACTTGTATCTGCCACTTCCATATCAAGTAATTTTGACTTGATCGCATCTGTGGTTATTTGAATACCGGAATGCTCAATAGCCATTATCATTGGCATAAATCGCTCTGGTAATCCCGCCAAAAGTAATGAACCGACCCATTCCTCACTCATGGCAAATCCTGTTCCTTTTAAACGTTGAGATGTTTCAACAATCTGTGTCACATAATTCGTCATATTTTCACAGCTCTCCAATCTTATAGAAATAAGATGACGAAGCAACAAAATTCTCCGAGAAAATCCTGAATCGTCGAACATAGAACGTAGTTTTGTCCACAATCCCTTCGCGATTGTTATGTCCTTTATGTGCACAAAAAGCGACGAATCAATCGTCAAAATCATTTTAGCGCGTGTTTTCGCATCTGCCGCTGATGCTGCTGCATCCGTTCCATCTGTTTCCTCTTGCTTTAGGTACTTGTCTGCTCCCTCCAAAATCAGCAAGTTCTCAACTGCAAGCTCTCGACCTTTTAACTTTGGTACGTTAGCAAGATAACTGGGACTCATGTTTATCACACACGGCACGAAAAAAAGCTAAAACACGCTATTGCAGGAGAACAACTGACGTTTTATTTATTTTTTTAAATAGAATACCTTAACATAGACAACTGAATACCTTGACATTGACAGCTTCATATTAATGCCAACAAATGGCTCTATTACACAGACCTAAATTTTGATATCATTATTCTTACAATTATTTTGTCCTAAATTAAAGTTTTCCTTTGTATTATGGTAACCAGAAACGAATCAACACCCAGACTCTATATGTAACTTTCATTGACTAATATTAGTCTTGGTGCAGGAATCGAACCCGCGACCCTTACGTATCTGACGACACGCAGCGCTTAAACCAGAACGGTCAATCAAACTTTCAAACAAAATAACTATTTGCCAAACAATAAACTGTACCTTAGAACCTATACCTTAGAACTGTTTAAAAGAATCAATTCAATATAAAAAAAGATCTTTTAAATAGGACTTGCATTACCTAACCATTGAAGAAGAACCATGAAGTTACTTTCCCTAAATATAAATTTACATTTAAAGGATATAACCTAGTTACTTAAGATTACACCATCCAATGTCCTTGGTAATCGCTTATTATTAGATGATCAGTCCGTTTGTCTGCTCCTTTTATCATAACGAAAAACATTGGGTACATTACATTGAAGTCATGTAATTCTAAATGATAGATAGGGAGTATTGAAACAATATTAACACTTACAAAACTGGGCTCCCTGTACAAAGAAAATTCAACACCAAATTAAATTTAAACCATTGTCTTACATATTAAACATCATCTTAAAAAATTGTTAGTATATTTATTAAGTCCCAACGATCAAAATAAAAAGTTAAAACATTTCAGAAAATCACTATCAGCAAAAATATTTTATAATACCCCAATATTACTTTGTAATGTAATTAATATTATTTATTTAATGATCAAACGAACTTACCAAGTGAAGTTCGATCTAAATTATCCTGTTTTCGCCAAAGAGATTTATTTTTATTTACCACTAGCGGCCGCCCGCGACTTCGTCCGCGTGGAAAAGTAACTTTTTACCCCCCTTTTAACCCCTTACAACCCCCTTTTCGCAACAAAAAGTAGCCTATGTTCTTTCTCAGGGTCTAGATCATCTGTATACCAAATTTCATTTAAATCCGTTCAGTAGTTTTGGCGTGAAAGAGTCAGTCAACAGACAGACAGACAGACAGACAGACAGACAGACAGACAGAGTTACTTTCGCATTTATAATATTAAGTAAGTAAGTAAGTATGGATGTAGTACCCTTAGTACGACCAGCCAATCCGCACACAGTATTTAGCGTAGTCAAAGAGAAGTGAAAACTCCCCCTTCCACTACGTCACTACGCTGCCCGTTCGATGTTCGATGTTCGGTGTTTTAGATCTATAAATAATTCGTAAATGACAATTAGCCAAGTTCACCATTGATCTTGGCACCTATTTAGATATCATTTCTTTTGACGGTGAACTCTATAAACCACACTTTTTTTCCTTGGCTAAGACATTTCACATTTATGTTTTTGATGGGATAATAATGTCTTGAGCAGTGAGCTTTTTGACCACAGGTATATAGTTTTCAGAAGGGACAGAGAAATCTCAGAATTTAATAAAAGAAAGGACGGTGGTGGTGTACTAGTCGCTGTGTCCAAGAGGTTTACTGCTCAGAGAGTGTATAGCTGGGAGAGTAGGTGTGAGGACCTGTGGGTGACTGTAGATACCGGACTTGGATTCAAAATAGCACTTTGTGCAATATATTTACCCCCACCAGTACACAATGCCACAGTCGAACATTTTATTGATAACTGTAACTCCATTACTGAACATAACGACAACCAGTTGGTAATAATTGTTGATTTTAATATGAGTATTATTAACTGGGAACAGGTAGACGGTACCCGTGGTACTCATTCATATTCATATCCTAAGCAGTGCTGTGATTTAATAGATTTCCTTCATATGAACAATTTGAGACAATGTAACAATGTACTAAATAGTCAACATAAAATCCGGGACTTAGCACTTGTCGATGTACCTAATTGTATAGTATCCACAGCTACAAATATTCTGAGCAAAGTTGATCCTTATCATCCTCCTATTGAAATTTCCTTACAAATTAACTCAAAACCTAGTTTAAAACCAAACAAAACTGAAAGACTCAATTTTAAAAAAGCTGATTTCGATGCTATAAATACCGAGCTGAATAAATTTGACTGGAATGACATGTTCTCAGACATAAAAGATCCAAGTCAAATGTTAGATATATTATATATTACAATAAATTCAATAATTAATAAATTTGTTCCAACAACTAGCTTTAAATGTACACAAGTACCCGCCATGGATGAGTAAAGATTTGCAAAGAATGATCCGTGAAAGAAACAACTATAGAAAGCGATATAATCTTTACAAAAACCCCTTAGACAAGATTTCCCTGAGACTAATTAGTAAACGATGCGAAAAGCTTTCTAAAACATGTTTCGATTTATATATGAACCATATTGAGCAAAAAATTACAACAAACCCTAAATATATTTGGTCATACATTAAAAGCAAACGCAAGGTCAACAGTAACTTTCCATCTACTTTATCTAATGGACAGGCTGTGGCAAGTAATGGAATAGACATATGCAACATGTTTGGCACCTACTTTTCGTCCGTTTATGACTCAGTTACGCTAACATACGACCCAATTAGTACATCTCCCTTCTTGAGTGGTCTCAATAATAATACTGACTGTTTTTCGGATTTCCACATAAGTAATGATGATGTGAAAAAAAAGTTAAGGTCTTTGAACATTACTAAAGGACCAGGGTTTGACGAAATTCCCTCAAAATTTATAGCCAACTGTGCTAGCGAGCTGGCGTCACCACTTACTCGCATATTTAATACCTCTCTTCGGGCCGGGGTCTTTCCCGAACAATGGAAACTGGCCAAGGTCGTCCCGATACACAAAAGTGATGACATTGATATAGTGGACAACTATAGACCGATATCAATTCTAGCAGCATTGGCTAAAGTCTTCGAGGCACTAGTTTGTCCAAAAATCCAAAATTATTTTAAAAAATACTTGTCAAACCATCAACACGGATTCACTCCTCGTAGATCCACGTGTACCAACTTATTGTCTTTTGTTGAAAATATTATTGAGAGCATGGATCTAAATAAACAAACTGACGCTATCTACACTGACTTTAGTAAGGCATTCGACAAAGTATCACATAGTATACTGATTAGGAAGCTCGCAGCGTATGGTTTTTCTGGTTCATTTTTAGCATGGATATCGCTCTTTTTACGTTGTTGTGGATGGATACAAATCAAACACATACAAAATATGTTCAGGAGTACCCCAGGGGTCTCACCTTAGCCCGATTCTCTTTAACATCTTCATCAACGACCTTCCAGAATGTTTTATCTATTCAACACCATGTTTGCTGACGACCTTAAAATATCTCGAGTTATTAACACTCAATCTGACACCTTGCTGTTGCAGAGTGATATTGATCGACTAGTAACCTGGTGCACACACAACAATTTGCAATTTATTGTAAAAAAATGTTCACAGATAACTTTCTCACGTAAATTACGCTCTATTGAGTATAAATATAGTATTCATGGCAAGTACCTTAGTAGTGTGGATATCATAAGAGATCTGGGTGTTCTCTTAGATCGGAAACTAACGTTTGTATCACATGTAGACCACGTTATAAAAAAATCATCTAAAGCACTTGGTTTTGTTTTAAGAAATGCGCGAACTTTCCGTAAAGAGAAAACTAAAATAATAATATATAATTGTCTCGTACGTAGTCATCTTGAATATTGTGGGGTGGTCTGGCGTCCTCATTTTGCCACACACAGCTTAAGGATGGAACGTATTCAAAAGATGTTAGTGATGTTATGTAAACCTGGCATTCGCTTCGGGAATATCTAAGACATTAAGAGCTACAAAACTTAAGGCAAGTTATTGCAGTCTCCTCAAACCCAGCCCCAGCCTCCTTTGCCGACATGGTAAAGAAAGGCGAATCAAAATTTATTAGTCCAATAAGTGTTAGCTCAGTAGCGATATATCCTGCTGACAAA
Organism: Cnaphalocrocis medinalis; assembly: GCA_014851415.1. NCBI lineage: Eukaryota > Metazoa > Arthropoda > Insecta > Lepidoptera > Crambidae > Cnaphalocrocis > Cnaphalocrocis medinalis. The sequence continues at coordinate 8,805,972 of CM026274.1, read as the reverse complement.
TCCAAATCAAGTGAGGAAACCAAAAACCTCATTCAAAAAATTATTCGACCTGAAAAAATGAAGCTGCAGGTGAGAGGTCTTCGAAAAACCAAGAACGGTGGCGTGATTATTAGCACTGACTCACAGGGTGACATCGAAAAACTAAAGAAATCGGAGCAGCTTACTACATCTGGCCTTACTCTTGACGAACCTAAAAAACGTAGACCTAGAATCGTCGTTATCGGAGTGCCCACTTCCTTGACGGAAAAAGATGTATTCAATTGCATCTGGCAGCAAAACTTAGCTGACAAGCTGACGGACGTCACCATGGAGAATTTCTTGACTTCTATCAAATTAAGTCATAAATCAGGACGAAAAAACGCAGAGACCTGCAATTACGTTATCGAGGTTCCTGCAGACATCCGTAAGGCCTTAATAACAAATGAGAGAGTCTTTGTTAACTGGTCGTCCTGCCCTGTCCGTGATTTTACGCTTGTTACTAGGTGCTACAAGTGCCAACAGTACGGACATGCCGCTAAAACGTGTCGGGGAGAAAGCACCACCTGCGCTCATTGCGGAGACCAAGGACACGAAATGAAAGATTGCCCAAAGCAGGCTGAGCCCCCCAAGTGCGCCACATGCTTGCACTTCAAAAAACCATTCGACCACAAAACTGGTGACCTTGAGTGTCCGGCCAGGAAAATGGCCGAATTTCGCTTCATAAGGTCTATAGATTTTGAAGGCGCCAAATAGCGCAATTAATTACCTAGTTTAAAATAGCTACTTTAACAACGTTAATTAGATTATATTCATAAGTTGCTTATAATGTTTTTATTTATGTAATCTTAGTCTTCGTAAGGTTTTTCTGAATAATGCTAGATAGACGTTTTTAAGTTAATAGGTATTTATGTCATGAAATTATCAGTGTCAACGATTTTTCTAACCGGGTCATTGTTTATAAATCATCATCACGTTTGCTCATATTTTGTACTACTTAGTTTACATTATTTACATGCGCGTTACGTAATTTTGAAATATTGTATTTGTTCTCGGATCTGTAATTTAGTTGTTATGTTAAGTTTTTGTTTATTGGTAAAATTAATTTGTTAATTAAGTCCTTGCCACTTTTTGTTTCTGCCTAAGATACAGGATACTCCTAGTTTAGGCAGCGAACGGAAAATTGCGCCCTTAGATTAAGTAGAATTTTTAGTTTATTTGATTGTACTGACGATTTTTCAATAAAGTTTTATTTATTTATTATTTGTTTATTACTAAGTTATAAAAAGCGACTTCAAAAATTTAAATTACATTCACTAGAATCACGCAGAACTGTGCATGACCTGATATTCCTTTCCAAAATTTTAAATGATATGATTGACTGCCCTGGCCTCCTATCAATGATCTCCTTTAGGATTCCGCACAGATACCCTAGATCCATACTAATCCATACTAATATTATAAATGCGAAAGTAACTCTGTCTGTCTGTCTGTCTGTTACTCTTTCACGCCAAAACTACTCAACGGATTTAAATGAAATTTGGTATACAGATAATCTAGACCCTGAGAAAGAACATAGGCTACTTTTTATTGCGAAAAGGGGGTTGTAAGGGGTTGAAAGGGGGGTAAAAAGTTACTTTCCCACGCGGACGAAGTCGCGGGCGGCCGCTAGTATCCCATAAAATTACTATCCCTCCCCTTCCGAAAGACTGTCCAAGGTAGCAATTCTCCAGTTTTTGTAAGCTCTATAACAGCTTTAGCTCTGATCTAGATGTATTTAATACTAACATCCGTAAATTTAGAAGCCAAGTATTTTTGACAGTAGCTTAACAGTAACATAATTTTCTTCAAAATGTAAATTATTAGTTCTTAATTTTGTTTCCTTAAGTAGGTAATCACAAAATTTATAAGTAGTATGTAGGTGTTATTTAAGCATGCAGTGTTTGCCTATATAATATTGTACATTGAAATATAAACTGTAGTCTTAAGTTACCATGTATTAGTGTACAATTGTTGGTAAACCAATAAATAAATAAAAATAAATAAGTATTTGCATCATTACAAACAAACTGCACATGATTGTGATACCTGAGTATCTCAAAATAGAAACACTATACACCCTATTGAAATAAATATTTTTTTATTATGTAAACCTGATAACTATTGTTGCAAGTAAAATGCCAAAGTCACAAAAAGACAATTAATTTATTCGACGAGTAACAAAAACACAATTAAAACACTAAATCACACTTAAACGCACTAAAACACTAAAATCTTCCTTAAACACTTCGCAGGTAATACACAAGATCACTCTTAGTTCGCAGGAGAATAATCCGTTTCGCTTTCCAAATTGGAACTCACTCCTTCGCTTTCCAAATCAGAACTGACTCGTCGGCTCGTACGTCCCGCTTTTATACTAGCGCAGACCCGGGCGAGACCTTTCTAGTAACTTCCACAACATTCTAGTATGTCTTTCCAGAATGTTGCAGAGTCTTCGGGGAATAGTTAGTAACTAGGGCTTCGAGAGTCTTCTACCCAGTTCTGGATGTCTGTCGAACATTCTCGAATGTTCGATAAGTCTCGATTTCGTTCGACGCGTGCGTTCGGTCGACCATGCGTATGTGACGTAGTGCAAGGGAATGTAAACATTATCTTTGAGAGAGATAGTTCTAATTCCGCTTGCACGGTACTCCCTGGTCGTAACACTATTTTTTATTTAAAATCAAAAGGAAAGGATTTACATGTAGAACAGATAAATGAGAGGCCGGTTTGCATTTATCTTCTATTTATTCCCCGTAAAATTATAAAATTAAACTCAACCTAATCGCCACCGTGGAAGCAGAGAACAAGAGAGAATCGCTCTCGGAACCCAAAACCTCAGCGTCTCTTTCCATCTCCCTCGCACTCACACCGTCGCCTTACCTTTCTCTCTCACCCTTACTCTCATCTCACTCGTTCTATCATCTCCTTCGTACACCTTCACTCACATTCGTTCTTGATTAATCATTCGCTGCGTTCATTCTCATCTTACTTACAAATCATACATTAAGCTGCGTTCAGTAACATTTTATTCCTACAGACTCGGCCATTCTGCTAAGTCTGGCCTCCAGACTTCAAGTAAAACCCCTTTACAAAAGATATCAAAACAAAATTCACTACACATTCTACTAAGACAAGTAATACATAACCAAAATATAAATATTTTCACATCAGTGTGAAGACACCCTTATCTTCCCCCTTTACTGCTTACATAACAATATTATACCTACTATAAGAAATAGCAGCAACTATCATCCATCCATATCATCTATCTTTCAGTCCCTATTCATCCGAAACCAATTTATAAATTACAGCATAAAGTTACATCTCAAGTTAAGAAATAAAGATACATCTTTAGTTACAAAATGAAGTTACATCTTTAGTTATAAAAATGTTACATCCTTAGTTACAAAATAAAGTTACATTTTATGCCACCCAATAACAACTTATTATTAACAATACAAGTATTACCAATCTTACACATTATGGTAACCATCTTACAAATAAAACGAATATGTACCCCTTAATAAACTGAACATTGCACATCATTAACAGTCCCAACTTAAACAAAATAAACCATTCTCTTACTTAATTTCAACTATCCGCTAATTAAAACTCAGCTGATTGGACCTGAGGATTGGACTAAGCCGATGACATTGACAGATAACATTTCGTATTAAAATTGACATGCAGTACTGCCAACTGTAAGACAAGAATACGTTCAGAAACTAAAGACACGGGAGCGTTCATAAGAAATAAATTTTCGTCTGAACCTAATTATTGACTGCGTTCATACAACTATTTATTACCTGACATTATTTTAATTCCACTGACTTATTTTATTTATTATTGATTATAATTATTAATTCCTGAAATTGACATGGAGAATGTAACAAATCGCAATAAAATTAAATCACAATCTAACTTTGACCTATCAAGGGATCTATCAGAATCCGACACCACAATAATGGACAGTACAATGAGAAGTCTTCCTAATCTTAGTATTGATTCTGAGGAGATGACAGAAATGAAATTAAAATTTGACCAGTTATTGCTAGAATTAGATGGTGCTAATTTAGAAATAGAAAATCTAAATATCGAAAATAATCGGCTAAAGCAAGAATTAGAACAGAATAAAAAACAAGTTGAAACTCTAAAAAAATTAGGAATTACTAGTGGAGGAAGCACAGGAAGTTCAGGAAAAAATAGAAGAGATTTTTTATTATCAGACTCAATAACAGAAGAATATAAAAGTAAAAAAGAAAAATGTACAAAAAAGTTCAAACGGACTAGTTCTAATACTCCTTTGGTAAGTGCTGTTTATACATCTCTGCACCTTACTCACATGCCGGTACCACAGCCTTCCCTCTTCAACACACATCTTGGTGAGCACAGAGATCAAGATCCTATGTATACGGTCTACCTGCCCATTATCGCGAGGTACACCAGTTGTTATGGTGATATGGTCTATTTCCTCTGTCTTGCAGTACTCAGAAAAGTCGTTACTAGTAAAAGCAGAACCTTTATCTGTTATGATCCGTCTTGGGTTTCCAAACACCTGCTGATGAACCTTCAGTTTGTCAATGGTCTCCTTAGCTGTAGTTGACTTCGTGGGAAACAGCCAAACAAACTTTGTAAATGCATCCACCACAGTTAGAATATAGTTGTACTGCTTTCTTGTTTCTGATAGTGGTCCTATATGATCACAGTGAATAGTGTCTAAAGGTACCTCTTCTTTATTGATGTTATTCAGAAATCCTTCCTGTTTGCCTTCTTTCCTCATAGAGAGTATGCAAGGAACACATGATAGAATCACATCTTCAATCTTCTTTGATAAATTCCTTATGTAATAGTCCTTGTCCAGCAATTCCATCATCTTCTTTTTGCCAAAGTGTCCATTCTCATGAATTCTCCGTATAATCTCATAATCCATCATCTTTGGGACTACAATCTTTGCTTCTTCACCTTTATAGAGTAGACCATTCGGTTGGTAGTAATCCAAGTAAGGTTTCTCCTTCAGGACCTCCACAACAGCCAGCAGCTCCTCATCAGCCTGTTGTCCTAGCCGAATTTGTTCATGCACACCTCGAGTGATGACCCCAACACATGGGTTGCGGCTAGGGATTGCAATTGCTGGATCCAGCATACAGCAATCCAGCTGGATCCAGCGCCTTTTTATACATGCTGGATCCAGCATACCGTGCTGGATCCAGCGATGCGGATCCGCATTCGTATAAATTTCTATTGTTTAGTTTTGAGTTGCCACCATTTTCAAAACCGCTTTCAAAAAATCATATTTAGTCGCATTGTACTTGGATATGTAGTCATAATTTATGAAAAATAATTATATTTCGATAATATTAAAATCCAATTTTTGGATTATCAGTAGGTATACATTTCTCCACCAAGTTTCGTGGCAATCGGTGCAGAAACAGCGGAGAACCAGCCAGGACAGACAGATATAAGGGTTCCTAGTAGACTACGGAACCCTAAAAAGGGCAAATAATTCTCTGTAACTGTCTGTAACGGCCAAAAATAGTTTAATAGACAAAGAAAAAATATATTTTATGTTCACTTGTTTCGAATTTTTGATTTCAAATATCAAAAATAGTTAGATCAAGTATTGAGTTTCTTCAATCAAGTAGATATTAGTAGGCAGTTAATTGCTTACTAATATTACTTACTTAGAAACATTATCTAAAATGTTATATGAGCTTATAATAATTTATGTTTGTTATTTCATTTTAAGTTGATTCTTTTGATCTCAAATGATAAAAAAAACTGAAGTAAATTGATATAAGATATGAAACCAAATGAGTGAAAGATTTCATAGATTATCGTAAGAAGTACAAATTAATAAAAACAAGTCTTAATCATGTCCATGGACGTATATAAGGGGGGGGGGGTCCAGTGGGTCCGGACCTCCCCCCCATTGAGGCCTGGTTTGACATAAGGTTGAATCGGCTATAGCCAAGGGTGACTTAATTAAGGGGTCGGCAAGGTTGGTGGGGTAGGAAATTGTAGATAGCCCTGGGACAACAAATCAACCTCACGTTCTTCAAGAATGCGTACATGTAATAACGCACGCTGGGTCCAGCCGCCGGTCCTTGAATTGTACTTCGCCGCATTATAAAATATTATTACAATTAGGGAAATTGTTAAATCCGAGCACGGGGGGGGGGGGGGGGGGTGTAATTGTTTTGCAATGTGGGACACCCCCCTTGTCAAAGCTATACGTCCGTGATCATGTCGTCTTTTTATTTTCGTTCCATATTTTGCTGGATCCGCGCTGGATCCAGCTGGATTCAGGTCAGTCCAGCAAGAATCCCGCTGGATTGAAAACGCCGCTGGATTGCAATCCCTAGTTGCGGCTGAGCGCATCCACATGCCTCATCCTACTACCAGATCTGTGTTCTGTGGTATAATTGTATTCTTGTAAAAGCAGAACCCACCCTGCAACTCTTGTTGACAGATCCCTCTTCCTCAGGGTCATTTCGAAGGCTAAGCAATCCGTAACTATCTTGAATGGTATCCCCAACAAATAACATCTGAACTTCTTCACACCTTCTACAATAGCCAACGCTTCCAGCTCATAACTGGTATACTTCTTTTCAGCATCTGATGTCTTCCTGCTCATGTAGTAAACTGGGTGTAAGCTCTTATCATTTGGGTCTTCTTGCAACAGAATCGCAGAATATGCAACTTGTGATGCGTCTGTGTGTAACTCCGTTGGTCGACTTGGATCAAATATTCTCAACACAGGATAATTTGACAACTTCTGCTTGAGCTCACAAAAAGCATTTTCTTCTTTTTCCCCAAAATGAAAATGTACATCCTTCTTTAGCAAGTTTGTAAGCGGCTTTGCAATCATAGCAAAATTCTCAATAAACTTCCTGAAATATTATGCAAGTCCAACAAAACTCTGCAACTGCTTCTCATTCTTGGGTTGAGGAAACTTCATCACCGCTTCAGTCTTGTCAGGGGATGGTTTGATGGTATTCTTCTCAATTGTATACCCCAGGTACTCCACCTTAGTAACCAGCAGGTCACACTTCTTCCAATTTATTTGTAGTCCATTTTCACTCGCTGTCTCTAGCACCAACTTCAGCTTTCTTACTACCTCCTCATGATTCACAGCTAGGATAATGATGTCATCGATGAATATCATGATTCCCTCTTTCACAATCAGCTCCCTGAAAATTATTGAGATGAAGCGAGTAAAATAGTTAGGACAGATTGAAAGACCAAATGGTGCTCTCAAAAACTCAAATAAATCCACACTTGTAACAAACGCTGTGTTTTTTTGTCAATTTTACACAATCTTCTTTAATTTTCAAATGAAAAAATGCATCCCTTAAATCCAACTTGGTGAAAACCTCTGCATGTAACAACTTATGTAAGTCGGAACGTCAGGGGTTTAGGCAGGGCCGTAGCTAGGGTCGAATTTGAGGTAGGGCAGCATTAGTTACAGGTAGGGCGGAAGTAAAAAAATTATCATAATTGATCTGCCGTCGAAACACGGGCTCCTAAATCAATCACCATGTATATCACCATCATGTGAATAGTTATTCGTAGACAAATAATTACTGTGACAGTGCATGAGCATGGATCTAAGAACTATTAAATCCTCAATGATGAAGAACAAGTGAATAAGATGGTTGAACTTCCAGATTTGGATGTAGAGATCCACGTCTGAGTGAGAGTGAGGTAATAATTAATTATTGGGTGGGGTGATACGAGTAAATAGAAACGACCAAAAATATCATTAAGATCACATTGTTTTTGCGTACTTATTATAATAATTAACTAACATAATAATAAAAAACATTTAAAACAGCTGAATTCTACGATTCGCCATGTTATTAAAAATGCGAAGAACTTCGTTCAGATCAACTGATTTTGTTCTTTTTTTTTCAAAGGCCAGAAATACCATACCAGCCATTCTCTCGTGACCCATTGACAGCCTTTGAGGCCTATTGATAGCAGTTAAAGTTGAAAACGTAGATTCACACACTGCAGTGCTACATCCTATGGTCGCCACAGACGCAAAAAGTTCATATGTATCTTTGAACGCCTCTCGTTGCCTGTACAAAACTTGCAATGTATTTTCCATTATATCCTCGTTACGACTCAAGTAAGCTTTAACCACACTAGCCTCTTCTCTTGATGGAATTTTCAGACCTGAAAAATTAGTTAAAATTGTAAATTGAACATGACAATTTTTTTGAATTTTTTTTTTTTTAAACATACCCAAATTTTTCAGTGGAACCATTTTATCTACATCCAACTCATCAAGACTTGCAATCGAATTAATTAAATCATCGTTGTCCGAAAACCTTCTTTGTAATTCAGCAATTAAAATGTCCAACGTTTCGAAATACTCAGACTTAAATGGCTCGTCGTTCTCATCTATATTTTGTCTGGCGGAGGAACAGGGGGTGTACGTCAAATAGTCATCCATCCGATTTGGTTTTTTTACTTGCCTCTTCGAGGTCTGTGTCCTATTTTCAGATTCGCCGCAGTCATTGCTTGTTAAAGACTTAGCTTCTTCCAGAATTTGATTATACATTTGATTTGATCTTAATTTAATAATTTCATCTTTGACACACTTTATGATTGTTATGGCATCTTTTAATCCTGCGCTTCGGGCTTGCAAAGCTGCGTCTGCAGGTTGTAGCGTGGATAAGATTTTTTTGGCCACAACCATGGCTATTCGGAATTCCAGATCAAGCATGACTTTTTTAATACCTATACTCTTGGCGACGTCATCACCGTTGAATCTGCCATTTTTAATTTCTTTCAAAGTCTGCAAAATCGATGAATAATTATCGTATACAACTTTTGTAACTGCTAAATGTCCAGACCAGCGTTGTTCGAGGAGTCGGCCAATCCTTTTTCCATCATATAAGGCAGCTATTTTGCCATGATGAAAGAATTCATGTAACATGATGCATTGGTCAAAAAATAAACGAATAAAAGTCATTTCTGAGATAGTCCTGATGACTATTAAGTGCAAGCGATGGTTATAGCAGTGGACGTAAGGAATTTTTCGGCCCAATTTATTTTCTATTCTAGTCGCAACTCCTGAAACTTTCCCACTCATTACACTTGCGCCATCATAGCATTGGCTAAGCATACAAGAGGGGTCAATGTTATTTTCCGTGAGAGTATTTAACGTTAATTCCGTGAAAGTGGCTGCATCAAGATTTTCAGTAGTCTTAACCATCAGCAACGACTCATTGACGACACCATCCTTGACGTAGCGTATTGCTAATGCAATATTTTCGCGGTTATTTTTATCTCTCGTCCCATCTTCCATTAGAGTAAACCATTTCACGTCAGATTCATTAATATCTTTGACAATGGAACTTCGTACCGATTCGTACCGAAATAATTCAAGCAATGGTTCAAGACCATTGCTTGAATTATTTGATTTTGAATTTCGGGTGAACGATATGTTGCGTTTTGTGGTATATGAGTGAGAACCTCGTTCAAATTTGGATCTTTCATACATGTGTATTCAAATAAATTCTGAAATAATCCTTGTTCTTTTTCTTCTTCCAAAATATAATTTCCACGCAAAGCTAATTCGTTGACAATTAGAAATTGTATTACTTGACTTTACATAATACCTATATTTTTCTAATACTTTTTGATTTATTAACGTTTCAACACTGCTAGATGTAGATATTCTTTGTAATTTCTCCTGCCACATCGACATAGCTTGAATATGAGAAATTGATTTTTCATGTTTTGGAAAACCAGTTTTAGAATCAGTGGCATTTTTCCAGTTTCTAAATCCTGTGGAAGTGTACGAAGTCTATTTGCTTCCATGAGGTAAAAATTGCTGGCATGGATAGCAAAAAGCAGCATCTTTCTCGACAGAATACTGCAACCATTTATAACGCTTGAACCAATCGGAAACAAAGGCCCTGTTGTGTTGTTTTGGATATGTGTCTAAAACAACTTGTTCTATTGGTTCTCCGATTTGTGCAATATCAGACAGAATACCATAGCTAACGTTACCTGTTGCTACGGAACTAGGAGTAGCGATTGTATTTGGTGCTTCCACCTGTTTTGAACAGTTAGGTTTTTCGTGGTCAATTTGCTCCTCAAGTCTTCGTTTTTTTCCAAAGAAAGCCCGTATATCCATCGCGAAATAAATGAATCTTCAATTTATAGCAATACAAATAACAATTGTATCGATTTTTGTCTAAAGCACTCTTCACCGTACACTTCACTTAACCAAACTACAAACAATCATAATCAATCTTTAGGTCAGGTTTAAAAGGGGATTCCCCGTACCATAGATTGCAATATAGCCCATATTGCAGTCTATGGTACGGGGATTCCCTCTGCATCACACAGATATTGGCGCCCAGTACACGCTCAATCTGGATCACGATCCAGATCTTGCCTTCTCGCTCTTAGATAAGACGGTGTCCCTTTCAGACTCCTACGTGAAAGGGACATAATTCAGTTGAATCTTCAACTGTTGACAATTGTAAACAATTGAAAAGGTGGCTAAAATGTCATGGGCGTCCGCAAAAAGGGAAAAAAAAATAGCTGATTGAGAGAGGTTAGTCATCGAAAGTTTAATCTAAAAACTTATAAAAAAAAATAATTTTTTCACTTTTATTCTAATTAATAATGTCAATTCATTTATTCTTCTGTAATTGAAAATATATTTTAGTTAACTTAAGTATTACTATGGAAGTAATTAATAAATTAAGTCATTAATATTTTGAGGCTACAAATGACATTAATAATTAGACAAATGTAAATATATTTAGTAGCTTTTATCATAAATAAAACGTTTAATACGAGATAATATAATTATAAAAAAAATATGCAATTATGAATAATCGAGTAAAAATATTTCTATAGATTTACTTATATAAAAAATATATAGAATCACTTATATAGAAATATATAGAGTTTTATATAAGATGAAAATTGTTAAATCAGTATGTATTAGTTTTGAATGATTTGTATTGTGTATCACTATAACATAGGTACTGACAAAATTATTATAATGGATTATAAAAAAAACGGTTATTTTGACTTACTACTTTATTTCTTTTTCTATGTTTTTACAATTAATCGACTTGAATTAATATTTTCGCGTGTAGCGGGCACTTTAGCATGGTTGTTTACAAAAAACAGTACGAAAAAAATGGCTGATGCTAACGTATGCGCACAAAAAAAATTGTGATGAAAAGGCCTATAAACCCTTAGAATAATAACTATAGCCCTATTCTAATTCTTTGTATAAACCCATCGCTTCATGAGATGGCGCTTCGAATGCCATCTATACACAGAACAAAGAATGTAACACTTTTTTTTGCATTCACTGATAAAACACCTGAAATTCAATAAAATATAAACAATATCCATTTGAGGTTGTTTTTGTTTTGACGTTTTGTTTTTATTCAGCAAAATGTCATCATGACATTTGTCATTGGTGCGTTCCGTTTCATCGGCTTTAGTTTGAACCAATACAAGAGTCTTACCATCACATTATAAATTTTGTTGCAAACTTAGATACCTATCGCTACATTTTTTTTCTCAAACTATGAACAAACAATTTAATTATAATAATTTATCTTAGTTTTAGATATTTTTAAGGTAGGGCATTGTGGTTTCAAGGTAGGGCATTGCCCCACAATGCCCCCCCCTAGCTACGGCCATGGGTTTAGGTCCAGAGCGCTCAGGCATAGTGTGGGCGGGGACCTCCTCGTGTGGCTTCCCCGGTAGTATTTTCTTTCTGTTTGGAACTGCTACCGGAGGGGTCCTGGTGTCCCTGGGCAACGACGGGTAGCAATTGGCTTATCGCCATATTGCTACCCGACGGCTGACAGCTGCACTTTGAGGCCCAGCTCTGTCTGGGCCGGGGCCCTGTCCGGCGCCCTGTGAGGATCTCCCCCACTTTGGGCGCACCTTGACGTGGGCCCCACCGAGTGGGGCGCCTTCGGGCGCCACTCCCCACATCTTTTGTGGGGGTCTTTAGTTGCTGGTCTGCGCTGCGTCCCACAGCCAGTGGGATGCGGCAAAGGCCGGCTAACCCCACCTCTCCGCCCAGCGACTGACTGCGCAATCCAGCGTAGCCGGCCGTGGGGCTGTCTGGTGGGGCAGTTTTTTGGAAGCCTGCAGGCACTCTCCCCCACCTTGCCCTGCAGCCAGCAGGGTATGGGTTTGTGGAGAGTTCTGCAGGAGCCCATGCCCGCGACGCCCGTATCGCAATCCAGCGATGCGGGCGCCGCCCGGTTGGGGCTTTGTCGGAGGGCAGTGGGAGCTGCTCCGGGGGCTTTAAGCCCCGGGAGTCGGAAAGAGGCCGTACTGGCGTGCCTTGCTGTCCATGGGTGGGTCTGCGGTGATGAGGTTCGTCCTATTTCCCGCTTTCCCACCCCGAGCCTGGATTTGCCGAGAAAAGTCGCAGAGTGTTTAGTGGGTATGCCCTTGAACGGCCTCTGATTAGCAGAGGCCCAATCCAGGGGAGAGCCCCACACTACCTGGTCGTCTCCCAGCGGCCGGGTGTGCATAAGGCGGCATTCACTCTGCGTGAACAAAAAAAAAAAAAAAAAGGCATAGTGTGGGCAGAAATAGGGATCGTGCAATGAAAATCACCAGGTTACACACTTAACTGGTTTAATTACACCACTGAAACTATTACAATCGTAACACTAGGTATCTAGGTCTTGATTTGAACACTAAAACACTGAACGAGTAGCGGGACAGTTCCGCGATGTTTACTTGGCGACGGTCAGAATCAAACTGAGCCCAATCGCTCCCCGCCGAAACGTCACGGCTCTGTCGAAGCGCGCGAAACGATAGTTCCCGCTGTCGTCGCTTGGCGCGCTTGCTTTTCGTCGTTTATGGTCTGTGACCGGATGCGACATGACCGGATGCGACACGGCCATCCTGCGATGACACACGTCCTCGTGTGTAAATCTGTAACAATACAAAGACAGCACAGTATCCGCTCGGCCAGTCCTTACTCTATTGGACCTAATCTGTCTCCAAAAATAAAGAAATCTAGAAAGTTTCTCATTATTGTTTACTTTATTCTAACACCATCAACTGTAATTACTAACAAGCTATCATAATAGCTAACCAAGCAGGTTTGTTACAATTTAAGGGTTTACCACTACAGATTATAATTTAAGAAACGAGATCAAGAGATACATTCGCACAGTATCGTGTTGCTTGGCTTTCCCTGACCTAGTTTTACACCTACGCTCGATTACTAGGGATTTTCAAATAATAGAGACACTCTACATTGGAAAACGTAACTTTATTAATCATCATCAACCTCATTTGATTTAATGTAATGTAACGACGTTCAAGACAGCAAGAGGTTACATTGCTCTTTTAATTAAAATAACACGAAGATAAGGCGTTCGTCTCATAACAACAAATTAGTAGTCAATATGATAATTTTACGAGAATAAACAATGACTACATGGTACTCCCATGTACAACTCAGAGAAGAACCTGGAGTGGAGACAAAGGACAAGGAGAGCCGACCCCAGATAATGGGAAATGGCGCAGGATGATGATGATGATGGTCAATACAACACATGTGGTCTCTTTCACCCACTTCATTTACGTGCATCTCTCTATGCCACGTCACCGAACCCTCCAGGTTCCACGGCTTCCCAAGGAAACCCAACACCCACCAGAGTTATCCGCGTACCGCGTACTCACGGACTACACAGAGCAGACACCGATTTCTCTCGAGCTACGGCTACGAATAACCTCTGGTGCCATCAACACATACCAGGACAAAACTTAATGCAATCCAAATCCCTATACCGAAACAACTTTTACGAACTCTCGGACTCTATATCATCATGATCGATTTCTTCAATGATTTCGTCATTATCAAGGAGCTTTCTTAACCTATCACGCGCGTATTTGTAAGTGCGCCTAAAACTCAACGATTTTAGAACATAACGATCTCCATCCAAGATCTCAACTATTTCAAACGGCCCTCTTAACTTAGCATCTAGCTTAGTCTGATTCCTTTCTTCATTTTCAATCCAAACATCGTACCATCAAATCGAGACTTATTGTAACTCGCGAATTTTGCAATATTATCGAAAGCTTACTGTCTAACCTCATTCAAGTCTACCAAATGATTTTGAATAAAGTAACTTTTGACTTCTAGAACTTCATTTAGCATCTTAAGGAACTCTACAAATTATAAAGCTAGTGAAAACCTAGCTTTTTATCTCCATTACTTTACATTGATTTTAGGGAACACAACATTGAATCGCACACTTAAACGAAAAACAATAACCAGAGTCATGTGCCCTTCGATCTCTTCATTTATTCACATCACTAACATCAACTATGTTCACTAGCAAATACCTCGAGTGACCCCTCTAACGCCACGGCCCACGGCTAAACTGAAAACACTCCTGGTTTTCCTCATACGAGCATCCACACGCTCACGTGTGCATCGCCCTCCGACTACACACTACGGTCTCCTTAGACCACGACCTCCGCCAGAGCCAAACGCGCATCGCGCACCCACGGACTCTTTAGGTTTCCCCAAGAAACGTCAATTTCTACCGGGCTACGACTACGTAATGACTGCTGGTACGGTCGACTCTTCTACGGCCGTTAGAGAACCCACTCAAGCTACCACCATATCACACACTATGGCGCTATTTCTCAACACTAGACTTACTATGTATCTCTACTTCAACCTCGACTGGTACATAACCTACTGGCATCCTGCGCAACCTATCGTGTGCATATTTGTAGGTTCGATTAGAATTTAGCGCTTTTAGCGTGTAACGGTCACCATCTAGGGCTTCCACCACCTAAAACCGTCCTTTAAACTTCGGGTCTAATTTGACCTGATTGCGTTCCTCATTTTTCAGGAATAAAAAAATCACAAACAGAGAACTTTTTAAGCTTTACTTTGTTACAATCAAACCTAGGTTTATGGTAAATGCATTTTTTCCTTATGTTCTCTACGGCTAAAGCACTAGCTTCATCTAAACCTACTTCCGGTTCTGAGTAGTCAGCAAACATCAGATACAGCGGCTGCTTACCTTTCCAGTCCTATTTTCAATTCTAACAGACTACTTTTTGTAACCAACAGCGTTACATAGTGCAATTTAGACCAATTAAACCACTAGTCTCTCGTTTAAGTTTAATGCATCCTAGGTTAGCTCATAGGGACGTCCAATATTGTTTTAAAATATTAACAAGCCCAGGATACATTGAGCTTGTGAAATATCCGTCCGTCTATCGAGTCAAAACTGTATGTCGGTGGGAAACATATTTCCATGAGATTGTATATTCTTATCACTGTTTCCCGCATCAAAATAAAATCAATCGCAGATAAATACTAAAACAAAACCCGTTTTTTAGGGTTCCGTAGCCAAAATGGCAAAAACGGAACCCTTATAGTTTCGTCATGTCCGTCTGTCCGTCTGTCCGTCTGTCCGTCTGTCACAGCCGATTTACTCGGAAACTATAAGTACTACAGTGATGAAATTTGATGGGAATATGTGTTGTATGAACCGCTACAAAAATATGACACTAAATAGTAAAAAAAAGAATTGGGGGTGGGGCCCCCCATACATGTAACTGAGGGATGAATTTTTTTTTTTCGATGTACATACCCGTGTGGGGTATCAATGGAAAGGTCTTTTAAAATGATATACAGTTTTCTAAAAAACATTTTCTTAAAGTGAACGGTTTTTGAGATATCAGCTCTCAAAGTCGTAAAAAGTATGTCCCCCCCCCCTCTATTTTTATAACTACGGGGTATAAAATTCTAAAAAAAATAGAGGTGATGCATGCTAATTAACTCTTTCAACGATTTTTGGTTTGATCAAAGTATCTCTTATAGTTTTTGAGATAGGTTGATTTAACTGTAATTTTGGTTAAGTTTATTATATTTGCTGCTACGGAACCCTTTGTGCGCGAGCCCGACTCGCACTTGGCCGGTTTTTTTTAAATCTCGTGACTTATTAAAACGTAACTGTTTCTACGTAGTTACGCATCTGGTCATACGAGAAATAAGGTTTCTATTGTGAAATCATTAATTTCAACTTGACAACATTTGTAACGAAAAAACCCAATTAATTAGATAGCCCATTACTCGAATTAACTCGCAACGCTTTCTCTCATCAACCAACACTCAGCACAAGAATCAAAATCAAATTTGTAACACGTACCGTACGTACGGCACACGAAAAACGAGCATCGAAATCAAAGTAGGAGTCTTTTAAAGCTTGGATAACGTCACGCATTAGCTGATTTTGAATTTCAAAAAGTAACCGCACACTTGGAGTCTCAGAATCTTTTCTATCTTTATCTTCTCTTTATCTAACTACTCACCTATTTGTTTTTCAACTACTTCTTGCTCCTTGATTGCCAATCTCCGGGGACGCTGAGCCACTGGGATATCGTCCTTCAATATAATCTGCATCTCTATTGGGGCTTCTATACCTTGACGCGGCTTGTGCTGGTTCACCATAATATCCTGAATCTGACATTTTAAATCACCAGGTACACTACCTATATGTGGTTCCTGAAAATCTGTAACCAAACAAACACTTGGCATAACATCAAACTGTGGAAAGAAATTCACTGATCCCTTGTTTACTATTAACGTCGTATTTTGCAAAAAGGGCTGACCTAAGATAACTTTATAAGGCATAACATCTTTAGGCACAACATGATACATCAGATTAAAACTATTCCCTTCAATTTTAGTAATACATTCGACTTTACCCATAGACTGAACTTGAACCGCACCTAACCCCGTAAACACAAGTTTTTACCTTACAAGATATGCAACATCCAGTTAATTAAATAGGTCATCAGACATCAGGTTCACCTTACTGCCGGTGTCAATTAAACTTTCAACCCGCGATGCACTGCCTACATCCGCGAATTTAACCGATTTATTCAAACCGCAATGTTTATTTACGTTCACTTCACTTTTATTTTTCACCGCGCACTGACATTGACAGCTGCTGTCACTGACAGCTTTGACGGAGTGAAGTTGCTTGATTTAGAAGAAAGAAGATTTTAATTAGTATCTAGTGGTTTTTAGTGTACAAATTTGGTGTTACTTTGTGCAGTGAAGTGCCGCAGGGTGATATTAATATAAGAATCATTGAATTGTGTCGTTTTTAACACTGCTATTGGTGTCGAGTGAGTTGTCACGTGAACAATTTGCTTTGACCTAATAGAGTCTTAAAACCTACGGCTTTGTTAAAAATAGTCTCCACAGAATCCTTAGGACATTAAAACGCTAAACACCGGCGTTTTATTGAGTGACTGACTTCGACTGACTTCGACTGTTGACTACACTTTATCAAACTACACTTGACATTGGCAAAATTAAATGTGTCATGAACACAATACAGGCCATATAAAAAAAAAAAAAAGAAGTTGCTCGATAGTCCCGTTGCTGCCAACCGTAAAATCCAAACTCGATTCGCCATCCGCTACTGACTTCACGCCCATCGATCGCCGCTGCTGCCAACCTGACGATTGAGCTGCGCCACCTTGCGATTTCGGAACTGCGCCACCTTGTGACTGCGAAGCTGCAACTCCCGCTGCACTCGTACATTGTGTAGCGATGTGACCAAATGCATTGCATTTATAGCATTTCACCCTTTTCACACATGCACTGGCGATATGGTCACGCTCCCCACACCTATAGCACCGCCGCATAGGCTTCTGAGGCACCTTCTTTGCCTCCTTACTCGGCTGTTCTGATTGCCGTTTACTCATTTTACTCTTCATCTCTTAATATTGCGCTAATTTCTCCTTAAGCACGCCGTACGTGGTTACGCCGTATAACATTGATTTGTTCGGTTCGAAGTCGATGATGCCGTCTACGATGTATTGTATGGCCACGTAATCCGCTAGCCTTCCCCTGCGACCTAACTCCCTCATGGTCAGCATGTACTCGTAGCATGTTTCATTTTTTCCCTTCTTACGTGCAGACATGGCTTCGTGCACCTCCTTGGAGTTCAGGGCATCCGGAAATTCCTTTTCAATCGCCGCCTTCAACTCGCTGTATGTGCGGAATGTCCTTTCAGACCGCAGCCACAGCTCGGCCGTGCCGCGCAGTGACCTCCGCGCGATAATTAGCTTCTGAATCGGCGTCCACCCAAAGACTTCGGCATTCTCGTCGATGTCGTCGAGCCATTTCCCCGAACCGTACGTCTTGTCCGTCCCATCAAAATTCGGTATCCCCGCGCCCGTAAACGCAGACATCGGGGCGAAACCCGTAACTTCCTCATCTTTTCCCATCTTTTCGCCTTAGAATATTCTTTTCGCCTTAGAATATTCTTTTCGCCCTAGTAATTTTCACCGTAATTTTACCTTCGTCTTTCGCCTTCGCCGCCCGACTTACTCATTCTCCATCCCGGACGAGCCCCCAAATGTAGAACAGATAAATGAGAGGCCGGTTTGCATTTAAATCTTCTATTTATTCCCCGTAAAATTATAAAATTGAACTCAACCTAATCGCCATCGTGGAAGCAGAGAACAAGAGAGAATCGCTCTCGGAACCCAAAACCTCAGCGTCTCTTTCCATCTCCCTCGCACTCACACCGTCGCCTTACCTTTCTCTCTCACCCTTACTCTCATCTCACTCGTTCTATCATCTCCTTCGTACACCTTCACTCACATTCGTTCTTGATTAATCATTCGCTGTGTTCATTCTCATCTTACTTACTAATCATACATTAAGCTGCGTTCAGTAACATTTTATTCCTACATACATATTAATATAAGTATGTTTTTTTATCTCTAATTATTTAGAAAGTGTAAGGAAAATAAATAATTTGAATTCAATTCAGCTGTCCTATATTTCCTATACATAACCTACAGTGAAAATCATTTGACACATCATAATAGTATAGAAAAGATTTACATAATAAGATTATTACAAGTATTTATGAATCAAACGAACTCTCTGATTTATTCATGCACATCAATCCCCATACCATGGCAACACTGTGCGTGCCATCTTCAATCGCGTTCTAGTGTTCGGCCGTTCAACACTTTTCAAATTCGTCGAATAAAGTGTTACTCGGTTATAAAAATGCCTAAGCGCAAGCATAGGGACAGTGATTGTGATGATTACATACTAAGGAAATTACGCAAATTAGAAAAAAGCTGAAGAAACGTGGTCAAAAGAGTCGTCGAGTTCGTCTACAAACGGTTCCGATACACCGCCGTTGTCGTTACAAAAAGGTACTTAGAGTTTTACATGACTTTACTAGTAGATACTTCATGCTATGTTGAGTGCACTTCCATTGAGAGTGCTACCTTCATTATTTAACAAAATACATGAGGATAGTTTATGGGACTATCACCTTGTATACTTGAATGCTATGACAATTTATTGAAATACTTCATGCTATGTTGAGTGCACTTCCATTGAGAGTGCTACCTTCATTATTTAACAAAATACATGAGGATAGTTTAAAGGACTATCGCCTTGTATACTTGAATGCTATGACAATTTATTGAAATACTTCATGCTATGTTGAGTGCACTTCCATTGAGAGTGCTACCTTCATTATTTAACAAAATACATGAGGATAGTTTATAGGACTATCACCTTGTATTGTTTTTAATAAGTATGACTTACTTACCTATAAAAATCAGTGCTGAGTTCATCTTTATAGGGATGTTTACCTCACTGTAAGTGAATGAGTACAGGGGACTACGGTGCGGCGACCTCCTCGTGTGGCCTCCCCGGTAGTATTTTCTTTCTGTTTGGAACTGCTACCGGAGGGGTCCTGGTGTCCCTGGGCAACGGCGGGTAGCAATTGGCTTATCGCCATATTGCTACCCGACGGCTGACAGCTGCACTTTGAGGCCCAGCTCTGTCTGGGCCGGGGCCCTGTCCGGCGCCCTGTGAGGATCTTCTCCACTTTGGGCGCACCTTGACGTGGGCCCCACCGAGTGGGGCGCCTTCGGGCGCCACTCCCCACATCTTTTGTGGGGGTCTTTAGTTGCTGGTCTGCGCTGCGTCCCACAGCCAGTGGGATGCGGCAAAGGCCGGCTAACCCCACCTCTCCGCCCAGCGACCGACTGCGCAATCCAGCGTAGCCGGCCGTGGGGCTGTCTGGTGGGGCAGTTTTTTGGAAGCCTGCAGGCACTCTCCCCCACCTTGCCCTGCAGCCAGCAGGGTGTGGGTTTGTGGAGAGTTCTGCAGGAGCCCATGCCCGCGACGCCCGTATCGCAATCCAGCGATGCGGGCGCCGCCCGGTTGGGGCTTTGTCGGAGGGCAGTGGGAGCTGCTCTGGGGGCTTTAAGCCCCGGGAGTCGGAAAGAGGCCGTACTGGCGTGCCTTGCTGTCCATGGGTGGGTCTGCGGTGATGAGGTTCGTCCTATTTCCCGCTTTCCCACCCCGAGCCTGGATTTGCCGGGAAAAGTCGCAGAGTGTTTAGTGGGTATGCCCTTGAACGGCCTCTGATTAGCAGAGGCCCAATCCAGGGGAGAGCCCCACACTACCTGGTCGTCTCCCAGCGGCCGGGTGTGCATAAGGCGGTATTCACTCTGCGTGAACAAAAAAAAAAAAAAGTGAATGAGTACAGGTTTTAAGGCCTGTTACCTACAATTCACTAATTTATGTAACCTAAAATTTTTGGGTACTATTTACATTATTATTTTTTTTTCTTCTCTGTCTATCCATACTATCCATCCATACTAATATTATCCATCCATACTATCCATACTTCCATCCTAATCCTAACTATCCTTCCCAACTAATATTATTAAATGCGAAAGTAACTCTGTCTGTCTGTCTGTCTGTCTGTCTGTCTGTCTGTCTGTCTGTCTGTCTGTCTGTCTGTCTGTCTGTCTGTCTGTCTGTCTGTCTGTCTGTCTGTCTGTCTGTCTGTCTGTCTGTCTGTCTGTCTGCTGTCTGTCTGTCTGTCTGGTCTGTCTGTCTGTCTGTCTGTCTGTCTGTCTGTCTGTCTGTCTGTCTGTCTGTCTGTCGTCTGTCTGTCTGTCTGTCTGTCTGCTGTCTGTCTGTCTGTCTGTCTGTCTGTCTGTCTGTCTGTCTGTCTGTCTGTCGTCTGTTACTCTTTCACGCCAAAACTACTGAACGGATTTAAATGAAATTTGGTATACAGATGATCTAGACCCTGAGAAAGAACATAGGCTACTTTTTATTGCGAAAAGGGAGTTGTAAGGGGTTAAAAGGGGGGGTAAAAAGTTATTTTTCCACGCGGACGAAGTCGCGGGCGGCCGCTAGTTCTAGATAATCAAATGGAGCATGTAGACTTAATTGATGTTAGTGTCGACATTCTTGAGGATAACACAGTTGGATTATCCACACCAGAACCTCAAAATCAAGACTGTGCCTCACAGATTGTGGAGTTAGAACCACAAAACTTAGGACTCGATCCAGACCTGCCTTCGACTTCGGAAGCGTGCTCATCTGAGCACTTAGATATGCTTTCGTCCAGAGTATCTACTCTGGATGAAATCGCGTATGCACGCGAACTGCCAGGGGAAAATCCTACCAAAAATAAGTCATACAGCTCGCCAATACAATCTGATTTGGCTGTCCGATGGGAATACATCGTGACCCCTGGACTGCCTAAAAAGGTTACGAAGGACCTTTTAGGCAAATATTTTGTACCCGAAAACTGCCAAAAAATTGGGGCTCCTAAGCTGAACCTGGAAATTAAAGCAGCGTTATCGGAAACGCTAGTGTAAAAAGGATGCAGCTATTGAGACCAAGCAAAATCAGAAAGCAGCAGCCTTATCCTGCGTGGGGCAGGCTTTGACAAAGATGTTTGCCAGTCAAAACAAAGACACTGACGTCATCAAGTACCTTATTGACGCCAATAGACTTTTGTGCGATTCCCAATATTAGGAGTCTATGTCTCGCTGAAGTTTTGTGACATCTACAATTAAAAAAGACATAAAAAACCAGTTATTTACAACTGCAACTGACAGTCATTTATTTGGCGAGAAGTTAGCTGACACATTAAGGGCAGCGAAAGCAATTAGCAAGTCGGGAGCTGAAATGAAAACAATATTACATCCTAAATCTGGAGTCAGTCAACCTTGCCCTTTAAATGCGAGACCTCCATTTCCACAAGTGAGACAGGCAGGAGCGGGGAGAAGACCGACGCCTGCCATGACTCAGCCCCGCCGCTACCAAACCCCCCCGCCGCCGCCGCCGCCAGCCCTGCAGACTACGGGATATCGTCCTCCGCCGCCGCAAGTGCAGCCGCAGCGCTCGCGCGCGCGCACATGGATCCGCCGATAAATGAGGTACGCTCTCAAGGATAATTTAATATTATCGTGGGTGACAGAAGGTTACACTATACCATTTCATTTCACTCCTAAACAGGATTTTATACCGTCCTCCAAAGTCTATTCCTTGGATGAACTTAATGATATGCAAACTGCTATTGATGAATTATTGGAATTGGGTGCAATTGCTGAATGTTCTCCATGCGTCCTCGCATCGCAATACATCTCAAGTATTTTCTTAGTCCCAAAGCCAAACGGAAAAAATAGATTTATTTCGTCTCTTAAATCACTAAATAAATTCATCACAACCAAGCAATTTAAAATGGAGCATTTAAGGACGACATTAAAATTAATATAAAAAAGTTCATTTTTGTGTACAGTTGATCTAAAAGATGCCTATTTTTTATAGCCTATTAAAAATGATTTTAAGAAATATCTTCGTTTCACATTTGACAACAAATTGTTTGAATTTAACCCTTGGCATGCCTGGTAGGGTCTGTCAGACCCACACCAACGCGCGAACAGTTGTAGTTCGTTTAAATTTTAATTTCGCGCCTCACCGTTTTCAGTAGCTGGCCGTTACTAACCAAGGAATGTCCTCCGCCCGATTCCCCAGTCCACGGCGAGCTAAGAGCGTAAAATCACGTGCGTAAAGTGCGTGCGGGTCCCACAGACCCCACCAGGCATACGGCGTGACTTTATTTTGTATGTAACGCACAGGTGATCAAGGTTGCCCACCGTTGAAAAAATCAACTCCTAGAATAAAGCGAAGTTGCCATGTTTGTCCCGCGAAAAAAGGTCGGTAAACCCGACCGAAACCGTACATTTGTGAGACATGTAGTTGTCACATTTGTCTTGACCACTTGATTTTTCAGTGCGCAGAGTATTACCAAACTAAAACTTTACAAAATGCAAATGCAAGTGATAAAGACTAATTATTTTGTTATTTAGATTAAGGTATATGATAGTACCTTACACTGGATTAAAGTCTGACTATGATCTCATTACTTTTGATACTAATTATATGACAACAAAGTTATAGTCACGAAATGTTGCTTAAAAATATTAGTTAAAGTTTAATTTCAAATATTTTAATGAAGTTGATTAGTTTCTAATGTGATTTTTTTACTATCTCTTTTTTGCCCTTTAAGCATGAGTTTTGAATCATTAAATCACCTTACATAATAAAATTTACAGAAAAAAATGCTATTTTGAAATCGGGGTCTGAGAGACCCACCAGGCATAGCATGTAACTTATGCCCACCAGGCATGCCAAGGGTTAATGTTCTCCCGTTCGGACTAAACACAGCTCCACTAGTGTTCACTAAGATAATGAAACCAGTTGTATGTTTACTCAGGTCTTTAGGATACATATCATCAATATATCTTGATGATATTTGCTTAATTGCTGATCCGTATAAAAAATTAGAACATAATCTAAAACAGACAATAATTATATTAGAATTTTGGGCTTTCTTATAAACTATGACAAAAGTGTATTAATACCAAGTAATGTATGTGTAAGTATTTAGGTTTTATTATAGACACAAAAAAAAAAAAAAAAAAAAAACAAATTACTTTGACTCAAGAAAAAAGGATTTTAATTAAAAAACAAGTAAAAAAAAAAATTTTTAAATTAAAACGATGCTCAATTCTCCAATTCGCTCGCTTAGCCGGCCTACTCGCCTCCTCCTGCCATCCAATACGGTTGGCTATATACCAAGAATATTGAAAGACATAAATATCTCGCACTATTAAAAACAGAAGATTACGACAGTTATATGTCTGTACCTGAGTATCTTAACGACGATTTAAACTGGTGGCAGACCCACATTAATAGTTCTGTTAATCCAATAAGAGACGACAATTATTGTATGGATTTTTTTTTCTGATGCCAGCAAAACAGGGTGGGGGGCAGCATGTGGTAAGGATAGAGCTAACGGAAAATGGAGTAAAAATGAAAAGACTTTACACATAAATTATTTAGAGATATTAGCGGCATACTTTGGCTTAATGGTATTTGCAAAGAATTTACGAGATTGTCAAATACTTCTTCGTATTGATATCACAACTGCCATTTCGTATATAAACAAAATGGGTGGCGTCCGTTTCCCACATTTAACGGATATTACAAGATTAAATGTGTGATTTTCCCAAGTACCGTATCAATACCGGTGGCATGTATTTTGAGCTGTCTTTTCTGCATTACATAAAAACCAGTTTTATAGCTTATTGAGATTAAGTTAACTGTCATATTTATAGACTGTAAGTTAGTGGTGGAATAATATATTTTTTTATAATGCCAATTTTGTTACTGTTTCTAAGTCCAGTGGTGCAATCCCGGTGGCGAAATATAGCGCCACCGTAATTGTACAGTGCCACTGAAATTTATTTTCTACTAATTACAGTACATTTGTGGACTCTTTCCACCCCCGTTGTGCCGATGAGCAACGGCGAAGAACTTGTCACTCCACACCTCATTTCCTGGGTCTGGGATGTTTATCTTCAGACCCATTTCCCGAGCTTCTCGTCGAAGGTCGTCCAGTTTGGCCTGCATGTCAGCTCGTGTGTGGCTCAACAGGCAAAGGTCATCGGCATAGTCCAAATCTTCCAATACATTGGACAGTCCCCACTCTATGCCTCAGCGTTTGTTCTAGGTTTAATGCATAATGCCATCCAGAGCGACAAATAAGAGGAGAGGCGAGAGGAGACACCCCTGACATACCTCCGAATCAACTGGTACGTCCTCCGAGACGAGGCCTTCGTGCGTCTTGACTCGACTCTACAGGAATAGTTCCAGTAGATGGCCTTGATTATGTTGGTGATCTTCTCGGAAACTCCGATTTCAAGAGCCACCAGATAACGTTTCATTTTAGACTAGCGGCCGCCCGCGACTTCGTCCGCGTGGAAAAGTAACTTTTTACCCCCCTTTTAACCCCTTACAACCCCCTTAATATTATTATGTTGATACAACTTAAACAAATTATTTCGACCAAATTTGGTACCATAAAAACGGTCATTGTGACTAAACCTTAAAAGATAGACATATGCCGTCGCGGACTTTTTTTTAGATCATGTATAGAGGAATAATTCTTTCATACATATTTTTTGAGTATCTTGAACCGTTTTCGCAGCGCACGCAAAGAAAGCCTTCAAAAATGAATAATTTTCCCCGTTTTTTACACATTTACCGCTCTGTCTTTGCTCCTATTGGTCATAGCGTAATGTTATTTAGCCTATAGCCTTCCTCGATAAATGGACTATCCAACAAAAAAAGAATAATTCAAATCGCACCAGTAGTTTCGGAGATTAGCGCGTTCAAACAAACAAACAAACAAACAAACAAACAAACAAACAAACTCTTCAGCTTTATTATATTAGTATAGATTAGTATAGATAGCGATTCAAAGACTTTTTCGAAATCCACAAAGGTCAGATACATTTCTCTCTGCCATTCTGATGCCTGTTTGAAGATTATTCGCAAGGTGTTGATCTGGTCGGTACACGATCGGTTAGGTCGAAAGCCAACCTGCTCTTTGCGAAGAAGAGCTTCGACGGCCTTCGATAGTCTGTCTAGGATGATCCAACAGAGCTCTTTAAAAGGAATTGAGAGCAAGGTGATGCCTCTCCTGTTGCCACATTCACTAAGGTGTCCCTTCTTGGATACGGTGGTGAGAAGGCCTTTTTTTTCTCCAATCCTTGGGCACCTCTTCGGCCAGCCAGCTGTTCCTCAAGAGGGGATTCAGCACGTTCGCAGCGGTCCAGACATCAGCTTTTAGCATTTCCGCTGTGATGAGGTCCACTCCTAGGGCTTTCCCGTTTTTCAGGTATTGGATGGCCTTCAATACTTTTTCTCCTGTAGGAGGAGACAACATCAATGTCGCGTTATATATGTCCCTGAGATTACTGGAATTGTCAGTGCGTTGAGCTCGTTCCGCAATACTGTCAGCCCACAATCGGCGATCACGACGGGTACTGCGGTAAATTTTTTTGCGAATCTGTCGGTATTGGAGGTTGTTGAGTTTTGGATGAAGAGAGAGTTGAAAATGGAGTTCCCGCCTTGTCTCAATCAGATTCCAGGTTTTCTGAGACATACAGTCTTCGCGTGTATGTGTTTTGTGTCCAAGGACGGCGGAGTTAGTCTCTGTATGGGCCATTTTGATATGGTTCCACTTCGCGTTGACAGAAAGTGTAGAGACATTTTCGAGGGCGGAAAAGCGATTTCGCAGTTTTAGCCCAAAGGCGTCGGCTAGGTCGATTATCTTGCCAGCTTTGCTGTTGAATCGGGCCGTGATGATTCGCTCTGAGATGGGTTTCCAGTCCAGTAGGCTCTTCGTTGCAACGTCAGAAAGGAGGAATCCTACGCCATTTTTACGTACACCTTCCATCCTCCTTACCAGATTAAAAAAAAGTAACGCCCCTGGACGTTCCCAGTTCTCCGAATCCATTCCTACGAACTTGCTGTGGACGAGTATTTGCAGCTTGTATCTAAGCATTTCTGCTTCCACTTAGGCTAGTCGGCTATCCTCGCCGAGTGTTCGCACATTCCAACATGCTATTCGTGACCGTATTTTAATGCCAAAGGTCGTTGTAGCTTTATCGGTCCGGTTTTGTACTTCTTCAGTTTCTTCAGCTAGGTTCAGGTAAGCCAGTGATTCATTAATTATACTCTCTACTTTGTCCTCGAGATTAGCATTAGTAATATATTGACACATGTAGACATTGAGAGATCTCCTGTGAAAAATCATTTTATTGATTCAAAATAACATTATACTCGTATGTTATATTATAATTTTTATGCAATAATTACATTTACACCAAAGAAACAAAACAATTTGTATCTAGTATAATAAATTGTTTTTATACTATTTACTTATAAATTTTCTTATATCTCCATTATAGAATTTAATGAAGGTCTTGGAGCTAGCGCTCCATCATGCTGTCTTCCTGATTAAGTCAAGATTTACGCCTAATCTATTTGCTTTCGAGGTGCTAGCGTGTCTCGTACTATGAGCAGTAAAGGTCGCGACATCTATTCCACATACTTCGAGAGTACTTTTCACCCAACGGCTTAACGTCTTTGACGTTACTTTGTGGTGTGGGTTTCGTAAGCTGACAAAAAGGTAAGAATGATTATTTCGTAAGGGTTCAGTTAAAATTAAAAACTCTTTTAAAGTATTAACTACGCATATTTCAGGTTTGCTCTGAAAATATGGCAATATCAGAGCTGGTTGTGTTGAATTAAGCCGAGAAGTCTTTACAAGATCAGGTATCTTTATAATAACTCTATATTTTTAATGTTTATCATCGATCATGTTTGCATCCTATGCGCTGTTACGAGAACTAGCAATGTAATAAGTTTTTTTGATATTGTTTCCAAGTCCAATGAATCATTGGGATAAAGATCAGCGGTATGATTTAAAACTAAAGAAGTATCCCATGTCAAATTGTATTTTGGCATGGGTGGCCGCAATCGAAAAAATCCCTTAAAGAATCTTTTCATGGTCTCATTATTACTGATTTGCGGGCCGAGTAGTAGGGATAAGGCGGATCTGCAGCTATTAATCGTACCATATTGGGCTCCATTATTATAAAGTTCTGTAAGAAAGTTCAGAATATTTGACATAGATGGTTGAAATAGATTTGAATTATTCTGTATACAAAATTGGAACCACTTTTTTAAGCAGGAATCATACTGTTTAAAGGAGTTTGACGAAAGAGAGGCTAACATTATATCTATTGCGTAATGGGGAACATTTATTCTTAGCAGGGAAGTCCTGACAATACTCCGGCAACCAGGGTAAGCCGTTGGTGTACGCGGCGATCGCTGGAATGAGATATTATAAGATTCTCACTCGACTTTAAAATTAACGGCTCAGACGTGAGGAGTTTATTATAAAGGGGAAACCATGGTTAAGTGGGCCACCACGGGACCACTACTATGCCCGTTGCCTCGTCCTTAATAATTTTACGTAAAGTTTTTAGGATTATGGGAACTGGTGGAAAGGCATAAAAGAAAAATTTTGACCAGGATACAGTGAAGGCATTTATTGCAACTGCATCGGGATCTCTGTTCCAAGATATGTATCTATTGCACTTATTATTTAATCTGCTAGCAAATATATCAATGTTAGGTTCACTGAATTCATAGGTTATCTTTTGGAAAGCATAGTCCGCCAGTTCCCACTCAACATCTGGGTGGTTTCGCCTAGATTCTGCGTCTGCAACGGTATTCTCTGCTGAGCTTATATATGAAGCAAATACTATTATGCTCTTTTGCTCACACCATTGCCACAATTCTCGGGTCACTTGAGTAAGATGAGGGTACTCCACACCACCCATACGGTTAACGTATGAAATAGCAGTGGTATTGTCTATTCGCAATAGAATTTGACAGCTATGAAAATTTTTTGCGAAAATTTTCAAACCAAAAAAAAGCTGCTAAAATTTCTAAATAGTTAATGTGTCTGGAACGCTCATCATCTGACCAAATACCGCTAACCGTCTCCTTGCCGCATGCAGCACCCCACCCCTTAGTTGACGCATCACTAAAGATTTCTAATACATATTGGTCATATTTTACAGCATTGGTTGGTGTATTTATGGCTTGAGTCCACCAATCGAAATCAGATAGTAAGGTATCTGGTATGTTCATATACCCATCATAATTTTCTGTGTCTTTTAATAAATTTAAATACTTGCATCGTTCAAAGTTTTTGGTATACAACCAGCCGTATTCAACGGCAGGGCAAGCAGATGTAAGTAAACCAATCAGACGAGCAAAATCCCTTATTTTGCATCTCTTAAGATTTTTAAAATGGTTGATTTCATCTTGAATTTTTTTAACTTTTTCCGAAGGTAATGTAATCAGAAATCTTTCAGTGTCTATAATGTACCCTAAGAATTTACATGATGTACTTGGACATAAATTGCTCTTCTCGTAATTTATTATGAAACCTACTGACTTTAACAGTTTTATAGTGGTATCTATGTTGTCTATGCATCCCTTATAGTTATCATTTATTAATAAAAAATCGTCTAAATAAACTGTAGATATATAGCCACAAGATCTAAGTACGTTTCACTATAGGTTTAATTATTTTCGTAAACACCAAGGGCGCCGTACAAAGGCCAAATGGTAGTACATTGAATTCAAATAACTCGTTATTATCGCCAAACTGAAATCGTAGGTATTTTTTAAAGTCTTCGTGAATTTTAATTAGAAAATATGCATCCTTAAGATCTACAGTACACATAAAGGAATTTTGTGAAACTAGTTTTATTGCGTAAATCCTGTAACTTGAAATGCGCAGTCTTAATAAACTTATTAAGATTCTTTAAATTTAGTATGAATCTGTTTTTCCCGTTTGGCTTTTGTACGAGAAAAAAGGTGGATAAGAATTGCCCTTCACACGGTTGGCACTGTGAAATAGCTCCTATTGTTAATAAATTATCAATACATTGTTTATACTGCAATTTTTCTAATTCTGTGTAAGAACGTTGTATGGGAGGATAAGTTTGTAAAACCGGTTTAGAAAACGGTATCTTGTATCCGGAAATCCAAGACAGTATTGTTTGATCACGTGTGATAGATGACCATTGTTCATAGAAATGACTTAGTCTGCCAGCGTACCTCCCCTCATTATCTACTGCCGATGACGATGCCGAGCCGGGTTCCCGGGCGCCGGTTGTCGATATGACGTTCTGGAGGAGCTCGCGGGCTGATACTTCTGTGCAGGTTCCTTCATCCTCGGATTCCCCATTTTTTGCCTGCGAATTGGGGGAGGAGCCTTCCAGTTTAAATTATTCCTTTGTGTGGCAAGTACTTGTGGCTTCTTACTTGATGATGTCTTTGAAGTAGAAGTGCTTTTTAGATCTGCACTAGACTTCGAAATTGATTTAGCAGTTTTCAGGGTTTCTGCCAAGTCCGAACCAAAGAGGCAGTTATCTACTTTGGTTTTCGTTAACTGGTCCTTCATATCCTTTTTCAGATTGTATAGTATGAAATTGCGACGTGTCATTGAGTCGGTATTTTGACAATCGCATATAAGTCGAGTAGCGTCCATGAGTAGCTTAATAATGGCAGTATTTTTGTTTTGCTCCTCAAGAAAAATAGTAATTGCTTCTCCAAGACATGATATTGCAGAGCCTAATACTTTCTGTTTGCTTTCAATCCCCTTATCTCTTTTAATAACTATATCCGTTACTGCAGCCTTAATTTCTGGATTAAGCTGAGGAGCATCAATTTGGGTACAATTTTTTGGCGGTAGATATTTGCCCTGTAAGTCCTTACGTAGGTCTTTTGACAGTCCATCTGTAGCTACATGTTGGAGGCGCACAGCCAAATCAGTATTTATATCTTTGCCGTGCAATTTTGTGATTGACGGATCGTCTCCTAACAATTCTAGAATACCAGTATCCACTTCAGGCACAACCATCAATTCAGGCTCCTGACCATCGTTCTGAGGGGCAGGCAACTCGCAAGTGCTGGTGGACGGCAGAGGCTCAAAACTGCAGGTTAAGATAGCGGTGGCATTAGCGCTGGTGGAGGGTACGGGTGGTTCTGTCTCCTCAATTTCATCTAACTATAACCGGATCAGTTTCAATTTGTGTGCCATTTTGACTATTATGTTCAATTTGTATTGTTTACAGCAGCCTTAAGAATAGTTGTGAGAGACACTGTGGATAATACTAGTGCGTAGGTACCTACGCATGGCTAAAAATAGCCCTATAGAATGTTAAACTTTTTGGATAACAATCTGTATATACAGTGTATCTGATCACTTTGTTCAATTCGCCATAACGGTAGTTTTTGGTAAATAGTAAACAAAAGGGTAAGTGACATGCTATTTAGAAAAGTAACAATCCCAAAAATTGCTCGCAATTCTAAATTTATACACGTACTTATAACGTTACAGTATTGTTGATGAAAATTAACACCAACTTATCATGTAACATAGCACTACATAATAGGTAGTTAGGTATTTTATAAAAATACTAAAGAAGAATTATTGTTACCGTATTGTCAGTAAAGTGATAGCCCCAAAAGCTAACCGCAGTACAGACTTATCATGTGAGGTAGTCCACGAAGAGCACCCGCCCGAATAGCACCTGCGCGAATAGCACCTGGCCTAGTCCACGAAGAGCACCTATCGATATTTTGGGCTGGTGCTCTTCGTGGATTCAAATTTATCTTTACATTTTGTCCACGAAGAGCACCTACAACACAGCAGCCTAGTGCTGGCTGCTAAAGACAGGACGTTATTAAATGAAAGATATCGATAAAAATCACTTGAACGTATAATAATACAAATACTTTCGTACATACGAAATCTGTCTAGGCGACATTTAAAACTAAAACAAAATAAAAATCACTGTAACAATTATTAATCTTACTTACTAATAACACTTTCTTATTTTTATTTATCACAATCAGTCTTCACATAATCATCTTAATTGTATAATCAGTCTTAGTTAAATCTTAGGTACTTAATAATAACCATTTTTATTTTAAATATATCACAATCAGTCTCCATAATATCACATTTATTGCAAAATCAGACTTAAATCCTGCGTGCCCGCTGCGTGGCGCGAAAAAGGTTCACGGTGCGCTCTTATTATTACACTGATTAGGTTGCAAATTACCCGCGTTCACCGCCAGCTAAAATTATGAGGAGGATGATAAAAACGTACCGCAGAATTTTTTTCCGCCACTTCCGCAGGTCTTTAGTTATTAATATTTAAGTTAAAATAAAAAACATACAACAAAAAACTTTAAAATCGCAGCTTTTCAATGCAGTGACCAAGGGAAATAAAGCCACTTTTACTACCCGTGCGGATAAACGCTGGGATAAGAAATGGCGGACCGACGAGTCGGTACCGTCAGCATACTAAGTACGTAAAATTATAATTAAATATAAGTAAACTGATAAATCGTAGAAAATATCGTTAGCATTGAAAATGTTTTGTTATTTTATTAATTCAAATAATATATAAGTATGTTTTATAGGTTTTATTGTTTTGTAAGTAGTATTTTTTACTGTATTTATGTAAAAAATCTATGAAAATAATTCAAATTGCGATAAATTCTTTTTTCCTAAAAAGAAGTTGTTTATAAACAAATAATAATTCATAATTATCGCATTTATAAACGAATTTGTTCTCACAAAAATATACATTTATTAGCGGTCCGCCCCGGCTTCGCCCGTGGTACATACATTTTTTTTTTTTTGTTCACGCAGAGTGAATGCCGCCTTATGCACACCCGGCCGCTGGGAGACGACCAGGTAGTGTGGGGCTCTCCCCTGGATTGGGCCTCTGCTAATCAGAGGCCGTTCAAGGGCATACCCACTAAACACTCTGCGACTTTTCCCGGCAAATCCAGGCTCGGGGTGGGAAAGCGGGAAATAGGACGAACCTCATCACCGCAGAGCCACCCATGGACAGCAAGGCACGCCAGTACGGCCTCTTTCCGACTCCCGGGGCTTAAAGCCCCCAGAGCAGCTCCCACTGCCCTCCGACAAAGCCCCAACCGGGCGGCGCCCGCATCGCTGGATTGCGATACGGGCGTCGCGGGCATGGGCTCCTGCAGAACTCTCCACAAACCCACACCCTGCTGGCTGCAGGGCAAGGTGGGGGAGAGTGCCTGCAGGCTTCCAAAAAACTGCCCCACCAGACAGCCCCACGGCCGGCTACGCTGGATTGCGCAGTCGGTCGCTGGGCGGAGAAGTGGGGTTAGCCGGCCTTTGCCGCATCCCACTGGCTGTGGGACGCAGCGCAGACCAGCAACTAAAGACCCCCACAAAAGATGTGGGGGGTGGCGCCCGAAGGCGCCCCACTCGGTGGGGCCCACGTCAAGGTGCGCCCAAAGTGGAGAAGATCCTCACAGGGCGCCGGACAGGGCCCCGGCCCAGACAGAGCTGGGCCTCAAAGTGCAGCTGTCAGCCGTCGGGTAGCAATATGGCGATAAGCCAATTGCTACCCGCCGTTGCCCAGGGACACCAGGACCCCTCCGGTAGCAGTTCCAAACAGAAAGAAAATACTACCGGGGAGGCCACACGAGGAGGTCGCCGCACCGTAGTCCCCTGGTACATACATAGCCTATAGTAATGAGGAATAACTTACCTTTCTAACAAAATATTACAAGACTAACGAAAGGTTCAAAACCACGGAAAAACTAGCTCACAATTTTTTTATTAAAACGCAGCTTTTTTTTTTGTCAGTCTGTACCCACGTGTGCGAGTATAGACGCAAATAGTGTGCGAGCGAGAGGTGAATAGTTGCGCCGCCATTTCTAATCCCAGCGTTTATCCGCACGAGTAGTATATTCCTCTATTATACTGACTAATAATTGGTTCTTTTTTTCGGCAAGTTTTTGGGATTTAGAAATTTCAATTTTTGCGCGAATTTCAGCGTAATTTTTGCAATTTTCCTGTAGGACTCTTAAAACAATAGCAATGTTCTTATTATTTTTATTAATTGCTTTATTGATAACTCCTAACTTTTTTTTTTTAGTTTATTAGGGCAAACAACCTCAATATATACAAGAAGTTAAATAGCTTCATAATTGCAAATCAACACCGTAAGCCACGAACTACAAAGTATGAGAGTGAGTCATGTTACATTACATTGTTATTATTGCGTATTATTTATTGTTTACTTTTATCATCCTAAGCATCTAACTAAAATAAAGCAAAACAAACCAAAAGAAAGTACCTATACATGACAAGATAACAAAATACCTACATGAATCAATAATACAGATTAATTATACATTTTAACTATACATACACTAACATAACATATTATATACATACATACACCATCGCCTAAATTCGGGTTTTTACATTTTTTACAATTTAAATCTTAGCTTTTTCTAACAATCAATCAATCAATCACGTTAAGGTAAGATTATTAATAAAATTGTTAGTGATTTAAATTTTTTTAGTTTTAATTGTCGCCTAGACAGATTTCGTATGTACGAAAGAATTTGTATGATTAGGTATAATATACGTTCAAATGATTTTTATCGATATCTTTCATTTAATAACATCCTGTCTTTACCAGCCAGCACTAGGCTGCTGTGTTGTAGGTGCTCTTCGTGGACAAAAATGTAAAAAGAAATTTGAATCCACGAAGAGCACCAGCCCAAAATATCGATAGCTGCTCTTCGTGGACTAGGCCAGGTGCTATTCGCGCAGGTGCTATTCAGGCGGGTGCTCTTCGTGGACTACCTCTATCATGGAGGTAACAGAGTTGGTGAGTTTTTATTGATAATGAACTCATATCACTAAAATATTAAATCGGTACCTTCTCTGTCTGACAGCATCTCAGGACGATCCGAGAATATTTCGTCATGCTCAGACGAAACAGAAGACGATGTTGAGGGACGTCGTTTTCTTTTGCCATATTTCAGTTTTCTTTCCAATTTCTTTAACTTTTTTGCAATGTATTCATAATTGTCGTCCCTTGAGTGTTTCCTTTTTCCCATATTTACACTTTTAAAAACACTTTTGACCTGAAAATACGGATACTAAAAGATAAATAGTGCGTACTGGCGGAGCACTGTACTTGTAATGACGGACTACCGCGATATAGGTTGACAGGTAAGCGGAACTACCCACCTATTTTTTTTTTTTTCTTAAAATCTCAACTATTAGTGCAAAACTGGCGTCACCGTATGTGATACTACATGTGTAAATATATTACTAATGCTAATCTCGAGGACAAAGCAGAGAGTATAATGCACTATTGTATTGATTTAGTGTGTTCTTTGCAAAAGGGGCCATCATTATATTCATGGAAGTTTAATCATAGATTCCCTGATAATTTGGCTGCCACCAGGATAAGACTCGCATGAAGTGAATGGCAGGCTCTGAAAGGAGAATATAGCAATGATTGATCAGGGCCAAAGTAAATTCTTTCTGATATCACAAGTTTGGACCATAAGGGGTACCAAGGCTGCGATGGCCAGTAAGGTATTACAACAATGCCTGTTGCTTTATCGGCTCTGATTTTTTCTAGAACTTTAGTAATCAAGCAGAACGGAGGAAAAGCATAGAAGTAAACAGTCTTCCAACTAAATGTAAATGAGTCTGCTATTTCGGAAAAGGGATCTAGTTTCCATGACGCATATCTACTGCATTTATAATTTTGAGCGCTTGCAAAGAGATCAAATTCAGGTTTTCCTAATGATTTAACAATGGTTGAAAATACTTGGTCGGAAATTTGCCATTCTGTGTCTATGTTAAACCGACGAGATTCGCGATCTGAAATCACATTATCTCGGGATTTGAT
Organism: Cnaphalocrocis medinalis; assembly: GCA_014851415.1. Classification (NCBI taxonomy): domain Eukaryota; kingdom Metazoa; phylum Arthropoda; class Insecta; order Lepidoptera; family Crambidae; genus Cnaphalocrocis; species Cnaphalocrocis medinalis. The sequence goes on along the minus strand of CM026274.1, from coordinate 8,770,392 downwards.
ATAGGAAGCATATATGAATAGTCGCATCCGGTCACAGACTATAAACGACGAGAAGCAAGCGCGCCAAGCGACGACAGCGGGAACTATCGTTTCGCGCGCTTCGACAGAGCCGTGACGTTTCGGCGGGGAGCGATTGGGCTCAGTTTGATTCTGACCGTCGCTGAGTAAACATCGCGGAACTGTCCCGCTACTCGTTCAGTGTTTTAGTGTTCAAATTAAGACCTAGATACCTAGTGTTGCGATTGTAATAGTTTCAGTAGTGTAATTTAATCAGTTAAGTGTGTAACCCGGTGATTTTCATTGCACGATCCCTAATTTCTGCCCACACTATGCCTGAGCGCTCTGGACCTAAACCCCTGAACGTTCCGACATCAGAAGTGGGACCAAATCGTGCCAATGAAACCATTCGGAGTGAAAATAACAATGAGACTCGGTGGCGGTTACTTTTTGAGATTCTGAGACTCAAGTGTGCGGTTACTTTTTGAAATTCAAAATCAGCTAATGCGTGACGTTATCCAATGTGCCGTTGCACCCGGACGTACCCAGATTTGTGCATGAGTGGAAATGCACAGGAAGGCAGTCAGCTCATACTTAATGATCATCAGTAAGGCACTGAAAGGCTCTGCTATCTCAAATTACTTATCCAGCGGACGAATCTGATGGATATTCGAGCGGAAGCTAGCAACTACAAACGGTCGAGACTTTTGTCGGTATCATAAATCAATTGTTATGCCTGTGGGAAGCTAGGGCATACGCAAGTGGATTCCCGAACAAGGAAACATGAAGCGAAGAAACCTTCTCCTGCCCCAACTACATCGAGCGCGGGTCATCGCCAGCAGGCTAGTGGCAGCCTGGTGGTCTGCTACAGGTGCGGAGCAGCGAGCCACATCGCCAGCGCTATCCAGCCGGCGGGTCCAGCGCCGCAGCTTCGGTCGGGAGGCGTGTCGACCTGTGTGTGGTCTAATCCCCATCCGGAACCTTGAACGATCTGGTACGTGTTACAAATTTGATTTTGATTCTTGTGCTGAGGGTTCGTTGATGAGAGAAAGCATTGCGAGTAAATTTAGAAACATTCGAGTAATGGGCTATCTAACTAATTGTTTTTTTTTCGTTACAAATGTTGTCAAGTTGAAATTAATGATTTTACAATAGAAACCTTATTTCTCGTATGACCAGATGCGTAACTACGTAGAAACAGTTACGTTTTAATAAGTCGCGAGATTTAAAAAAAAAACGGGTTTTGTGTTAGCATTTATCTGCGATTAATTTTATTTTGATGCGGGAAACAGTGATAAGAATATGCAATCTCACGGAAATATGTTTCCCACCGACATACAGTTTTGACTCGATAGACGGACGGATATTTCACAAGCTCAATGTATCCTGGGCTTGTTAATATTTTAAAACAATATTGGACGTCCCTATGAGCTAACCTAGGATGCATTAAACATAAAGCAGAGTATTATGTAGGGCATTAATTAAAGTAAACACTGTTAGGTACCTATTTAGTACTTTATTCACGTCGTATTTAATCACATCTATACTAATATAATAAAGCTGAAGAGTTTGTTTGTTTGTTTGTTTGTTTGTTTGTTTGTTTGAACGCGCTAATCTCCGAAACTACTGGTGCGATTTGAATAATTCCTTTTTTTGTTGGATAGTCCATTTATCGAGGAAGGCTATAAGCTATCAACATAATAATATTAAGGGGGTTGTAAGGGGTTAAAAGGGGAGTAAAAAGTTACTTTTCCACGCGGACGAAGTCGCGGGCGGCCGCTAGTATAAAATATCGAAAAGGGTTCGCGACATGGCACTGAGTAAGTCTCTAAGTCATCAACATGGTTGCTCGCAGGGTATGACGTATATCCTCATTACGTTCGGAAACCATCTTGACAGTCTCTCCCACCTTACTGAATAGATAGATTATATATTTGTCGCATCCGGTCATGTCGCATCCGGTCACAGACCATAAACGACGAGAAGCAAGCGCGCCAAGCGACGACAGCGGGAACTATCGTTTCGCGCGCTTCGACAGAGCCGTGACGTTTCGGCGGGGAGCGATTGGGCTCAGTTTGATTCTGACCGTCGCCGAGTAAACATCTCGGAACTGTCCCGCTACTCGTTCAGTGTTTTAGTGTTTAAATTAAGACCTAGATACCTAGTGTTGAGATTGTAATAGCTTCAGTGGTGTAATTAAATCAGTTAAGTGTGTAACCGGGTGATTTTCATTGCACGATCCCTATTTCTGCCCACACTATGCCTGTACGCTCTGGACCTAACCCCTGACGTTCCGACATCAGAAGTGGGACCAAATCGTGCCAATGAAACCACTCTGAGTGAAAATAACAATGAGACTCGGTGGCGGTTACTCTTTGAGATTCTGAGACTCAAGTGTGCGGTTACTTTTTGAAATTCAAAATCAGCTAATGCGTGACGTTATCCAGTGTGCCGTTGCACCCGGACGTACCCAGATTTGTGCATGAGTGTAAATGCATAGGAAGGCAGTCAACTCATAATGATCATCAGTAAAGCACTGAAAGGCTCTGCTATCTCAAATTACTTATCCAGCGGACGAATCTGATGAATATTCGAGCGGAAGCTAGCAACTATAAACGGTCGAGATTTTCGTCGCTGTCACAAATCAATTGTTATGCCTGTGGGAAGCTAGGGCAATCCACTTGCATTGCCGAACAAGGAAAAATGAAGCGAAGAAATCTTCTCCTGCCCCAACTACATCGAGCGCGGGTCAACGCCAGCAGGCTAGTGGCAGCCTTGCGGTCTGCTACAAGTGCGGAGCAGCGAGCCACATCGCCAGCCGCTGTCCAGCCGGCGGGTCCAGCGCCGCGGCTTTGGTCGGGAGGCGTGTCGACCTGTGTGTGGTCTAATCCCCATCCGGAACCTTGAACGATCTGGTACGTGTTACAAATTTGATTTTGATTCTTGTGCTGAGTGTTCGTTGATGAGAGAAAGCGTTCCGAGTAAATTTAGATGTAAACATTCGAGTAATGGGCTATCTAATTAATTGGGTTTTTTCGTTATACATGTTGTCAAGTTGAAATTAATGATTTTACAATAGAAACCTTATTTCTCGTATGACCAGTTGCGTAACTACGTAGAAACAGTTATGTTTTAATAAGTCGCGAGATTTTCAAAAACAGGTTTGGTGTTAGCATTTATCTGCGATTGATTTTATTTTGATGTGTCAGACAGTGGTAGTATATGCAATCTCACGGAAATATGTTCCCCACCGACATACAGTTTTGACTCGATAGACGGACGGATATTTCACAAGCTCAATGTATCCTGGGCTTGTTAATATTTTAAAACAATATTGGACGTCCCTATGAGCTAACTTAGGATGCATTAAACTTAAACCAGAGACTAGTGGTTTAATTGGTCTAAATTGCACTATGTAACGCGGTTGGTTACAAAAAGTAGTCTGTTAGAACTGAAAATAAGATTGGGAAGGTAGGCAGCCGCTGAATCTGATGTTTGCTGACTACTCAAAACCGGAAGTAGGTTTAGATGAAGCTAGTGCTTAAGCCGTAGAGAATATTAGGAAAAATGCATTTACGATAAACCTAGGTTTCATTGTAACAAAGTAAAGCTTAAAAAGTTCTCTGTTTGTGATTTTTTATTCCTGAAAAATGAGGAACGCAATCAGGTCAAATTAGACCCGAAGTTTAAAGGACCGTTTAAGGTGATGGAAGCCCTTAGATGGTGACCGTTACACGCTAAAACCCTAAATTCTAATCGAACCTACAAATATGCACACGATAGGTTGCGTAGGATGCCAGTAGGTCATGTACCAGTCGAGGTTGAAGTAGAGATACATAGTGAGTCTAGTGTTGAGAAATAGCGCCATAGTGTGTGATATGGTGGTAGCTTGAGTGGGTTCTCTAACGGCCGTAGAAGAGTCGACCGTACCAGTAGTCATTACGTAGTCGTAGCCCGGTAGAAATCGGCGTCTCTTGGGGAAACCTAAAGAGTCCGTGGGTGCGCGATGCGCGTTTGGCTCTGGCGGAGGTCGTGGTTTAAGGAGACCGTAGTGTGTAGTCGGAAGGCGATGCACACGTGAGCGTGTGGATGCTCGTATGAGGAAAACCAGGAGTGTTTTCAGTTCGGCCGTGGGCCGTGGCGTTAGAGGGGTCACTCGAGGTTTTTGCTAGTGTACATAGTTGATGTTGATGAGAATAAATGAAGAGATCAAAGGGCACATGACTCTGGTTATTGTTTTTCGTTTGTTAAGTGTGCGATTCAATGTTGTGTTCCCTAGAATCAATGTAAATAATGGAGATAGAAAGCTAGGTTTTCACTGAGTAGCTTTATAATTTGTAGATTTCCTTAAGATGCTAAATGAAGTCCTAAGTTGCTTTATTTTAAAATCATTTGGTAGGCTTGGATGAGGTTAGACAGTTAGCTTTCGATAATATTGCAAAATTCGCGAGTTACAATAAGTCTCGATTTGATGGTACGATGTTTTAATTGAAAATGAAGAAAGGAATCAGACTAAGCTAGATGCCAAGTTTAGAGAGCCGTTTGAAATAGTTGAAATCTTAGATGGAGATCGTTATGTTCTAAAATCGTTGAGTTCTAGGCGTACTTACAAATACGCGCGTGATAGGCTAAGAAAGCTCCCTGATAATGACGAAATCATTGAAGAAATCGATCATGATGATATAGAGCCCGAGAGTTCGTAAAAATTGTTTCGGTGTAGAGATTCGGATTGCATTAAGTTTTGTGCTGGTATGTGTTGATGGCATCAGAGGTTATTCGTAGCCGTAGCTCGAGAGAAATCGGTGTCTGCTTTGTGTAGTCCGTGAGTACGCGGTACGCGGATAACTCTGGTGGGTGTTGGGTTTCGTTGGGAAGCCGTGGAACCTGGAGGGTTCGGTAACGTGGCATAGAGAGATGCACGTAAATGAAGTGGGTGAAAGAGACCACATGTGTTGTATTGACCATGTTGGACAAAGTTGAAATGCAATCTTTCTCATTAGTTGAATGTTGGTAAAATTGCAATTGTCTGTGCAACAGGACTATGTAGAACTTGATGATTTCTTCTCTGAGTTGTACATGGGAGTACCATGTAGTCATTGTTTATTCTCGTAAAATTATCATTTTGAGTACTAGTTTGTTGTTATGAGACGAACGCCTTATCTTCGTGTTATTTTAATTAAAAAAAGCAATGTAATATCTTGCTGTCTTGAACGTCGTTACATTACATTGAATCAAATGAGGTTGATGATGATTAATAAAGTTAAGTTTTCCAATGTAGAGTGTCTCTTTTATTTGAAAATCCCTAGTAAACGAGAGTAGAAGTAATACTAGGTCAGGAAAAGCCGAGCAACACGATACTGTGCAAATGTATCTCTTGATCTCGTTTCTTAAATTATAATCTGTAGTGGTAAACCCTTAAATTGTAACAAACCTGCTTGTTTAGCTAATATGATTGCTTGTTAGTAATTGCAGTTGATGGTGTTAGAATAAAGGAAACAATCATGTGAAACTTTCTGGATTTCTTTATTTTTGAAGACAGATTAGGTCCAATAGAGTAAGGACTGGCCAAGCGGATACTGTGCTGTCTTTGTATTGTTACAGATTTACACACGAAGACGTGTGTCATCGCAGGATGGCCGTGTCGCATCCGGTCATGTCGCATCCGGTCACAGACCATAAACGACGAGAAGCAAGCGCGCCAAGCGACGACAGCGGGAACTATCGTTTCGCGCGCTTCGACAGAGCCGTGACGTTTCGGCGGGGAGCGATTGGGCTCAGTTTGATTCTGACCGTCGCCGAGTAAACATCGCGGAACTGTCCCGCTACTCGTTCAGTGTTTTAGTGTTCAAATTAAGACCTAGATACCTAGTGTTGAGATTGTAATAGCTTCAGTGGTGTAATTAAATCAGTTAAGTTTGTAACCTGGTGATTTTCATTGCACGATCCCTATTTCTGCCCACACTATGCCTGTACGCTCTGGACCTAACCCCTGACGTTCCGACATATTTAATCGATCAGGTTTCCTTCGTACTCTCTGGGACCGACGAAGACCAATCCCCGGAGGTGATGTGGACTCTGGTGGGGACGACTATAGCTTCCTGCACTGTAATGGGTACTTGATTGGGGATGTGTGACTCGTTCAGGCTGATAGGATTACTTATGTAGTCTTCTCTTGGCAATGAATCCTGTCTCTGCAGGGGAATAGGTTGTGGAGTTTCATTATTTTCAGGCTGTTCCTCTGTGGGTATGACTGTCTCTTGCCCGGTTCCCCGGTTAACGCGGTAAGTATCTGGCAAGTACTGGTTTCTACTCATGCATGAGGTTTTTATTATTTGGTCTACATGTCTATGGTGTAGGGTGACCGAGACAGTGATTGCCCACTTAAGAAATTGACATTAGTTTTATTTTAATATAATCCTTAACTTTAACAATTAGGAATCAGAGTGTAATTATTTGACAACGTTAATAGTTTAGCATTGAGATAAGTTAGCAATAATTCAACCATCTAAAGATTATTATATAATTTATACGCATAACAAAAATATCTCCTAAAAACACAGTGATTGCCCACTTGACACAGTAATTGCCAACCAAATGAGACAGTGATTGCCACCTATACCGCACGTTGTAATTCCATAAAAATATTAATAAATACTTAAAATTTTAGATCTTTCGTAAGTTTTAAAGTGTTAAGATATTTTTCTAAGCAATTGAAATCAGTAACATCATCCAAATAAGATACCATTGACTAAGAAAACCCGTTTAATTTCAAAATCTAGTAAAATGGTCAAATTGTTCTATCTAGTTTGTCGTTTTCTCAGCGAATTAATGGAAAGTACCAAATCTACAAAAAGTAGATACAGTTTTGAGGTTATCGGATGAGTTAAAACATTGGCAGCATAAGTACTTGTGACTCCACTGGTGTAGTGATGCGTGTTTCTGACTGCCACATCATATAAAAAGCAATGTTGCCGCCTACTGCTACACCAACGGGGTATGCGGAAACGCTAGACAAGGAAAGACGTGTATTTGTTGCTCTTTAAAATTTTATTCGAAATCTTTGGCAGAAGTAAACGGAAGGAAGCGGAAGTGTTATCTTAGTGTACTTGGTGATACTACGCATCGCTTATGCTATCAGTACATAGCAAAAATACAAGTTTTATATAGCAAATCAGCAGAAATCGTCAGTGATAGTCGGTACAAAGTCAGTGCAAGTGTCAGTGAATATAAGATTTTTATCTAACACCCACCACATAACGCCAAAAACACTCCATTGCGACTGGCAACTGCCGACTAAATTCACTGAATCAGATAGAGGCGCGCTGGCTTAGTGGTCGAGGCGTTGGGCTAAACATCGCTACGAATCTGAGAGAGAGCTGGTTCAAACCCCAAGAACGACGATTTTTTCCCCCTTTTTTTATTTTATTTTTTTTTTATTTTTCTTCTTTCTTTTCTTTTTTATTACTACCGGAATGTCTCATAATAACACCGTTGTCCGTGAGAGGGCACCACTAGTAAGCGAACATCTGGTTTGCGCGGGATGCCGGAGGAATATCGCGGACCGACGTTTTCTGCGGTGCAGCAAATGCTTTTGCTTCAAGGTGCCACCACGCTCACACATAACACCTTTTTTAAACTCTGCCAATATAATTAAAATGGAGGCAAGGAGGAAATTGCACCTAGCTACTATGCTATTTGGAGTGATCTCATCTGGCATACCAAAATACTTATTTGACAAGTTGAAGTGGTCTCAGGATCGCTGCAAGTATCAGAGAAGAGCTTGTACCTCTGTCTTTGTTACACCACAGCATCGCTTGGTGGCATTCCGCGGGTCTTTCAGATATGCAGCCACTCGCTGTTGGAACAACCTCCCTCCGCCTCTGCGCGCACTGAAAGTAAGATCCACTTTTAAAAAACACCTGAGGCACCATCTTCTGCACTTGCAAAAAGCTGACAGTGGGCCCGTTCTTACCACTGGGTCATGCGCGTCGAGCACACGGACTTCAGTTGTCTCATCTGGGCACTAGTGTGACCTCCCTCTCTTCCTCGTGCAGCAGACGACATCCTCCAATTCTACACTGCACTCTCCAAAGTCGGAAGTCCTTGCACACATAGAATCACAGTGCAATGTATTTTATTTTATTTTTTTATTTTTGTTTGGGTTGGCGTGCCCTGAAATTAGTACAAAAAGATAGGTATATTGAGTCTTACTGCTTGGTTGCAAACTATAATATGGAAAATAGAATGGAGTGGAAATACTGTGGAAGTGTGGAAACTCGTCATTGTACTGTGGAAATGTGGAACTATAAAGTCGTAACATAAGTACAAATTCAAAATTATACATAAGGCTGACTCTTACCGGCAATTATGCGCGTCGCACCTTTTTCCGAGTGCTAGACTCGAGCTCGTCGTAATTTGTGACCCCGCTAACTTGTGACGACTCCACGCCTCAGCGCTTATGACACTCCCGTCCCAACATAGTCCATAACTCCGGTGAAGCAAACACTATTCATATAAGGTATAATTAGCTTTCGGAATTAACACATGGTGCCATGTCATCAAGTACCTACGCGACGTGGCAGGGCGTTGCCCGAGCCATTTTTCGCAGACCATTTTTTTTTACTTTGTATTAATTTCCTTTCGCCATGACATGACACTGACAATCCTGTCACAGATTAAATATGGGAAAGAAGGGGATCGCGATCGATGGTGTGGGTCAATCGTGTGGTCTATTCCCTCTGGCTGTCCGGGTGCACTAAATGTTTGCCCGGACAGTCGATTGTGGGAATCGATTACCAAATTATTTGTTGTGTAATATAGTTGTGATGTAGGTTAGTTAGTTAGTTAGTAGTTAGTTATTAGTGTAATTAATATTAAATTAGTATAGTGTATAGTGTGTAGGCGACAGTGGCGCCACCAATGTACGCCTTTCTTTACTTCCATTATTGTTGCAACAGTGGCGCCATCATTTCCTTCCGTTTTATTTATTTATTTATTTATTTATTTATTTTATTTATTTAGTTATTAGGTTGTTTTTTGTGTGTGTCAATCTTTGTTTACTGGTTCATCCTCAGAACAATAACAATAATAGCTTTAGTTATTGTTCTGAGGATTCATCAGAACCCCAGCGCATAGTGTGTGTCTGCCTTTTAAACGTTTTTTACAAGTCAGACAGGCAGGCACACGATATGCTACAGGGTCTCCCGCAGAATACCAGCGTCGTGACGTGTCAGGAATGACACGGCGCGACTTTTGCTGAGCGGGCGCCTATTTGGCACAATGTCTGTTTCTTTTTTTTTTTATTCATTAAGTTTTGTTTTGTTTCTTTTTTGTTTTAATTGTAGTTTTGTTCTTATTCATTAAATATTGTTTTGTTTCTATTTTGTTTTAATTGCAGTTTTGTGTGTGCCAAATAAATGTTTTATTCATTCATTATTCATTCATTCATTCATTCATTCATTCATTCAATGGAGTCACAAGTGCGCTGCCAGCGTTTTTTTCTCCTTTCCTCCGGATGGGCCTTCGTTACCCTCACTCACTCGGCGAAACACAGCACAGGGGCTGCTTCATGCCGGTTTTCTGTAAAGCAGAGCAGTGGTATCACTCCGATCAAGACGGCCCATTCATGCCGAATTGTGGCTCTCCCACAGTTAAAATTCGATATTATTTCTAATTATAACTAACTGCAACCATAACTTGGTAATTCCATATTTATATGTGATAGGTGGCACATAAGCATACGGATGACCTGATGGTAAGCGATTTCCACCGCTCATAGACAGTCGCAACAATAAGTGGAATGACAAATGCGCTGCCAACATTTTAACTCTTTCATTGAGCCTCAGGTACCTTCACGCGTTATCGCCGCTGGACGTTGGTTTTCTGTGATCATAGAATCACTCCGTTTAAGCCGGCTTATTAATTCTGAAGCGTGGCTCTCCCACGGTAAAATACCTAATACAATTATTATTACGATAATAATTATTGGTTGTTCTTCTTACCACTAAACTTTTCCACCAAGATTTACGGTAGCAGATCAAATTTTTCCCTAGTCTAGGTCAACTTTTTGTAAAAAGCTGTATTTTTGGTAGATATAATGGGTTTAGGTAGATATAAAGAAAGATACAGGATAAAAAGAAAATATTCGGTTCGATCATTATATCCCTCACATGATTTAGTAAATACCTACCCGGGCAATCATTGTCTCATACCCTTGGCAATAACTGAATTCTGGTATGGCAATCACTGAATTTCTCCTAATTTAGGTACAGTGATTGCCCACCCCTTGAAAATACTTAATGGAATAAAATTACGCCACGATAACTGCTTCAAATGAAACATTGAAGCTTTAACTAACACGTCGTTGTGCTTTTACGGTCAAAAAAGAAAATTAAAGTAATACAAACTTCAAAACCGCAAAATGTATCCTTAACAAATTCTGTAAGGAATTCGCATTTATTGAAGTGACGGACACCCGCTGTCCAAAAACTGTCATTACAATATTATTTACTGAAATTTTTGCCAAATGTCTTATTTAGAACTCTAGTAAACAGTATCCTAGTGTTATTTAATGGATTCAATATAAAACTACACCTTTGAAAATAAGTTAAAATGTATGTTAACCTTAATTCGGGCAATCACTGTACACTGGGCAATCACTGTCTCGGTTACCCTACTCTTCCATCTACCTCTACCTCGTAATGTAGTTTCCCTTTCCTGTTTACTATGTTCCCGAATTTCCATTTATTACTGTCATACATTCTGATCTGTACTCTATCTCCTTCTTTAAATTCTTTATGTACTTTTAGACTGTCATTCTTGCATTCTTTTTCTTTGTCTTCCCTTTTTACTACATCAATCCTTGTTCTGTACAATCTCTTGAACATCATTTCTGCTGGGCTTAACCCTGTAGTGCTATTTGGTGTTTTTCTGTAAGCCATCAAGAATTTTTGAAGTTTGTCCTGTAGTGATCCTTCTTCGTTAGCCATTGCTCTCAATTTTTGCTTAAATGTTTGAACGTATCTTTCTGCTTGTCCATTTGTGGATGGATGAAATGGTGCAGTGTACTTAGCTTGAATGCCATTTTCTTTCAAAAAAATTACCATTTCTCCTGATCGAAACTGTGTGCCATTGTCTGATACCTGAGTCACTGGCAAGCCAAAAGTGGTGTATAATTTCTTAAGTATTCTTATTGTAGATGTTGATGTAATAGATGTAGTTGGTATGACTTCTAGCCACTTGGTGTAAGCGTCTACAACAATAAGGAAATAATGGTTCATAAATGGTCCTGCGTAATCTATGTGAATTCGGCTCCATGGTTCCTTAGGGGATTCCCAGCTATGTACTGGTACCTTAGTAGGATTTTTCTGAATCTGGCAACACATCTTACATTCTTTTACCATCTGCTCAATATCAGTATCAATATTCTTCCACCATACGTAGCTTCTAGCCAATTCTTTCATTTTTACAATCCCCATATGCGCTGTATGAAGTTCCTCTAAGATTTTGGGTTGTAGTTCTTTGGGTATGACAATTCTTATGCCGTAAAAGATGCAATTGTTTTGTAGTGAAAATTCATATGGTTGTTTTGTGTCATTCCTGCCAGCTTGTATGCTTAGGTACAGTTTTTGTAGGTCTGGATCGTTCTTAGTAGCTTTCCTTATGTCCTGCAATGAGACTGGCATTACTGAGATTTGATTGAGGTAAAATGCATCATCATCTGTGAGGTGATCTATCGCCGCTCCCGTCGGTTTAGTCGCTCTCGAAAAGTAATCTGCGTTCGCATGTTCTGTAGTCTTCCGTAACTTTATGTCATAGTCAAAGCCAGCCAAAAAATTCGCATAATGTACCAGTCTGATAGCTGTAGTTGCCGGTGTCGCTTTTTCTGGATGTAATATTCTAGCTAAGGGTTGGTTGTCAATAATCAGTGTAATCTTCCTTCCATAACAATATTGAAAAAACTTTTTCATATCCCATATTAAGGCTGCAGCTTCTTTGTCCAGTTGGCTGTATCCTTGTTCTGCTTTAGTTAAAGATCTTGAGGCAAATGCTATGGGTCGCTCTGTCTTGTCCGGCATGGTGTGTGATAACACAGCTCCAAATCCAGTAAGTGATGCATCTGTGGCAAGAGTTACAGGTAAATTTCCATGGAATGGTATTAATACTTTTTCACTACAAATTTCTTCCTTTAGTTGTATGAAACAATCTTCACATTCTTTAGTCCATTTAAATTCTGTATCTTTTTGAAGTAGTTTATACAGTGGGTTTAGTTTTGACGCTAGATTGGGAATAAACTGATGATAATAGTTGATCATACCCAAGAATGTACGTAGGGATGATACATCTGTAGGACGTGGACTATTTATAATGTCATTTATTTTGTCTTGAGTAGGGTGTAAACCATTTTCATTAATTGTATGTCCAAGGTAAGTGACGGAATTTTGAGAAAATTTTTGCAAAATCTCAAAAACTTTTCTAATTCTTTGTAATAATTGAATGTATGTACCTGCTTGTAAAGCAATGTCGTCGAAAAAAAAAGGCAGCTCCTTCAACTCCTTGCAAGGTTTGATCCATGTAACGCTGCCACACGTTCGGGGCCACCTTCACACCGAACATTAACCTTTTTACCTTGTAAGTGCCTTTGCATGTAGAGATGGTCTGCATCTCCGCTGTTTCTTCACTAGTTAACATGTGTAAGTATGCTTGATTTATATCAAGTGTGCAGAAGTACTTCCCGCCGCTGAGTTTTGAGAAGATCTCTTCTATTCTAGGTATTGGATAATTGTCACTCTCTATATTTTTGTTTAGGGTTGCTCTGTAATCTGCGCATAATCGTATCTTGCCATTTTGTTTCATTACAGGTACCACCGGAGTGCCCCACTGGGAGTATGCAACTTTCTCAAGGATTCCTGATTTCTCTAATCTATCAATTTCAGCTTCTACTTGATCTCTTAAAGCAAATGGTACTGGACGTGGTTTCAAAAATACTGGCACTGCTCCTTCCTTCAACTTAAATGTTGCTTGAAAATTCTTTATTTCCCCTATTTCTTCTGAAAATAATTCTTTGTACTCTTCTAATAAATTATGAAGCCGCACTTTAAATTCTTTTTCTGTTATGTCCCTTTCTTCTTTAGTAATAGAGTTGACATTAAATTGTAAGTCGAGTTTCCTTAGCCATTCTCTTCCAACAACGGGGTCGACTTCTTTTTCTATAATAAATATTCTTCCCTGTATAACCTTCTTATTGTGTGCAATCTGTATTGTAGTTGTTCCAATTGGCTTAATAATTTCTCCAGTGTAGGTTCTTAATTTAACTGATGTACTTGATATTTGTAATTTTGGGAAATGTTTATAGAAAAACTTGGCTGAGCATGTGGTAACAGCTGCCCCTGTATCCATTTCTAGCTTGAGTAATTTCCCGTTTAGTTGTAGTGATATGTAGAATTTATCATTATGTATATCAATGCTTTGTACCTTATGTATTTCATATATTTCTTCATCGGAATTACTATCAGTCTCTATTTCTATTTGTTTCTGGTCCTTGAAACAGACTGCCTGTACATGACCTTTGACTCTACACCTCTTGCAGAATAACTTGTCTTTCAGTTTACACTGATTTGCTGTATGATTATTTTTCCCACAACAGTAGCACTTGATTTGGTTCTGATCATTTGTACTTCCTTGTTTCTTGTATGTATTGTTCTTGAAATTATTTTTATTTAGTGCTATTTTATTTATTTTAGGTTGTACTTCAGCTCCCATTTCTTTTGTATCCGTTTTGGAGGTTTCTATGGCTAGTGCTATCTTCAGAATATCTTCAAATTTAGTAGTGGGTGCTTCTTGTAGTAACCTCTCTTTTATTTCAGCACTCCGCAATCCCCGTATGAACTGTACACGCAGATGTGTTTCAAAAGTTGTATTTTTGCAATTGTTACAAATAAAGTTACATTTTCCTCCAATCTCTTTTAACCCTGCTACATAGTTAGCGATTGATTCATACTCATGTTGAGTTCTTAAGCAAAACTTGTGTTGCTGTGCAACTTCTCCTGGCTCTGGTGCTATGTGGTTGCCCAGAATTTTCACCAAGTCATCATATGATTTTGATTCAGGCGTGCTTGGAGCTGTAATGTTCTTTAGGATTTGGTAATGCTTAGGTCCAATACAGTTTAAGAATATTTGTAGTTTTGTCTGTTCATTTGTGACACCTTTTAAGGTTATGTAGTTTTGTAACCTTTGTAAATAACTTGAAAAAGATTCATTGATCTCGTCGTATGGTTGTAAGTTTATGCCGCTTACCGGCTTCGTACCTTGCTCAAATAGTGCTCTTTGTAAATTTGCTTGTTGTACCTGCATGCCCTGCATTGTTTCCATCATTTGTGCAAGCACTTGCGTGATTTGCTCCATTGTTGTATGTATTTATAGGTAGGGAATGGATTTGTGAAGCGGGTGATCATCACAGGACTTGGAACCCCTGGATTTAAAGGATGTTAGGGTAATTGGGTACACTAGGACACCGAATTTACACTTGCTTCAGAGATTGAGCACGAGGCACACAATTGTTTATTTACCGCTTGCGTCGATTCGTACCGTACTCGTCGCCACTATTATGTAGGGCATTAATTAAAGTAAACACTGTTAGGTACCTATTTAGTACTTTATTCACGTCGTATTTAATCACATATAAAATATCGAAAAGGGTTCGCGACATGGCACTGAGTAAGTCTCTAAGTCATCAACATGGTTGCTCGCAGGGTATGACGTATATCCTCATTACGTTCGGAAACCATCTTGACACAGAGACTAGTGGTTTAATTGGTCTAAATTGCACTATGTAACGCGGTTGGTTACAAAAAGTAGTCTGTTAGAATTGAAAATAGGATTGGGAAGGTAGGCAGCCGCTGAATCTGATGTTTGCTGACTACTCAAAACCGGAAGTAGGTTTAGATGAAGCTAGTGCTTAAGCCGTAGAGAATATTAGGAAAAATGCATTTACGATAAACCTAGGTTTCGATTGTAACAAAGTAAAGCTTAAAAAGTTCTCTGTTTGTGATTTTTTTATTCCTGAAAAATTAGGAACGCAATAAGGTCAAATTATTTCTGAAGTTTAAAGGACCGTTTAAGGTGGAAGCCCTAGATGGTGACTGTAACACGCTAAAAACGCTAAATTCTAATCCAACCTACAAATATGCACACGATAGGTTGCGTAGGATGCCAGTAGGTCATGTACCAGTCGAGGTTAAAGTAGAGATACATAGTGAGCCTAGTGTTGAAAAATAGCGCCATAGTGTGTGATATGGTGGTAGCTTGAGTGGGTTCTCTAACGGCCGTAGAAGAGTCGACCGTACCTGCAGTCATTACGTAGTCGTAGCCCGGTAGAAATCGGCGTCTCTTGGGGAAACCTAAAGAGTCCGTGGGTGCGCGATGCGCGTTTGGCTCTGGCGGAGGTCGTTGTCTAAGGAGACCGTAGTGTGTAGTCGGAGAGCGATGCACACGTGAGCGTGTGGATGCTCGTATGAGGAAAACCAGGAGTGTTTTCAGTTCGGCCGTGGGCCGTGGCGTTAGAGGGGTCACTCGAGTTGTTTGCTAGTGAACATAGTTGATGTTAGTGATGTGAATAAATGTAGAGATCGAAGGGCACATGACTCTGGTTAATGTTTTTCGTTTGTTAAGTGTGCGATTAAATGTTGTGTTCCCTAGAATCAATGTAAATAATGGAGATAGAAAGCTAGGTTTTCAGTAGCTTTATAATTTGTAGAGTTCCTTAAGATGCTAAATGAAGTTCTAGAAGTCAAAAGTTACTTTATTTAAAATTCATTTGGTAGATTTGAATGAGGTTAGACAGTAAGCTTCCGATAATGTTGCAAAATTCGCGAGTTACTATAAGTCTTGATTTGATGGTACGATGTTTTGATTGAAAATTAAGAAAGGAATCAGACTAAGCTAGATGCTAAGTTTAGAAGGCCGTTTGAAATAGTTGAGATTTTAGATGGAGATCGTTATGTTCTAAAATCGTTGAGTTCTAGGCGTACTTACAAATACGCGCGTGATAGGCTAAGAAAGCTCCCTGATAATGACGAAATCATTGAAGAAATCGATCATGATGATATAGAGTCTGAGAGTTCGTAAAAGTTGTTTCGGTATAGAGATTCGGATTGCATTAAGTTTTGTGCTGGTATGTGTTGATGGCACTAGAGGTTATTCGTAGCCGTAGCTCGAGAGAAATCGGTGTCTGCTCTGTGTAGTCCGTGAGTACGCGGTACGCGGATAACTCTGGTGGGTGTTGGGTTTCCTTGGGAAGCCGTGGAACCTGGAGGGTTCGGTGACGTGGCATAGAGAGATGCACGTAAATGAAGTGGGTGAAAGAGACCACATGTGTTGGTTGACCATGTTGGGCAAAGTTGAAATGCAATCTTTATCATTAGTTGAATGTTTGTAAAATTGCAATTGTATGTACAACAGGACTCTATGTAGAACTTGATGATTTCTTCTCTGAGTTGTACATGGGAGTACCATGTAGTCATTGTTTACTCTCGTAAAATTATCATTTTGACTACTTAATTTGTTGTTATAAGACGAACGCCTTATCTTCGAATTAAAATGTTACATTTCTCTTGCTGTCTTGAACGTCGTTTCATTACATTGAATCAAATGAGGTTGATGATGATTAATAAAGTTACGTTTAAAATGTAGTGTCTCTTTTATTTGAGAATCCTTAGTAAACGAGCGTAGGTGTAATACTAGGTTAGGGAAAGCCGAGCAGCACGATACTGTGCGAATGTATCTCTTGATCTCGTTTCTTAAATTATAATCTGTAGTGGTAAACCCTTAAATTGTAACAAACCTGCTTGGTTAGCTATTTTGATAGCTTGTTAGTAATTACAGTTGATGGTGTTAGAATAAAGTAAACAATCATGAGAATCTTTCTAGATTTCTTTATTTTTGGAGACAGATTAGGTCCAATAGAGTAAGGACTGGCCGAGCGGATACTGTGCTGTCTTTGTATTGTTACAGATTTACACACGAGGACGTGTGTCATCGCAGGATGGCCGTGTCGCATCCGGTCATGTCGCATCCGGTCACAGACTATAAACGACGAGAAGCAAGCGCGCCAAGCGACGATAGCGGGAACTATCGTTTCGCGCGCTTCGACAGAGCCGTGACGTTTCGGCGGGGAGCGATTGGGCTCAGTTTGATTCTGACCGTCGCTGAGTAAACATCGCGGAACTGTCCCGCTACTCGTTCAGTGTTTTAGTGTTCAAATTAAGACCTAGATACCTAGTGTTGCGATTGTAATAGTTTCAGTAGTGTAATTAAATCAGTTAAGTGTGTAACCCGGTGATTTTCATTGCACGATCCCTAATTTCTGCCCACACTATGCCTGAGCGCTCTGGACCTAACCCCTGACGTTCCGACAAATATATTTCTAGTTTCACACCACTGCCACATTTTTCGTGCGAGCTCGTTCAGGTGAGGGTGTTGCACACCACCCATCTGGTTTACATATGCTATGGCAGTGGTGTTTTCAATGCGGAGTAGAATATTACAATCTCTTAAGTTAGCGCAAAATATTTTTAATCCATAATATGCGGCTTTTAACTCAAGTTCGTTTATGTGAAGGGTCAACTCGGCTTCTGTCCAGTTACCATTAGCACTTTTATTGCCGCATGCCACACCCCAACCAGTATTTGACGCGTCGGTAAAGATTTCTAAAATATAATCGTTATGTTTTCGAATAGGAGCGTATGACCTGTCTATACTATCTTTCCACCACAAAAGATCATCTTCTAGATTTTTTCCCAACTTCATTTGCTTATTTTTTTTTTTTTAATGCTGCTGTGTCCCTCAGGCATGGTTGACCCGAGACTGTGTTTGCCAATTTATTTATTACTGTTTGCATGAAGCAAAAACGAGAAAGGGTAGGATGGGAATTGGATATGTGAGAAGGGGTGTTGAGGAAAAAGTGGGGAGAGAAGGGAAATTTGGAGCTATGTTGTCGTTTCAAGGGGAGATAAGGGTTATGTTCACTTGAGAAGCTTAGTCTGCAACACTGTCTCTATATTCAATAGAGGAGTTTTGTTCAAGACTGGTCTCTTTGGTGGCACTAACAGAGTGTCTTGTGGCTGGTATGGGTGGCACTGGGTTAGGGGGTGAAGGGTAGGCTTCGTAAGATGTTCCACTGTCGGCTCGGGCTATTGCTGCAATTATTAGGGGACACTGGATTCTATCCGTCGCTGAATGATTTTGGCTCTTTATATTGGCGGCTTTACAATTAAAACAAACCGGGCTATTTGTGGACTCTGGCGATCGTTTTGGGCAGCCAGCAAACTGATGCTCTTCACTCGCGCAGAAACTGCAGGGGCGGACCTTTTCATTTGTGCATTTGGCACGCGTGTGTCCGAAGCCCAGGCAGGCAAAACACTGAACGAATCTGGTTTGGTCTGAGACATGGACCTTCTGGTGGTCCACGCCCAGACGGCCACCCCGCTCAATGATCGTCCTCCTGGTCTCTGGAGACACCTCAATCACCGCGTTATAGAGGAGGGGATTTCGATTGGAGGTGAGGTAACACAGCCTCAGGTCCTTAATGGGGTTTTGGCCCTCAAGTACGCTGATGAGTTCCTGTGAGGGAACGTCAACAGGTATCCCCTTGAGAGATCAACAAGGGGTTCTTTCGGCGGGCTAAGGACACCTCGAACTGTGTTGGACCCTTTGATCTATTTCGTGTCCATTCCACCACTTGTTCCGCCATCGCTGTAGTCTCGAACTCCACCTTGAACAAGTCATCCTTGATCGGTATGACACGTTCAGGCGCGAATCCGGTGCCACGGAAGGTTGTGCAATCCTTCCATATGTTAATGGCATCTTGTGGGTTTTTCGGAGGATCGTCTTTGTCGATCGTTCGGATAAACACAGCGGGGCGGGGTGATTTGGGTTTTTTGGGGGCAGTGGTGATTTTGGGGAGTGCGGCGATTTCCGCAAACGTGCTCTGCAGAGGGTAATTTGGGGGTTGGAGACCGGTTCCCAATTGGGTGGCTAGGAGATCTGCCCGAGTCTCTCTAAATTCCTCGCGGACGGTCTCGCGAAGTAGTTCAAACTCCTCGCGGAAGGTTCGCATCTCCTGTTGGAGGGCGACCTGAACCGCCTCTGCAAGGACTTCGGGTGACTGAGGCTGAAGCTGGGAGGTCACATGCTCTGCAACCGATTCAAGGGCGGAACGGACCTCAGTCTGAACCGCCTCGCCAATTAAGGCCCTCAAATTCGGTTGGTCCTCGGAACTCACGGGGAAACACTCCACCAGGTTGAGCAGCTCCTCACTAGCATCACTTAAGATCGACCTGATGAAACCGCAGCTCTCCAGCACATCCTCCTTGTTCTCCCGTGTCAAGGATTTGCCCTCCATGATTCGGTCCTCTACCAAGGCTTGCTCCAAGTAGAGCGAGTGGGACATTCGGCGGAACCAATCTAGGGCTCTAGCCTTCAGCGACTCCTCGCTTCTATCTGTAGGGTCGTTATGTTTGGCCAAAATCTCTCTCTCTTTATATTTAAGGTCTTTTGAGACTCCACACAGGGTCATTGGGGCGTCTGAACGGGGTTCTAGGGTTCTTTGGTGGGTGTCACTTTGGGACGTATCAGTGCTTTCTCGGGATGATTTGGGGGGTTCAGGTGTGGATCTAGAGGCTTTAGACTTGGCGAGAGAGGGTTTGGTTTTTGCGGCTTCCTTCTTCGCTGCGGGTCCCCCGCGGGACGAACTTCCACGGGGGTCGAGTCCGCGGGAGTCGCCCTCGGGCGGCCCGCCGCGAAGTCGGCGCTTCGGGTTCATGTCGCGGGGTAAAAGGGAGATAGGTACCACTCACAAGTGTTCCGAGCAGGTGGAAAGAACGACTTTTAGGTATTTTTGGGAGGGGGGGGAGGGGGGGAAAGGGGGGATATCCAATCGCTATTAGTAGCTTTAATTAAATTTGGGGGGGGGTTAATTTGAAGTTTTTGACTTTTAAGATTTTTGGGGGGTAGGGGGGGTAATTTGGGGGGGTCACTAACAACGAGAGGTAAAGAATCCGAAACGATGACTGTACAATTTTGAATTTTCGAAAAATAATCAGTTTTGAATTTTTGAGAGATTTTTCAATTTATTTTGGGGAGTTGGTATTAACCTCACTCGGTAGTACTGAAGTCCACCTAAGCTCGGTCAATTTTCCCATACAAAAATTTTTGCCAAATTTTTCTATGTTAATATTTCTGAAACTATAATTGGTAGGGGGATGAAAATCAACAGGGGGGTAGGTTTTATGCTGGGGAACAATGCCTAAAAAGAATTTTGGAGTTAGGTCAAAAGATGGAATTTTAGGAAATTTTTGAAATTTTTGGAATTTACTTAGACGATAGATTAATAGTGTCTCTTGGACTTGGAAAAATTTTGAAAAGTTGAGAAAATTTGCCAAAATTCGGATATTGAATTTAGGGTCCCCGAGATTAGGGGGGTAGATGGGGGTAAATTTAAGGTATCTTGGAGTCGAAGCACAGGTGCGTAAGTGTCTTCTAAGTGATTAGAAAATCGGTTTGTTAGGTTTTCATTTGCTTATTATAATCGTCTGAGTAATCTAAAGCCAGAAACTTTTCTCTTTCAAGGAGCTTGGTGTACATCCAGCCATAACTTACAGCTGGGCATGCGGCGGTTAAAAGTCCTACTAATTCTACAAAGTACCTTATAGAACATTTATTTTTACCCATGGTGTCTATTTTTCGACTTTTTATTTTGTTTTTCTTTTCAATAGGTAAGGTAATTGTCATGTTTGTGGTATTAAATACAAAACCTAGGAATTTGCACACTTGACTTGGCATCATAACACTTTTTTTAGTATTTATAATAAATCCTAATGACTGTAAAAAGTTACATATTGTTTTAACATTTAACAAACATTCAGAGTATAAACCTGACAGACATAAGAAATCGTCCAGATAATTGACTGACATGAAACCTGATGTACGTAAGTATTCTAGGACTGGTTTTAATAGTTTCGTGAAGGCAAACGGTGCCGTGCAAAGACCGAACGGAAGGACATTAAATTCATACAATTGTGACCTCCAGCGAAACCTCAACCTCTTTCGATCCCTCATTTACAGCAATTAAAAAATAAGCATCCTTAATGCATCGAAGCGGAGTGTGTTGCATCGCGCGCTCGGAAACGGTCGCGTCCGCAACTTCACTGCCATAGATTAATTTATTAATCGCGAATTGCGCGGCTTAGCCGTCGCCGATAAACGTCGCTATGGGTTCCGAGCAACTCATAGCCAATGAACTGTTGGCGTTTATACAACACGCCATGGACACGATGGACGTGGTCAGCATCATCCAGATCTGTAAATCCAACTTCACAGAAAAGGATATTTGCAGCGGCAAGGTGCTGCTTTGCACGACGCTCGGCCAGGCCGACCGAATGCCGTCTCGTAGAAGGGACGAAAAGGGTGAACGAAGTCTCCAAGACATCATCAACCTATTGCAGGAGACCGATCCAGACGACGTGCCAACGTTTGTAGCGAAGGACCTTCATAGGCTGCCTCCCGTCACCTTTGACCACGTCGACGTCACCAGGCTGCTGAAGGATATCACAAGCCTGGCCGAAGTGTTGTTGAAAGTAGAGGCTTCGGAATCTACGATCTCCGATCTGCGTGCCGAATTATTGTCTATAAAACGTAATGATTCGGTAAGTAGGTCACCCGAGGCCACGAATGTCAACACACGTCGCGGAGCGCAAAACGCATCGGTCAGCAATTTTGACTCGCCGCCTGCTGTTGCTGAGTGCAATGCACCGCGCCCCGCCGCCCGCTCCCCCGCCGCGCGCCCCGCCGGGGAGCCAACACCAGCTGCTGGCACGGACCCCCCGACCCGTGCTTACGCTGCGGTTGCTGCCGCACCACCTCGGCATCAACAACCAAAGGGGAATAAGCCGAAGGTGACACCAACATTATGTCCACCGAAGACCAAATGCAGTGATGAGGGCTTCATTAAAGTTGAGAAGAAGAAGAGGAAGCCCACCAGCCGTAACCACCGTGGTACTGCACCGATTGGACCTAAACGCTTGCTGCAACCAGAGACTCACACTACGCAGCTGTATGTGTCCCGGTTACACTGGTCTACGAAGGTCGAGGGGGTCGTAGATTACGTGCGCAAAAAGTCCAACTGGACGCTGAGGGTCGAGCGGTTTGAGTCTCGCCACAAAGTGAGCTTCAACTCGTTTGTGGTGAGAGTGCCGACCCACTCTCTGGCGACTTTTATGAAGGAGGATTTCTGGCCGCAGGGAGTCGTCTTCCGCAAGTTTCGAGGACGGCTGCCAGCAGATTCTACGCGCCACAAATGATAAAAATAAAATAAATATAATATAATATGTATGTTAGACTATAAGGTATCTATTATATGGGCCAATGAAATGTTTTTAAAATGTTCTTGTTGCCTGAAATAAATGGATTATTATTATTAATATCGATTTTGGACATAAAGTAATCTTCTATCTATCTATATAATATAAAGCTCGATTACCACTCACTGACTCACTGACTGATCAGGCCTATTTTTGGGGGGGTTGCCATGTTTATTTGCAGAAAAAGGTTTTGTCAACCCTAAGTGTTTTTTAATCAATCCAGGTTTTTGACATTTAAAGAAAAAAAAAACAAAATGGCGGCCGTTTTTGCGACATCAACTTTTTTGTTACGGCAGTTATTCGAGATGTGAAAAGTGTCTCAGAATCACCCTTTGCTATTATGTACATGACAAGAAAAAAAAGTTGAAAAAACAAAATGGCCGCGCCGCCATCTTGGATTGAAAATTGGATTTCGAGCACTTTTCACGGGATCGTAGCTGAGGGGGGCGCCGCTCGATTTTCAAAATTCTTTTTTTAATCTGTTGCGTGTATATTCTACTTTCAAACGTCAGTTGCACTTTTCCAAAATCCAAGATGGCGCCGCCCCTGGCGGCCATTTTGTTTGGAGAAAAAAAAGTGCACTTTTCAAACGAATTTTGCGGGGTGATGGCAACACTGGAGAGATTTGAAATGTTCCGAGCGTCGGTGGGTAATTTATCAAAGTGTTGCCATGACTGAGAATTTCTACCAAATTCGTGGTAGTTTTTGGACCACGGCCTTGAATGGTAGAAAAAAAAAGTTGCCATGTTTGCAAAAATCGAGTATGCAGTTTTGTAGTCATTAGGCCTCGCAATGTCCTCCAGATAGTTTTTTGGAAAAATACTGGCAACACTGGAAATGGCGGCGGAAATAAATTTTCGGGTGTCGCTGACTTCTAGAGGTTCCTTGGACGAGGGTATCATAGATGAAAAAAAAATAAAAATTGTCTCTGATAGGTTATGCTATGTAGTATATGGGAAAAATACGCGCTATTAAAAAAACAAGATGGCGGATGAGCTGGCGGCCATCTTGTGAAATCGTATTTTTTTGAAAATTTTCAAAGTGATTTTTTCGACAGATGGCGACACTTGAGAAAGTTTGCATGTATGAGGCAGGTGGGAGTCTTGCTTACATGTGTTGCCATGTCGAAAAACATTTTTGCGTTTTTTGATAGTTTAGGCGTCAGGGCCCAAAATAGTAAAAAAAATAAAAATTGATTTCCAGGAAAAACAAACACATCAAACCTTCACTTGGGTTAGTCCAAATGACATTAAGTCATTTTTAATAAAATCATCTGGCAACACTGGGAGATATTGAGAAAAATGATTTTTTGACATGGTAATTTTTGAGAGGTTCCTTGGGAGACCAGTATTATTTTAGAAAAAAAATAAAAATGCCATTCGAAGCGGCATATGATGTAGTATATGGGAAAAATATGGGTTGTCAAAAAATCAAGATGGCGGACGAGCTGGCGGCCATTTTGTAAATTTTGAGTTTTTTCGCACTTAAAAAGCGATTTTTCGGGCAGTTGGCGCCACTTGACGAGAATCATTGTCATAATCTTTATGGTAGGTATTAACAAGAGCTACAAAATGGCAGAAAAAAAAAACTTCATCCTCAAGGAAAATTTTAAGATTTAGTACAAAACTTGTGTAAAATGTACGTAAAATTGTAAATACTCAACGTCTGTGTGTTGTGCCCTGTCAAAAAGTGACATGTATTGTCATTCTTAACCAACCAAAGCATTTACAAAAATATGCGACGAAAAAAAAAAGAAAAATTTTTTTTTACTCTACTACGAAATTTACCCATACATTTTGTACTGAAGTCGACTGAACTCTAACACATAGGTACCTACCAGCCAGAAGAATTATTATGAAAACATGCGATGAAGATACAAAGTAAGGGTTATGGGAGAGATGGCAACTAAACCGGGACTATGGAAGGGAATTGAGATGAGTTGATATTGATGATACAACGGGTCGCCTGCTAAGTTTTTACGTAATTATCAAACCTAACAACTTACAGTGACCATATCATATTGAGGAACTATAACGATTCAATAAACTACAAAACTAAAAACCTTAAGAAAATTTAGAGTTTCAAACGAAACCACTAATGTAAAATCAATGAGAAGAACCGCAAATATAACTTGCTAATTTTATATATTTATATAGTATTACCACAATATTTATGCGGTTAGTGTAACTAAAAATTTAAATTAAGTTGAATCAAAATTTCATTAAGTAGTTTTATCACTTGTGCTTGTTAGTACTACCTACTGACATTAACGTTACGATTATGAACTTTGAATCGCTTAGCCAGCTCAGCGTAGGAATCAAGTGTGGGCTTATATGGAGAAAAAATCTAAATACTCGACACAAGCCCCGAACACTGAGCGAAGCACCGCGTAGGGCGAAGCCCGGAGCGGCCATCTCATCACGAGTTTACTTCACAAACCCAAGCGAAGCGCCGCGTAGGGCGAAGCCCGGAGCGGCAATTACATCGATTGTTGCACCGGGAGAATCCCGCAACGGCCATTTCATCATATCATAAAGAGGCAGAACCAAGCGGAGCGCCGCGTAGGGCGAAGCCCGGAGCGGCCATTTCTATCACTCGTTATATTGCAAGAATATAGCAGAGCGCCGCGTCGGGCGCAGCCCGGAGCGGCCTTCTAACTGTACATATTAAGGACTTTTTCATCGTGTTCAACGAAACATTACGGAGCAAACGCGAAGTGCCGCGTAGGGCGAAGCCCGGAGCGGCCATTTTATCGCAAGGACGACGCACAAAACCAAGTGGAGCGTCGCGTAGGGCGAAGCCCGGAGCGGCCATTTCAACCTGACTTTTAGGGGCAGTACCAAGCGGAGTGCCGCGTAGGGCGAAGCCCGGAGCGGCCATTTCAATCACTTGGTGTGTTGCGAGAATATAGCAGAGCGCCGCGTCGGGCGCAGCCCGGAGCGGCCTCCTAACAGTATGTAGGTATGGATTTTTTCATTGTGCTCTACACAACATCGTGAAGCAAAGGCAAAGCGCCGCGTAGGGCGAAGCCCGGAGCGGCCATTTCACCGCAAGCATGACATATAAATCTAAGCGGAGCGCCATTTAATAGAAACACGACGAATGAAATTAAGCGGAGCGCCGCGTAGGGCGCAGCCCGGAGCGGCTTTTCATCCTCAGATAGACGGGCAGAACCAAGCAGAGCGCCGCGTAGGGCGAAGCCCGGAGCGGCCATTTCTTTGTAATTTTCATACGCAGAATCAAGCGGAGCGCCGCGCAGGGCGCAGCCCGAAGCGGCTATTTATTTCATCTCAAGTTTATCAAACATAAAAACCAACCGGTGCGCCGCGTAGGGCAAAGCCCGGAGCGGCCATTTATCACAAGGCTTATCGACAAAACCAAACGGAGCGCCGCGTAGGGCGCAGCCCGGAGCGGCCATTTCATCACAAGTTTATCAAACATAAAACTAAGCGGTGCGCCGCGTAGGGCGAAGCCCGAAGCGGCTATTCCATCACAAGGGCTATCGACAAACTAAGAGAAGCGCCGCGTAGGGTGCAACTGTCCCAAGATCATATATTTGATTTATCCTTCCGTTGGCAAAAAAGTATAAGAGCAGCCGTGACAGACAGAGAACCGCCCCGTGTAACTTCGCGAGGCCGCAGGCCGAGCTGCGTTTCGCGAGGCCGAAGGCCGAGCTCCGCGGAGGGCGAAGCCCGTAGCGTCGCCGCGCAGGGCGCAGCCCGGAGCGGCCGAGCGTCGCAGACCTAGCTTGAAGGCGCGCCCGCGCAAAGCGCGGGGCGGCAAAAAGCTAGTTTTCATATAATAGCTTAAGTGCAGTTCGGTAATCTTCCATCTTAAAATGGTCGAGTTTTACGAATTTATTAAGTTCCTTTAGGTTTAAAATGAATCTATGGGTTCCGTTCGGCTTAGGTACTGTAAAAATTGGAGAAACAAATTGTCCTTCACAAAATGCACAAGGTGATATGAACTAGAATGCTCCAATTCAAGGACACATTCATCTAGTATCTTAATTTGGGAACTTGAGTTACAAGCATTGTTTTGTGGTTCAACTGTTTGAATGGGTTCCTCAATGAAAGGAATTTTGTATCCTTGCGCCCAGTCCAAAATAATGCGGTCATTAGTAAGTTCACACCACTTGTTATAAAAGTAAGCTAAGCGCCCAGCGATGGGTATCTGTTCACTCAGCGTCTCCGAGCGTGGTTGGGCGGCGGACGTCGGCCTCGGGTCGACTCCTGGCGGCGGTCCCTCGGCAGCCGGCGTGGTGCAGCGGGGGTCATCCGCGGCTCCACCACAGCTGCTACGCGCGACGGCGGCGAACCCCGGAAGTTTAAAGCCCCACGAGATTGTGTAGATCCTGAAGGTCTATAGCTTGGACGTTGAGTTTTTTGTTTTATCTCGGAACCCGTCTTGGTTATTGTTTTTACAGTTCTTATGTGATCAGATAGGGCAGACCCAAATACATTTTCATCTATGTTTGTGTCTTTTACAGTGTCTCTAATATTTTTATTTAGAGTGCTAAGTGCAGCGTATCACCGAGACTGGGACTCTCTGTGATGACTGTCACATATTAGTCTACCTGCATCACTCATGGATTTTATAACATCTGGAGGTACGTTATTGGATGACAGGGCCCAATTCAACACTCGTCCTATGGCTGCGAGGCTACTTGCAAGTTGATTTTGCCTTTTTTTTTTTTTTTTTTTTTTTGTTCACGCAGAGTGAATGCCGCCTTATGCACACCCGGCCGCTGGGAGACGACCAGGTAGTGTGGGGCTCTCCCCTGGATTGGGCCTCTGCTAATCAGAGGCCGTTCAAGGGCATACCCACTAAACACTCTGCGACTTTTCCCGGCAAATCCAGGCTCGGGGTGGGGAAGCGGGAAATAGGACGAACCTCATCACCGCAGACCCACCCATGGACAGCAAGGCACGCCAGTACGGCCTCTTTCCGACTCCCGGGGCTTAAAGCCCCCAGAGCAGCTCCCACTGCCCTCCGACAAAGCCCCAACCGGGCGGCGCCCGCATCGCTGGATTGCGATACGGGCGTCGCGGGCATGGGCTCCTGCAGAACTCTCCACAAACCCACACCCTGCTGGCTGCAGGGCAAGGTGGGGGAGAGTGCCTGCAGGCTTCCAAAAAACTGCCCCACCAGACAGCCCCACGGCCGGCTACGCTGGATTGCGCAGTCGGTCGCTGGGCGGAGAGGTGGGGTTAGCCGGCCTTTGCCGCATCCCACTGGCTGTGGGACGCAGCGCAGACCAGCAACTAAAGACCCCCACAAAAGATGTGGGGAGTGGCGCCCGAAGGCGCCCCACTCGGTGGGGCCCACGTCAAGGTGCGCCCAAAGTGGAGAAGATCCTCACAGGGCGCCGGACAGGGCCCCGGCCCAGACAGAGCTGGGCCTCAAAGTGCAGCTGTCAGCCGTCGGGTAGCAATATGGCGATAAGCCAATTGCTACCCGCCGTTGCCCAGGGACACCAGGACCCCTCCGGTAGCAGTTCCAAACAGAAAGAAAATACTACCGGGGAGGCCACACGAGGAGGTCGCCGCACCGTAGTCCCCAGTTGATTTTGCCTATTTTAGCTATATAAATCCTTTTTTATGTTAATATCTAACAAAGCCGCTTTAATTTCCAAGTTTAGCTTTGGAGCTCTCATATTTGGACAATTTTCGGGAGGCAAATAACATTTCATAAGCTCTAATCGCATTTCCTTAGACAATCCATTGCATAGTATGTGTTTCCATCTAGAGGAAACATCTTGATGTAATTTCTCTCCGTGATCTTTTTGGTTGGTGGGGTCTTGTAATATAAATGTAGAATATCCGGGTTTAGGGAAGGAATATCATCTTGAACAGGGTTTGCATGAGTATCTGTCTCTGCATGCATCACTGGCGGCTCAGGCACTGCAGCTGACTCGGACACCATCGATGACGTGGGCTCAGGTACCTGAGGTACTGTTAATGATGTTCCCGCAACAGGTTCTGCTAGTTCAGGTTGGTAGTCATCGTAGATCTCAACGACTTCATCAGTGTAGACATCTACAAAGAGCCAATATTATACTTTAAACTCCAACACATAAAACTATTAGTAGAGTTATAAGAATGTAATAATATTTTAAATTAGCTTTATAGGGTAATGCATACAATCATCACGATTTACGTGGATACAAAACCTCGACATGATTCACATGAAGAAGGAGTAAAGCCTCAACACAATTTACGTGGAGAAAATAGGAACCTCGACACGATTTGCGTGGAGAAATTAGTAACCTCGACACGATTTACGTGGAGAAAATAGCAACCTCGACACGATTTACGTGGAGAAATTAGTAACCTCGACACGATTTACGTGGAGAAAATAGCAACCTCGACACGATTTACGTGGAGAATGTGTTTTAAATAAAACATGATATATATGAAGATATAAACTTCAACCCTAATTAGGTGAATTCATTGTAGGTAAATTTGTCTTTAAATCCATCTACTGAGACGGCAAAGAATCCACCATCATACCTACCCAACTCGGGATGGTTTTTGAGTATAAGTACTCGTGTTTTATACTCTGATTCCTAGAATTCCATATTTCACTTAGCTTTTCTAAACTTTAGTTAGATCAAATAAATAACATGGTAATTCCGTGCAATATTCATCATTAAATTGTGGGATATCGTTTTCGCGGGAATCGGCGGAAATTTGGTGGGAACGATCACTTTCACTCTGACATGACAAACGCCGTCTTTTCTTCGGCTTACTTTCCAGCTTCCTTAATTTTCGTATAATACTATCATAATCACTATCTCTTGAACGTTTACGTTTTCCCATGACGATGAAAAATATTTGCAAAAATTTAACGGAAGAAACGAGCGTGTGACGTTTATAACACAAAAACACGTAATGACGTCTGTGGCGCGGGGTGGCCAGCGAATAGAGAATAGTAGACAGATTAGTTTTATTTTTAAATTTATTATTTTAAAATAATAACTCTGAATGTGTGATAAATATAGCACCATTTCATGTAATGCTGCAAATAAATGTAATCGTCTTCGGTTGAGACCCGAAGTATAATTGTGTACATACCTGTAGCGACACACTCGATGATTGGTGAGTTGTTGAAAGCTCGAGACATTGTTGGTAGATGAAAATATTTCGACCCTAAAAATAAAACAATTCATTGAAAAAATTTAAAAGTTGATTGTAAAATTTGTAAGGAAAATGTATCCGAAAAGATAACAATCACTACCAATAGATCTTGTATATTTTCACCATTGATTAAAAGAAAAGGTTTGTGCGAGTACTTAATTAACAAATTAAACTTGAAAACAAATGGACCAAAAGAATAATTACAAAAATTCACTAATAGAGTACATTAACCGTTTTATATATGTCGGCGCGCAAATAATAGAGTGCCACTAAATGATAGCCCACAGTGATTACTCTGATTCTCGGGAGAGTTTGTTTATGTTACGTTAACAAAGGTGTAGCGTTGTCGATCCTGGGAACGGAGGTGACGTCACCCTATGGTGCGTTGCCGAATGTGGCCGCGGGTCGGCTATCAAGAGCCGCATTTTTTTATGTTTACATTAAGCCGTGCTATGGTATTAAGAGGTTGGGAGACAGTCCTTTCTCTAAGCTCAGTATTGACACAGCGCGACACGCGGACTCGTTATCCGTTCTAAAAATAGTTTTAATTCTATTTAGTTTTAGTTGTGTCAAGAACATTTTGTATTGAACCAAGTGGATAAGCTTGAACTATTATAACTAAGTAGTTTTAAAAGTAACTCGGACGTTTTACTCAACGCCTACAAAGTGCCAGTCGTATAGTATAGTCGAAATTATGGAAAACTCCTCTGATGTCGTCCCTGAGCCGGCCGCTCCGACATATACATATTCTCTTTCCTTGAGAAAAACCACTGGCCATTGTTGGGGGCAGGAAGTTATTAGACCAAATTTATTAATGAACAAGTAGATATGAAATACTTATTACAGTAGATAGGCTCCAAATAATGAAACCCTAGCATATTAATCTACCAGGAAATGAGCACAAAATTATCATTAGGTTCACCCACTGTAAGAATATAAATGAAAGTACCTACCTAAGTATAAAAGAATGAAAATTCTAATAAGAATATTTTCACAAGTGTATGTAGGCTTCCTTATGATGAGTGCAACTAAACTCACCAGTTTGGATATAATGAACGCTATCAACCAACGCCATTAACAGTTTTGTAAGCGTCGTGATGTCCAATGGATATCTACCTATTTAACTTTGTACGCCCCATTGAAACTACACGAGGCGACATGGACAACGCTAGTGCGAGAGGTTATTAGGGCAAAATGAGAAAACCATCCATCGGTGGTACTTTTTGAAGAGAAATAATAAACATGGCCACAAATTTTTTATTTGGCCACGCGCCCAAACTTCTCATTTAATAACTAAGCATCGGGAGAATTACTTAGCCTTTAATTAACTGATTCATCTTCTTTACAACGGCAACTAAAAATGTAAAAGAAAGCGTCAAATCAATATCCACAATTAATTTAACTTGTCCTTCTGATTTATATATTGCAAACTAATTTACTAACACAGCCACGGAATTTGTAACTCATCACCATATTAAGTTTTACAGCTTCAATACAACGTCCTCAAAAATAATACATTCAAGCTTCAATACTCAACATCAAAATACTATATCTTAACATCTAAAATAATACTTCACATTCTTTTATCGAGAAAATAGCCACTGTACCTACGATTTGGCGCCAGTGCGTGACATGACAGCAACCGACTAGCATCTGATCGGCCTAGCAATCAGACTGAAATTCGTAATGGCGCCATTGGAGGTAAAAGCACAGTGTTTGGACTGAAAAGAAAGCGTGGAAGGCCAACTTAAGCGCGAGCGGCATTAATAAGCCAGTAATACATATTTTCTTTTTCTTATAATTTCGGAATTACATACATATACTTGCTAATTTATTCATCTATTTATTACTTACTAAAAACGATACCAATAAAATTGATTTATTTTAATTGTGAGGATTATGAGATATATTTAAAAAATCCAGCTATGAAAACATAAAGGAATGCATTAACATTTTTTTGAGATACGTAATAATATTTTTTACACGCGCCAAACAATAATTAATTATATTAATAATTTTGCAATAAAAATCATTGTGAAGAAATTATTACGTAAAAACATTTATTAATACTTTCCTTTTTGTTTTCATAGCTGGATTGTTTTTTTAAATGTTTCTCATATTCCTCACAATTAATATAAATCAATTGGCGGTTAGTATCGTTGCGTTGTTGCCTTAAATAGTTCATGTGTAATAATAATAGTGGCTTTAATATAATATTCGATGACAATTTTAGGTAAATTGAACGATCGAATAAATTTAGGATGAGTTACATTTTATTCATACTATAAATTATGAAATTAGAAGCTAATATAATTACTATTTTGGTGTCATATATTAATAATTTAGAAGGTTGCTGTTTGAATGCATACCACAAATTTAGATGCTAAAAAATAACTGCCATGCTGAGTTATAATTACAGTGGCTTACATCAAAGATATTTAGTGGCTGAAATACTATAATTCAGACGCGCATTGGTTGTGGCTGACTTAGTAATTTAGAAGCTAACACATATTTTCTGAGGCGAAAAATGCTATTAAAAAGAAGCTCGTTTAAGTAGTACCCCTTTTTGAAGTGTGGGTGGCTAGTGTTAGCAAATATTTTTACGTGGCGCTGTTGTGCTTAAACTAACAA
Organism: Cnaphalocrocis medinalis; assembly: GCA_014851415.1. NCBI lineage: Eukaryota > Metazoa > Arthropoda > Insecta > Lepidoptera > Crambidae > Cnaphalocrocis > Cnaphalocrocis medinalis. The sequence goes on along the minus strand of CM026274.1, from coordinate 8,738,210 downwards.
CGGGTGTGAAAAATATTGTTTTAAATGTAAATAGTAATTGAATCGTTTTTTCCACGTTGAATTCGAGTCTGTCGAGTTGCAATTATCGTGTATAAATGAAGGTGTGAAGAATTGTGTTGCAGAAACGTTGGATTCATGATAAATATTCATGATAAATATTGCTGGTGCAAAAACTGTCAATTTTCATTCGCTAGCGGTTGTGTTGAGTGAAACGCGATATCAAATCGAACAAATATACCTAGTGAGCAACTGCTGCGTAATTAGTGCTCTATTTGTCGCTGGTTTTTCGTTGTGCCTGTGCTATTATAACCTAATTTATTTTGTCCAATGACTCATAATATTGGGTAAATTGCACATCTCTGGATAACAGCACCATCTACTGGGTGCTTACTGAAACAGAACGCCTTTTTGAGTGTGCTTTATTACTAACAAGTTTATCGACTCGTTGGGTTTTTTGGTTGCATGTGAGTTTTTTGTATGCCAATAGAGGGCGCTTACTAACAAAATACAATCACCAAGTCTGTTGCTTGTTTAGAGTTCAAGATGGATAATAGTTCACATACATGCGCAGGGTGCCAAAGATCTCTGCCGAAAAGAGAATATTTGAAATGCGTAGCTTGCCAGGCTTTTTACGATATTGACTGTGCAAATATCACGTACAAGTTTTTCAGTATTATGACTAAGAAGGATAAGTGGCAATGCCCTGAATGTAAGAGCAACATGCCTAAAACGGGTAATGTAAATACGCCGATCCGTCCAGTGACTACCTCCTCCCAAGAAAAAGACGGCCTTTCATCACCTAGCGCATCTAGCAGCGAGACCGATTTTGCTAATATCACTATGAGAAACAGACCAACAACCAAGGGGCCAGAAGTAAGTGGGGAAGCCAAGCTGTCCTCTGACTTAATTGTCGAGATTAGGCTCCTGCGTGAAGACATGAGGGCAGTCCGAGCCGAGATGTCAGAATTTCGACATGCTATTTCCAGTCTTACGTCTGCCGTGGGAGTTTGCAACAGCCGCATAGACGAGCTCGCGCTTAGAGTAGAGGTTTTGGAAAACCAATCCCAGGCGACCAGCGGCGGCGGTGATACATCTAGTCTGGAAAAATCCATTGAGAATCTCAAACTAGAATTGAACGATCGCGACCAGCAACTGCTTTCTAACGATATTGAAATCGCGGGTATTCCAGAGGAAAAAAACGAAAATTCCACTCACTTAATGCTTACTGTGGCTGCTAAGCTGGGTATAGACTTGGAGGAGCGAGACGTAGTGAGCGCGGAGCGTTCGGGCGCTGTGCGTCGCGCGGAGCCGAGCGGTGCGGAGGCGCCGCCGCGCCCCCTGGTGGTGCGGCTGGCGCGCCGCGCGCAGCGCGACGAGCTGCTCAATGCTGCGCGCGTTCGCCGTAACATCACCACAGCGGGCCTGGGACTATCGACGTCGGAGCGGCGCTTCTATGTGAACGAGAGACTAACGCGATCTAATCGTCACATTTTTCACAAAGCTCGAAGTGAATCTCAGCGGGCAAACTGGAAATACGTCTGGACCCGTGACGGAAAAATATTCACTCGCAAAGAGCATGGAGCGTCTCGTTACCGTCTGCGTTCAGAAGAGGACATCAGCAAAACTTTTGGTCTCATAGGTCGTTAGATCACTTAGTCATTCTACCCTTTTTTATGATAGTATTAAGTTTTATTACTTTTTCTACACAAAGACTTTTTTCCTTCCACTGTAAAAAGTTCTCACTCTGCTCTTTTCTTAGTTTGAGACAGTGTAACTTTTGTAATTCTTTATTTACTTTTAACAAACTTCTGATAACAAAGTTATTATGTTTTTTATCGATTTACAAATGTTTTTATCTCCATTTGCGACACAAAATTTGCTTATTTGTATACCGTACAAAACTAGTTTTGTTTTGTTTTTCTAATGTTAAGTTTAAGAAGTTACATATAGACTATAAAGTAAAGTATATTTCATGTTATTTTGTACGTAAAAAATACTATAATAAGTATAATAAACTTAAGTGCAAGATATCTTTCAGCTGTGCTTACAATTATAGTTCCTTGGTAAAAAATGTAGGAATAGTATTAGTATATTGCTTGTTTATATTACCTTTATGTTTTGCTAAACTTATATCATCTAAACAATCTGATGTTAAAATTTTACCCGTAGACTGTAAAACAAAATATACTGTATGTTATTTTATATCAGAAAGATGTTATCAACACTGTCAATTGAACTTCATAATATCTGCCAGATATTCATACTATTATTATTCGTTGGTATATAATGTAACAATTTTTCTTTATTGCTTCCTCAATGAATACGAGCTAACAAATTATTATAAAATAATAATTCAGATCCTAATAGCCTATCCACTAACCGTTGCTTACTTTAACACTAAACACATTTTACTCTATAATAAGCCCAATTTAATTTTAATCCTACAATATGTCTATATTATCCAAAACGCAATAATTTATTTACCTATCGTACCTACATACCTTATAAGTATACTAACATTTACCTACCTATACACTATTATAAATGGCGTCACCTAAACGTTTTAATGTTGGTCTTTACAACCCAGGTTCTTTAGGTAAAAATCACGATGAAATTATTTTGGCAACATTACATCATAGTCTGGACATTTTGGCGATTAATGAGACCTGGTTGCGTCACAACGAGGAGGGAAAAGCTCCGTCAATCCCAGGCTATACCCTCCGGAGTGCCCCTAGACCTCTGGCAGTACGAGGAGGCCACGGGGGAGGCGTTGCTTTTTACGTTAGGAAAGGATTGAGAGTTAAAATTTGTGAACATCCTGTCTGTGTGCCTGTTGAACAATTATGGTTAAAACTAAATATAAATGGTAACAAAGTAACTGTTGGTACGGCATATAGACCGCCCTGGCTAAATACAGATATTTTTTTAGATGCCCTAACTGACTCAGTGAATGCTCTGGGCCATTGCGATAACTTAATTATTCTAGGAGATTTTAATATCAATGTTTTGAATTCGAATTGTTTAAATCACCGCAAATTTTTGGATTTTATAAGCATTTTTAATTTGTCACAAATAGTTACCACCCCTACGCATTTTACAGAAAGTAGTGAAACACTTATAGATGTAGTTTGCACGGACGCAGTGGTTCGTAACGTAGTTACTGACGTTATAGGCTCCAAACTGAACAATCATGCTCTCATTGTTAGTGAATTTAATTTCAGAAAACCCAAAATCCCCCCTAGAATTATTAAATTCAGACCAATAAAAGACATTGACCACGTCCAATTTAATATTGACCTAAACTCTACCCCTTGGAATATGGTTCATGACTGTTACAGTGTTAATGATATGGTATCTCTTTTCAATATGTTACTTATCAATTTAATAGATGCTCATGCTCCTGTCAAGCACCTTAAAATAAAAATAAATTCACCTCCTTGGTTTACAGACACTATTAAAATAATGATGAATTTAAGAAATGAAGCTCATAAGAGGTATCTTTTAACAAAAACTAATGCACATAGGGACTACTATATACAGTTGAAGAATTTAGTGAACTCCTCCCTCTATTTTGAAAAATGTGCCTATTTTAAACATCACGTAAATGCTCATGTTAAGAACCCTAAAGTTATGTGGAAGAATCTAAAACAAAATATACTCCCTCCGAAAAATACGAGAGATTTACCTGAACATCTATGCTCAGCGGAAGATATAAATAAACACTTTCTTAAATTACCTGATTCTGAGCATGTTAACCTTTCATTACTTACCTATTTCGAATACCATCGATTTAACTCATCAACTTTTTCCTTAAAGTGTGTTAATCAAGATGACGTCCTTAAAATCATTAAATCTCTTACATCCAATGCACAAGGTGTTGACTCTATTTCTTTGGACATGCTTTTACTAACTTTACCTAATTCCTTAAATGCTATTACTTCTATTGTCAACAGATCTATCATTACAAGTATTTTTCCTGAGTCCTGGAAGACAGCTATTGTTCAGCCGCTACCGAAGATTACAAATCCCTCTCATTTTAAAGATCTTAGACCTATCAGTATTCTCCCTTGCCTATCTAAAATATTAGAAAGAGTAGTATATTCTCAGCTCCTAGATTACTTAGAACAAAATGACATCCTCCCTAAAGTCCAATCCGGTTTCCGAAAAAATAGAAGTACTAGTACAGCCCTACTTGATGTTACAACAAATATTCTAGAAGCTCAAGATTCTGGCTATGGAACCATCTTGGTTCTTTTAGATTTTTCCCGGGCGTTTGATACCATTAATTTATCATTGTTACTTTCGAAATTAGCATTTTATGGGCTGGACTTGTCAGCAATAAAATGGTTTTATAGTTATCTCACTGATAGATTTCAGTTTGTTCAATTAAAGGATAATGTTGGTACCGTCTCATTTTCTTCCCTATCGGCAGTGACCCAGGGTGTGCCCCAGGGGTCAATTCTTGGGCCACTGCTTTTTATTTTGTATAGTACTGACATTTTAAATTGTATAAAGCATTGCAAATTTCATTTATACGCCGACGACCTGCAGCTGTACCTTTCGTTCAAGCCTGATGAATTGGATATGGCTGTAAATAAAATTAATGAAGATCTGCATAGTGTAGCTGCATGGTCTAAAAATAATTGTTTATCACTAAACCCAAGTAAATCCAAATTTTTAATTCTCGGTTCCGAGCAACAAATTTTAAAAATATCCTCTCAAAATCCAATTGTCAAAATTAATAACGAACAAGTTTCTTACTCTCAAGAAGCACGCAACTTAGGCGTTGTAATGGATTCCAGACTAAGGTTTGAGAGTCATGTTAAGGAGTTGGTGCGCAATTGTTTTTATCGTTTAAAAATACTTTATCAGATTCGTAAATTTTTAAGTACCAAACTTCGTATTGATTTCGTAGAATCCTTAATATTATCTAAATTTAATTATGCAGACAGTGTGTATGGTCCCAGACTTTTAGTTAAAACTAAGGGTCTAATACAAAGAGTTCAAAACGCATGTGCCAGATTCTGTTTCGAGATTCCTCCGAGAAGTCATGTGTCGCCATACATAAACAAAAATAAAATACTAAATATGGAATCTAGAAGATCATTCCACTTCGCCACGCTTCTATTTGGAATAGTCAAAAGTCGCAAGCCTCTGTATCTTTATGATAAAATTACCTGGTCCTCTCGGACACGACTCGGCCGCATGCTTGTCCCTTCACATCGTACAACAGCATTTAAAGGAAGTTTTAAATATACTGCCGCTAAAATTTGGAACAATATACCTCCCCCTGTACTCCACTCACCTTCAATTAATATGTTTAAGGTAAATTTTAAAAAGTATATCCTTAAAACACAATTAGGCGGTTAAGGAATATACACTCGCACACACACACACACACACACATATTCATACATACACACACACACGCACGCACACACACGCGCGCACACACACACTCGCACGCAGATCATTCTCTCACACACACCATTTACTTACATTCCATTTACTCACATACCTACACACACAATCTGCTTTCGTATTCCCCACTCAAACTTACTATGCATAATATTCATACACGCATTCATACACAATTAATATCATTACAATAATTTAAGGTAGCAAAGAAAGAATTTAAAGTACATAAGAAAGATTATTATATACAATATTAAAAATAAGTACAAATGTTTAGTTTAAGCGTGAAGCGCATTTAAAATAACTTATAATACTTAGAAATCGACTCGGTCCTTACTGAAAATCAGCGCTATGGCTCAGGCCATAGCTTAATGCTGAGTAGGGTCCGATTCGACACTTAGCTCATTGTTTTATTGGTGAATTTGTATCTCTTGTAACATTATGTATTTGTTAAGTGTCGAATAAATTATTTTCATTTCATTTCAATATCATTATACGCTTAATATAAGTATTAAGGCGTATGGATTTATGCATCAATTAACGTGAATTTCAATGTCATGTAATAACAAAACGCACAGGCTCCTTTAAAAAAAAGGGCACCGTCGATGTGGTGACACATAATCTGTGGTTAGCGCGGGTTTTGCCGCGCGATTGAGACAACTGTCAATTGGAAAAAATGGCGAGAGTGGGTGATTAATGTGTGTGCGGAAAAAGTAAAAGAAATATAAGAAGAAAGGAAAGTGTGATTAAGTGTGGAAGGTGGCCTCTGGGAGGCAAGGTAACAATCCGAAGTGGTAAATATTGTACCCTCGCAGCCCAACACAACAGGTATGTTCGTACACTTAATCCCAACTACCGAAGTTAACTACGGCCCTTGATATCAAGAAATGGGAAATAAATGTTTCGAATTTCATGTACCATCAGTAGACCTATCCATTTTACAAACATTTGTGAAAGAATCACGTTCTTAACATACGTACTTTTCGAGATATCACGATGAAAAAAAAGACATTCATTTGGACTTGCCCAAAAACGCATCGCATTTGCGCATTCTCGGTGTGTAGTTGGTGGATTAACTACGCTTGGTATGCAAGCATATAGAATGTTGTACCCAGGAAACTACTTGCATAACTAGAAATACGCAAAATTAAATGGGGTATCCACATTTCATAGAATTATTTTATAGGTACCTACTTAACTTCAAAATGGACTTGCCCATCTAACTTTGGATGATCAAATCAATTTTATTGGACTTAAAAGCAGTATCACAGACATTAAAATTTAGTTGCTTTTTATACACTACAAGATATTAGTTAATTACAACAGTTGATTTACAGAAACTAATTTGGTAAATAAGTTAATTAAGTGTTTACATAGTAGGTCCCTACATACACTACATTAAATGCTTAAGTGCTATGTAAAGTGAAATAATCTTGTTAAACTAAACAAAACTGACATAGGTCATTTATGATTGCTGATATTCACTTTATTTAATCAGAAACATCTTGCATTTCTTATTTACAAATACAAGCGAATGACATGCAAATTTATGAGTGTGGGGTGTAAAATGGATGCAATATTTAATATTTACAAAGTATGCAGTGTTTGTAAAAGATTAAGTGGACTAAAGCAAGCTTTTAAACAATTCCAAGCGAGCTATTCAAATTTCTATTTTAATCATTTAAGTGCTGAATTGATTTCATAGTAAAGGAAAAGAAACAGCATAGGCTATATGAGAACACCCATTAACCTGGTGGTTTAAGTGCTTGGCTTTGGTCTCGAGGTCCTGGGTTTGATTCCCGGGTCGAGCAAGGGATGTTTTTGGATTTCTTGTTCTGACAAACTAAAGATTAAATATCAATGAAACTAAATCATATATTATTGAAGGAAAAGTGTAATATATGAATATTAGTCTTTAATCAAGGTTTTCATATTCACGAGGTGCTAAGTATGGATTCTACCATAGTACCAAACCAATCTAAGGATTCATTTTATGGATATCAAGTTATTGTGTGCAATTGTGCTTATGAATTGATGTGTATCTGCAATCCTTGTCTTTCAGAAGTTTTAAATATTATTTTGGTTAAAAGTGTTGGCAGATGTTTAGGATAGATATTTAGTTCAGGAAAATTCAAGTTTGAATTATGTGATGGTGACTAATTATATGTTTCCTTTTCTCTCCGCCTTTCTTCCCCCCCTCATAAAATATCCCTTCCTCCTCTGGCATACTTATCATTTGATCATGAATGGATTAAAAATATGTATATATATTATATATATAAATAAAGCTAGTATTGAGACCCAAAATGGTTCGGTCTGACAAGAGTGATGGGGATGGGGTGGTGACCCCACCAATACCTGATAAGAATTCTCGACGTTCACGAAGCAGTGAAAGGCGATCTAAGACCATACGTCGTCGAAGACTCAGCAGTTCGGGTAGCTCTACTGAATCTAGTCCAAAAAACAGTGCCAGAAAACATCAATCTCATAGGAGAAGATCAAAGCGATCAAGAAGGAGACGACAGCGATCAGATTCTTCGACAGCTTCTTCGAGCAGCTGCAGGAAACATGAAGATAAACCCGGGAGCTTCAGGAAGACTCGGAAGAATGCAAGAAGTCCCAACGAAACTGAAAATTTGTCATCAAGAACAAATCAAATAGAGACAACTTCTAGTTCTAAGAACACATCTCATGAATATTCATTATTTAAAAATTTGTAGACTTATTAGGGGATAGATCTAGCTCAAATTCATTTGTTGGAGCACAGAATGTCATACCAATATTTGATCCATCCTCCAAATCACAAACGGCTAGGGATTGGCTCCGTAAGGTTAATGAAACAGCTTCCATTTATAACTGGCAGGAAAAACAAATATTATACCACGCTTTACCCAGACTGGCGGGACTGGCTAAGAGGTGGTATGAAGGGCTCAGATCAGTTAATCTGTCATGGGCTATGTGGCAGGAAAGAATCCTCAGCACTTTCGTTGATGATAGAAATTATGGGGATAAACTAGCCGAAATGCTAGACCGTAGGAGTCGAAGGGACGAATCCCTCGAGGAATATTACCACCATAAAATGGCTCTAATTAATATGTGCAACCTTAACTGGTAAAAATGCGGTTGACTGTATCGTTCCACGGAATTTATGACAATAATATTAGACTTAATGCACAAGGTGCCAACTTTCAGGAACCTACAGACTTACTCAAGTTTCTGCGGAGTGTCTCTTATAAAATTACGTTTCAGCCAAGACGCGCACTGAGTGCACCTAGTCGCCAACTACAGATATCAACTATACCTAGAGAGAAGAGAACGAACCCAACGGATGGGTTATCTAGGTGCTATAATTGCTCATCGTCATCTCATATGGTCGCAGGGTGTCCGCACCCAATTAAGAAATGCAGTAAATGTCTACGTCTAGGGCACACTCAGGATCAATGCCGTGCATCTATTACAAAAACGCAACATTTAAACACTACTAAGAGAGTCGACACAGGAAATACATCTCAAATTTTAAAAATTACCACTGAGGAAAATAATGCTAATAGTAAATATTCTAAAAATGTTATAGTTAACGGTGTGAACTGTACTTCCTATGTTGACTTCGGAAGCGAGTGTTGCCTGGTCAAAGCAAGTATTGCTATTAAATTGAATCTTGTGCAGGATAAGGCAAACCTACCAATTCTTAAAGGATTTGGGTCAGGCAATATCCGACCGATAGGTAGAACTGGCTTTACTGTGGAAGTAGATGCTGTGGAGGCGAATGTAGAGGCTTACATTGTGGGCGACGATATGTTGAACACGGATATATTGCTAGGCCAAACGTTAACTGAGCTAGCATACGTAGTCGTTCACAAAACTAGTGATGATCTATTTCTGTATACTGCGGATATGGAAGCCAACAAGTTTAAAGTGTATACTAGTGAAGAGCAGGAAATTCAAGACACAGGAACGTTACGCGTACACACCATACCGTTAGTGACAGGACGGGTGTACATACCTTCCTATATATGTATGAAAGAAGAAGATGAGTATTCAGTCTTACAGGGTATTTACGAGTTCACGGAGGGTAAGGGTCACATAATGGTCGTGAATCTATCAGGGAAACATATTAAATTTCCTAAGGAAAAACTGCTGTGTAGGGGACAGGAAGTAAAAGGTAATGACGGTGCAACGGAAATAAAACACATAAAGAGATTGAAAGTCAATCAGCCTGAAAATAGTAATAAAAAGGACAGATCGGATATCACAATAGATCAAATAAATATAGATAAAAGTATAACACAGGAAGACAGGGACAAACTGCTGTTAGTATTGAACCAATACAGAGACTGCTTTGCACTGACTCCCGGAGAGCTTGGACTTACCCCTGTGACACAAATGCAAATAAAATTAAATGATGATACACCTGTATCTTACAGGCCTTACAGACTGCCGTTTTCGGAACGCAGAGTAGTCCAAGGAATCGTTGATGATCTCCTAGACAATGGCATCATACAGGAATCTAACTCTGCATATGCAAGCCCTATTGTGTTAGTCCGAAAGAAGAATAATGACTACAGGTTATGCGTTGATTACCGAGCGCTAAACAAAAAGACTGTGAAGGATAAATACCCAATGCCTATGATAGACGACCAACTCGACAGACTTAGTGGCAAGAAATACTTCACTAGTTTAGACCTTGCATCAGGCTACCACCAAATTCCTGTTGCTGAGGAGAGTAGACACTTAACTGCGTTCGTGACTCCCGACGGTCATTTTGAGTATACTAGGATGCCGTTTGGACTCGTTAACGCCCCAGCAGTATTCCAGCAAATGATAAACAAAGCGCTAGGGTCTAAAAGGTTCGACCTGGCTATCCCTTATCTCGATGACATTTTGACAGCGGCAAGCAATATCGATGAGGCACTTGGAAAATTGAAAGAGATACTCGAATTGTTACGAAAAGCTAATTTGACGCTTAACCTTAGCAAATGCCATTTTCTCCAATCCTCCATAGATTATCTGGGGTACGAGATCTCTCGTGATGGCTTAAGACCGGGCGAGACGAAAACCCTAGCAGTTTCAAATTTCCCAACACCAACAAATGTACATCAAGTTCGCCAATTCATAGGGCTGGCTAGTTTCTTTAGAAGATTTGTGCTAGGATTTGCCAGCATCGCTCGCCCGCTCACGAAACTAACTAAAAAGGACATACCCTGGACATGGGGAGAGGAGCAACAGTCAGCGTTCCAAGAGATAAAAGAAAAGTTAACATCTAGACCTGTACTGGCGTTGTACAACCCCGAGTACATAACAGAGGTACATTGCGATGCCAGTAAACATGGTCTAGGTGCCATATTATTACAGAAACCGGATGAAAAAGGACCATTGAGAGCTGTGTCTTATTACAGCAGACAAACTAGAAAAGAAGAGGAATATCTCCACTCCTATGAATTGGAGACCATGGCGGTTGTATCAGCACTACAAAAATTCAGGGTATATCTGATTGGTCTCCAGTTCAAGGTAGTAACGGACTGTAGTGCGCTGCGTGCCACCCTAAGCAAGAGGGATTTGATTCCCCGAATTGCCAGGTGGTGGCTGCAGCTCCAAGAGTTTGACTTCACGGTGGAATACAAGCCAGGCCATAGTATGCTCCATGCCGATGCACTAAGTCGGAACCCAGTAGAACATACAACGACCCTAACATACTGGAGGTCATGACAATCCGAACAGAAGACTGGCTTCATACGGTACAAATGTCGGATCCAAAACTTAAACAGATAAAGGATTTACTACAAACGAACCACGCTGAATTGAAGGAGACAAATGCCAATTATGTTTACAAAAACAACAAACTATACAGACGGGTTGGAGAAGACCTTAGATTTGTGGTGCCAAGTGGGGCACGGTGGAGAATCTGTCAAATTTGTCATGACGAAGCAGGCCACTTTGCATTGGACAAAACGCTAGACATGATTAACTGCAAATTATTGGTTTCCCAAAATGAGGCGTTTTGTGACAAAATATGTAGGTGCATGCTTAAACTGCGCTTACAATAAGAAACCCCATGGTAAGACCTCGGGCTTCTTATATCCTATTCCCAAACCCTCAGAAATCTTTCATACAATGCATATGGACCATCTTGGCCCGTTCATCAGAAGTAAGAGAGGGAATACATACATTCTGGGAGTGATTGATAGTTTTAGCAAGTTCATATTTGTCAAGGCAGTTAGAAACACAAAGACCCAGACTACTATTAAAGTTCTGGAAGATATTTTTGCAGTAACGGGATGTCCCATGGTAATTATTTCTGACCAGGGCACAAGCTTCACATCATCAGAATTTAAGAAATATACGATGTCGATAGGCGTAAAACACGTACTAAATGCGGTAGCTACGCCGCGCGCCAACGGTCAAATTGAACGCTACAATAGGACCATATTAGATTCTCTGGCATCGATGAACCATGAACTTCACGAGGCTGACTGGGACCTCAGGCTGCCAAAACTGCAATGGAGCCTTAATAATAGTCTGAATGCAGGCATCGGTCGAACACCAGCTGAAGTAGTCTTCGGGCATCGGACCATGAACACAGCAGGGGGTATCATAAAAGGCTGGTTAGAGAACTCTGAGGAGAAACGTGATGGGAAGAAACTAAGTGAAATACGAGAAGAAGTTGAAAAGACCATCAAAGAAAGGCAACGGAAAATGAAAACCAGATATGATACGGCTAGGATACCAGCAAAACATTATAACGAAGGAGACCTAGTGATGATTCCAAACTATTCTCAGGAACGAGGCAAGAGTACTAAATTGGCACCCAAGTTTAGGGGGCCATTCAAAGTGAGTGCTGTTCTTAATAACGATCGCTATGAAATATCGAGTATTGAAGGACATTCAACACGCAAATATAAGAACATTTTTCCAGCAGATCATTTGAAACCCTGGGTGACTTTTCACTCTTCTCCGACCGAATCAAGCAGTCAATCGGAATGTGATTCAGAGTAGATTTTATGATAAACCAGCCACATTGATTCTTAAGTTATGCAATTCTTAATTTATGCAATTGTAAAGTGAGACCGACCCTGTCGGTATTGCCGTGCCAGATTCCTCTCCTTACCTTTACCCCTTCCTCCTTTAGGCTACAAATACAAGGCTACAAATACAAGGCTACAAATACAAGGCTACAAATACAAGGCTACAAATACAAGGCTACAAATACAAGGCTACAAATACAAGGCTACAAATACAAGGCTACAAATACAAGGCTACAAATACGAGGCTACAATTAAAAGCATACAAATATAAGGCTACAAATACAAGGCTACAAATACAAGGCTACAAATACAAGGCTACAAATACAAGGCTACAAATACAAGGCTACAAATACAAGGCTACAAATACAAGGCTACAAATACAAGGCTACAAATACAAGGCTACAAATACAAAGCTACAAATACAAGGCTACAAATACAAGGCTACAAATACAAAGCTACAAATACAAGGCTACAAATACAAGGCTACAAATACAAGGCTACAAATACAAGGCTACAAATACGAGGCTACAAATACGAGGCTACAAATACATGGATACAACGACAAGGTGATAAGTCACACCTGATGCAGATCAAAAAGTAAGGTTTGAAGACGCCGTGAGGTATGTACACTTTAATTAATTAAAAGCTGAGGAGCCAATTAGTAGGCATCTGTGAGTTGGAGGGTGGTCATGACTACAAAGTTCAATTTATACTGAAGGAAATTGTTGTTGATTATTTTATTAGAATTATATTTAAGCTTTTCTGTTAACTTTATCTACGTAAGCTAGTAAGATAAATTACTGGATTGAAAATAATATTATTATAATTATTATAATAACGACTTTTGATTCTAAGTTTTCTGTTGTCAATTATCTGATTGAAAACGGCAGGTTACAAAATTACTACAAATAGCGGTTGTTGGTTCCTTTTGTTTCAAAATTCAATGTTTGTCTAAAAATTATTGAAAATATATATATATATATTATAAAAAAAAAAAAAAAAAACTAATAGAAAACAGATGTCTTGATTTGAATTATATCCAATTATTTAAAAGACGATACCTAGGTATATAACACAAAACTAAATAATATATATATAATAAAAATTGTCAGGTCTCAGTTATCAAAGGATAATAAAAGTTAAATTTTTGGCGATACGGTTGAAAAAAAATTGATTTAAAGATAACACTAATACTAATAAAGTATATTGGTATATTAACATGTTTCTTATTCATAGATCAATCAATATGATACCCATCCTTAAGATCAGTGTCTGTGGACATACACCTAATCGAATGGCCGAACTTTTTCTAGGAATAGGGACATTCCTATTACAGAATGGCCGTCTGTTAGCAAATATCATTATACGCTTAATATAAGTATTAAGGCGTATGGATTTATGCATCAATTAACGTGAATTTCAATGTCATGTAATAACAAAACGCACAGGCTCCTTTAAAAAAAAGGGCACCGTCGATGTGGTGACACATAATCTGTGGTTAGCGCGGGTTTTGCCGCGCGATTGAGACAACTGTCAATTGGAAAAAATGGCGAGAGTGGGTGATTAATGTGTGTGCGGAAAAAGTAAAAGAAATATAAGAAGAAAGGAAAGTGTGATTAAGTGTGGAAGGTGGCCTCTGGGAGGCAAGGTAACACTAGCTTCTACAGAAAGGTGCTGGTATTGCCGGCATTCTTAAAATGGCGGACACGTGCTACAAGACAGTTTTCGCTCCCGCTGTCGCATTTCCCTATTACATCGAGAGACTAAATACTTATGGGGCTAAATTTTTAAGTGACAATCCAGAAGACATAACAAAAGAAGCAATTTGAGTATAAAACTTAGTGATTATGGAGTTGATACTAATCTAGTAAGTTATACACTGAGTGCATACGGAAAAAATTATTGCCATTTTCTCACTTAAAAGTTACCGTAACATTAAAAACATAGAAAACAATTCGCACATAAGATGCTACTATTAATTATTATAAGATGATATTGCTCAGACATGCAAAAACTGTTAGATTCTTAGGTATTGAGATTGATAATAATCTGGACTGGAAACCACACATAGACATTGTATGTAATAAAATAAATAGATTTTCATTTGCATTGTATAAATTAGTTAAGACAGCAACAAGGAATACTGCTCTTACAGCCTATTTTGCATATGTGGAGTCGGTTATGCGTTATGGACTTATTATATGGGGCAACAGTAGTGACCTACAAAGAGCATTCATCGCACAAAAAAATGCATAAGAGCCATTTGTAGCATTTCACCCGACGAGTCTTGTAGGCCACTATTTAAGTCACTAAATATACTCCCCTTGTCATGTCTTTACGTTTTTGAAATAGCAAAATTTGTTAGACAGAATCTGAGCTGTTTCAAATTGGCCAGAGATGTATACACCCGGAATACTCGGAATGGTAATAGACTGGTTATTGACTTTTTCCCAAAAAATACACGCATGAAAAAAAATTGTTTCTGCATGTGCGTGAATATATATAACAATATTCCTCAATATATAAAAGACATGCCAACTTTAAGTAAAAAATCGGATTACATCATTTCTGATGCGGTCCTTCAAAGATACTCCGAGCCCTTTCCATAGCCCTTTCAATTGCTATTTTAAATATTAGTTAATCAGAAGATAATTAAGTAACAAGTAGCTTTGGCGAACTTACTTGAGTAACCGAACCAGTGGTAGATTATATTATGTTTTGATATTCATAAGTGTTCTGTATGGACCTAACTTGAATAAAGATTTTTTCTATTTCTATTTCTAATCCTGATCAATCAGTCCTTAAAGTAAGTAAGTAAAAAAATATTATTAAATCTCTCAAAAGACATTAAACTTAAATATTTATAAAACTAATTCAATCAGTCTTCAAGTTGAGTAAGATACAACAAAAAATAGCCTAGACATTTAGCTTAATATAATATATATGATATGGCACTAATCAATCATAGTAAAATTTGTAAGTACTTAAGAAATTAACCAAAATAAAGATTAGTCAGCGACACTTCTAAAAAATCCCTCATAAAATCTTGCATAGTAGCTGGGAATTAAATTGTTTCCAATCAGGCCAAATTAACCCGGCACTACACCGAAGATATCCCGGACGTCAGCCTGTACGAGATTAGCATAGCTCTCAAACAGCTTAAGAACGGCAAGGCACCGGGTGATGACGGAGTCACAGCGGAGCTTCTGAAGGCAGGTGGACGAACGGTCCTGAAAGCCCTTCAGAAGCTATTTACTTTGTCATCATCGAGGGAAAGACGCCCAAAGCATGGCATACTGGCGTGGTGAGGCTTTTCTTCAAGAAGTCAAAGTCAAAGTCAAATATTCTTTATTTGCATAGGCTT
This sequence comes from Cnaphalocrocis medinalis, assembly GCA_014851415.1. Classification (NCBI taxonomy): domain Eukaryota; kingdom Metazoa; phylum Arthropoda; class Insecta; order Lepidoptera; family Crambidae; genus Cnaphalocrocis; species Cnaphalocrocis medinalis. The sequence goes on along the minus strand of CM026274.1, from coordinate 8,722,409 downwards.
GTACACAGCACTTACAAATCGTCATACATAAAGAAAATATTTAAAACTATTTAAAGATAATGTATATGATTTAAATGAAATTAAATATATATCTTGATACATAAGATATACTAAAAAATAAATAGACATAATGCGATTCTACCACCGGTATCGGAAAGTTGATTCTGACGAGAAGATCCGGCAAGAAACTCGCCAGTTACTCTTTTTAATCGCCAAAATGTTTATTACAATGTTTTCCTCATACCACCTCCTACAGTCCAATACTCAAGATGAAGAAAATGTTAAAGGCTAAGAATGAGGTAAACCAGAGCAGACCAGTCCCCAGAGGCGGCACCTGTACACAAGTATGACGTATGTGTCAGCCATCATTTCACTCAACCATATCAGAGGGAATGTAATGACCCGCCACATAGCGCCACCACCTCAGGAACGTTTGAGCGTGCATGACCATTCCAATTCTCCTCATAAGATACAAAGAATAGTATGCATAATTAAATACTAATAAACTGTAGGACGTGGTGAACAATAACAGGTTGATAGTGTCTTGTCAATTATTATTTATCATTAATAGTAAATGTACTCAATTTGTATATAAAATTAAATTCAATGCTGCAATGCCTAATTGATTAAAATTTATATAATAATAATTTCAGTATTAAAATACTGCAAGAAAATACAAATGTACAGGCATGGGGATCATTATACCCATGAATCCTTATCGTTGAGATAATCTACAATTTTATAGTATCCTTTCTTTATTAAGCAGGCTTTTACATGTGTTTTAAATTTATGGATTGGCAAGTCAATAACATTTTGTGGCAACTTGTTATACATTTTAATACTTAGTCCTACAAATGAACTACTAATCTTTTGGAGTTTTAGATTTGGAACCGCGAGTCTATGTTTATTTCTTGTATTAAAACCATGACATTCAGATTTTTTCGAAAAAAGATGAATATTCTTTCGCACGTACAAAATGCAGTCTAAAATATATTGAGATGCAACGGTTAAAATGTCAATGTTCTTAAACATTTCTCTAAGTGAATCGCGAGGTCTAAGGTTGTATATAAAACGGATGGCCCTCTTCTGCAATACAAATATAGTCTGTATGTCTGCAGCAGACCCCCACAACAAGAGACCGTATGACATTATACTATGAAAATAACTAAAATAAACCAGTCTCGCGGTTTCAATATCAGTCAAATGTCTTATCTTCTTAACCGCATATGCGGCGGAGCTAAGTCTTCCCGCCAAGGCTGCTATGTGAGGACCCCATTGCAATTTGGCATCCATAGTGATGCCCAAAAATACAGTTGAATTAATGACTTCAATACGTTCATTATTCATGATGATGTTAGTGTTGACCTGCCTTACATTGGGCATAGTAAATTTTACACATTTGGTCTTTTTAGCATTGAGAAGCAAGTTGTTAGTGGTGAACCAATGGAGCACTTGTGAGAGGGAGTCATTTACGTCGTCGAACGTATCTTTTCGTCGATCAACATTAAAAATCAACGAAGTATCGTCAGCAAATAAAACTATCTCACAAAGATCTTGTGTAAAGTAAGGAAGGTCATTGATGTATATTAAAAAGAGTAAAGGTCCCAAAATTGAACCCTGGGGGACTCCCATCAATAAAGCAGCGCCTGAAGAATCAGTCCCATTAACATTTACTTTCTGAACTCTGTCAGATAGGTAAGAATTTATCAAACTTAATGAATTCTTTGAAACACCATAATGAGATAGTTTCAACAACAATGTTTGGTGCTTAACGCAATCAAACGCTTTCGATAGGTCACAGAAAACACCTATAGCATCCTGTTTGTTCTCCCATGCATCAAAAATGTGCTTGATAAGTGCAACTCCTGCGTCAGAGGTTGACTTACCTTTAGTGAACCCAAATTGCTTATTATGAAGCAAGTCGTTAACTTTAAAATGAGACAGCAACTGAACGAATATGACTTTTTCAAAAATTTTACTCAGTGCTGGTAATATAGAAACGGGCCTGAAGTTAGAAGGGTCACTTTTATCGCCTGATTTGTACAACGGTATGATTTTGCTGTACTTCATTAAGCTAGGAAATTGACCCTCATCAACACATTTGTTGAATATCATTGCCAAATGAGGTGCAATAAACAGTATTATGTTTCTTAAAATATCTACTGATAGTCCCCAAAGATCTTCAGTCTTTTTCATATTCAGCTCCTTGAAAGTTTTAACTATTATCTCCGGGGTTACATGTGTGAATTTGAAAGGTGTTTTACATTCGCCAACACTTGCTTTAAGCAACGATACAGCAATATCTGAACTCGAATCTAATTTACTTGTTGTTGACACTGGTATGTTGGTGAAGAAGGACTCAAATGCTTTTGCCACTTCAGCATCAGAGTCAAGACATTTGCCGTTGATTTTTAAAGAGAGCTTGTTTTGTTGTGTTTTATTTTTACAAGTCTCTTTGTTAATTACGCTCCATGTGATTTTAATTTTGTTAGTTGCGTTGCTTATTTTGTCTTTAATGTAGTTGGATTTCGCAACTGCACATACCTTCTTAAACCACTTAGAATAATTCTTAACGTATTCAATAGTAGTGGGATCATTTGAACTAGCCTTAATATCATATAATTCAAACAATTTTCTCCTGCTTATATTAATCCCTGTAGTAGCCCAGTCACTAAATTTGTTTTTAGAATTATTTAATTTAATGGTCTTTTTTGTGAAGATGCCATTAAATTCCTTTTCAACAAGGGAGATAAGTCCCAATTGAAGAACTACAGGCCCATCACGCTGCTGAGTCACATATACAAGCTGTTTTCGAGGGTTATGACGAACCGTCTCGCACGTAGATTGGACGACTTTCAGCCTCCCGAACAAGCCGGATTCCGCAAAGGCTTTAGCACCATAGACCACATTCATACGCTGCGGCAGGTTGTACAGAAGACCGAGGAGTACTCCTCGGTCTTCTGTACAACCTGCCGCAGCGTATGATCTGCCATTGTGCTTAGCGTTTGTGGACTATAAGAAAGCTTTTGATTCTGTCGAGATTTGGGCCGTGCTATAGTCTTTTTTTTTTTTTGTTATATGGCCTGTATTGTGTTCACGACACATTTAATTTTGCCAATGTCAAGTGTAGATTGATAAAGTGTAGTCAACAGTCGAAGTCAGTCGAAGTCACAGTCACTCAATAAAACGCCGGTGTTTAGCGTTTTAATGTCCTAAGGATTCTGTGGACACTATTTTTAACAAAGCCGTAGGTTTTAAGACTCTATTAGGTCAAAGCAAGTTGTTCACGTGACAATTCACTCGACACACAATAGCAGTGTTAAAAACGACACAATTCAATGATTCTTATATTAATATCACCCTGCGGCACTTCACTGCACAAAGTAACACCAAAGAACATCGGCGGTTTTCATAGAAGTGGTGACTTGAACTAAAATCTCCGCTACCCTTAACGACCTAGGTATCAATGGATTGCTCATTAAGTAAATAATCTAAAACAGCATCACTGTTTTCTTGTAAAAGCGGGAATTTCTTATATTACCGATGTTTTGTTTAGAGGTTATGTTGTATATTTACAAGAATACCATTCCTTAATTTAATAAAATGTAAATAACGAGAATACCATCCTTTGACAGTAGGTCTAGGATAGTCTGTGGTTGAAAGAAGCCCATGAAAGAAACTTAAGGGGCTATACGAATGAAACTAGCGCCGCCAACCTATTTACACTGATTGTGGCGAAAATATGATATTTTTTAAGAAAATAAAACATTACAGACTTAGATCCAAGTAAATTGGATTTTTCAAGATGCAATACAATATTTCTAACACGCGACAAGTAACAATAATGTTAATTATTGCTAAAATCGGCCACTTGTGTAACGGACAGCATACTATAATAATAACAGTTACTTATAACAGATATTCGTAATAACCACTGGTACTAATTTCCGAACGACTAATCGATACGTCAAGCTGTCACTTCTAGTTGGCTGTTGGTCATTCGAATTTCGGCGGTCGTAGTGGACGATTGTGAACTGATTGTGTTTGTGGTGATAAAAATATAGAAGCAATATCACACCGAAGCTGAGTTTTTTTGGATATCTCTTCTGAGCCCCACAGCTCAGAAGTGGGATTGAACGCAAAAATATATATTTTTTGCAACGCCCACTGATTCAGGTAAGTGTTCGTTAACATTAAAATAAAAAATAAATAGGTTCTAAATCACATAAAGAGAGACTTATTAGACCTTTAAAATATGTGTCATTATGTCAATGGATTAAGCAGATAATGAAAGATTGATAAGATGGTATAGTAAAATATTACCAGATTATTCGAACATCCTTCGGAAATAGTATGATAATCAGGTATAAATCTACCGTAATTTTGAATTAGGTTATGGAATTATGGTATTTTCTGACGGATTGATTGGATATTCAACGATTTAATTAACGATCGTTCGTAATATCGATCGATCGTTGTTCATTGATGTGATACCTATGCATATACTGGCTCTGTAATTTATTTTTGTACAACGCTCATGCCATGAATTTTATTTATTTTTATGTTGATTGACAATAAATTCGATCGGTTCTATTGATTATGTCGTTGAAATTAAATTATGTTATTGTTAAGGAAATGTTTCAAAGCATAAATGTAATAAGAAAACGCGCCTAGTCTGATTAACAGTTTATTCTTATAGAGTGAAACAAAATAAAACAGTGACAGAGAATTATTGGGACATTACTACCCTTTTTTTCTCGAACATTTACATATACTCATTGGTCTAAGTTTCAGAAAAGGAGTGAAGGAGAAGATGATGAGAGACGTCGCAGGGAAGAGACTCCAGCAAGAAACGAGCAGCAGCCAAGCGCCATGGATCAGGATCTGAATGAGCTTAGGAGTGAACGGCGTAGTCGTAGCCGCTCTAGACATGGAAGCCGCCGGAGTCTACGAAGTCGCAGCCCCCAAAGCGAGGTAACCCGTCATCGGGCACAAGGTGAGCGTTTTAGATCTAATAACTCCGGGGAAGATAATGGTCGCAGCTGGGGCAGGCCAAGTCGTGATAGGAGTAGAAATACTTCGCAGCCGTTGCAGAGGCGCAGCAGGAGTGACAGTCGTCATCGTCGCGAGTTATATGACAGGATACTGTTTCTGGAAAACCGGCTTATGACGGAACGTGAATCGAGTAAAAGGTCGGCTACGGAACGATGTTTGCGTGTAAGGAGCACAAAAGAAAGATCTCGAGACAGGTCGGCTACTAGGATGTCACGTGAGCTGTCAAACCGTAGGGACCGAACACGCTATGTCCGTAGCCCAACATGTCACGAGAGTTATAGTCCCGTTAGGAAGAGGTCTAGACCTAATGAATCTCTTGATTATTTTCAAGACTTTTTAGAGATTCTTAAGAATAGGGATCGCGATCTTCCAGCTATGCATAATATTGTTACGACTATGTGCCCCTGCATACGGAAATAGAGCTTGTCTCAAACGAGTAAGGTCTATTATTCCGTTGTGTACTACGTTATACACGCATAGTCGCCCCCGAACCTACGCATTCGGAATAGAAAATTATCGAACTCTCCATCGAACGTTCGAGAAGCTATGAGAAATATCGGGAACTATGTAGAAATCTCTCGAAGCCCTAATACGTAGCAACATGTCCGATGTCTACAAAGTCTCAATCGAAGTTACGAGAGAAAAGATCGAGAATGTTCTATTCCCTTCTAGTAAGGTTTCGCCCGCGCCAATGCTAGTATAAAAGCGGAACGGGCGAGCCGACGAGTCAGTTCTGATTTGAACAGCGAAGGAGTGAGTTCTGATTTGAACAGCGAAGAAGTGAGTTCTGATTTGAACAGCGAAGGAGTGAGTTCTGATTTGAACAGCGAAGAAGAGAGTTCTGATTTGGAAAGCGAAGAAGTGAGTTCTGATTTGAACAGCGAAGGAGTGAGTTCTGATTTGAACAGCGAAGGAGTGAGTTCTGATTTGAACAGCGAAGAAGTGAGTTCTGATTTGAACAGCGAAGGAGTGAGTTCTGATTTGGAAAGCGAAGAAGTGAGTTCCAATTTGGAAAGCGATTATTCTCCTGCGAACTAAGAGTGATCTTGTGTATTACCGGCGAAGTGTTACTGGAAGATTTTAGTGTTTTAGTGCGTTTAAGTGTGATTTAGTGTTTTAATTGTGTTTTTGTTACTCGTCGAATAAATTAATTGTCTTTTTGTGACTTTGGCATTTTACTTGAATCTTACGTACCCCGTACCCACCAACAATTGGTGTCAGAAGCGGGATTCAAGATGCCACTTACACCACGAGAAGACAGTGAGGGTCGAGTAACGAGGAGTCAAGCTGCGGCCCTGCAAGAGGGTGAAGGGTCTTCAACGGAGGGATCAGTACCACCACCAATGGGGCCTGCGGATATTGTTAAAATATTCAAAATACTGGAGGATCAAGGCCGCCGCCAGTCGGAGCAAGGTAACATGCTAGTGGAATTGAAGAAAGAGCAAGTCAGACCGCTAGCTGAGCTTAAGGAGGAAGAAGCCCGCCGCCAGGAAAAGCAAGACCTTCGCCAGGAAGAGCAAGCCAGACTGTTTGCTGAGCTCAGGGAAGACCAAGCCCTTCGTCAGGAAGAGCAAGCCCGCCGTCAGGAAGAGCTAGGCAAGAGCTTGTTGGGCGCTATTGAGCAGAAGCACGAAGTATTAGAAAAACAGATCGATGCTCTCAAGGATGACGTGCTAAGCATCAAGACCCAACATGAAGATCGATTCACCCAACATGAAGATCGATTCACCCAACACGAGAATCGACTGTGCCAGATGGATACTGAGATGCAACAGCTGCATACCAAGATGGCAAGAGTGGAAACCAGGGGTGCTTCAGTAGTATCGGATTCCCCGAAAATCGAAGTACCCCACTTCGATGGAACGACGTCTTGGGCAGCGTTCTGGTATCAGTTCGAATCGGTGGCTAAAGGGAAGGGGTGGAACGAAGAAGAATCAATGTTAGCTTTGACTCTTGCTCTTCGTGGGGATGCCCTGCTTACATTGGAAAACCTGCCTTCGGATAACAGAACTTTAGGTGCTCTCCAAAGAGCACTAGAGGGCAGGTACAGCGACAAACACCTGGAACACGCGTATAGAGCACAACTCCGCGATCGACAACAGAAACCTGGTGAGAGCCTACAGCAATGGGCGGCGGAAATCGAGAGGCTAGTCCGACGTGCATACGTGTCATGCCCGACGATGGTGGAATCAATGATCCCGCAAGCTTTCTGTGATGGCATTAGGGACGAAGATATCAGACATGCCGTGAAGCTGGGACATCATCAGACCTTGCAGGAAGCTCTAGCCCATGCTTTGGAGTTTGAAGCCGTGCATCAGGACTCTAGAAACCATCGACTTCGGGAGGTTGTGGTTAAAGAAAAACCGTCTTTGGGCCCGATATGCTATGGCTGCGGCGAGAAAGGCCATATTGTGATGAGTTGCCCTAAACGAAGATTGTCACGTAGAACAATAGTAGCGGACAAGTCTACACAAGTCGACGCAGAAGAGATGTCGTGTATCAGGACCGATGGAAACTGGCGTGGTTACAAGAACGGCATATACAGGCGTAGCTACGGAGATAATGGACACTGGCGTAGCTACGGAGATAATGGACACGGGCGTAGCTACTGTGACAACGGGAACTGGCGTGACCGCAAGGACGCAGTCAGCATCAAGGACACGGAGAATGTACGCGACGAGAGGGACACGCGGAACGTGCGTGATCCGCGCCGCGAGCGCGACGTGTTGACCGCTGAGACCAACGGCCTTGCACAGAACCTTCGTCACAACGACGGAAAGCCGCTGGAGAAGCAGAAGAAACCGAACTCCTTAGAAAAAGTGCGGATGATAACCACCCAGGGACTGGAACAGAGATGGAGCGAGGACGCTATAAGGAAAGCTCAAAAAGAGGACAGTGACCTGAGGAAAATTGTTGAATGGAAGAAATTAGGTCAGAAACCTTCTTGGAGCCAAGTAGCATCATCAAGCCCCATTACTAAAAGTTACTGGGCGCAATGGGACAGTTTGGAGATTAAGGATGGAGTACTTTACAGAAAATGGGAAACACCTAAAGGGGACCAAACAACACTACAGCTGATTGTACCCCGTAAACATGTTGCTTCCTTACTGAGATACATACACGATGGGGTATCCGGAGGACATTTAGGCGTGAAGAAGACCCTAGAGAAGCTGAGACAGAGATTCTACTGGATACACTGTCGGGAGGACGTCGAAGACTGGTGCAAGAAATGTACGACTTGCGCATCAGTAAAGGGCCCACAAACCAGGAGTAAGGGCAAACTCAAGCTGTACAACGTTGGCGCTCCATGGGAAAGAATCGCAGTCGATGTAGCTGGCCCCTTTCCAGAATCCGATGAAGGAAACAAATACATCATTGTGGTCCAAGATTACTTCACTAAGTGGCCTGAAGTCTTCGCTACGCCTAATCAAGAAGCGAAGACGGTCGCTAAAAAGTTAGTCCACGAGGTGATTTGCCGATTTGGTGTGCCTCTAGAGATACATTCAGACCAAGGAAGAAACTTCGAGTCAGCACTGTTTCAGGAGGTCTGTCAACTGTTGGGTATGCATAAGACCCGCACTACTCCAGCACACCCGCAATCCGATGGCATGGTCGAGAGATTCAACCAAACGTTGGAAAACCACTTGGCCAAAGTTGTCGACGAGCATCAACGAGACTGGGACCAGTACATACCGCTATTTCTACTGTCCTACCGATCTGCGATCCACGATAGTACCAGCGCTACCCCAGCAATGGTAAACTTCGGTCGAGAAATGCGGCTTCCGGTAGATGCATTGACTGGAACACCGCCAGAAGCTCCAAAACCAGTAACCGATTATGCGGCTGACCTACAGAAACGCCTGGACGAAGTACATGCTCTCGTTAGAGATTGTAGTCTAAAGTCCAGCGAAAGAATGAAGACCCGTTATGACCGCAAAGCCAACACCGACGGTTTCGAAGAAGGGAGTCTGGTTTGGTTACACAACCCACTCAGGAAGAAAGGCAAATCTCCGAAGTTCCAGCCAAGGTGGGAAGGGCCATACAAAATTATTACTAGACTGAACGACTTGACCTATCGGATCAAACAAGGAACAAGAGGAAAACCTAAAATTGTTCACATTGATCGGTTGGCTCGTTACCATGGGTCCAATGATGCTCGGGACGAGCATGACTAAGAGGGGGGTAATGTTACGACTATGTGCCCCTGCATACGGAAATAGAGCTTGTCTCAAACGAGTAAGGTCTATTATTCCGTTGTGTACTACGTTATACACGCATAGTCGCCCCCGAACCTACGCATTCGGAATAGAAAATTATCGAACTCTCCATCGAACGTTCGAGAAGCTACGAGAAATATCGGGAACTATGTAGAAATCTCTCGAAGCCCTAATACGTAGCAACATGTCCGATGTCTACAAAGTCTCAATCGAAGTTACGAGAGAAAAGATCGAGAATGTTCTATTCCCTTCTAGTAAGGTTTCGCCCGCGCCAATGCTAGTATAAAAGCGGGACGGGCGAGCCGACGAGTCAGTTCTGATTTGAACAGCGAAGGAGTGAGTTCTGATTTGAACAGCGAAGAAGTGAGTTCTGATTTGAACAGCGAAGGAGTGAGTTCTGATTTGAACAGCGAAGAAGAGAGTTCTGATTTGGAAAGCGAAGAAGTGAGTTCTGATTTGAACAGCGAAGGAGTGAGTTCTGATTTGAACAGCGAAGGAGTGAGTTCTGATTTGAACAGCGAAGAAGTGAGTTCTGATTTGAACAGCGAAGGAGTGAGTTCTGATTTGGAAAGCGAAGAAGTGAGTTCCAATTTGGAAAGCGATTATTCTCCTGCGAACTAAGAGTGATCTTGTGTATTACCGGCGAAGTGTTACTGGAAGATTTTAGTGTTTTAGTGCGTTTAAGTGTGATTTAGTGTTTTAATTGTGTTTTTGTTACTCGTCGAATAAATTAATTGTCTTTTTGTGACTTTGGCATTTTACTTGAATCTTACGTACCCCGTACCCGCAACAATATAATTCCTGATTTTGACCCCTTATGCAAAGAACAGACAATAGATAGTTGGCTGAATAAAGTCGATGAGTGCATGGATATTTATGGTTGGAGCGATAAACGCACCGTTCATTATGCATTATCTAAGTTAATTGGACACGCAAAGACTTGGTACCAGGGCCTACCCTCAATTAAGCACACCTGGATCGAGTGGAAACAATTGCTTCGAGAATCATTTCCTTCTACAGAAAATTACGCAGAGCTGTTAACAGACATGCTTAATCGACGGGTACGTCCTGGTGAGTCACTAGAGTTGTATTATTTTTCAAAAATAAACCTATTAAACAGATGTAAAATTTTTGGGAAACAAGCAGTTGATTGTATTATTTTCGGGGTAGATGATAAGGGGGTACGACTAAGCGCACAGGCAGGAAAATTCGACAAACCTGAGGATGTGTTAGAATTTTTCAAAACCGTTAAAGTTCAGTCATTCGGTTCGAGGGATAGTATTGAGCCTAGGAAGGACATAACACATAAAGACAAGCGTACTCAGAATGCTACATCATGGTCAAATACCCAGCAATCTGTTGATAATTTTAAAAATCGCTCTAAGGCACCTATAGTGTGCTTTTACTGTAATGAGCAGGGACATCCTAGTTTTAAATGTCCATAGCCAATCAATAAGTGTTATACTTGCAATTTTTTCGGTCACAATGATAGCGATTGCCCTAGGAAAAATTCTACTAACAGTAATAAAATAAACAATGTTAATAGCAACAATAATAATCAAACTAAACCTAAAAATGTGCTAGATGTATCTATTGACGACGATAGTAATGGCAAGTATAAAATCCTTATTAAAATAAATGACAAGAGTGTTCCCTGTCAGGTAGATCTTGGGAGCCAGGTAACCTTGATTCGGAAACGAGACGCCGACCAATTAGGCATAAATTGGGAACCAGTGAGTGGTCCCTTGCTTAGAGGATTAGGAAATGTACCTTATTCACCATTAGGAAGAGCATTAGTGCGTATTGACGTTCAGGGTTTAACGGAGGATCAGGTAGAGGTATTTGTTGTTGATGACTGTCTTGTCAATACTCCAGTTCTCTTAGGGCATTCGTTCACTGAACGACCTTCCATACAAATATTAAAAACAGCAACAGACCTACGCTTCGAGCGTGTTAATGCAAATGATGTTGTCAAATTGGAATTTAAAACAATCACTGATACTCTGATACGATTAGGTAATCTGGAAGCTGTCCCTGTAACGTCAGAAACATCTTATGTGGGAAACGTATATGTGGGAGGTTCAATCAGAGGACGCCCAGGTATGGAGTACTACCTTTTGCCTGGCGAGTACCAAGTGACGGGAGGTACTTGTAACCTGCTGGTGCAAAATGTTGGTGCTCAACCTCTGGAGTTCAAAAAGGATATCTTGATTTTCAGGGCCCAAACTACTTTAAATAAAACTTTTGATGTTTTGAATGTGCGGGTAGAACCTGACGCGGGAAATAAAGTGAGGGAATTTAATTGTGGAAGACAGCTTAGTGACTCGGAAAAGCAAAAATGTCAAGGATTGCTTTCAACCTACAAAGATTGCTTTTCTAATGGCCTTCACGATCTAGGGTTTACAACAGTGGCTGAGATGGAGATACATCTGAAGGATACTACTCCCGTCGTCTACAGACTATACCGCCTGTCGCATTCAGAACGTCAGAATGTTCAGGATATGATCAGTCAGATGGTGGAGAATGGCATAGTTCGCGAATCTAATTCACCTTACGCGAGCCCGATTGTACTCGCCCAAAAAAAATCTGGCGAGAAGCGATTGTGCGTGGATTATCGCGCCCTCAATAGCCGCACCAAACGGGATCATTATCCCTTAACTCGCATAGAGGATCTCCTGGACGAATTAACGGGGCAATCCTTGTTCACTACCCTTGATCTGGCGTCTGGGTATCATCAGATAGCGATATCGGAAGAATCGAAGGAAAAGACTGCGTTCGTAACGCCCGACGGGCAGTACGAATATAATCGCATGCCCTTTGGGCTAGCGAACGCACCTGCTGTATTCCAACGCGTGATACACAAGATCTTAAATAAGTCAAAAGTCCCCTATGTCATCATTTATATGGACGATATCCTCATCCCTTCCAAAGACTTTGAAGAGGGGTTACAACGTTTGGAGGAAGTATTGAGGTTGCTAAGAGAATCCGGGTTAACGCTCAAAATGGAAAAATGTAACTTTTTCCAGGAAAAGATTCTCTTCTTAGGGTTCGAGATTGATAATACATAATGGTATACGGCCTGGAGAGCAGAAGACAAATGCAGTGTCTCAATTTCCGTGTCCACGTAACCAGCACGACGTAAGGCGATTCTTGGGACTAGCTGGCTTCTTTAGGAGATTTGTGAAGGACTTTGCTTTGATCACCAAACCTTTAACAACGCTCCTAAAGAAAGACACTGTATGGCAGTGGGGCTCTCCTCAGCAAGAAGCATTCGAAAAGCTGAAGGAGGCACTCACCCAAAGACCTATACTGGCACTTTACGATCCTAAGGCAGAGACACAATTGCACACCGACGCCAGTAAATCTGGCCTCGGTAGCATATTGTTACAGAGGTCAGGAGAAAATCCATGGAGACCCGTAGCATATTACAGTCGCCAGACAAATCCGGATGAGCAAAAATTACACTCATTCGAATTAGAGACGCTGGCAGTTATAAGTTCCCTAAATAAGTTCCGAACCTACCTTCTAGGATTGAAGTTCACCATAGTATCAGATTGCAATGCGTTGAGATCCACTTTCACGAAACGTGATCTGGTCCCTCGCATTTCTCGGTGGTGGATTCAGTTCCTGGAATATGATTGTAGCATCGAATACCGTCCTGGACAAAGAATGGCGCATGTGGACGCCCTTAGTAGGGGCACCGTCCTGGGAGAACCAGAACCTCTGCACGTGATTGACGTCCTTGCTATAAAAGCCGATGACTGGATCTCAACGGTGCAAATAGCAGATGACGAAATCAAGCGGATAAAAGAGGTCCTCGAAGACCCGGACACACCTAAAATAGCTGCCATACATAAAGAATATCAGGTGAAAAACGGTCGAGTCTATCGCGTGACGGACAATGGTGAATTGAGATGGCTTGTGCCTAAGGGTGTACGTTTCCAGTTGTTGAGAAAAAACCACGATGAAGTCGGACATTTCGGGTTTGACAAGACCTTACAACGCGTGAAAGCCTTATTTTGGTTTCCAAGGATGCGCAAATTTATAAGAAAATACGTGGCGGCCTGCTTAGAGTGCGCTCATCATAAGTTGCCTTCTGGACGTAAGGAGGGCAGCCTTCACCCAATACCGAAGGTAGACATCCCGATGCACACTCTACATGCCGACCATCTCGGACCATTCCCAAAAAGTAAGCGCGGTAATACGTATATATTAGTCATCGTTGACTCCTTTTCGAAATATGTTTATTTATCACCAGTACGTAGCACGAAATCGAAAGCTAGTATTAAGGTTTTCAAAACATTCTTCAGCTTATTTGGTTCTCCATCGCGATTGATAACAGATAGGGGAACGAGTTTCACAAGCAAACGTTTCAAAAACTTCATTCAAACAGTTGGGGTGAAACACGTCCTGAACGCCGTCGCGACACCGCGAGCCAATGGCCAAGTGGAGCGGTATAACCGCACCATCTTGGCCTCATTGGGTTCAATGACTCATGGTCTCCCTGATGATACTTGGGACGTGTTTCTACCTGATGTACAGTTGGGAATAAATACGGCAGTTCATGATATCACGAAAAGGACACCATCCGAAATACTTTTCGGTCGTAGGGTAGGAAATCCAACTCAGGGGATTTTAAATAGTATCTGTGATGAGGTTGCTGGTAATGACAAGTCGGAAAATATTGAAGAAATTAGAAATGAAGCGAGTAAATTGATAGAACGGAATCAACAAAAAAACAAGGACAGGTTTGACAAATGTAGGAAAAAGGTTACACAATACAAGGAAGGTGATTTAGTCAGGGTTATGAGAGCGATTGTATCAGGGACGGGAAAATCAAAAAAATTAGAGTCCAGATTGCAGTGTCCATACCGGATCAAAAAGATATTGCCGAACGATCGATTTTTGATAGTCGATACCCCTCTCACGCGTAAAGGTAAGAGTTACGAAAATGTAGTTTCTATCGACAAAATATCCCCATGGATGAGTTTTGATGCGCCTGGTTGTTCCTCAAGTGATGATAGTGAAATCGAGAGTTAAGTTTAACTTTATTGTGTATGTCTAGAAATATAATAATATGTTACCGAAGGTTTAGGGTGTGATTTAATGGTACGTATAATTTGGTTTATAAGATTAACTAAAAGATAAGAGGATATGAAAGGATTACTTTTAATTAGTTCAATCAAAGTTTGCTAATTTAAATATATTTTTCTTGCTGATTCTTCTTGGTAGAAAATTAACCTTCCGTATCAGGAGTAGGTTACAAAATTTGACGTTCATAAATGTTCTGTAAAGGACTTGAACGGAATAAGGACATTTTGATTTGATTTGATATTTATTTATGTTGTTATACACGGACTATACTCGAGTGATTGTTGGGTCTACGATGAATGATGGCTTGAGCTATAAAGGAAACAATGATGATAAAAATGAGCGGGATGAATAAGTGATAAACCTACAGATTGTTGACAGCGATATCCTCTTTGATTGAGGATTGTGAGGAAAACTAATTAATGAATTTCAGGAAGTGAGGGCGTCCCCATAATAGGACATGAGTGGCAATGATTGCCGTCCACTTGTTATGGAACGTGCAGCTACTGTGATGGTGAAAGCAGTGAAGTAGCCGCACAGTCTAGCTATAGTTAAGAGTGAAGTGACAGATAATGATTTCTAAATTGAAGTGAGGATTTTTCGTAAGACGGACATAAGTAGCTATGTTTGTTGTTTATGTTCTGTCAGTGAAACATGCAGTTGACCGGTTGGTGGGTGGGAGGAGTGATCCTCTCGCATACCCACTTGGTTAGCTATAGATAGAGAATGATGTTTAATCATGTTATAGAATATAAAATGTTAAATACGATTTTGCTGTTCATGTAAATTGATTGGTGATTACTATCTTGAACAAATGAATATAGTTTTGTTGCGCATAAAACAGAGGTATAAAACTTAAAACTAGATATTACTGTAGATTTCTATCTTAGATGTCAACTTTTACTTAATCTAAACATATTCTATGTACTTAATTTATGTATAAAGAGAACTGTAAGTAATGTACGATCAGTATGCTGTTGCAATTACTGAAATGCCTAAAGGCTGTTTAATTAAAAGACTAATTTAATTTATATAAAAGATTTATGAGAATATAATACAAACAAATAATAATAACAGTTACTTATAACAGATATTCGTAATAACCACTGGTACTAATTTCCTGGAACGACTAATCGATACGTCAAGCTGTCACTTCTAGTCGGCTGTTGGTCATTCGAATTTCGGCGGTCGTAGTGGACGATTGGATTCTGTGGGTAACTGTGAAACAAGCCGCATTGGCTGATGCAATCCAAAGATTTTTAATTAGTATCTAGTGGTTTTTAGTGTACAAATTTGGTGTTACTTTGTGCAGTGAAGTGCCGCAGGGTGATATTAATATAAGAATCATTGAATTGTGTCGTTTTTAACACTGCTATTGTGTGTCGAGTGAATTGACACGTGAACAATTTGCTTTGACCTAATAGAGTCTTAAAACCTACGGCTTTGTTAAAAATAGTCTCCACAGAATCCTTAGGACATTAAAACGCTAAACACCGGCGTTTTATTAAGTGACTGTGACTTCGACTGACTTTGACTGTTGACTACACTTTATCAAACTACACTTGACATTGGCAAAATTAAATGTGTCACGAACACAATACAGGCCATATTAAAAAAAAAAAAAAAAAAAAAAAAAAGTGGACGATTGTGAACTGATTGTGTTTGTGGTGATAAAAATATAGAAGCAATATCACACCGAAGCTGAGTTTTTTTGGATATCCCTTCTGAGCCCCACACTTGTATAGGTTGGCGGCGCTAGTTTCATTCGTATAGCCCCTTTTAAAGAAGCTTTTTTTATTGTTATTGCTGAAGTAGGCAGACTAGCGGCTTAGATTGGAGATAATTATTTTGTAACTCAGTGTTATTATAAATACAGTTACTTGGTGTTAAAATAAATAGACTCAAGCACAATTAGTACTTTTATTAAAGGCCAAACCAAACAGGTTAGAATAGAATAAATATCTATCTACGTCACTAAGAAATTACTTAAACCGTTATTAGATTAGCTGTCACTGTCTTTATCTAGCGTCAAACGCGCTACGTTTCGTTTCATCAAAAAAGTATTTTGATTCACCAAAAAAATATATTTCAAATTCTACGAATTAAGTTGAAAAAGTATTTCTTTTTAACAAAAAATAAATGTTCTAAGTGTAATGAATGACGTGGTAAATGGCGATTAATATGAGAGACTACACCTGTAAACGAGAACAAAAACCACAAAAAACTAATTACGTGAAAATAGGTAAATAGAAACAATTTGATAATAATCAGACGACAACCATTTGACACCTCGAAAAAGCATAGATAAAAAATAAGGTTGCACCATGGTTGCACAGGTTGACAGCCAGTCGCCAACAAACAGTAAGATTAAGCGTGGTTTGAACTGATTTTATGAGATACTCCCGCTTTATCATATTATAAAAATATTTTTATATAAATGTCCTTTTAATCAGCTATATTGTCATATTTTTTTCATCAAGGGTAATTGTTAAGTCTTATCCCGCCGTTGTTCTTTGTACACTAAAAACCAATAGATACTAATTAAAATCTTTGGATTGCATCAGCCGATGCGGCTTGTTTCACAGTTACCTGTTAAAATTGTTTTTTTTTTTTTTTTTATTTTTTTTTTATTTTTTTTTTTATAGGATAGGGGGCAGACGAGCATACGGATCACCTGATGTTAAGCGATTACCGTCGCCCATGAACACCTGCAACTCCAGGGGCTTCACAGGTGCGCTGCCGGCCTTTTAGAGCGAGATATGCCCTTTTCTTACAAAGTATCAAAATTATATCCTTTAATGCGCTGACAGAGCCATCTATTTAAAAGTATATAGACCCGTCATGTTTTTGTCTATGATTTAAGAAAAATAAATCTTTAGTCTTTGATCAACCTCTAAGCGTGTCTTATTAGGTTATGGGCCGTCCCATATTTTCCAAAAAATTTAAAGTAATTTCGTTAGATAGTGTCATAAAAGTGAATTATGTCGACGTCGGGCTACCTATTGAATGTGCCGAAACTGAAAGGTCGTGAGAATTATGACGATTGGGCATTCGCGACAAGTAATTTTTTGCTGCTCGAAGGAATTGACTTGGAGAACATGCCGGCGGATATTAGTGAAACCGATAAGAAAAAAGCTAAAGCCAAACTAGTGATGACTATTGACTCTTCATTATACGCACATATCAAAAATGAGACTTCAGTAACGGATGTATGGAATAAATTAAAAAAACTGTTCGATGACAAAGGGTATCAACGGAAAATAAGCTTGCTTCGAACGTTAATTTCAATTCGCCTAGAAAACTGTGAGTCTATGACAAGCTACGTATCTCAAATAGATGGCTCTGTCAGCGCATTAAAGGATATAATTTTGATACTTTGTAAAACAATTTTAACACCTGCACTTATCAAAATAATCTAAACCCCAAATAACAATTTATACACATACAGCTCAGTAAATGCATACATATATGACATTTATACACCTATATATAACTTTAGCATCATATATGTCTTAAATATACATCTACCTATACTATAATTATATATCCTATATCAGACAATAATGTGCATACCTAGTTTTTTAACAAAATAGTTATGCTACCCACAGAATCCGTGCTATAGTCTCTCCAAAGGTGCCGAATTGACTACCGGTACATACAAGTGTTGCAGTCCCTGTACGCAAACGCCTCCATGTCAGTCCGTCTTCAGGACCAGAAGTCTAAGTAAGCCTATACCACTCCAGCGAGGTGTGAGACAAGGTGACGTCATATCGCCGAAACTGTTCACAACTTTGTTGGAGGACTATTATTATTATAGACGGGAATTAACGCGACATAATTTTTTAAGCACATAATTATGTACTTACTGCTTGACGTTTCGGCTGCGTTACAACGTTGCGTTAATTTCCGTCTATAATAATAATAGTTATAATGCAACGCGAAAATTTAAAGAACTATTTGTTGGAGGACGTTTTTAAGCTTCTCGAATGGGATGGACTTGGCATCAATATAAATGGCGAGTACATGACGCACCTTCGATTTGCCGATGATATCGTAGTCATGGCTCTGAGACCTTGGAAGACCTAAGCAGAATGCTCGACGACCTCAGTAGAGTCTCTCAACAAGTGGGTCTCAAAATGAACATGGACAAGACGAAACTCATCGCTCATAAGATGCTACATAGACGTAACTTCAAAAATCGTGAAAATGACTTATAAGCGCCATTACATTTAAAAAGTGATATTTTTTATGAGGAAACAAAGACGCATAATCAGTTCCTTATTACGACCGACGACAAGGAACGCGACCCAACCAGTGACGCCTACCCTCCCTTCTCTCAATATCTCACGCAGTGAGACAGTTGCGGAGAGAGAAAGGGACGGGTAGCATAAGGTTTACCCTCGTCTATTTTGATAAATAGGTCGAGGGTGACCCCCGGGAGAGAAGGACAACCATAAACTTTTATTCCCCTACCCGAAACCGCGACAGAGACGTTATTAATTAAGTGGATTACAGTGCAATTACTAAAAAGTGCCAAATGGATCAAAAGAAGACAAAGCCGGTGATTCGTCGCCTGCCCCAACCTTCATCCCCGGACACGGACGGGTCAAGGTCCCCTTCGCCTACGGAGCCTCAGTTCCGGACGATAGGCCAGGCCCCGCCAGCGGCAGCAGGACCGTCGGCGATCAAGGTCGTCGCGAGGGCCATTGTTCATGGCGAACAATCGCCCCGCACGCCCCGCAAGACGCCAAGAGACGAGCGCAGCCCCCCTTCGCCAAACGCAGGACCCGACGATAAACGCCTTTGCGTAGCCGGCGACACATCGCCGGAGAGAGGCGACACTCCACTGCCCCAATCGGAGTACGAGGAGGACGACATGGAGGAGCTGCTGACAGCAGAGTGCCGTGCCTCGACTCCCCTTCCCCCACGACAGGACTCAGGTGAGACGATATACCAGGACTTGCCTCCCCAGTCTTACGCCAGTAAGGCTGCGTCCCCGTCCACACGCAACACTCAAAACACACCCCCACCACTAACCACCAACAATAACAAAGGTTACCCACCAATCATAATTAAAAACCTACCCAACTGGGTAGAGCATTTTAAAAATCTTCGTACTTTACTAGGCCACACCCCAAACGGCCGCCCCTTAGGTCGAGCCAACGGGGAGGAACAAGGGTTCCGGTTCCTCTTCGAGCACCCTGAGGAATATAGGACGGTGCAGAAATACCTTGCGGACCTCCAGAAGACGGACGAGAGGGTCCAGTGGCACAGTTGGGCCTTAAAGGAGGCACAACCGACCAAGGTCGTGGTCACGGGCCTACCCAGTTCTACGCCTATCCCACTCTTAAAGGAGGACCTCGAAGGCCTGGGGTTTCAGGTCTCCCACATAAAACACATCCCCCCCAAGCGAGACAGAGCCGGATGCGTCCACTACGTCGCGCTCCGGCACCTCGGCGACGAGGAGCTCGCTCGACTGTACGCAGTCAACGAGCTCCTCTGTATGCCCGGGATCCGGATCGCGGCGTGGAGGGGGCGTCAGGGGCCCGCCCAGTGTCACAGATGCCAAGCCTTCGGCCACGCATCCGCGAACTGCCACCGCGCGCCCAAGTGTGTGCGCTGCGCGGGTGCGCACATCGCCGCAGATTGCCCGAGGCCAAGAGAGGCGACCCCCACGTGTGCCAACTGCGGTAAAGACCACGCCGCAAATGATAGAAGATGTCCCAAATTTAAGGGGGAGGCCAGAAAGAGGGGCATCATGACCCACCCCCCAATACTTGACCGCCCCACGCGCCCGGAGACAGTCCCGCGAGGCAGGACAAAAGCCGCCGCAGCAACGCAGACGACGACCGCCGCCGCCCCCACAGTCGAGATGCCGGAAACAACGCAGGGTAACACCCTGCGCCCGGCCGCCAACGACCCCATCCCACGAGGCACAGCTGCCCCGCGCCGCAGGCGCAGAAACAGAAATAGGGCACAGCCGAAAGCGGCCCAAGTCGAGGCCCCACCGGCGCCCACCGTCGCCGCGACCGCCGCCACTACTGTAGCAGCCACAGCCTCGACCACTGACGCGGAAGTGCCCGCCACCCAAGAAATACCCAAATCGTATGCCGCCGCGCTGGCGGCCAACCCACCACCCCGGCAACAGAGAGTAAGGGCGTCGGGTGCGAGACCCGCTCAGCGAGAGCGCGAGGAATACACACAGACACACACACCTTAAGCAGGCCGGCGCGGGCCGAACCAGCGCCGATTAGTGCCACCACCCACACACACCGCGGCCTATAAACACTTCAACCCGACGAGCCGCAATCATCGTCGTCGTCAAAAAACCAATCACTGCAGGACGTGGTCCTGCCCCTCCGTCTAGAAATTGTACAGGGCTTGATCCAGGGGCTTCCACTAACGGAGATCCTGTCCCCCATGCACGACCGCCTCCTAGCCGCGGCCGCAGCATGGCTGCGCGGGATATTGGCCCCTTAAGGGTAATATACTGGAATCCCGGTGGGGTGACTGGACGGGTGGACGAACTGCGCCTGATGGCTCAGGAGCAGAACGTCCACCTGATCTGTCTGGGGGAGACCTGGCTCAGGCCCGAACAACCATTCCGACTGCCCAACTACCACGTGTACAGACGCGACGAGGTCTCGGAGACCGGCCGCCCTTACAGGGGGGTGGCAGTCCTCGTCCGCCGGGACGTCGTACACGACGCGGTTAGGCAGCCGGAATACACTAACATACGTTCTATAGGAGTCCGCGTGGAAGACAGTACCACCGAACTTACCATATATAGTGCCTACCGTCCCCCAGTATCAACAGTTGACGGTGGCGACCTCGACAGAATCTTTGACGGCTCTCCGTCGCTACTGGCCGGGGATTTGAACGCGAAGCACACCTCGTGGGGTTCGCGTTCAATATCGACCGCAGGTAGAAGACTCTGCGAGGCCGCCGCCGCTCGCGATATAGAGAAGCTCGGCCCCACCTGCCCCCAACACGTACCCACCAACATTAACCAAAATGCAGACGTGCTCGATATAGTGCTGACACACGGTGTGAACTTTCCGGTCACGGTAGAGGTACTGTACGATACCAACACCCAACACTTGCCTCTACCCGTGACCGTAGAGTTCACACACATTGGCCAACTCCCCTGCGCCCCACCCCCAAAAACGGACTGGGATAAATACGCCGCGCTCCTAATAGACACGAGGTTGGAGGGACCGCTGATGACGGCGGAGGACGTGGAAGCGGCGGCTGCCCTAATTGAGAGTCGCCTGATAGCCGCCAAGGAGGCCGCTACCAAACCACAGACCGCCCGACCAAGCGAACACCGCAGATAACGGCTCCCACCACATATTGCCAGACAGATCAAGAAGAAAAGACGCCTGAAGCAGATGTGGGTAGCGACCAGATGCCCGCAAGTAAAGAGGGAGTTGAACATCGCCACGGACAGGGTAAAAGAGGCGGTCACAAAATGGAGAGGCGAGTCGTGGGACGCCGCCATGGACAAGGTCGGAGACTCACCTGCGGACCTCTTCCTCCTTGCCAAAAAATTATCCTCCTCCAGGCCGGCCATATGCCCGATTGTGGACGCAGAAGGCGCCAGGCACTATGAGGCGAAAGATAGGGCGCGCCTTATAGCCGACCACCTGGAGGTCCAATTCACCCCCCATCCCGTCACAACGTCCGAGCCCGAGATACTGGCCCACCATCAGAGGGTAGAGCATCTGGTAGCTGAGTTCCTGGCCACCCCCGCCCCACCGCTTCAGGGAGACGCGTTTATTTCACCTGCGGAACTGCGGAATGCAGCCGCCCGTCTACCCAAGCGCAAGGCACCGGGGCCAGACGGCATCACTACCACGATGCTCAGAAACTTACCCAACAGAGCGCTGGTTGCCATAACCAGACTCTATAACGCCATATTGAGGGCTCACCACTTTCCATCCCGATGGAAGTTAGGGAAAGTCATCGTCCTACCCAAACCAGGGAAAGACCGACGATCCCCGGCTTCCTATCGTCCCATCACTCTCCTTCCCCACCTTGGTAAGCTTTTTGAGAGATTGTTACTGTGGAGGCTGCGACCGTGTTTGTGTCCTAGGGACGAACAACACGGGTTCCGCGCCGGTCATTCCACAGTGACCCAACTTACCAGGGTTCTCAATCACCTGGCTAGTGAATCAAACCGGGGTTACAGCTCCGCCGGAGTCTTTCTCGACATCGAGAAGGCCTTCGACAGAGTATGGCACCCGGGTTTGATTCACAAGCTTATCCACACAGGGACCCCCCCCCTCATACATCTCATCTCCTCATTCCTAGAAAATCGGAGCTTCTATGTTAACATAGAGCTTGCCCCCCCACCCCATCCTTGCAGGAGTTCCGCAGGGCAGCTGCTTAAGCCCGCTGCTGCACGCAGCGTTTACTGATGACATCCCCCTGCCCGTAGCCGAAGATAGACCAGGAGTGGGCCCAATAATTCTGGCGCTATACGCCGACGACAGCGCCTATTTCGCCTCGTCGATAGGCTGGACGGAGGCGGCCGCAGGTTTACAGCGGGCCCTTCTAACTAATTTCTCAGTTTTCTTAATATAATTATTTAATTTTATATATTTCTTAAATCTATTTTTCCTGCCTTTCCTAGCCGTATTATTCTTCGAACATAAGTTAGTTCTCTGGTTTGCCCTCTGCTCAGCCGGAGACCCGATCAACTCTTCATATAGGCTGTGGGTATGTAATGCCTCTTGACACAGCTTGTCTTCCTCATACTGTTGTATAAGTTGGTTGGCGTCTCGTAGCTCCACCTCGAGGTCTTGGATACGTTGCAGGGCCCGCTCATAGGTCTCACTACACTGGTAAAATCTGGTCACTGTGTCAAGTAGTTGATCTCGTCCAGCCAAGACATCCATAGGCTGAGCATGCAGGTCGGCCAGTTCACACTTTAGTTGGGTGTTGTTGTTAATAATTTTGAGAGATTCTTGTTCATTCTCATCCCGTTCGTTGAGGATTTGGGTGTTGTCCTCCCTAAGTTCTTTTATTTCCTCTAGGGCCCTTTTTAACTTAAGCTCTAATTCCTGGGAAGTGGTCTTCCGAGTCATCTTCTTGGGGTAAGCTCCACTACCAGACATACCTGGAATTATTTACAGATAAGTGTACAACAAACGTTTGAACCGGTTTTAATAAGAGTATGTATCCTTAAACACAAATAAATGTATACTACTTGGGTACAAATTAGTTATACGAACAGCTGATCTAACTGGGTCAGTGTAGTAGGTACCTACAACCAAAAATATCTATATCTATATCTATACTATTAATAAAGAGGTAACGCCTCGGCCTGTGACTGACTGACTGACTGATCTATCAACGCACAGCCAAAACTACTGGACTTAAAATCATGAAATTTGAAACATAGGTAGTTCATACTATGTAGGGGCGCACTAAGAAGGGGTTTTGCAAAATTCACCCCCTAAAGGGGTGAAAGGGGGGATTTACGTTAGTATGAAAGTCTTTCAATTTAGATGTTAGAGATTTGAAAATTTGGATTATGGTTGATGATCAAAAATAAAAATTTACCTGTTTCAGTTTTTTTTTTAATTCAAGCCATAAAGGGGTGAAATGGGGGTTAAAACAATGTATGGGAGACTTATTATTTTTAAAGCTAGAGTCTTGAAAATTGGTATTTGGGTTTTCCATACAAATTAAATAATTGTAATTTCAGCATTTTTTTTTTCTTCAGCTTACAAAGGGGTGAAAGGGGGTTAAAAGGTCGTATGGAAGATTCGTCATTTTTAAAGCTAGAGCTTTGAAAATTGGTATTTGGGCTTTGCATGCAAATGTAATGAAACTCAATTCGGCATTTTTTTCTTCAACCTAAAAAGGGGAGAAAGGGGGATGAAACGCCGTATTATCAATTTTAAAGCTAGAGTCTTAAAACTTGGTATTTGGGCTTTGCATACAAATGTAATGAAAGTGAATTCTTTATTTTTTTCTTCAACCTAAAAAGGGGGAAAAAGGGGGTTGAAACGAAGTATTGACATTTTTTGAAGCTAGGTATATATTAGGGTGTCCCAAAAAAATTAAAGTTGTTTTTTTTTTAACGCATACCCTCTAATTATTTTTCAATCATGTTAAAACACGTATAAATAAAATTTCATGGACCTAGGACCACAGCAACCCGTGCCGACTTGCGTTGATACATGCCAGTACTTGATGATTTCGGCGTATCGACGTATCGTATTGGTGTTTAGTCATTACTTGTTTGTTTTCACAGTGAACGCATTATTTTTGTTTAATCAAGATGTCAGTAGAATTACGCAGTTCTAGAAAAAGTATATTTTTAACAGGCGATGTAAAACATCAAAATTACCGGTTTGAAATTACCCTCTAATGGGCAAGTATTGGCGGTTCTATTTTACGATATTCGTCAAGTGAATTTAAGTGTTAAACTAATGAAATTCTTTGTTGTGACACCACTGCTTCAACTACTTGTCGTATCAATGGTGCTTACGTGCTTCTGGAACAAAAAATTTATAGAGATGTGCGTAGTTTTGCTTGTCGTTATCAAATCTATGAATTAGCATTTGAAGCTAAATTGCTAAGTGTCTAACAAACCTGACATTCCAATATCCAAAAAAATCTGAGATAACTGGAAGAACATGGACCCCAAGAAAATACTGAGTCCTGCAGGAATGTTATCTCACCTGAATGTTTCAGAAAATGAAAATCTCTTAGTTTTACCAGACTGAATTGGCCAAACAAATTGTTAGGGATGAGGAAATATCATTACTAAGTTCCGAATTTATAATTACTAACAAAGACAAGTTGCTGATTCTTCTCGGTAGAAATTGACCTTCCAAATCAGCGGTAGATTATAAAATTTGACATCCATAAATGTTCTATAAAGGACTTAAAATTTAACAAAGATATTTTGATTTGATTTGTTAAATGCCTGCATATTCATCGTTACATGCTTTGTTAAGCCTTGGATGCAATTTATTTTGGCAGTAAAAGATGTGTATTTAAAAAACTATGAAAGTTTATGAAACAGTCGATAAAACGATCGCCATAGTAGCTTTACAGAAGTTCTTTCAGCATTTATGGTATTTGGTTGAAGTAGAAGCAGTTTTGTCTCTATTTGACCATGATGTAGAATAAAGATAGTTAAATCCACCAGTTAACAGTAAACGCTATATTCTTTCAAAAGAAGAACCCTGTGGCTTACTTTACGAGAGAGAGCAAACATTGACGACTTCATTTCAAACAAAAGTAAGAACTTGTTTCTTCGTTTTAGCATGGATGCCAGTTTTCTTAACAAGTGTCTATCTTTATGGCCTAATGTAATAATGCTTCTTATGTAGTAATGCTTCTTTTCTGTGAGTTAAAGAACAGATGATGACATTGAGAGCCGTTAATGATACAGAGAGCAGTAACATTGATGCAATATTTCCATGGAATCATCACCGTAGCAGAGGACCAAAACCTATTTTTACTACTTTGCGTACAGCAATACAGACTAATGTACCCTGACTGTAGAAAGAAAATATAATAAATAATGTTCTTTTGTTCATTAATACTGTTCTTATAATAATTAATATTGAATACAAGTGAAATAATGTTATTTTAATAATGAAAAAAAAACTTTTAAAATTTTCCCCTACACTCCCATACAATTTTGTTCTTAAAAGTTTAGCATCAAGTCGGCACGGGTTATCGTTATCCGATTTCTTTAATATTCTATATTTTGGTTATTAGGGTCAATTAGAAAAAAATTAGAGGGTATGCGTATTCAAAAGCGCAAAAAAAAATTTCGTCCTTATGGGCTGGGACACCCTAGTATATATATATATATATATATATAGGTATATATATATATATATATATATATATATATATATATACCTAGCTTCAAAAATGTCAATACTTCGTTTCAACCCCCTTTTTCCCCCTTTTTAGGTTGAAGAAAAAAATAAAGAATTCACTTTCATTACATTTGTATGCAAAGCCCAAATACCAAGTTTTAAGACTCTAGCTTTAAAATTGATAATACGTATATATATATATATATATATATATATTGTGTGGTGATTTATTTAAAGTAACTAACAGATTATCTCATATAAAATTGCTCAATGCAAAACAAAGATCGTAAGTGTTATTTGTTACTGTTTGTGGCCAGGTGTCAAATCATCCACTTTACTTTATGACAAGTAAAGGGAGACAGAAAACCTAGCTAGTGTTATGGAATTTGACAAATCTCTTTAGGAGAATCGTCTTATTCCAATAATGTCATGTACAATGTTTATATGTAACTAGCGGCCGCCCGCGACTTCGTCCGCGTGGAATTTCTCATAACCCCGTAATGTTATTCAGCCTATAGCCTTCCTCGATAAATGGACTATCCAACAAAAAAAGAATTATTCAAATCGCACCAGTAGTTTCGGAGATTAGCGCGTTCAAACAAACAACAAACAAACAAACAAACAAACTCTTCAGCTTTATTATATTAGTATAGATATTGCAGAGGCTGAAGAGATAAACTGTCAGTTTTATGTGTGGTGTCAGTGTTCTTATACGTAGGTATCTGAAGTAAACAAAAGAAATAACCTCGAATTTGACTTCGTATTGAGTGGAGTTTGACGGTATGGATTTAAATAGGTTTGTTAATGAGGTGTAAATCGTGTAAATAAAGAATCAAAGAAACAATACTCCCCCGGTTTATCCGTTGTTGGTTCAAATTTTCTGCAACGACACTTTGACAGCGCGACGGTCACAACTCGGTGGTATTATCCAGGTAAATATTGTTAGCGGATGCTTGCTAACAATTATCCATGGGCTTTGCCGGTATTTTATGGTAAATCACTATGTTAATTCTAATCAAAACACTTGATTTTATTTAAAATTAGAATATTAAAATAAGAGCTGGCGATTTGACGTCTGACATACAGTGTTGCCAGCTATCCTATGATTGATAACCCGATTCCGATTTACCGTGAAAATGCTACTTGGTGCGACAGTGTCCGATCAGTCAGTTGCGCGGAGGGGCCCGTTGTCGTGTGTCGACATCGCTTGGACATAGTTCGTCGTAACTGTAAGTTACACCATTTGTTGTATTTGTTTACTGGAGAAACAATGGCGTAACTGTATGTTTCGTCAGTTACAGGAGTGGGTACGACATGAGAGTTCAACATGAGTTTCGTCTTGTCCATGTTAATTTTGAGACCCACTTGTTGTGAGACTCTACTGAGGTCGTCGAGTGCCAAGTCCATCCCATTCCAGAAGCTTAAAAACGTCCTCCAACAAAGTTGTGAACAGTTTTGGCGATATGACGTCACCCTGTCTCACACCTTGCTGGAGTGGTATAGGCTTACTTAGACTTCTGGTCCTGAAGACGGACTGACATGGAGGCGTTTGCGTACAGGGACTGCAACACTCGTCGTCACACAATCGTCGTCGCCTTCCCATCATCAATGGAAAGATGTCCGATGTATTCAGAATCTGGCTCTGATAATATTGAGATGTGTTCTTCTGTAATAGTTTTGCGATGCGATGTATTGTCTGTGGTTGATGATATATATCACTAAGGTTTTGTCTTTTCGACCGTCAAAATAAATAGCTCTCAAAGGTTTACTGGCAATAACACTCTGCAAATCATGGCGTTCTTTTTTTCGCTCTCGACGTATTTTGCTGCGATCTATAACTTTATTTACGTTCTCTTTGCTAATTACATTTAAATCAACCAATGCAGCGTTCACAATAAATGCCGCAGATCGATCGGAGATTCCTGTTCTATCGCACGCTGAAGCTAGATTTTGCAGCTTACCTCTCATCTGCTAAGTTTCTCTAGGGTGTCGTTTAGAGGTTTTTTTTTCTGTTGACGTAATAATATCATCTTCATTAGATTCTGTTTCTGTAGAAGAACTGTCAGACGTCCAAATTATATTTGAAGCAGATGAAGAAGTACTAGGAGCACACATGGATTTTCACACAAACTTGTCATACTTTCGCTTCCTAATTTCTCCTCGCTGGATAGATTGGGTCATCACCTTGTCAACAGTCCCTATATATATTTTGCGATCAGTTCGTTGGTCGTGCAAGAATGATTCTTCAGCAACAGGCACCTTAGTTATACATTTGCATACTTCTCTGGATATACATTTACATGTTGCGATATCAAATAACTTTTTCAGAGAATCTTCATGAAAGGTTTGTTATTTGGAGTCATTACGCAGTTTTTTTGCACCTTTATACTTGTTGTAATACACAATCAATCTTGCGACAACTTGTTGATGACTAATTGTAGGGATAGATGCTTTAGCCCATATATTTTCGATATCGGTAGCAATCATTTCACAAATATCTTTGACTGAAGGATCTTTTCCATTATTCAACTCGAGTAGATTGTTTTTGTGCCATAAGTAATTTTTAATTACATCACTATACGTCGGCAACATATTACCTCTTAATTTTTGAGGATCGCCAAACATAGGACACCTTAAATCTTTCCGAGTTTTCGGCATTTTGTAATACTTCACTTTCACTTCTTCACCACAAACAATTAATTGTATTTACTTCAAATAAAACCGATTTATATACGAAATGAAACTTCGATAAAATTAAAAATACCGCATATCTTCTATACTATTTATAAAGAGATAACTTGTATAGACAACGACAAGGCTTATAGGTAAACTGAAAACACGAAACGCTAGCGCGATGTAATTTAGCACAGCGCCATCTATTGGTTCGTTTCTGAATTACGGTCCCGAAGCGAAGTGAGGGCGGCCACTATTATAAGCATAAAGTTAAATCATGAATCGACTTTGAACAGTGGGAGCCAATTCTGCGTAAAAAATTAAGTTTTTTGTAAACTACCTTCTAGGTGCGCCACCTGAAGATCAAGTCCTAAATGTCTGATTTTTGGTATGAACAGAGTTTTTACTTAGGATCATCGATTAATGATACAGGAAATTTTAAAAAAAGGAAAAAAATTTTTTTGCCCAGTTTCACTCCACCCTAATGATTAAACTGATAAAGATTATTTACTTTATTCATTATTTAAATGATTTTTCTAATATTTAAAAAAAAAATTAAACAGAGATGACCACAATTTATACTATCAAACTTTTGATATCGTTCAATATTATAATTGATTGTAATGTTTTTTAAATAATTTCTTAATTCTAATGGAGGCTTTAAGTCGCCAAAGCTATCAAAGTATTCGCAGTAAACATTTTGTTTGACATAGGCTACCCAGTGTGTTCCCGGATTATGAGAGGTATCCAAGTTTAGTACTGCACATTCCATTCTTCTAGGTTTCAATGGAAGTGTATTTCTCATAAATACTCCGCGGAAATATGGAATATCAGTAGCATGCTCTAATATATCGAAATCTGTTAGTGCACGCGTAGGCAGCCTTTTAACTAGTTTTTTGAAGGATTCAAATATAACCCTGCGCCCTTTTTATAAGGTTTGATGTTTTTTTTTTTATGGTATAGGTAGCAGACGAGCAGGCGGATCACCTGATGGTAAGCAATTGCCGCCGCTCATGGACACTGCAACACCAGTGGAGTTACAAGTGCGCTGCCACCTTTTATCCCCTTCCCCCCGGGTGGGCCTCCGGTACCCTCACTCACTCGGCGAAACACAGCACAGGGGCTGCTTCACGCCGGTTTTCTGTGAGGCAGTGGTTTGCCAACCGCCACCGCTTCCATCATCCTGATATGAAGTTCAGACTCTTGAAGACTTTTCTGAGCTGCTTTAGAGTCGTTCACTGCTTTTGCTATACCAGCTGCTCCACCTGCCAAAGAACCCAAAGCCGATAACTACGCAAAGATCGGGATTAAAGGTAGCAGTCTACCGCATTTTGGTAGAGGAATACAGCGCGGTAAGCAAGTGTCATTTTTATTCTTAAATATTCTTTTGGCTGCGGCGTATGCACTTTTATAACTGCATGTGGATTTTAACTTTTTAAGTTGAGATTTATTTTTTTTCAGCTTACCGGCACCAGCCTTTAGTTTTGCTTTCATAGCATTCTTTACTATCAATGCTACTTTTTACCCTTCTTAGCATCTTTAGCGTTTAATCGTTTCTTAGCCATATTCAAAAGTATCATATCAGCCTCACGTCGAACGTTTAAATCGTTATCGTTGTAAGCGATGTCGTGGAACATACAAGCTTTATCCAACTTATTTATACCTCTATCACCTCTTATCAAACGTTTCTGTAGCTTTGTTCCGGGACCACAATATTGATAACCAGGTAAATGAAGCTCGAACGGTAAATGGTTTATTAAGTTGTCTATAATACCACTTCCCTCCTTCATTGATATGTTTAAAAATGAATAGATTTGGTTTAAAAGTACATTTATATTACAAAACTATCTCATTTTTGTTTATCCAACTGTTCTCTTCATTGCCGAGACCTAACCATTTCACAAAATATTTATCTCCTTTTCTTCTAATAATCTTTTCGATGAGGTAAATATCTGGATATTTAGTTTTTTGTAATTCATACTCATAAAAAGTCCCCAATATAACCTGTTTATGCTTATCTTCCAAATTTTAAGTTGGTGGATTCGTATTATTCACTTTTAATACTACAAATATTTCTGTGGACCAGTTCAGAGTGTAACCTTTGTAGAAGTCTCCTTTAAATTTACTAATACGTACATGATTACCTACTTGAAACTTAGGTTTTAAGTGCTTTTGATTTCTGAGTGCTTAGTACGAGTTTGCTCTTCTCACGTTCGATTGCGACCGCGTTTGTGTTTTCTATGGGGAACAAAATGCGCCACCTAGCGGTCACTAGGGGAAACCAAATTTCTGAGTACGAGTAATTTACGCGTTCGATATCGAGTAGTGACAATCGAGTCACATTCACGAGTGAGCGCGTTTGAAGCATTATCCGAGTACGAGTCGTCTTTTTGACAGCTATTGTCACAAACTTGATCGAGTGAAACGTTAACGCGAGTGAAAACTTCTCACTAGAGTTTTTGTCGTGAAAACTTAATAATTTGGTCGAATTATGTTGTAAATCATTGCAAACACGATGTCGGGACGTTTATTTTTTATGTGGAGTATGCTCTCCAGAAGAACTTTATAACAAAAAGCTTAAGAAGGATAATTATTGAAAATACATTTTCAAGATTATAGAAACAAGCATTTACCCTTATTTTAGAAGTAGTACATATTAGATATACGTTTATTGACTAATTCTTGCTAAAAGTTACACTTCTAAGTTGTAAAGAAATTCCACATTATTCAAACTTTATAATTAGTAGTAACTACAATATTAAAAATAACTTACTGCTCCATAAAAGTAATCATTCATTAGTTCAAATTGAGCCGCACTCACACACACACACAAACAAATCTTAATGCACTTTTTGCTAAAACTTATTTACACAAACTATTTTATAAAGAAAACACTAAAACAGTCTTACACTCAACAAGTAACTTTGTTTGTTTTGTTTCATATGACAATTTTGACCTTGCATGATTATAACTCTAACAATTTTAATAGACAACTACCTTCCTTATGCTAGCTAAGACAAAATGTACTTCCAAATATGGTTGGTTTATTTACACAAGCCGACGTGATACCAACATAGCAAAATATTCCGCTCACCATTCACGGTGAGTAAACGTTATTCGAGAAGTAAACATGTATTGTAACTCGCACTCGGATCTTTCCGATACTCGATGCGTTTGATGTTAGCTCGATTAACGCGATGGTAAAGTCACTCGAATGAATTTGTGTAACTCGTACTAGGCACTCTGTACGCTTTGCTAATATTACGCAATACAACTATTTCATTTGTCTTATTAACATCATTGGGTTTAAATTTAGTTATGCGATGAGTAGTGCTGCTATAGTTATTTATCACAGTATTTAGTAATTGACCCAGCCATCGATAGCAACCATATAAACTGAAAAGTTTAAAGATGTGTGATTTTAACGTGCGTATGACTCGCTCTACTATAGAAGCTTTTTTGACGGAGTAAGTAGAATAATGGTTTACATTATATTTTGTTAACAGTTGACCGAAAATATCATTATAAAACTCTTTGCCTAAATCTGTTTGCAAATGTTTAGGTTTTCTAGATGAATTTTTAAAAATCTGTTGCATTGCGCGAAAAACACTTTTTTTTTTTCTTTAGATTTTAAAGGACTTGCCCATACAAACTTTGACAAAGTGTCTATCACTACTAATATATAGTTGTGTCCTTTATTAAAATGGGAATATTTTTGTAAATCTATGAGGTCAGCTTGCCATAGATCATCAATTCCTTTTATAACTGTGCCAATAAAGTTCATCAATTATGTCCTTTTTGCTCATTTTTGTTTATTTTTACATGAATCAAATTGTCTATTTCCGACCTTGAGTAAAATGATTTATTCAAATGTTCTGTTGTAAATGTATTGATTGATATAGAAACAATCAATATTTTTATGGCGTCCCATGGCGAAATAATCTCTAATGTTGTTTTGATTCTCACAAGCAACGTCGTCAAAAATTATGATCGAATCAGGTAAAGCATCATGGGGACTCAAAATTTCGCCATTGTGATTGTATTTGTTAAATGATGTTCCAGGAATCATGTCCAAAACTTTTTCAAGATATAAATATTTAGGTTGATACAAAGATTTTGAATACACATAAAGGTTACGAAATCTTGGACCATTTTTATGTAATAATAAATTTATCCTTATAAATTTATCCTTATATATAGATATTTAAATAAAACTTTTAACAAAACCGCCAGTTAAATACTTAAATTAGTCTAATGTGAATCAGTTCGTATTTAGAGCATACTTTGTAGTATAGTATAGTTTATGAATTCAACATCGCCGATCGTCAATGTAGATAGACGTGAGATCTGTTGATTATTTTGCAATAAACAATACTCTATGCAGTAATTGTGACCTAGTCCTAACTAGCGGAAGAAGATTTTCTGGGTCATACGGTGTTTGTGCAACAGTGACAATTTTTTCGATGTATTGTGTGTGTATTAAAAATCCCCTAATTTAAAATATTCAAAATGGACGGGAGTCCATTTAATAGAAGTGGGAAAACTCTGCGAAGCCCTCCATCTACCCCTGTGCCCCAACCCCCGGAGCCAGCTCAGCCAACGAAAGTCCATCCTCACCATGAGCAGCACCACCAAGATGATGGTCCTGGAGTTATAAGTACAATTGAGCTCCAGGACTGGATGAAAAAAATCGGAAAGTGCCTGAATGAGGTATGTGTGATCTCGTGTGAAGGCAAACTAAACTCGGACCAGAAGCTCAGAATCAACAACCTGTGCCGCAACGTAAGCCTGGGAACCTCTCAATTAGTTGTGCAGTACCAGTCGCTGAAGTCCAAAGCCATCGAATACCACCATCATTTAAATACCTACATGGAAAACCAAGACCTTTCGCAACAATTGCAAAACTTAACGCAAGTTATTTCGGTGTCCACAAATTCAGCCTCGAGGACTGCCTCTTTTGCTGACATGGTCAAGAAATCCGAAACCAAATTTGTGCATCCAGTTAATACTAGCTCAGTAGCTATTTATCCGGCTGACAAAAACAAAACGAGCGAAGACACCAAAAGTCTCGTACAAAAAATTATCCGGCCCGAACAAATGAAGCTGCAAGTAAGAGGACTTCGCAAAACCAAAAATGGAGGAGTGATAATCAGCACGGACTCCAAGGGGGACATTGAAAAATTGAAAAAAAACGAACAGTTGACTACATCTGGGCTTAACATAGACGAACCTCAAAAACGTAGGCCCAGAATTATAGTGGTTGGTGTGCCCACGTCTATGCAGGATACAGAAGTGTTCAACTGTATCTTTCAACAAAATTTAGCCGATAAACTGAAATGTATGACCACAGAAAAGTTTCTGTCCTCTGTTAAACTTAGCCATAAGTCGGGTAAGAAAAACGCCGAGACCTGCAACTACGTCATAGAGGTCACGGCAGAAATTCGGAAGGCACTAATTACAAAAGACAGAGTTTTTGTGAACTAGTCGTCATGCCCTGTCAGAGACTTTACGCTTGTAACAAGATGTTACAAGTGTCAGCAGCACGGTCATGCCGCGAAAACATGTCGTGGCGAGAAAACCATCTGCGGCCATTGCGGAGAAGATGGACACGACATGAAGGAGTGCCCAAAGAAGGCTGAACCACCTAAATGTGCCACTTGCATGCACTATAAAGAACCGTGCAATCACAAAACTGGTGACCTTGACTGCCCCGCTAGAAAAATGGCTGAAACTCGTTATATTAGCACTATAGATTATGAAGGCGCCTGATAGGGCCTTCACTTAGTTTTACGTTAATAAAATTTAGCCAGATAAAGTTGTTATTATCAAGTTGTTAGTATATTTTTGTGTTTCTATTATGTAATCATCTGTCTGTATTGCTAAGTAAACATTTTTTATTAAGTAGGTGCTTAGGCTGGTAGATATGTGTGTCACAAAGTAAGCAACATCGGCAAAATTCTTAACTATGTCAATCAGGCGTACGTATTTGTATTAGTTTGGATTATTTACAAGTGAATTAGATTAGGTAATATGCATCTATAAAAATCAATGTTCTGTTTATTGTTAAAATTAATTTAAAATTATGCCCTTTATTGTTTTTGCCTGAGATACAGGATATTCCTAGTTCATGCAGCAAACTGCAAATGATTCCATTAGTTTAATTAGATTATTTTACACCTTTTGTAGCTCTTATGTTTTTTCAATAAAGTTTTATTATTTTTTATTATTATTATTTATTATGAATACGGCTGCGGTCAGTATTCATGTTACAAATAAATGTAATTCTGTAAGTTAATATTTTTTTTTTTTATTGCTGAAATAGGCAGACGAGCATGCGGCCCATCTGATGGTAAATGGTAACCGCCGCTCATAGACAACAACAATGCCGAGGCACAGTCATATCTATCTATATAGTATATTTATCTTTCCGATCTTCATCTTACTTGTACTGATATACTTACGGATTGAAAGCGATTGTAAATTAAGTGGATCGTTTAGGTTTGTATCGATCCAAATCGAACATCCCTAAGACTAAGGAAATACCAGCTGTCAAAACGATGAAATAATTAAAATGGATTTTGTAGGTAATAGGTAGAAACTTTAAAAGAATTGTTAACGCAAAAACCCAAGTGTTATTAATAAAAGGTTGTTAGTTAGCCAACTCGACCAGAGTGATTACCACAGCTTCCTAAAAAATATGCCAGCTTGTGTTTCGCTGTGTGAATGAGGTTGGTGAATGTTACATAGTGATAGGGAATAATTATACCTACGACGTTACATCCGAAGAGATTTATAATAGTAACTATGTAGTTTCACTTCTCAATGTACTAGGCGTCACATATTTTAAGATCTGTGTAAATAACAAATAAATTAACAAAATAAAAATAAATGCATTACTGAACGATACTACTACTCGCGCCATCTAGCGCCCCTCCCGCTAAGCTTCATTCCTTTTTTATGTGCGGGCGTCGCAACGTTTAAATCGTAGGAAAAAATCTTATTTTACGTTAAAAATACGCGAGTTCTAGTTAAAAAGTGTTGTGTTACGATTTATTATGGGGAAAAGAAAGAGTGATCGTCATAAATCCAGGTTACGAAGAAAAATAAGAAGATTGGAACAAAAATTACGAGACTCGTCATCAAGTTCGGACGAAGGTTAGTAATTACTTCCAAATTTCAACCAAATTCAAATTTTAGTGTATAAATCCGAGAAGGTGATATTATTTAGCAATAAACAAACCTTTTTTTCATGAAACTTGGCTCGACATAAATATTTTTTCTTATCAATATTCATCTACCTACATAATTTTTTTAAATTTTTTCTATGAACATTTTATAAAATTAAACGTGAAATGGCCATTGAATTATCATGTTGTGCGAATTTCAAACATATCTAGGTATTTGTGTTTCATTAGCAATTGGCAATTATTTGGATATGAATACAATTTTGGTTATACTCCGTGTCGTGAGCACGATTGATAACCACATAGTCGAGAGGTGTACCATGATTTTAGGTATGCACAATGACTTTAAATAATATTTACAGCGTTCAGCTGTTCGTCAACTTTACAGTTTAGAGGCGTAATGAAATTACGTATAATAGCTGTTATGACGATGAATGAAACCTCACAGTCGTATTCCTTTTTAACCTTGCAGAGTACGACCGCTACTACCCAAGGTCACCATCACCGCAACCTTTATATTCATCACTATCAGAGCAGTCAGATAATGAAAATCAGATTCCCTCTTGTGTAGTGGTCCCTGAGGAACCACAAGCTGACTTATCTAATCTGCTGGCTCAAGATGCAGGGCCCAGTTCAGGCGAAGTACCAAATACTTCCGGTCCAGAGGTTTTGCCGCAAGAAATCTTAGAGGCTTTAGGAGATCCCATAGGGAAAGAGGAAGTTCTTGGCCCTGCTATCAATGATGAGATTGCTAAACGTTGGGGTAGGATCTTGGTGGAAGGTTTAACCAAGGAGTCAAAGGATGCAACTATTAAGAAGACCCTGACGCCTGAAAACTTTTGTTTATCTAAAGCTCCAAAACTCAACCTCGAGATATCGGCAGTACTTAGCGATAATATGAAAAATCGCGATAAGCTATTTGAAAAAGCTCAAAATCAACTTGGCCTGGGAATCGCAGGCTTGTCAAGTTTAGCTTCCTATCTAATAAAAGAAGACCTGGAAAAAGTTGAAATCCTTAAGAGATTATCAGAAATAAGTCAAATTTTTCTAGATTTACATCACGAAAATACAAAACAAAGACGGAAGTTAATAACTACATCTTTAGACAAAAAGTTTAGTGCCACAATCACCGACGTGAAAAGAGACACGTTTCTCTTTGGCGCAAATCTCGGAGAAAAAATTAAAGCCACAAAGACGGCAGAACGGTCTGGCCTCCAAGTGAAACGCAGTAATGCTAGCGTTCCATCCACATCCAGGCAACAGGGAAACTGGAGAGGCCCACCCAGGTATCAACCGACCAGGCTACCCAAATAGGGTGGGCAGAAATCGAGATACCCAGCCACTCAAGGATACGCAGCACCGCAGGGACGGAGGCCGCTTCCACCTACGAGTCGAGCTCCTCCAGCACCGAAGATGGACCACAGGCCCCGCAGGAACAATTAGAGGTACTTCATGCTGGTAGATTGCGACATTTTGTCAAGACCTGGCAATCCATATCTAGCGATCTAGTAGTACTGGACTATGTTAAAGGGTTCAAAATCCCATTCGTAAAGCTTCCGGTTCAGGACTTCGTGCCTGCGAATCCTAAGTTCAGTGACACTGAAATAAAAGAATTAAAACTGTCTATCACGAAACTTTTAACTATGGGGGCCATCATAAAATGTAAAGACATGCCGGATCAATTTATATCAAAAATTTTCCTTATTCCTAAAAAAGACGGAACTTACAGGTTTATTCTAAATCTAAAAATGCTAAATAAATTTATTAATTCGGAACACTTTAAAATGGAGGACATACGCACAGCTTCGAAGTTAATTATTAAAAATTGTTTCATGGCCACTATAGACCTGCAGGATGCATATTTTTTAGTGCCCATTCATGACGTATCCAAAAAGTACCTCAGGTTTAAATTTCAAGGCAACACTTTCGAATTTCAATGCCTTCCATTCGGCTTGTCTTTGGCTCCCCTGGTATTTACAAAATTAATGAAACCAGTAGTCACTCATCTCAGGAATCAGGGACTACTTCTAGTCATATACCTTGACGATTTATTATGCATAAATAATACCTACGAAAGCTGCATCGATAGTGTATCTGCGGCACGAGAGCTCCTTGAGAGCTTAGGTTTTGTCATAAATAAGGATAAAAGTAACCTACTACCTAGCCAAATACAAACGTTCCTTGGTTTTGAATTAAATTCAAAACATATGTGTTTAAGTTTACCTGATAAGAAACGGCAAAACATTTTCAAACAAACTAATGCTTTGTCTAAAGTGCGCTCTTTGAAAATCAGAGATTTTGCTGCATATTTAGGTTTGCTTTGCTCGGCCTGTCCTGCTGTTTCCTATGGATGGGTTTATACAAAGCGTCTCGAAAGGGAAAAATTTTTGGCCTTGCGGAAATCGGGTGATGACTATGATAAAGTAATGAACTTACCGTCGGATCTTGACTCAGAGTTCTTGTGGTGGAAAAATAATATTTTGACATCACATAACCCTATACGCAGCGGTAAATACATGCTTGAGATCTTTTCAGATGCCTCTCTGATAGGCTGGGGGGTTTACTGTAATGGGGAACGTGCTCATGGCTTTTGGAGTCCTGTAGAATCAAAAGATCACATTAACCTTCTCGAACTAAAAGCTGCCTTTATAGGCCTACAATGTTTTGCCAAAGATCTCTTTAATATGGAGATCTTACTCCGTATTGATAATACCACCGCAATAGCGTATATAAATAGATTCGGAGGGGTACAACATAACCACCTAAATGAAGTAACTAGACAAATCTGGCAGTGGTGCGAGCAAAAGAAACTATTCATATTTGCGTCATATATCAAATCAAAAGATAATACTGAAGCTGATCTAGAATCAAGACATTTTAATATTGATACCGAGTGGGACCTGTCTTCTAAAGCTTTTAAAAAGATTTCAAAGTGTTTTGGAAACCCTCAAATTGATTTGTTTGCTACGCGGTTGAATGCAAAGTGCAAAACTTACATATCATGGAAAAGAGATCCCAACGCCTTTGATATTGACGCATTCACAATAAACTGGCAACCTTTCTTTTTTTACGCGTTTCCACCATTTTCATTAATCTTAAAATGTCTACGCAAAATAATCAATGATGAAGCAACTGGTATCATGGTTGTACCATATTGGCCTAGTCAACCATGGTATCCTCTTTTTTTGTCTCTTTCCCAAAGCCAGCTTATTTATTTTGATCCGAGCTCTTCATTACTTTTGTCCCCTTTCAGGACTCCGCACCCACTTTGGAAGCGCCTTATCCTGGTATCATCGCTGTTATCGAGCAAGTGTATACAAGACAATCAGTACCCCTTAACGCAATCAAAATTATAATTTCTTCATTAGCCGATAGTTCTTTGAAACAATATAATGTTGTATTAAGAAAATGGTGGCAATTCTGTATTCAAAAACATGTAAATATTTTTTTTGATTGTAATATTTCGAATGTTCTGGAATTTTTAGCTGCACAATTCCAATCTGGTGCAAACTACTCAACTTTGAACACCTGTCGAGCTGCACTTGCGTTAGTATTGGGTAAAAGTGTTAGCCAAGATGAAAGAATCACCAGATTCATGAAAGGAGTTTATAGAACCAAACCTTATTTCCCGAGATATGAATCCACATGGGATCCAAATGTCGTACTCGATCATCTTGCCAATTTTTATCCAAACGAGACTCAGACATTAAACTCACTCTCAAAAAAGCTGGTAGCTCTCCTCGCGTTGTCAACCGGACAACGTGTGCAGACGCTATCGCTGATACGTTTACCCAATATTAAAATAGGTACCTCAAGAATAGAAATTACCATCTGTGACTTGATTAAAACTTCGGCGCCAAACAGACCTCAGCCTGTTTTGATTATACCCTTCTTTCCCCATAGGGAACAAATTTGTCCTGCGAAAACATTGTCCTCGTATATTGCTGCTACAGAAAATTTTAGGAGCCTGCCGTTCACTGAAAAACTTATTCTAACAACTAAGAAACCCGTCCACAATGCCAGTGCCGCAACTATAAGTAGATGGATTAAAACAGTTTTATCGGAAAGTGGAATTGACACCAATATTTTTACAGCACATAGTACACGTCATGCCTCAACTTCGGCGGCCAGGCGAAACGGAGTATCCATTGACGTTATCAAGCGAACCGCAGGTTGGTCAGGAAATTCTTTAATGTTTGCAAAGTTTTATAATCGTCCTATTACATCTGTCGAAGACAATGCTTTTGCAGAGGCAATAATACATAATCCAGATAGTTAACATGACAATAAATATGGTCCTAATATGTACGATTAGAAACTCATTTATATGTTTTGTTTACATAAAAATAATAGGAGATAAGAAGTTAAAATTGCATAATATTGTTACTTATATTTTGTTATAATAAGAGATAAGAAGTTGCTTTTCTACAGCTTGTCTTAAAATCAAAGAAATAAAAGTTGATCATACAGTTCAATATTTTATTATGTTCTTTCCAATTTCATATACAGGGTGGTCTAACTAGTGACGTCAATATTTTTTTTTTAGATTCCTCACTCCTAGGGGTATTCAAAAATACCCCATGTATGTTCAGCGATTTTTTGTAGTTTTCGAGTTATAATTTTTTTAAAGGTTTTTTTCAAGTTTTCTGCCAGCGAGACTTAAAAAAGTCATAACTTTTTTTTTATTGGCTATTTTGTAATTCTTTTTTTATGACATGATTTTCTAGAATGTTATTCATAATAAAAAAAATATTTGGCTTCCTAAAACCACTTAATGTTACTCAAAAAAGGCCTTGAAAGTTAGGATTTTAGTTTTCAGTAGGATTTACTCAAACATTCAACTTCAAATTAAAAATACAAAGAGGAGTTTCCATAGCTTTGAAGTTAGTTTAAAAACTTCACAGGGTCCTAAACTATCGATATCATGAAAAAAAAATACTACTTAATGGGCCTTTTTTTGAAGTTATCGACCTCCGAACGCAGATATTCTGAAAATGTATGAAACTCAATAAGGCAATTTTTGCTCGATTGAAGGATTTACTCAAACATTTAACTTCAATTTAAAGTACAAAAAGGAGTTTACGCTGTGTTAACTAGACTCTGATTACACTCACGTATTGACTTAGTGAGTAACTCATAGTACTGCACAATCCAAGTCATTAAGTAACAAGCACAGGCGCAAAAAGAGGCTTATAAAGTAGTATTATTTTTTCATGATATTGGTAGTTTAGGACCCTGTTAAGTTTCTAAACTTAATCCGAAGCTATTAAAACTCCTTTTTAGGGTTCCGTAGCCAAAATGGCAAAAACGGAACCCTTATAGTTTCGTCATGTCCGTCTGTCCGTCTGTCCGTCTGTCCGTCTGTCCGTCTGTCACAGCCGATTTACTCGGAAACTATAAGTACTACAGTGATGAAATTTGATGGGAATATGTGTTGTATGAACCGCTACAAAAATATGACACTAAATAGTAAAAAAAAGAATTGGGGGTGGGGCCCCACATACATGTAACTGAGGGATGAAATTTTTTTTTTCGATGTACATACCCGTGTGGGGTATCAATGGAAAGGTCTTTTAAAATGATATAAAGTTATCTAAAAAACATTTTTCTTAAAGTGAACGGTTTTTGAGATATCAGCTCTCAAAGTCGTAAAAAGTATGTCCCCCCCCCCTCTATTTTTATAACTACGGGGTATAAAATTCTAAAAAAAATAGAGGTGATGCATGCTAATTAACTCTTTCAACGATTTATGGTTTGATCAAAGTATCTCTTATAGTTTTTGAGATAGGTTGATTTAACTGTAATTTTGGTTAAGTTTATTATATTTGCTGCTACGGAACCCTTTGTGCGCGAGCCCGACTCGCACTTGGCCGGTTTTTGTACTTTAAATTAGAGTTAAATGTTTGAGTAAATCCTTCAATCGAGCAAAAATTGCCTTATTGAGTTTCATACATTTTTGCCTATCTGCGTTCGGAGGTCGATAACTTCAAAAAAAGGCCCATTAAGTAGTATTTTTTTTTCATGATATCGATAGTTTAGGACCCTGTGAAGTTTTTAAACTTACTTCGAAGCTATGGAAACTCCTCTTTGTATTTTTAATTTGAAGTTGAATGTGTGAGTAAATCCTACTGAAAACTAAAATCCTAATTTTCAAGGTCTTTTTTGGGTAACATTAAGTGGTTTTAGGAAGCAAAACATTTTTTTATTATGAATTACATTCTAGAAAATCATGTCATAAAAAAAGAATTACAAAATAGCCAATAAAAAAAAAGTTATGACTGTTTTAAGCCTCGCTGGCAGAATACTTTTAAAAAACCTTTAAAAAATTATAACTCGAAAACTACAAAAAATCGCTGAACATACATGGGGTATTTTTGGATACCCCCAGGTGTGAGGAATCTAAAAAAAAATTATTGACGTCACTAGAAAACCACCCTGTACAATCTCGTTTGTTTAAACGCTAAACATCTACATAGTTACTATTATAAATCTCTTCGGATGTAACGTCGTAGGTATAATTAATGGTTAAACGAACTTACCTTAAGTGATGTTCGACCATAATTATACTAGACGTTACATCCGAAGAGATTTATAGTCCCACCCAACCCTAAACTGAATCCCGAATCAAAAACAAAACGAGATAAATAATGCTGAAAAATGAAGCTTAGCGGGAGGGGCGCTAGATGGCGCGAGTAGTAGTATCGTTCAGTAATGCATTTATTTTTATTTTGTTAATTTATTTGTTATTTACACAGATCTTAAAATATGTGACGCCTAGTACATTGAGAACGACCACAGGTCCCTCCACCAGCCCATGGTCCTTCCTACCGTCTCGGCATACGGACCGAATCTTGGGAGACGCTCACCAGGTACTTGCTAAGGGCTCTTTCCCCGGTGCGTTTCTTCACTCCCTACAAAGTCTGTGTCTTTAGCCCATCTCAATGTCACTTCTCCCCAAATGGGGCGTGAAACACCACAGCACAAGCGACTCGCGCTCGGGCAGTTCCACATCAATCGAACTCCTTCCTAATGTCAAGCCTTTTGTGTGCAAACGCACGCAACCGTCGAAAACCTTCTGCAGAGTTGACCATCTCTTGATGGTATACTGGTCCTATCTCGTTCCTGTTCCAGTCATTCAGCATCTGTTGCCGTTCCTCTTCATACAGCTGACATTCCCACAGCGCATGGTCCCGAGTTTCATCAGCTTCCCCACAGGGACATACAGGTGACTCACTGAGAGTCATCGCGTGCAGTCTGCTGTTAAAACTCCCATGTCCCGTCAGTATTTGTGACACGGCGTAGTCTGGTTCCACCCAACCGGCCGATAATCTCATTTCTACGTCTGGGAAGAATTGCGACAACTCTCTTCCTTTGTCGCTGGTCGACCAGCGCTCCTGCCATTGGGCAACAACATCTCCAAATATTCTACTGTTTAAGTGCCATTTGCTCCTTGTCTGTGGCTTCCTTTGGGCACTCCTGGGCGAATCGTCCCACACGAACAACTTCTAAGTCGGCCGGTAACACCGCAGCTAGCACGGGCAGCGCTGATGTACTAACAGACCTATAAGCCTTCGTGAGCAGAATCATTGCAGGCCGTTGGGTGCGCAGCAAAGCTCGCCTCACCACGAAGATGCTTGACCGGTGCCACCAAACTGCCGCAGCGTAAGTAAGACTTGCAACATAGGTCCCTGAATACAGGACCCTAAGTGCTTTGTACCGCACGCCCCAGGTCGATGAAGATATTCTCGACATCTTCCCGAAGCAGTTACTAGCCCGCTGGCCGATAAAGTTCGCATGCTGCAAAAAGGAACACCCTTGGTCAATCACCACCCCAAGTAACTTTGCCATGCTCACGTGCGCGATCGATTTATTGTCCATACGTATCGTTGGGGGGCGCTTGAATTTGCCTTTCAAGGTGATTGTCTGCGACTTCGCAGCTGAGAAAGTCAGACGGTTCCGATGCCCCCATTCGGACACCGCCTGGAGCATATATTGTGCGTCTCGCTCTATTTTAGCTCTGGTTGGTGCCTCGATCGCGATCGTGATATCATCCGCATAGGCTGTCATGCTGACGCCCTCGGGCATCGGTAGCCTAAGGATGTCATCGAG
Source organism: Cnaphalocrocis medinalis (assembly GCA_014851415.1). Lineage (NCBI taxonomy): Eukaryota > Metazoa > Arthropoda > Insecta > Lepidoptera > Crambidae > Cnaphalocrocis > Cnaphalocrocis medinalis. Next base: position 8,678,228 of record CM026274.1, on the reverse strand, counting down.
CAGAAGATTCCATAAAGTAGGCCCTAACACCGAACCTTGGGGGCAGCCCATTGTAGACCTCTTCCACACCACCTGTCGACCCATGAATAATCCCACTCGCCGGTCTGTGAAGTAACTCACTAAGATTCTGTAAATATTTGGTGGACATCCACCCTGTTTCACTTTGAGCAGGACCATGGGCCACCAGGCGTTGTCGAAGGCCCCTGAAATATCCAAGAGTATAAGCTGGCAATAGTTTTTGGAGGTATTCGTAACTCGGTCCATAATTGCGTTAATCGCCGTAACCGTCGACTTTCCACACCTAAAACCATGCTGACTGGGTGAGATATTCCGGTGCAGACAAGGAGCGCAGGTGATAATAAGACGTTCCAGTATCTTTCCCAAAATGGGCAGCAACGTAACCGGTCTATACGCCTTTGGGTCTGTCAGGGATTTGTCATTGCCTTTTGGCAAAACCACTAGTCTTCCGGTCTTCCATATGGCTGGGAACACACCTTCTCTTATGCATGCGGAATACATATACAGCATCTCCTCTCCACTCGCTCTCCATGCTCGCTTTATGATCCGTGGCGTCAGTCCATCCATTCCCGGTGCCGTGTTTGGTAGATCTTTGACTATCCGCGCCAGTGCCTCCCGGTTGGGTGGCTCAGAGTCTCGTCCAGTCGGGGCGCACGCAGCAGCTATTCGGACCTGCCGGTGGTACGCGTCATCCTTCTCCAGGTTGTCATCAGGACACAGCGCGCGTAGGAGCCCAGACATGGTCTCCTCTCCAGTTTCTGCATGTCCTTCCATGAGCTTCATTCCGTACATCACGTTTGGTGGGGGGCGGACTCTGCCAGAGGCAGCTCGATAAGCCATCCCCCACGGCTCATCGTTACCGGATTCCGCCACTTTGCGGTAAAAGGTGATCTCCGCGCTCCTCATTGCCTCTTTGTAGTGATTTCTCACAACATTGAGTTCATTCTTCAAATGAGTTTCCTGCTCACCTCCTCTCTTCCGCGACTTCTGCCAATTCCTACGCGCACTGTACACTTCCTTCCTGAGTTTGTCCAGTGCAGGTGTCCACCACTCGTACCCACCGGTGTCTGCCTTTTTGCGTTTGCCCAGACATTCGCTTGCCGTCCGTGTCAGTATGTCTGTGTACTCATTACAGATATCCTCAGCTGGTCTCCTGAGTTGCAGACGTCCTACTCGGTAGTGCAAAGCTGAGCAAAAGTTCGCCCAGTTTACGCCACGGTCTCTGTAAGATGGCTGCATCTGACCCTGGCCAGCAACTCCCACCCGCGATCGCACCGCTGTATCGCCCAGTCTGAATGTGATCAGCTGATGATCGCTCAAGCTTGCTCCTTCCCTTACAGTCCACTCCGACACAGTGATTCCTCTTGTAGTGAGTGTCAGGTCCACATTTGAGTATCCGTTGGGGCCGTGAAATGTTGGGGGTTGACCTTCCTTGTTATGGAGTAAAAGAGCTCGTCCCAGGATAAATCCTTCCATCTGATTTCTCCTATACTCGGTGTCAGGTCCTCTCCCAACGTATTGTCGTTCCTCACAGTGCCAGAGTGGCGAGTGTGCATTGCTGTCCATGCCTATCAGTATCTGCTTCCCTGCCAGCTGATCCATCACGTGGGACAAGTGTTCCAAGTGTCGGGAGATGTCGTGGCTGTACTGGCAATATACCGATACCACGTAGAAGCTCCGACTCTGATCCCCGGTGTCAACGTGTGCGACCGCGCAGTGTTCGTTGCTTAGATGTTCCAAGAACGTGAACGCAAACTCCTGATTCATCACCAATACTCCGGCCTTGGGCTTAGCTCCGCATTGCATGATCTGCGGATGCTTGTACTGTTCCTGTACTAGTACCAAGTCCAAACCTAGCTCCTTGGCGACGATGGGTATTTCCTTGGTTGCAGCGGCTGAGCTATGGAGGTTCAACTGCCCTACGTTAATCGCAGGGCAGCCGAACCCCCAAGGCCCAGCCGCCTGGCCTTCATTATTCATTGACGCTCTTACTGCCATTGCGTCATATTACCCGCCTGCTGCTCTGCGTACAAGCGCGCTGGACAATCTAGCGCCGCTGTGCTGTGGCTGGCTGCTTCCGGTCGTTTAAAGCGCTTGCAAGTCGCGCAGCAGCTCTTTTCTGACTTGCATTCCTGAGCCCTGTGTCCGGCCTCCCCGCATTTCCCGCAGACTGTGTCCGAGGACCTGCAAAATTTCTCCGGGTGTCCGTACTGCTGGCATTTGTTGCAGCAGGTCACGCGAATATAATCGCAGACCTCTGCCTCATCCCAGGCGATGTAGACCTTCCCCAAGTGGATAAGGGTGTCACGTAGCTGCGGGGTGCACTCTAGCACTACTGTTGTCCGTCCTCCACGACGGCCCTTCTTAAAGGCCACCTTACAGCTCTCGCGCAGCTTTTTCATGTTCCACTCGGGGAACTCCGCCAGATTAATTGCGTGCAGGTCCTGCATCACCTTTTCTCCATCATGGTCCTTCCGCAGATTCCTAATCGCCACCAACGGTCGCCGACTCTTTGGGTCCGTAACTTTTAGGGTTGGCGGTGCGGCTTCCTTTAGCTTCCGAGCCGCTTCGGCGCTCGCCGTTTGCACAACAACGCCCGCATTGCCGACCCTACGGATGCCCTGGACTTGTATTCCCTGGCTCCCTGGTTGCACAGCCTTCTGCAGCTCCTTCTTAGTCTCCTCCGAGGTCTTGATGGACTCAGACGCCGGGTAGAAGAGTACAGCCGGTCCCTTAGCCTTCAGTTCCATCTCGGGCTTTCCCTTAGGCAGCTTCAACTTACTGGCGTAGCTTACTACGCCCTGGGTCAGTCCTGGTGGGGGAGCTACGCAGCTTACTCCTGCACCTGCGCTTGCCACCTTCAGTTCCATGGAGGCCACCTGCAGCTTCATCGCCGTCACAGCATGTTCTTGTTCCGCTAGCCGAATGTTCAGTGCCGCTACCGCTGCAAGTATGTCCTGGCTGAAGCTGGAGATAACCCCCTTTTCCATGTGGGTCAGCTTGTTAGTTGCGTTTACCACCGAGCTGATGCCCTTCACCGCTTCGTAGGCCAAGTCCATCAACTGCTCCTTAGACCTTGAGGCCAGACTCTCCTGCTCCTGCCTGTTCCCACTTTGTGCCTCACAGGGTGTTTCCGTCGGGGGTGCCGATGTTACCGAGGCAGCCAAGGGTGTCGCCGCTTGTAGGGGGGTCGTCAGGATTCCGCCTATGGGGGGCACCTGCGGCCTTCTGCTGGCGACTCGCCGGCGAACCGCCTCTTGTACTTCCTGCGGGGAGGCCAGCGGTCGTTTGGCTGTTGGGGGGAGCTGCTCCGCAGGAGGATGGGGAGGGGGGCTCGAGAAGGCGTGGGGTGGTGTCCTTTGTAAGGACGCGCGGGGCCGAAAGCCAGCTTCCTGGCTCAGTTCCTGGAGAACCTCCATCTCCCTCTCCTTTTCCAGCATTTGCTGCTCCAGAAGCCGCTGGTACTCCTGCTCCTCAGGAGTACTCATCTTGGTCTATTCGTCGCACCAAGTGTCCAGAATAAATGCACACACTTATAACTAAATAAAATAAAATTACTCAATAATAAAAATTAATTGGCCAAATTACCAAAGTCCGTTGCTAATACTAAGTAATACGTATAGATCACTTGATAGGAAATCACAGTGATTCCAAAATATGCGTTTCCGAACGCAGTCTGCAAACGTCACCTTGACGTCAGCTGTCAATGTCAAATAGACTTTGACACTGACAGCCACGTACTGAAAAATCTTATGAAAACTACAGTGTAAACAAACATGAAACATACAAATCGTTCCCAGAAAAACCCCCAACCAGATTACTGGCTTGAAATCTTAATCCCCAAAGTGTCAGCAAAACAGGAATCACGTGCTACCCAACACGTGGTTCGAACAAAACCAGGAAAAACTCCGTAAGCTTTTCACTTTTCACTGCACCAATACAACGCACAACACTGCACAGCTTCACGACAGCGAACATCTACCAAAAAGCTGAAAAATCAGCAAGATTCCCACTGTAAACAATATTTACACGGGAGCGCACGCGTCGCACATCCGTCCGCCAAAGCGAGCCGAGTGCGAGGTTCATAGTACATTGAGAAGTGAAACTACATAGTTACTATTATAAATCTCTTCGGATGTAACGTCTAGTATAATTATGGTCGAACATCACTTAAGGTAAGTTCGTTTAACCATTAATTTTATATCCAAATAGAGTGAAAGACTCCACTGCATTGGTGTTGCATGTCCATAAGCGGCAGCAATCGCTTACCATAAGGTGATATATAAATCCCTCGTTTCCTTCCTCAATGATTTACGATTATACAAATACAAATATTTTTATTGCCGTATAAACAGGGTGTTTCGCAGTTTAAACATCACACATATTTTTCATATACCTAATTGACGATAGTGCATGACTGCACGATTATTAGCACTATAGTAATATTAATCCATATTAGCAATAGCATGTAAGCATACTATTCGATGAAAAATATCAGGCTTCTTATAGTTTATCAACAAACAATAATAATTGCCAACTTTACAACAGGTTGAAGATGATGAAATGACCCATGACTCCAAACTGGGTTGGGAAAATATTAAAATAAGTGCTCGATAATTTGAGTATTTGGAATAATGTACCTAATTATTGCATTATTTTTAACTCTGATATTTTGTGTTATGTGAGCTGATAGACACCCTAATATACTCCATCTACATATTTATTAATTACTAATACATAATAATTTTTAATTCTCATTAATCATTGTCTTCAGGTAATTTGAAAATGAAAAGAAATGTACTATTTATATCAATACATAGTGATATTGATGCCAAGATATTACAACATGCATCCTTGACTACTGGTGAAGATTAAAATCAATTTTGATGTGGTAGCATAAAATAAAATCAACTCAAATAAAATGTCAAATCAAGCATTAATGTTTATATCATATTATTATTAAATATGTGTACATAATTATGCAAATAAATGTATTGTGTTAATTAATTGTTGTGGACAAATTATTTAATAGAAGTACAATCAGCCGTACATACATCAGGTTACCTGTCAAATTTCTTGAATTGATATTCAGCCTTTTATGTAATAGATAAGTTGGGTGAGCTCGTGCATGCGCACCTGCATTGTCGCAGTCCCGTACAGCTCTCGCAGGATATTGACATACCTTTTGTCGATGTTACAACGATGGAGAGAATGAAGCACCGGCCAGTGTTCGACACTGTCAAATGCTTTTTCGTAGTCAACGAAAGCGCAACACAGGGGGCGATTATACTCTCTGTAATTGTTTTACCGTGTGGATATGATTCATAGTGGAGAAACCACTGCGAAAACCAGCTTGTCCGACGGGTTGGTAACTATCAAATAGGCGCGATAACCTGTTGGATAAGATTTTGGCAAACAGCTTGTATACTTGTGAAAGGAGGCTAATCGGATGGTAGTTTGTCAGTTTTGATTTATCTCCCTTCTTAAACAATATAGTCACTATTGCATTTTTCCAAATAATTGGCGTTTCAGCAGTACGAGTAATCAGATTAAAGAGCCCTATTAAAACAGATTTAAGGGGAGTGCCGCCTGCCCGCAACATTTCCACGTATATACCGTCTTGTCCACAAGCCTTTCCTGATTTCATTTTAGCCAAAGCGAGGTCTATTTCAGCCTCATTAATCTCTGGAAGGTTTTCGTTAAAAATACGCTCTGTTGGATTCGCTGTCGGGTCGGCGTCATCTGGGATTTGTTTTTCTAATAACATATGATAATTATTGCCTAAAACTGTGACTGCTGAACCTGACTCTAAGAGTCCAGTGAAGGGTACATTATTAATATCGACGGAAACATAAGGTCTGTTTTCATTGTTAGGTAGATCATGAATTTTGGCCGTATTATATGAACTGAAGAATATTCTTAGTGTTTGCAGCCAATTTTCCCAGTTTCTATCAAAATGGCTGGCGGAACTGCCACAATTCGACCTATTTAGTTTTTTTGAAACTGAAGTCTTAACTTTACTGCAATCTGGACAATCAGGAGTTTTCACTTCTTTTCGACCACACCTAAAGCAATAGATCTTGTCTTTATTCTCCGTGCATTGTCTCAGACTATGGGTGTTTACACGACACCTTGGGCAAAAGCGAGGTTTCCCTGTTTCAATAGCATGTATATAGTTTTGATTTTGGTGTGATTTATTAGGATAGTAATTATTAGAGTTATCTTTATTTACATTTCTATTAGCGTTGTAATTTGTGTTATCTACGCAGCGCCAAGGGATCGAGCCTACTGCAAATATCTTGGCAGTCAACGATTCGCGTCGCTCTCCGTTGAATCCGGTCTAGAGGGAGAAGCTGGTACATGGTATATGTGTTTGTTTTAATACTAAATTTTTGTTTATTATCATTGTACGCAAATTCCGGAGCTAATGTAGAAGATGTCGCACTACTAGGTTCACGAAAATTAGCAAGACGTGCTTGGATGTTTTCGTAATTGCGACAAAATGACAGTAAGGAATCGAGTGTCGAAATTTCGTTTGCCGATGCAAGGGTACTGGCGTAGCAAGGTCTGATATTATGGAGGATGATTTCTAACTTGTCCTCCTCTGATATAATTTTCGTTAGACGCGAAAATAATTCAGACATTATGGACAAATAGATGGTGATATTCTCTGATTCACCTTGTGTTCGAGAACGGATCTCAGAGAGCAGTCTGTAGTCATAATTAGACTGGCTGAAATCCCGTTTTAACAAATCAATTACTTCACTCCATGTCAACACTCGATCTCTCACACTCCGAAACCGTCTTTCCGTCATATTTTATCTTGCCCAAATCAGATGATAGTCCGCGATCGCAACTAACTGAAACATTCACCGGCAGCGCAGAAGATGGATTTGAAGAATCCATATTTGAACTCAAAGGGTCAATTTCTCTCTGTTTTGATGATTTGACAATGTCTAAATATTTTTTAAATTGAGACACACAAGAATCGTAAACTGGTTTAGAAGATATGTCATCGATGATGATTCGATTTATGCGATGGTACAAATGATTTAGTAAGTTTTGAGTGCGTAATAACGTATTTCTATCTAAGCTTGATCCCAAATTAGATTTAATCTTTTCGAGAGTCTCACCTTCTAAATCATCGTCGGCTTCGTAAGGGCTATCTAAAACATCTTCAGAAGGAAAGAGCGGACCTAATTTAGCGATTTGCTTACGCATTTCCTGCACTGTGGTAGCAGGTGAATCACCTCTAATAGCAATCTCATATTCTAATTCGGTCTTTTGTAAAGACAAGAACTTTACCGGATAAGACATTGTAAAAAAAAAAAATTACAACAAAAAAATATTTAAGTGTATAGAAACCAATTGGAAAGGTTGAGAAAATAATAATTCAAAGCTGTTTCAAGTAAACTTAGCTCGACTTAAAAAAATATATGTGCGGAACCCGATGTTTTATAATGATAAAAATTATTTCTATCACGAAAATTACGACTTAGTAAGTGATGAACCAATACTACACATGTAAATGAATTAAACGAACTCCGTCTGTTACAATTAAATTACGAATGTAATGAAAAAGGTTATATAAAAGAGCACACATAAAAGCTGTAAATAAAAAAAAAACATAAAAGACGTTCACAAAAAAAAAGCACACAACACACAACTACGTACTGCGAAAGCAAACCATCAGCCCATAAAATTACCAGGTTGTAGGCGCCAGTGTCGCGGTGGGTAGTTTAATAAATAGGCAACACCAAACGTAAACACAAAATTAATTTATTTAAAAAAACTATAGATGGGTCGTAGGTCGGTTAAGCCCGACTGACAGTTTGCTTTCGGTCCCGGACTTCCCTGGAGAGTGGCGGAAGGAGGTAATGGGTGACCACTGGCTGGGGAGACGACGACGTGGAAGCTGGGTGTAGGTGCCGATGACGAGCGGCGACAGGCTAGGGTTGACTCCGTAAGTGGCAGCGCCGCTTCTAGTCCCGTACTTTGTTCCCTGGAGAATAATCATCCAGCTTAAGCCACAATCCTATTATGCGCCTCCGCCGATTGCGATCACCATAAAAGCCAAGCCAAGCGAAGTCATGTGCGAAAATGTAGGTAGAAGGTGAAGTGGCGATGATCGCAATCAGAATGGAGTATAAAAATAAGTCCCTAATATAAAAACTCGAAAGTAAAACATAAAAACAAGTTACCACTACTATTCTTTACAATCACAACCTGAACAGTGTAGTTACAATAAAATAAACAGTCACTAAAAGCCTAACAATAAAACATTTAGCACAAAAGAATTTAATGGGTTCGAGAAGAAAAGACGCTAATTAGTACCTAACCTTTTAAAGCAGAAAATAAATAAAACTTTTTTGTAAAATCATAAGAAAACTTTATTGTAAAATCATAAGAACAATGATATCAAGTAAGAGTCTACTTGTACTAAGGGAGCATTTTTTAGTTCGCTGCCTAAACTAGGATTATCCTGTAACAAAAGTAGCAAGGACCTAATTAACAAATTAATTTTACCAATAAACAAAACACTGAACATAACAAGAAAAATACAGATTCAAGTACTAACACAATATATCAAAATTACCTAACACTCATGTAAATAATGTAAACTAAGTACAAATAGGAGTAAAACGTGATTATAATTAGTAAACAATGACCCGGTTAGAAAATATGATGACACTGATACTATCATGACATAAATACCTCTAAACTTAAAAACGTCTATCTTGCATTACTCAGAAACACCTTATTTTTTTTTTTTGTTCACGCAGAGTGAATGCCGCCGTATGCACACCCGGCCGCTGGGAGACGACCAGGTAGTGTGGGGCTCTCCCCTGGATTGGGCCTCTGCTAATCAGAGGCCGTTCAAGGGCATACCCACTAAACACTCTGCGACTTTTCCCGGCAAATCCAGGCTCGGGGTGGGAAAGCGGGAAATAGGACGAACCTCATCACCGCAGACCCACCCATGGACAGCAAGGCACGCCAGCACGGCCTCTTTCCGACTCCCGGGGCTTAAAGCCCCCAGAGCAGCTCCCACTGCCCTCCGACAAAGCCCCAACCGGGCGGCGCCCGCATCGCTGGATTGCGATACGGGCGTCGCGGGCATGGGCTCCTGCAGAACTCTCCACAAACCCACACCCTGCTGGCTGCAGGGCAAGGTGGGGGAGAGTGCCTGCAGGCTTCCAAAAAAAACTGCCCCACCAGACAGCCCCACGGCCGGCTACGCCGGATTGCGCAGTCGGTCGCTGGGCGGAGAGGTGGGGTTAGCCGGCCTTTGCCGCATCCCACTGGCTGTAGGACGCAGCGCAAACCAGCAACTAAAGACCTCCACAAAAGATGTGGGGGGTGGCGCCCGAAGGCGCCTCACTCGGAGGGGCCTACGTCAAGGTGCGCCCAAAGTGCAGTGTAGGGCGTAGTTAACTATATTTAGTAATCAGATTACTAACTACGATTTAAAGTAGTTAACTACATGTAATCATAACTACATGTAGTTAACTACATGTAATCAAACTACATGAAGTAGTTGTTAATCTGATTACTGTAATCAAGTAGTTATGATTACTTGATTACCTACTGATTGTTTATGTTCTACGAACTTACATTTCGTCGAATGTTACCTATATACCGACACATAATGTAATAAAATAGGTATTCTGTACATAAAAAAATCCGATCGTTTCAATGAAGTTTGTTTATTTCAAGGATTGAAGACTAATATAGTGAAATAATTTGTAGACGTATACATCCTAATATTATAAATGGTAAAGTGTGTCTGTCTACCTGTCTGTCTGTCTGCCTGTCTGTCTGTCTGTCTGTCCGTCTGTCTGTCTGTCTGTCTGTCTGTGTCTGTCTGTCTGTCCGTCTGTCTGTCTGTCTGTCTGTCTGTCTGTCTGTGTCCGTCCGTCCGTCCGTCCGTCCGTCCGTCCGTCCGTCTGTCTGTCCGTCTGTCCGTCTGTCCGTCTGTCCGTCTGTCCTTCTGTCCGTCTGTCCGTCTGTCCGTCTGTCCGTCTGTCCGTCTGTCCGTCTGTCCGTCTGTCCGTCTGTCCGTCTGTCCGTCTGTCAGTCTGTCAGTCTGTCAGTCTGTCCGTCTGTCCGTCTGTCCGTCTCTCCGTCTCTCCGTCTCTCCGTCTGTCAGTCTGTCAGTCTGTCCGTCTGTCCGTCTGTCAGTCTGTCAGTCTGTCCGTCTGTCCGTCTGTCCGTCTCTCTGTCTCTCCGTCTGTCAGTCTGTCAGTCTGTCAGTCTGTCAGTCTGTCAGTCTGTCAGTCTGTCAGTCTGTCAGTCTGTCAGTCTGTCAGTCTGTCAGTCTGTCAGTCTGTCAGTCTGTCAGTCTGTCCGTCTGTCCGTCTGTCTGTCTGTCTGTCTGTCTGTCAGTCAGTCATCTGTGATGATCAAGTCAAGATATGATTTTGCCACCATTTAATTTTAGATTACAAAGATCATTAATATAAACTAAAAATAAGGTAGGACCTAAAATACTTCATACTATGTATTAGCATATATATTTTAAATTGTATATTTTCTTAAAATAAATAATTTTTAATATTTTTGGATGTATGACGATTTGTAAGTGCTGTATACAAGCTTATGCAAATAAAGAATATTTTTGACTTTGACTTTGACCTAGAGATAATATTCAATGTATTCAGTTAAACACCGTATCTTATGGCCTGATTGTCTAAAAGAACTAGCCTTGATATACAAAGATGATTATCCATTAGCTGCTTTTACCATTGAAAATTGTCTGTATGTTGATGACGGACTTGTATCTCGAAGAAGTCCAGAGCAGGGATGTTACGAATATTCGCATTCGCATTCGCTTATGCGAATGGTTCGTATCGTTTTTAACATTCGCATCGACATTCGCATTCGCTTAAATCAATGCGAATGTTATGCGAATGCGAATGTGTGCAGGTCGTGCGTGCGTGAACTCGACTCTTGATCTTGCTAGACTGAGACTGACTGTTCTTAAAATATAATTTGCCTTTATTAAACTTTGACTACTGAATGTCGGTCAAGTCAGTACATTTTGTATGTTTTTTGTCTTTTAAGTAGTAAAAATGATTTTTTTTTTTTTAATATGGCCTGTATTGTGTTCATGACACATTTAATTTTGCCAATGTCAAGTGTAGTTCGCTAAAGTATAGTCAACAGTCGAAGTCAGTCGAAGTCACAGTCACTCAATAAAACGCCGGTGTTTAGCGTTTTAATGTCCTAAGGATTCTGTGGAGACTATTTTTAACAAAGCCGTAGGTTTTAAGACTCTATTAGGTCAAAGCAAATTGTTCACGTGACAACTCACTCGACACACAATAGCAGTGTTAAAAACGACACAATTCAATGATTCTTATATTAATATCACTCTGCGGCACTTCACTGCACAAAGTAACACCAAATTTGTACACTAAAAACCACTAAATACTAATTAAAAATCCTTGGATTGCATCAGCCGATGCGGCTTGTTTCACAGTTAATTAATGATTGATTTATATGTTGTTTTTTTTAACATTTGATGTGATTGACGTCTTAAGTACTAAACATTCGCATTCGCATTCGCACATTCGCGGCGTAAACATTCGCATTCGCATTCGCATTCGCATTCGCATTCGCATTCGCGAATGTGAAAATTTTGACATTCGTAACATCCCTAGTCCAGAATTATTGATTGAAGCTAAACATCAGCTTAGCCTGTTAGACATAGGTGGTTTTCATTTACATAGGTGGTATTCAAATTATCCAGAGTAGCTCAATGACAGCATTTTGATGACATTGAGTTAAATGAAAATGATGCTCACTTAAAAACTTTAGGTATTAATTTCGATATTAACACTAACACTTTCATGCTCTCATGCCCTATAAACAATGAAAATATCAAAATAATGCTCACAACTAAGCGAGAAATCTTAAGTTTCATTGGAAAATGTTATGATCCTTTAGGAATAGCTGAAGCTTTGCTAATAAAGTCAAAATTAATATTACAACTACTATGCCGTGAAAAAATTAGCTGGGATCAAACGCCACCCAATCATTTGCCAAGTGCTTGAAAATTTTTTTATTAAAGCTTATGTAACATGTCACCTATTGTAACGTTATACGTACATTTTTACTTTAAAGTAGTAATAAAAGGCATAATTAAAAATAAAATACAAAATATAACTAACAAAAAATATTATAATAATAAAAAAAAGCCAAAATTACTTAAAAATAAAAAACTACATTATTTTTACATTTTCAAATTATTTAACAAAATAACTTTATACTAAACAGTCCCGTGAATCACATATAATTCACAAATTAACTATTTAAAAGAAAATATACCTTAACACTATAAATACAAAACCTAAGATTAAAAAACATAAATTCATTAATTAGTCATTAAAAATCACAATTAACTTAATTTAACATTAAACCTTATTTAACTTAACAATGATATTTACACAATAAATAAATAAAATCAACTAAGTAAATAAATGTAATCGATGATGGTTCATTTATTTGCCGCGCGGTACCCTAACCGGCAGCTATTCATTCCTTACGCCTTTTGTTCTAATACATCTTAAGATCTATAAACTGACCAATGGCGATGCGCGTTCGGAACACGCACCGCAGTTTTACCTATGATTGATTTGCTTGCCTATGGACTCGTCGCAGAACCTTGCCGTGGTAGCACGGTCTTCTCGTAGTAAGATCATTATTGTTCACAACCAAGTAATTTGAATTCGAAGTTCGTGTAATCACAATAAATAGTCACGTATTGACTAAGCTTAAATTTAAATTATATATTCCTACTTGCAGTACTTAAAAAAGTACTAAGGAAATAATTATTCACATTTGTGAAGTGCAACAGTTAAATTCCCCGACAGGGTAAGTGATGAACAATTACTATTTATAACAGATTTAAATCATTTGCTGCCGCACTCAGAGTCGTTCATTAACTTTAATGGTTACTTAAGAACAAAACTTGACACTTATTTTAATACACATAAAGATGATTTTAAATTCGATAATTGACATTAGGTTAAATGTCGTCTGTGAGTGCGACCATTATAAGCATTATTATTGTTTAAAATAATAAGTAGGCAGGAATCGATAGCCGAACGCAGTGCTTTCTTATCAATTCGTATTTTGATCGCCGATGCGGATAGACGTGATAACTGTTGATTTGCAATAAACAATTTGCTACAGTAAATTCGCGACCTAGTGATAATCTGCGGAAGAGACTTTACTGGGTCACTGTGTTTGTGCAACGGTGACCTACATTTATATTGTGATGTGTAATTTGTAAACACATATCTACTTGTAAAAATGGACGGAAGTCCATTTACTAAGAGCGGAAAAACAGCCCGAAGCCCTCCATCTACTCCTGCGCCCCAGCCCTCGCAACCTCAGCGTCAGCAGCACCACCAAGATGACGGCTGAAGATGAAGAATTGAAAAATGCCTAAATGAGGTATGTGTGATTTCATGTGAGGGAAAACTGAATTCAGACCAAAAACTGCGTATAAATAATTTATGCCGAAACGTCAGTCTGGGAACTTCGCAATTAGTCGTGCAATATCAATCGCTCAAGACCAAAGCCATCGATTACAATAATCACCTGCATACCCTCAAGGATAATGAAGACCTCTTGCAAGAGCTACAAAACTTAAGACAAGTTATTGCAGTCTCTTCACACCCAGCCCCAGTAATAGCCTCCTTTGCCGACATGGTAAAGAAAGGCGAATCAAAATTTATTAGCCCAATAAACGTTAGCTCAGTAGCGATATATCCTGCTGACAAATCAAAATTGAGCGAGGACACCAAAAACCTCATTCAAAAAATTATTCGCCCTGAAAAAAAAAAGCTGCAGGTGAGAGGTCTTCGAAAACCCAAGAATGGTGGCGTAATTATTAGCACTGACTCAAAGGGTGACATCGAAAAGCTCAAGCAATCTGAGCAGCTGACTACATCTGGCCTTACTCTAGACGAACCTAAAAAACGTAGGCCCAGAATCGTCGTTATCGGAGTTCCCACTTCCATGATGGAAACAGATGTATTCAATTGCATCTGGCAGCAAAACTTAGCCGACAAGCTGACGGACATCACCATCGAAAATTTCCTGAGCGTTTCAGCTCATAACGTCACCTTCGCAAAAAGACAACTTCTCGAAACGTCCACTTCTCACAATGTCAACTTCGCATTTGTTCAACTTATCATAATGTCAACTCTTAAAGCATATATTCGCAAAATGACAACTCTTCGTAATTTCTACTTTACGTGGCCATCCATTGTACCACCCAATATGAGGCAATAAAGACATGAGTCTCGGCTAATTGAAAAGAATACTTACCACAATCTATTGCATGAGTTTCTTACTAATTTTCTAAAAAGTAGGGGGTCAATATTGTTATATGGCAGTATGTGTAAGAAGGCGATAGAAATAAACTATCATAATTTGTATAATCAACCAACTGTAATTATGTGAGTGCGATGTGTAAATCACACCTATTGGTTTTCTTCGCTTGGATGAGCGGCTTTGTGCGTGCGGGGTTATACCCAATGCCCGGACTTCTTCTCATACAGCCAAAGCTGTAAGTTGTAAAATCACTCCACTTTAATATAGTTTGTTCTAGCGCCATCTCTGTCTGCAATGCGATAAAACAGATAGTGGTTGCTATTTTACAGAAAGAGGTATTGCATACCATTCTCGACGACCTCGATGGCGCAGTGGCTAAGTGTTCGCCCGAAGCGCGAAAGGTCCCGGGTTCGATTCCCGGTCAAGTCAACTTAGGAAACTGCATTTTCTAAGTTGTCTTGGGTCTGGGTGTGCTGCGTTGACGCCCCCAGTTAAATCGTCAACTGGTACTCATAGTACAGGGGTTGTCCTAGTTTGAGACCAGGTTGATTGGTGTGATTGTCTGGCGCATTTATTTATTTATTTATTTTTATTTATTTCATATTTGTTAACTATTTCTATTACAATTTGAATAAAAAAAATACTTTTCTTTGTTACAATTATCATGATATTTATAATAATTATGAAAGGTTCTTGTTATGAAATCCACCCACAGACTTTGCTTAATATTAATTTATCTAACAACATGAAGGTATTTTGATAATGTAATTTGTCACGACATTCATACTTGTGCAGAGTTAAAGGTAAAATTGTTGTTAAGCATAACAGGAAGTATTGTTATCAATTGTCGAAAGTTATTAGTTTGAGGAAGACTTCGGTGCATATTTAATATAATTATATCTGTTTAAAAAAGTGTTATGAAACCATGTCTTGTGACTTCGAGCTTATTAAAAGTCAAAAGGGTCGGCTGATATTAATGCGTAAAGATGGACATCGTTATACTTAAAATAAAATTAATTTAAATGAAACTACTCTGTGGCGGTGTGTTTCTCGTAACATTTGCAATGCGTGGACGCATTGCAAATGTCACGCTTGATAAAGAGAGGAAAAGAATTTTACGAGAAGTTGATCATTGTTGCGAACCAAGCGTATTGAAGAATGAAGTCAAAAAGAAAAAAGAGGAATTGAAGGTTGCAGTTTGTGATAATCTTGGTCCAGTGCAGAAAATAGTGGAGAATGCTTTTAGTGACTTGAAAAGTAGCAATGCAAATGAAAGTGACTTAATACCCAGTTTTCATTCAATAAAAGACAGTCTTTATAGATCTAGAAAGAGATTTTTAAATACCGACTTTCTGCATCACAACAATTTGGAACACGTATCGATCCCAGAAGTGTTCACGAAAAATTTTTTAGTGTTTGAAGACGGTACTGAAGATAAAATTGTTGTGTTTTCATCAAAAACAGCGCGACGGGTTATAAATACAAAATCAGGAGCTTACTTTGCTGATGGAACTTTCAAATCGGCACCGAAGCCGTTTTACCAACTGTATGTTCTACATATGGACATTCAATCTGGTGAGAATTCTATAAATGTTGTCCCAGTCATCTTCGCCTTATTGCCTAATAAGACAGAACAAACCTATACAAGATTATTTAAACTTATTAAACAACATTTTAACATTGGAATTGAGTCGTTTAAGTGCGACTACGAAATCGCTCAGATAAATGCAGTTTTGACCGTTTTTCCTAAGACCGATGTTAGTGGATGTTACCATCATTTTAATGATGCAGTGTGGAAGAAAGCAAAAAAAAATAAGATTAAATAGGACATCCGAAGGTCGGAACATAATTAGAATGACAGCTATGATTCCACTGATACCTGAAAATTTGATACCAGATGCGTGGCGTCATATATTGAATACGTCACCCCGCACTGATGAAATGAAGCGTTTTCGTCGGTATTTCGAGACACAGTGGTATCCCAATTATCCACCAAACATTTTAAGTTGTGCGGGTCAAAGACATCGTACCACAAATGCGTTAGAGGGTTGGCATCGGCGTATACATAAATGGACGCATTCAAAATAACCCGAATTTGTATTACTTTTTATACAAACTGACAAAAGAATCAAAATATTGGAATCAAAGAAATACGAATAGTATTCACCGTTTTAAGAAATAGGAGAAGACGCCGGGATATCATTTTTGACAGAAAATATAATAAAAATTTAATTGAACTGCAGAATGGCAATATTAACCTCCCATCATTAAAAAAAATATATATTTTTGCGCCTTTTTTATTTAAATAAAAAGTTGATTTTATTTGGATACCCTCCAATAGATACACAGAATTTTGTTTTGTTTTTGACATCGTTTAAAAATTATTTATATTTTATGTGTTGATACATCGCACTCACATAATTACAGTTGGTTGATTATACAAATTATGATATTTTATTTCTATCGCCTTCTTACACATACTGCCATATTACAATATTAACCCCCTACTTTTTAGAAAATTAGTAAGAAACTCATGCAATAGATTGTGGTAAGTATTCTTTTCAATTAGCCAAGACTCATGTCTTTATTGCCTCATATTGGGTGGTACAATGGATGGCCACTTAAAGTAGAAATTACGCAGAGTTGTCATTTTGCGAATATATGCTTTAAGAGTTGACATTATGATAAGTTGAACAAATGCGAAGTTGACATTGTGAGAAGTGGACATTTCGAGAAGTTGTCTTTTTGCGAAGTTGACATTTTAAGAAGTTGACGTTATAAGAAATGTACATTTTTCGTCCGGTTGACATCTTGAGAAGTTGACATTATGAGCTGAAACGTTCCTGCGAGCTCTATTAAACTCAGTCATAAATCGGGACGGAAAAACGCAGAGACCTGCAACTACGTAATCGAAGTCCCTGCAGAGATCCGTAAGGCCTTGATCACAAATGAGAGAGTCTTTGTTAACTGGTCGTCCTGCCCTGTCCGGGATTTTAAGCTTGTTACCAGGTGTTACAAGTGCCAACAGTACGGACATGCCACTAAAACTTGTCGGGGAGAGAGCACCACATGCGCTTATTGCGGAGACCAAGGACACGAAATTAAAGATTTCCCAAAGAGGACTGAGCCCCCCAAGTGCGCCACATGCACTACAAAAAGCCGTTCGACCACAAAACTGGTGACCTTGAGTGCCCGGCCTGAGAAATGGCCGAATATCGATTCATAAGGTCAATAGATTATGAAGGCGCCAAATAGCGCAATTAATTTAGTACTTTTACAACGTTAATTAGATTATGTATTTATAAGTTGTTTATAATGTTTTTATTATGTAATCTTAGAATAAGGTGTTTCTGAGTGGGAACTACGGTGCGGCGACCTCCTTGTGTGGCCTCCCCGGTAGTAATTTCTTTCTGTTTGGAACTGCTACCGGAGGGGTCCTGGTGTCCCTGGGCAACGGCGGGTAGCAATTGGCTTATCGCCATATTGCTACCCGACGGCTGACAGCTGCACTTTGAGGCCCAGCTCTGTCTGGGCCGGGGCCCTGTCCGGCGCCCTGTGAGGATCTCCTCCACTTTGGCAGTGTTGGGCAAAATGTAATCTAACTACTGATTACTAACTACGATTACATTAAGTAGTTAGTAATCATGATTACTAACTACTTAATGTAATCGTAGTTAGTAATCAGTAGTTAGATTACATTTTGCCCAACACTGCCAAAGTGGAGGAGATCCTCACAGGGCGCCGGACAGGGCCCCGGCCCAGACAGAGCTGGGCCTCAAAGTGCAGCTGTCAGCCGTCGGGTAGCAATATGGCGATAAGCCAATTGCTACCCGCCGTTGCCCAGGGACACCAGGACCCCTCCGGTAGCAGTTCCAAACAGAAAGAAATTACTACCGGGGAGGCCACACAAGGAGGTCGCCGCACCGTAGTTCCCACTCAGAAACACCTTATTCTAAGATTACATAATAAAAACATTATAAACAACTTATAAATACATAATCTAATTAACGTTGTAAAAGTACTAAATTAATTGCGCTATTTGGCGCCTTCATAATCTATTGACCTTATGAATCGATATTCGGCCATTTCTCAGGCCGGGCACTCAAGGTCACCAGTTTTGTGGTCGAACGGCTTTTTGTAGTGCATGTGGCGCACTTGGGGGGCTCAGTCCTCTTTGGGAAATCTTTAATTTCGTGTCCTTGGTCTCCGCAATAAGCGCATGTGGTGCTCTCTCCCCGACAAGTTTTAGTGGCATGTCCGTACTGTTGGCACTTGTAACACCTGGTAACAAGCTTAAAATCCCGGACAGGGCAGGACGACCAGTTAACAAAGACTCTCTCATTTGTGATCAAGGCCTTACGGATCTCTGCAGGGACTTCGATTACGTAGTTGCAGGTCTCTGCGTTTTTCCGTCCCGATTTATGACTGAGTTTAATAGAGCTCGCAGGAACGTTTCAGCTCATAATGTCAACTTCTCAAGATGTCAACCGGACGAAAAATGTACATTTCTTATAACGTCAACTTCTTAAAATGTCAACTTCGCAAAAAGACAACTTCTCGAAATGTCCACTTCTCACAATGTCAACTTCGCATTTGTTCAACTTATCATAATGTCAACTCTTAAAGCATATATTCGCAAAATGACAACTCTGCGTAATTTCTACTTTAAGTGGCCATCCATTGTACCACCCAATATGAGGCAATAAAGACATGAGTCTTGGCTAATTGAAAAGAATACTTACCACAATCTATTGCATGAGTTTCTTACTAATTTTCTAAAAAGTAGGGGGTTAATATTGTAATATGGCAGTATGTGTAAGAAGGCGATAGAAATAAAATATCATAATTTGTATAATCAACCAACTGTAATTATGTGAGTGCGATGTATCAACACATAAAATATAAATAATTTTTAAACGATGTCAAAAACAAAACAAAATTCTGTGTATCTATTGGAGGGTATCCAAATAAAATCAACTTTTTATTTAAATAAAAAAGGCGCAAAAATATATATTTTTTTTAATGATGGGAGGTTAATATTGCCATTCTGCAGTTCAATTAAATTTTTATTATATTTTCTGTCAAAAATGATATCCCGGCGTCTTCTCCTATTTCTTAAAACGGTGAATACTATTCGTATTTCTTTGATTCCAATATTTTGATTCTTTTGTCAGTTTGTATAAAAAGTAATACAAATTCGGGTTATTTTGAATGCGTCCATTTATGTATACGCCGATGCCAACCCTCTAACGCATTTGTGGTACGATGTCTTTGACCCGCACAACTTAAAATGTTTGGTGGATAATTGGGATACCACTGTGTCTCGAAATACCGACGAAAACGCTTCATTTCATCAGTGCGGGGTGACGTATTCAATATATGACGCCACGCATCTGGTATCAAATTTTCAGGTATCAGTGGAATCATAGCTGTCATTCTAATTATGTTCCGACCTTCGGATGTCCTATTTAATCTTATTTTTTTTTGCTTTCTTCCACACTGCATCATTAAAATGATGGTAACATCCACTAACATCGGTCTTAGGAAAAACGGTCAAAACTGCATTTATCTGAGCGATTTCGTAGTCGCACTTAAACGACTCAATTCCAATGTTAAAATGTTGTTTAATAAGTTTAAATAATCTTGTATAGGTTTGTTCTGTCTTATTAGGCAATAAGGCGAAGATGACTGGGACAACATTTATAGAATTCTCACCAGATTGAATGTCCATATGTAGAACATACAGTTGGTAAAACGGCTTCGGTGCCGATTTGAAAGTTCCATCAGCAAAGTAAGCTCCTGATTTTGTATTTATAACCCGTCGCGCTGTTTTTGATGAAAACACAACAATTTTATCTTCAGTACCGTCTTCAAACACTAAAAAATTTTTCGTGAACACTTCTGGGATCGATACGTGTTCCAAATTGTTGTGATGCAGAAAGTCGGTATTTAAAAATCTCTTTCTAGATCTATAAAGACTGTCTTTTATTGAATGAAAACTGGGTATTAAGTCACTTTCATTTGCATTGCTACTTTTCAAGTCACTAAAAGCATTCTCCACTATTCACTGGACCAAGATTATCACAAACTGCAACCTTCAATTCCTCTTTTTGACTTCATTCTTCAATACTCTTGGTTCGCAACAATGATCAACTTCTCGTAAAATTCTTTTCCTCTCTTTATCAAGCGTGATCCACGCATTGCAAATGTTACGAGAAACACACCGCCACAGAGTAGTTTCATTTAAATTAATTTTATTTTAAGTATAACGATGTCCATCTTTACGCATTAATATCAGCCGACCCTTTTGACTTTTAATAAGCTCGAAGTCACAAGACATGGTTTCATAACACTTTTTTAAACAGATATAATTATATTAAATATGCACCGAAGTCTTCCTCAAACTAATAACTTTCGACAATTGATAACAATACTTCCTGTTATGCTTAACAACAATTTTACCTTTAACTCTGCACAAGTATGAATGTCGTGACAAATTACATTATCAAAATACCTTCATGTTGTTAGATAAATTAATATTAAGCAAAGTCTGTGGGTGGATTTCATAACAAGAACCTTTCATAATTATTATAAATATCATGATAATTGTAACAAAGAAAAGTATTTTTTTTATTCAAATTGTAATAGAAATAGTTAACAAATATGAAATAAATAAAAATAAATAAATAAATAAATGCGCCAGACAATCACACCAATCAACCTGGTCTCAAACTAGGACAACCCCTGTACTATGAGTACCAGTTGACGATTTAACTGGGGGCGTCAACGCAGCACACCCAGACCCAAGACAACTTAGAAAATGCAGTTTCCTAAGTTGACTTGACCGGGAATCGAACCCGGGACCTTTCGCGCTTCGGGCGAACACTTAGCCACTGCGCCATCGAGGTCGTCGAGAATGGTATGCAATACCTCTTTCTGTAAAATAGCAACCACTATCTGTTTTATCGCATTGCAGACAGAGATGGCGCTAGAACAAACTATATTAAAGTGGAGTGATTTTACAACTTACAGCTTTGGCTGTATGAGAAGAAGTCCGGGCATTGGGTATAACCCCGCACGCACAAAGCCGCTCATCCAAGCGAAGAAAACCAATAGGTGTGATTTACACATCGCACTCACATAATTACAGTTGGTTGATTATACAAATTATGATAGTTTATTTCTATCGCCTTCTTACACATACTGCCATATAACAATATTGACCCCCTACTTTTTAGAAAATTAGTAAGAAACTCATGCAATAGATTGTGGTAAGTATTCTTTTCAATTAGCCGAGACTCATGTCTTTATTGCCTCATATTGGGTGGTACAATGGATGGCCACGTAAAGTAGAAATTACGAAGAGTTGTCATTTTGCGAATATATGCTTTAAGAGTTGACATTATGATAAGTTGAACAAATGCGAAGTTGACATTGTGAGAAGTGGACGTTTCGAGAAGTTGTCTTTTTGCGAAGGTGACGTTATGAGCTGAAACGCTCAGGAAATTTTCGATGGTGATGTCCGTCAGCTTGTCGGCTAAGTTTTGCTGCCAGATGCAATTGAATACATCTGTTTCCATCATGGAAGTGGGAACTCCGATAACGACGATTCTGGGCCTACGTTTTTTAGGTTCGTCTAGAGTAAGGCCAGATGTAGTCAGCTGCTCAGATTGCTTGAGCTTTTCGATGTCACCCTTTGAGTCAGTGCTAATAATTACGCCACCATTCTTGGGTTTTCGAAGACCTCTCACCTGCAGCTTTTTTTTTCAGGGCGAATAATTTTTTGAATGAGGTTTTTGGTGTCCTCGCTCAATTTTGATTTGTCAGCAGGATATATCGCTACTGAGCTAACGTTTATTGGGCTAATAAATTTTGATTCGCCTTTCTTTACCATGTCGGCAAAGGAGGCTATTACTGGGGCTGGGTGTGAAGAGACTGCAATAACTTGTCTTAAGTTTTGTAGCTCTTGCAAGAGGTCTTCATTATCCTTGAGGGTATGCAGGTGATTATTGTAATCGATGGCTTTGGTCTTGAGCGATTGATATTGCACGACTAATTGCGAAGTTCCCAGACTGACGTTTCGGCATAAATTATTTATACGCAGTTTTTGGTCTGAATTCAGTTTTCCCTCACATGAAATCACACATACCTCATTTAGGCATTTTTCAATTCTTCATCTTCAGCCGTCATCTTGGTGGTGCTGCTGACGCTGAGGTTGCGAGGGCTGGGGCGCAGGAGTAGATGGAGGGCTTCGGGCTGTTTTTTCCGCTCTTAGTAAATGGACTTCCGTCCATTTTTACAAGTAGATATGTGTTTACAAATTACACATCACAATATAAATGTAGGTCACCGTTGCACAAACACAGTGACCCAGTAAAGTCTCTTCCGCAGATTATCACTAGGTCGCGAATTTACTGTAGCAAATTGTTTATTGCAAATCAACAGTTATCACGTCTATCCGCATCGGCGATCAAAATACGAATTGATAAGAAAGCACTGCGTTCGGCTATCGATTCCTGCCTACTTATTATTTTAAACAATAATAATGCTTATAATGGTCGCACTCACAGACGACATTTAACCTAATGTCAATTATCGAATTTAAAATCATCTTTATGTGTATTAAAATAAGTGTCAAGTTTTGTTCTTAAGTAACCATTAAAGTTAATGAACGACTCTGAGTGCGGCAGCAAATGATTTAAATCTGTTATAAATAGTAATTGTTCATCACTTACCCTGTCGGGGAATTTAACTGTTGCACTTCACAAATGTGAATAATTATTTCCTTAGTACTTTTTTAAGTACTGCAAGTAGGAATATATAATTTAAATTTAAGCTTAGTCAATACGTGACTATTTATTGTGATTACACGAACTTCGAATTCAAATTACTTGGTTGTGAACAATAATGATCTTACTACGAGAAGACCGTGCTACCACGGCAAGGTTCTGCGACGAGTCCATAGGCAAGCAAATCAATCATAGGTAAAACTGCGGTGCGTGTTCCGAACGCGCATCGCCATTGGTCAGTTTATAGATCTTAAGATGTATTAGAACAAAAGGCGTAAGGAATGAATAGCTGCCGGTTAGGGTACCGCGCGGCAAATAAATGAACCATCATCGATTACATTTATTTACTTAGTTGATTTTATTTATTTATTGTGTAAATATCATTGTTAAGTTAAATAAGGTTTAATGTTAAATTAAGTTAATTGTGATTTTTAATGACTAATTAATGAATTTATGTTTTTTAATCTTAGGTTTTGTATTTATAGTGTTAAGGTATATTTTCTTTTAAATAGTTAATTTGTGAATTATATGTGATTCACGGGACTGTTTAGTATAAAGTTATTTTGTTAAATAATTTGAAAATGTAAAAATAATGTAGTTTTTTATTTTTAAGTAATTTTGGCTTTTTTTTATTATTATAATATTTTTTGTTAGTTATATTTTGTATTTTATTTTTAATTATGCCTTTTATTACTACTTTAAAGTAAAAATGTACGTATAACGTTACAATAGGTGACATGTTACATAAGCTTTAATAAAAAAATTTTCAAGCACTTGGCAAATGATTGGGTGGCGTTTGATCCCAGCTAATTTTTTCACGGCATAGTAGTTGTAATATTAATTTTGACTTTATTAGCAAAGCTCCAGCTATTCCTAAAGGATCATAACATTTTCCAATGAAACTTAAGATTTCTCGCTTAGTTGTGAGCATTATTTTGATATTTTCATTGTTTATAGGGCATGAGAGCATGAAAGTGTTAGTGTTAATATCGAAATTAATACCTAAAGTTTTTAAGTGAGCATCATTTTCATTTAACTCAATGTCATCAAAATGCTGTCATTGAGCTACTCTGGATAATTTGAATACCACCTATGTAAATAAAAACCACCTATGTCTAACAGGCTAAACTGATGTTTAGCTTCAATCAATAATTCTGGACTAGGGATGTTACGAATGTCAAAATTTTCACATTCGCGAATGCGAATGCGAATGCGAATGTTTACGCCGCGAATGTGCGAATGCGAATGCGAATGTTTAGTACTTAAGACGTCAATCACATCAAATGTTAAAAAAAACAACATATAAATCAATCATTAATTAACTGTGAAACAAGCCGCATCGGCTGATGCAATCCAAGGATTTTTAATTAGTATCTAGTGGTTTTTAGTGTACAAATTTGGTGTTACTTTGTGCAGTGAAGTGCCGCAGGGTGATATTAATATAAGAATCATTGAATTGTGTCGTTTTTAACACTGCTATTGTGTGTCGAGTGAGTTGTCACGTGAACAATTTGCTTTGACCTAATATAGTCTTAAAACCTACGGCTTTGTTAAAAATAGTCTCCACAGAATCCTTAGGACATTAAAACGCTAAACACCGGCGTTTTATTGAATGACTGTGACTTCGACTGACTTCGACTGTTGACTATACTTTAGCGAACTACACTTGACATTGGCAAAATTAAATGTGTCATGAACACAATACAGGCCATATTAAAAAAAAAAATCATTTTTACTACTTAAAAGACAAAAAACATACAAAATGTACTGACTTGACCGACATTCAGTAGTCAAAGTTTAATAAAGGCAAATTATATTTTAAGAACAGTCAGTCTCAGTCTAGCAAGATCAAGAGTCGAGTTCACGCACGCACGACCTGCACACATTCGCATTCGCATAACATTCGCATTGATTTAAGCGAATGCGAATGTCGATGCGAATGTTAAAAACGATACGAACCATTCGCATAAGCGAATGCGAATGCGAATATTCGTAACATCCCTGCTCTGGACTTCTTCGAGATACAAGTCCGTCATCAACATACAGACAATTTTCAATGGTAAAAGCAGCTAATGGATAATCATCTTTGTATATCAAGGCTAGTTCTTTTAGACAATCAGGCCATAAGATACGGTGTTTAACTGAATACATTGAATATTATCTCTAGGTCAAAGTCAAAGTCAAAAATATTCTTTATTTGCATAAGCTTGTATACAGCACTTACAAATCGTCATACATCCAAAAATATTAAAAATTATTTATTTTAAGAAAATATACAATTTAAAATATATATGCTAATACATAGTATGAAGTATTTTAGGTCCTACCTTATTTTTAGTTTATATTAATGATCTTTGTAATCTAAAATTAAATGGTGGCAAAATCATATCTTATGCTGACGACACTGCACTGTTATTCTCTGCGAGCTCTAATCAGGAGGTTTATCAGCTTGCACACCAAGGTTTTAATGTTGTAAATAACTGGCTTCAGCAAAATTTACTAACTCTAAATGCTGAAAAAACCATGTACATAAAGTTTTCAATGCGTCAACATACAGGGTGGTTTTTTAGTGACGTCAATAAATTTTTTTTAGATTCCTCACACTTGTGGGTATCCAAAAATACCCCATGTATGTTCAGCGATTTTTTGTAGTTTTCGAGTTATAATTTTTTAAAGGTTTTTTTTAAGTATTCTGCCAGCGAGGCTTAAAAAATTCATAACTTTTTTTTTATTGGCTATTTTGTAATTCTTTCTTTATGACATGATTTTCTAGAATGTTATTCATAATAAAAAAAATATTTGGCTTCCTAAAACCCCTTAATATTACCCTAAAAAGGTCTTGAAAGTTAGGATTTTAGTTTTCAGTAGGATTTACTTAAACATTCAACTTCAAATTAAAAATACAAAGAGGACTTTCCATAGCTTCGAAGAAAGTTTAAAAACTTCACAGGGTCCTAAACTATCGATATCATGAAAAAAAAATACTACTTAATGGGCCTTTTTTTGAAGTAATCGGCCTCCGAACGCAGATAGGCTGAAAAAGTATGAAACTCAATAAGGCAATTTTTGCTCGATTAAAGGATTTACTCAAATATTTAACTTCAATTTAAAGTACAAAAAGGAGTTTTAATAGCTTCGGATTAAGTTTAAAAACTTAACAGGGTCCTAAACTACCAATATCATAAAAAATAAAACTACTTTATTAGCCTCTTTTTGCGCCTGTGCTTGTTACTCAATGACTTGGATTGTGCAGTACTATAAGTTACTCACTAAGCCAATACGTGAGTATAATCAGAGTCTAGTTAACACAGCGTAATTAGTTCAATATGGAGAGAAAATAACGCAAACAAAACACGTGCGCTTTTTTTTACTTTCTTTTATGTAATAGGTGGCAGACAAACAGACGGATCACCTGATGGTAAGCAATGGCAGCCGCCCATAAACACCTTTAACACTACTAGTACTCTGCCTTTAACCCCCTTTCCCCTAATTGGGCCTCCGGTGCCCTCACTCACTCGACGAAGACAGCGCAGGTGCTGCCGCCGGTCTTCCGCCGGCTGTACACCGGTCTTCTGTGAGGTGGTATCACACTGGTCGAGCCGGCCCATTCATGCCGAAGCGTGCTTTTTTAAAACTATCGCAATTTCAAGGTTTATTTACTATTGGAATGTTAAAAAGTAGAAAAATTGCTTCAATTGAGTTTCATACATTTTCAGCCTATCTCCTCCGAATCAGCCTCGGTAGTAATCGGCCTCCGAACGCAGCGCAGCTGCGTTCGGAGGCCGGAGGCGGCCGGAGGCCGATCCGGGCCGATTATTTTTTCATGATATTGGTAAGTTTAGGACCCTGTTAAGTTTCTAAACTTAAACCGAAGCTATGAAAACTTCTTTTTGTACTTTAGATTGAAGTTAAATGTTTGAGTAAATCCTTCAATCGAGCAAAAATTGCCTTATTGAGTTTCATACTTTTTCAGCCTATCTGCGTTCGGAGGCCGATTACTTCAAAAAAAGGCCCATTAAGTAGTATTTTTTTTTTCATGATATCGATAGTTTAGGACCCTGTGAAGTTTTTAAACTTACTTCGAAGCTATGGAAAGTCCTCTTTGTATTTTTAATTTGAAGTTGAATGTTTAAGTAAATCCTTCTGAAAACTAAAATCCTAACTTTCAAGACCTTTTTAGGGTAACATTAAGGGGTTTTAGGAAGCCAAATATTTTTTTTATTATGAATAACATTCTAGAAAATCATGTCAAAAAGAAAGAATTACAAAAAAGCCAATAAAAAAAAAGTTATGAATTTTTTAAGCCTCGCTGGCAGAATACTTAAAAAAAACCTTTAAAAAATTATAACTCGAAAACTACAAAAAATCGCTGAACATACATGGGGTATTTTTGGATACCCCCAGGTGTGAGAATCTAAAAAAAAATTATTGACGTCACTAGTTAGACCACCCTGTAGATCAGCACCTGACTCGCACCTTTTTGCTCACGCTTGCAGATTCCCCACGTCTGACCTTTGCCAATGCGCAAAAAATTGTTTGAACTAACAAAATAAAATATTTAGGTATTGTAATAGACCAAACGCTGTCGTTTAGGTACCACATTGAAACATTAAACGGGAGGCTACGTAAGTTAATTTGTCTTTAAGAAATTACGCACTATTACAGATTTTAATACTATTAAACAGGTATATTTTAGCCTAGGTCAATCAATAATAACATATTGTATTACAACATGGGGAGGCATAGGTAAATCAACTTTAATTACTATTGAAAGAGCCCAAAGAGCAGTGCTTAAAGTCGCCACCAACCGCCCCTTCCTGTTTCCTACGGCACTTTTGTATAAAATTGTAAGGTCCTAACTGTACGACAATTATTCATAATGAGCACTGTCCTTAAACAACACTCCTCACTTCCACATTTCACTGAACCTACTAACAAAAGGCGGAAAGATAGAATTTGCTCCCATAACTGTTTAATGAAGCACGCGTTCGATTCCCGTTTTTATGTATTTTTAGGACCTCTTCTATATAATCGACTTAACGCCATAGTGACTATTTACCCACTTACCTATACCTGCGCTAAAAAACAACTTCAGGAAGCGCTCCTGAAGTTGTCCTATGATGATACAGAGAACTTACTCATTGTCCTCAAATAACTAACTCTTATTATAATTTATAGAAAAAATTATGTATGTGTGTCTTTGTAATTGTTTAATAGTAATATTATTGTTTATAGCAGTAAATTACTCCAAGACCCTTGTTTAGCCTGAAATACAGGGCATCCTAGTTCAGGTAAAATGTTAATAATATAAGCACTAATTGTAAAACTATTTATTGATCAATGGTTTGTGCTAGGTTTAAGTTATTTGCAATAAATATTTTATTAATTATTATTTATTTATAGGATAGACTAAAAAAAAAATAGACATAATGCGATTCTACCACCGGTACAGTTACAAAAATGTTTTCATCAATTCTAAAAAGTAATAAGATATCTAATAATCCGGCCAGTAGTTTGGCCCATTCAGTAAGAGATCATTTAGAGACACTTTTTATTACTTTTCATAGAACCATCAAAGACAACACGACAACGTGACGAACGTTTGTCTAATCTTTTAACACTGGATGGTGCTGTAAAAAATTCACAGGATCTTTATCCAAATCATATTAACTGATGTCCATGATGGTACCATGATTCTGATCTAAATATTTATGAATGAATTATTTATAAAGTTGAAAAAAAAAGGAATCCTTTTGAAATCTTTTCTCTAAAGGAGTTGTCCCAGAATGTATGGAGTCTAGGCGTGGTATATGTACCCTATACCAAAATATAGAGAATTATATCCTACTACTATTATAAAGGCGAAAGTTTGTATGGATGTATGGATGTTTGTTACTCTTTCACGTAAAAACTACTGAATGGATTTGAATGAAACTTTACCACAATATAGCTTATACATCAGAATAACACATAGGCTACAATTTATAAAAATGTATTGTGAGGATTGTCCAAAATATGACGGTAAGTGTCAATAATTAACTCCACGCGTACAAAGTCGCGGGCGGCCGCTAGTGAAGAATAGTTTTTGACTATCCAATTTCTCTATTGTAGCGTTGTTTTTTGGAAGGAACAATTTATTTGAACAAAGGATTGCAACACACAACAAAATGGTTGTATATGTTGGCTACCTATTGATTGACATTACGAATCAATACATTTTTGATTGTATTATGTTTGTACGTAAAAACATGCATCTTTACTCGCGAAAATCTGATTTTCATAGCTTTAACACACGAAATAAACATAGGCTTGCGGTCCCAAATCTAAGACTTCATAAAATTGGCAATTCATTTGTGGGATAGAGCATAAAAATATTTAATAAGTTACCACAAAAACTTATTGACTTACCATTACACGAATTTAAAATTCATGTAAAAAACTGCTTAATGCAGAAAGGCTACTATACTCGTAATGTAGAAGATTATTTAAATGAAGTGGATTCCTGGACTCGTTAATTTCTATGCCTATTATTTTAATGTATAATTTGATTCCATAATTTTACTTTGACGATTATCTAAACGATAAAAGCATTGTTTATCATATTGTAACTGTAATCTTAATTTTTTTTTTAATTATTAACAGAATGAAAATTGTAATGATTATAATTTGAAAAGAGTAACTGCTGAGTTTCTTGCTGATTCTTCTCAGGTAGAAATCAACTTTCCGAATTAGCGGTAGCTTACATGATATTTGACATTTATATATGTTCTATAAGGACTTAAATTGAATAAAGAATTTTTTTTTATATTTTTTTTTTGGGCTTAGTCCCGCGCACGGTGACAGCCGCGCGTGTGATTCCGCCAATGTCAAGTGTTTAGAGAGACACGAGGATTTTTAAAATTGACCGGTTTCAATAGATTTCGATCTACTTTGAGGTCTTCTCTTTTGTTAGACTCAGCATCTACAACAAATAAAAAAGCAGCACATGTAGACGACACAGATTGCACAATGCATGGCCTGTATTGTGTTCATGACACATTTAATTTTGCCAATGTCAAGTGTAGTTTGATAAAGTGTAGTCAACAGTCGAAGTCACAGTCTCTCAATAAAACGCCGGTGTTTAGCGTTTTAATGTCCTAAGGATTCTGTGGAGACTATTTTTAACAAAGCCGTAGGTTTTAGGACTCTATTAGGTCAAAGCAAATTGTTCACGTGACAACTCACTCGACACACAATAGCAGTGTTAAAAACGACACAATTCAATGATTCTTATATTAATATCACCCTGCGGCACTTCACTGCACAAAGTAACACCAAATTTGTACACTAAAAACCACTAGATACTAATTAAAATCTTTGGATTGCATCAGCCGATGCGGCTTGTTTCACAGTTTACCCACAGAATCCCAAAGAATATTTCTATTTCTATTTCTAATTCGATGACGTTTGACATTTGTCTGTCTGTCTGACGTTTGACGGAACAAACGTACCAAACCACAGACTAAGAATCAAAAAGATTCTGTGGGTAACTGTGAAACAAGCCGCATCGGCTGATGCAATCCAAAGATTTTAATTAGTATCTAGCACGGACCTATAAAAAAGACGGACGTAACCTCGTCTTAACGTGAGTGAAGCACAACAATGGCCGCCGGTTTGAGTGTGTTCGCTAATTAAGGGGTTGCCACATGAATCATCATTTCCCTACTGCTTAAATCTCGCGAACTAAAAAACTGATGCGCCGATTGGTTCCAAATCATACATAATAAAATCATAGAAAGTTCTTAGTTGTAAAAATACAACAATGTAAAAATATTCTTACGTATTGGGGGAGGAGGGGTATTAAACAAGTAAAAGTCTCTTATCTGTTCAATCAATAATAAGGTTTCTTAAAACCCTTATTTTTTATCTATCATCGTAGAAGATGGGGCGGTCACGGAACTTAACGCAAGACTACACGATAATTTGATCACTATATTATAATGACAATTCTTTCATTCAAACTGAAAATAATATTAGTTAATTGAATTAATTGTACTTGGATTAAACAAATAATGGTTAGGGTGACTTACGTTATCAAGTACCTACATGTTGTGGAAATAGGTTTTTTAGAGAAAACGCCTTATCATACTTTAATAAATTTATCAGCCATGAAATTATATAACGCGTGTTATAATGATTTAATTATTTATTAAATTAATAACAAATGCAATTTTCCCCACATTGAGGGTAATATCCCCGTTAAAAAAGTGGTAACACCCTTTATTTTTGTCTAGAAATTATGAATACGCTAAATAAACCTTTTTAAAAAGAAATATCACAAATTATCATCATTTACCTGTGAAAGGTACCTTGTGCTTTTTTATTAAGTTTTCTGGAGTAGTTTTTGCAGTGTTTTACGACACAAGACGGCATTTTATAATAAAAACTTTCAACTTGGAATCGTGTTGTTGACGTTGTCGCTCAGGGTGTAATGGGCGGCGGCGGTTTGTCGCAAACAGTGCATTAGTGTGCGTGTATTTTGTGTACAACGAACAAAACTGTCCCGTCTTGCTAGCTTCACGTGTTTTGTATGTGAGGTTACGTCCGTCTTTTTTATAGGTCCGTGGTATCTAGTGATTTTTATTTTTGGTATAGCAATTCTTTGCAATTTATTCTTAAGTAAATATTGCACTTAAAATGCTATCCACTTTACACCATCCGAACCCCTTACTAAGCCGACGAATTTCGTAAGTGCTTAACTCGCCATGAGCTGACAATAGTCTCATCAATATTGTAGGTATACTATACAATATCCAGTGGAAACATTATTACAAATATTTGGCCACTAGTTAAGATGAAACTGCTAAACGAATAATTTTTATTTTTGGTATAGCAATTCTTTGCAATTTATTCTTAAGTAAATATTGCACTTAAAAAATTCCTCGGAGGGTTCAGGTGGGACTCGAACCCACAACCTTCCGCATACCAGAAGCTCGAAGAAGAGGGGTTCGGATGATGTAAAGTGGATAGCATGTCTGCCCGGTATGCGGAAGGTTGTGGGTTCGAGTCCCACCTGAACCCTCCGAGGAATTTTTTAAGTGCAATATTTACTTAGTATCTAGTGGTTTTTAGTGTACAAATTTGGTGTTACTTTGTGCAGTGAAGTGCCGCAGGGTGATATTAATATAAGAATCATTGAATTGTGTCGTTTTTAACACTGCTATTGTGTGTCGAGTGAGTTGTCACGTGAACAACTTGCTTTGATCTAATAGAGTCTTAAAACCTACGGCTTTGTTAAAAATAGTCTCCACAGAATCCTTAGGACATTAAAACGCTAAACACCGGCGTTTTATTGAGTGACTGTGACTTCGACTGATTTCGACTGTTGACTCACCATATCAATCTACACTTGACATTGGCAAAATTAAATGTGTCATGAACACAATACAGGCCATATAAAAAAAAAAAAAGATTTTTTTCGCAAAAAAAAAACATATCAACACAGTGCTATTTTATTCGATCTGTACCAGCTATTTGACGCCATCTTTGTTTTGATGAGCACCAACGCCGCAGTGAAAAAAAAATGAACTAAAT
The DNA here is from genome assembly GCA_014851415.1 of Cnaphalocrocis medinalis. Taxonomy (NCBI): domain Eukaryota; kingdom Metazoa; phylum Arthropoda; class Insecta; order Lepidoptera; family Crambidae; genus Cnaphalocrocis; species Cnaphalocrocis medinalis. The sequence goes on along the minus strand of CM026274.1, from coordinate 8,645,502 downwards.
TATAATCGCCTGACTGATTTTACGTGCGCTATGTTCAAAGAGCTATGTTACAATGCGCTAATTTGTCGGACGTTGAGTAAGGCATTGTTCATTCACTACCCGTCCTGGAGTGAGCAGCGCCAGGCACTGAGGGCGAAGGTCGGCCCAGACCTGTCCCTCGCCGGCATAGTGACGGCTATGTTGGCAGGGCAGGAGGCCTGGAGAGCCTTCGCCACCTTCGCGGAGGAGGTCATGGCGGAGAAGGAGGCGGCGAAGCGCGCGCGTAAGGACGATCCCTCCGCCGACGCGCTCCGAAGAGCGAGGAGGGGTAGGAGACGCCGCCAATATGTGTGGTGGCCAGCCGGCGCATGGTACAGGGGTACCAGCGCCGGCATTGCACCGGTCACCTCCAGTGCTCGTTAGGGACGGCTGCTCACCCTCGGCTGTCCTTAACACGCCCCCCCCCCCCCCCCCCCCCCCCGGTTTATCAATAAGTAAACCAGTTTGTTCTTTGAATTCCCTCTGAATCCTTAATTTATTATCTTGTACACTTTTTTCAACGGTTTTGTTGATCCGCCACATTTGTATTGGTAATTTATATCCAAGATGTAAAAGACATTCAAACAGCCTAATCCACGCATGCAAAGAGGACATTCCAAAAGATAAATAGTCTGCATTTATCGGAAGCCCAATCCTTTTATCAATTTCGTTAAATTGTTTTGATGTCGCTTTGCAAAGATAACATCTAAGGGCAGAGGTTGTATCACTCATACTATTACACACCTTGCCATCAATCATTGAGAAAATTAATTTATGTTTAATAACATACTGTTTATTATCTAATATTACCACAGTTTCAACAAGTTCAGCAATTTGTTTATCAATATTATTTTTTTCTAGACGAACTAATTTATCAGATTCTTTTTTAAAATTAATTTTCTGTGGCCTACAGTAGCGCGGGAACAAAGAACAGGAGTTTTTCCAATATACCTCATTATTATACATGAGTTGTAAAGGTACGAAACATGTGATGAAAACAAATTTATCATCGGCATCATCAGTACTATCATATTCATTAAAGTATCTCTGGTGATATTGGCTATGTCCTGAACTCCCGTCAAATCCCCATTTAGAAGTTAAAACTAGGTGTTCATTTTTTCAGCTGTATGATTAAGTAAATTTTGAACCGGTACTTCTGCTTGCGTCTCACTTACTGAAACACCAATAGGATAAGATTTAGTCTTTTCTTCTTGTATTTTTTTATAAGACGGTAAATAATCTTTAAAATAGCTTTTGATTATTTCGTACTGATTTCGAGAAAGTTTGGCCTCGATCATCATAGACAACGCTTCAACAGGCGATAATTGTTTCTGCTCTTTATGTTATTTTACTTTTTTAGCATATTCAGGAGAAACGGCAATTTTTTTATAACTTCTGCTGCCTCCGAATGACCCTCCGCTCTCAGTTTCATTTGTGCTAATTAAGTCAACTCTTTAAAAGAATTTTCTTTCCGAAGCTGAGCCGTTCGTTTGCATTTTGTTTGATCACTGCTACTATCAAAACTTAAAGTGGGTCGTCCTTTGGTGACATTTGTTGAAGCAACATTTGATGGCGGATACAATTTAAAAGATATTGATTGGCTTAACCATAATTCTTTACTCATAAAATCAACCTTTCTTCTGCCACATTTGTCCCATTGACGTAGATCACCTACATGTCATCAAAAAGTATGTCAACCAATACTTTTTATCACAACAAAAGACATTTGAGGTCTCTGAAAAGATAATTCCATAAGTAAAGAAAAAATAAAAGGTAGACATTTCGATCAAAATTTTAGTAATTACAACAATTTTCGATAAATGTTGTTTTTTCATCAAAGTTGAAAATAAAATACTTCTGCAATGAGTTCCTTACAATACATCTGATTTCAAATTTAGATGAAACAACAGTTATTCTATTATGTACTATTGTATTTGTATTTGTATAAGCTACAACAAGTAATCAACAAAAAACTACAATTTGGTAATTTCTATTCTACTGTGTCTTTGATTTCCCATTCTTAGCTACCTGATATAATAGTTAAATCTTAAATGTCAATAAACTTACAATAATGTAAATTATACCGTGTATTATTTACTTCCCGTTTTATTTACTCATTCTTCAACCAATTAATTATATTTTGTACATCATTACATTAAATAAATTACGTTATCAATGAAAGGTAGGTAGTAAAAAAAAGGAAAAAACCTTTTTTTTACTCTCTGACCCTTGGTCTATAAGGTAGTTTTTTCACCAAAACTTATTTTTCGGAAAATTTTGAGTTAAGTCGTTATCTTATAAAGAGTGCCACATGGAATGTTTTCTAACCTGTCGCATTTTCTATCTTCCAGCTTTGGGATTGAACATTTGGATAGATTAAATTAAATTGAATTGAACATTAAATTGAAGTTGAACATTGAAATTTGTACGCTTGCAAGAAGAGTTAACGCACAAGCTTTAAGCGCACGAGATTAAAGAGACCTTTACTGAGCTGCCTGACTGCAAGCCTGCCTCTTGCACAAGCTGCTGCTGTAAGGACTGTGCCCCAATTTTGTTATACGGCCCATGCCGTTGAGCTAGTTTTAGATTTGATTGGAAGGTTTACGTTTCTAAAGTCTTACAAATAAACACGTAGAAAGTTAAAAGTCTTCAACGGGCAACTCCTTCCACTGAGGACAACGTGACAAATGGCGCCCAACTCCTTTAAATTTATTTAGTTACTTTGAACTTCTTTTGGTTTAACTTAATATTTTCTAGTGTAGGAATTAGTGAGGTTTTAGTCTTGGTTTGTCAAGGCAAATAACCGTTCCAGTTGAGCCTGGGTTCTAAGCCGTAGGACGCTTTTTAAGTGTGTTGTTGGAAAACTTTTTCCAACAACGATGCCAAGGCTATCCCTAGTCTCTTAATGCATGCTAATAGGGAGGTTTAGGTTAGGTTTTTTTGTGTGTTGGTTGGTAAAAACTTTTTTTTAAGGTGTTTTTTGAAGGAAGTTTCATTTTTTAGAATTTATTCCCATTTTGCCCCAGGTTTTACAGTCCAAACAACACATCAGTTTGTTTAATTTTGCTAACCACACCTGTGGATTATAACCTAGTGTTAATTTCTACCTTATATTGGAGTGTTTAAACCACAAATTTAGTTTTGTTTATTAATTTAGATACCTAAAGTTAAATACCACCAAGCAACTAGTTAAGAATAATTTTAACTGTTTTGTAATAAATTTAAGCATCATCATCATCATCATCATCATCATCATCATCATTATCATCATCATCATCAGCCTGTTGCAGTCCACTGCTGGACGTAGGCCTCTTCAAATGCTCGCCACTTTGATCGATCTTCGGCTACTCGCATCCAGCTCCAGCCAGCCCTCTTGCGCAGATCGTCACTCCATCTGCCCTGAGGTCGTCCTACACCACGTTTGCCAAGACGCGGTCTCCACTCCAGAACTCGTTTACCCCAACGGTTGTCACTTCTGCGGCAGATATGGCCAGCCCACTGCCACTTCAGCTTGCTAATCCGGTGAGCTATGGCGATAACTTTGGTTATCTGCCGGATCACCTCGTTTCGGATTGGATCACGAGAAACGAGCATAGCTCGTTCCGCTGAGCGACTTTAAACTTGTGAACTAGCCGTGCTGTTAGTGTCCACGTTTCGGCCCCGTATGTCACTTATGACTGGTAGGATGCACTGATTATAGACTTTTGTCTTTAGGCACTGTGGGATCGACAATGAGAAGACTCGACGTAGTTTTCCAAATGCTGCCCAACCCAGCTGGATTCTTCTTTTCACCTCATCCTCAAAGTTGTTTCGACCCAACTGCAATGTCTGCCCGGGGTACACATACTTCTGAACAACTTCGAGGGTGGCGCCATGGATCGCAATCGGTTCCGGTAGAACATGTTCATTGAACATGACCTTGGTTTTGTCCAAGTTCATGATGCGTTTAGAAAAGTCCGCCAAGCTATTCAGCATCTGTTTTAGGTCCTGCATCGTTTCTGCCAATATGACGATACCATCTGCGAATCGCAAGTGGGAGATGCATACGCCATTTATGTTGATGCCACGTCCTTTCCAGTTCAGCGTCTTGAACATGTCCTCCATTGCATTTGTGAACAATTTGGGGGAGATGACGTCCCCTTGTCTCCCTCCTCGATGCAGTGGTATAGGTTTTGTTTGCTGATTCTGTACTTGGACGGACATAGTGGCGGCTTCGTAGAGACATCTCATCACTTGGATATATCGCCAATCTATTTGGCAACGCTGCAGGGACTCCAGAACAGACCAGATTTGGCGAAGAGCAGAGAGCAGACCAGAGCAGGCGAATCACCTGATGGTAAGCAATTGCCGCCGCCCATGGACACTTGCAACACCAGTGGAGTTACAAGTGCGCTGCCAACCTTTGATCAATTCTGTTGTTACGCCATCCTCTCCAGGGGCTTTTCCGTTTTTTAGCTGCCCAAGAGCAATCTCGATTTCGCCAACGCTGACTTCTGGCAGGTTTTCGGTGAAGTGACGTGTTAATTTGGCTCGAGGGTCCTCATTTTCAGGATCAGGTTGAGATGCATGCGAAGCATATAATCGGCTATAGAAATCTTCTACCTCCGAAAGGACCTTGAGCCGGTGTTCGAATCCTACCGAACATAAATGTAATTTTCATTGCGGCATCCCTAAAACGCAGGATGTCCGCTTCCGTGTTATTGTTATTATAGTGGCACTAAAAGAGATAGAGCATATCCTCTTTGTATAAAAAACTCTAAGATGGCCGGGTGATATAGAGCCGCCATGTGATCAATTTTTACATCTATACAGTTATTGATACGCCAGAGAATAATGCGTTGAAATGGTTAATATAAACCTCGCTAATTCGTTGCAGTAAAATAACAATACAATTAATACAGTGTCCATGTAATAACAGTAATTCATCGAAGTGTTCAGTTTCACACGCCATGATTCGTACATTACATTTACATACATTTTTCTTTACCATGTAATAACAGTAATACATCGAAGTGTTCAGTTTCACACGCCATGATTCGTACATAAACGGGGAAAATAATAATATAAAGTAATGAGAACTTGCTCCACAGCAATCTATACATATAATAAAAATGTAAAAAAGCTGTGTCTGTACATTGAAGATATTTATCTCGAAATAACTTAGGACGACTAAAAATCAGTAACAGAACATGAATCAATGATTTTTAAAATTTTTGTCTGTCTGTTTGTCTGTTTGTCTGTTTATCTGTTTGTCTGTTTGTCTGTTTGTTCGCGCTAATCTCGGAAACTACTGAACCAATTCGAATGAAACTTTTTTTATTGTATAGCTGTAATATCAGGGCAACTTATAGGATATATAACATTTTGAAGACCCAGCTAAACTATAAGAGGTAGTTCAATTTTATTGCACCTTAACAAAAGTTGTTCAGATTGATGAGCAGTTTATGATGCCATGAAAAAAATCAAAGATCATGGAACATCTGGTTTGGACCTCTAAGAGCCCAGCTACACTATAACAAATATGGAATGAAATGGAGTGGAAAATTGTCAAATGTGATGAGCATTTTTGGATGAGATCCTATAAGGAAGGATATTCCGACTTAAACCCGTAATGGAGCGAAAAGGGGGTTCCAAGTTTGTTCATGGGACTACGTGATTCCTTGGCCCAATTTACTCCAACTTTTGCATACACATTATTTGACAGAATTGATGGATAAAATATAAGATTCAAACTTTAATAGAATACTTACATCCCCTAATGGAATAAAAAATAATTTGGGGGTTACTTTCATTAGAAGTTGATATTTTAAATATTAAATGGGTTTGCACTTGACCTCATCTCACCTTATGGAGAGTGACAATGAGGTCTAAGATGTAGCGTGCTTTCCCAGAAGAAGCCTATATTCACTCTCGACTTAAAGACACCCAAATTGTAGCTCTCTGGAAATACAGAAGCCGGCAAGTTGTTCCATTCCTTAGCATTTCGTATAAAATATCAATGAGCCGCCTTAAAAAATCTATTAACCTATAAACGAACATTTATAATAAGTAATATTTTTGTTAAATTCTATTTAAATAATCATCTTTAAGTCAAGAGTCATAAAGTTCACGCAAACGAAGTTGCGGGCGGCCACTATTTAAAATATTAGTGAGTGCTACACCCACCTGTGCTGATACAAGAATTGCAATTAATTTTCTATAAGCAATAAACATACCTTGGTAACAGATCGCCTATGTAATCGGCCATTTGCAGTTTTTACTTCTACAGTTCTAACTAAATTATCTGATCCTGGAAAGACATTGGTTATTCGAGCCATTGGCCAATACATAGGTGGACTGTTATCTTCTTTTAAAATTACTAAAGATCCAATAGTTAAATTAGGCATTACATTTTTCCACTTAGGTCTACACTGTAAAGTATTCAAATATTGATTGCTCCAGACTTTCCAAAATGATTGTTTCATATTATTACAAAGTTCCCAAAATTTTAATCTATTGACAGGTGTTTCAGATACATCTTTTTCAGGATATGAATTTAAACTAGTACCAATTATAAAATGTCCTGGAGTTAAATATGAAAAATTATTAACATCATTTGAAATAGGCAAAAGTGGTCTGCTATTTAAGATAGCCTCGATTTCACATAATACAGTATTTAATTGCTCGTATGTAAGTAATGACCTTTGTACAGTTCGTTTTAAATGATACTTAGTGACTTTTACATTTGATTCCCATAATCCACCTACAATGGGAGAGTAGCAAGGTATAAAATGAAAATTGATGCCTTTTTCAGCGCTAAATGACTGTACTAACGACTGATGTTCCTTAGAACTATGTAATTTATACAATTTTTGCAATTCTGTATCAGCACATTTGAAAGTTGACGCATTGTCACAATAGATGTCGCTAGGGAGTCCCCTGCGTGATATAAAACGCTTAAGGCATGCAAGAAAAGTACTAGTTTTTAAATCAGAACACAACTCTAGGTGAACAGCTTTTGTCACAAAGCACACTATCACACAGATGTAACCACTGCCAACAACAGATTTACGTAAGGAAGACATTTTCACTGATATTGGTCCAGCAAAATCAATACCTATCTTTTGAAAAGGACGACAAATATTTACTCTATCCTTGGGAATATTACCCATCAATTGCTCAGATACATGCTTCTTAAGTTTCCAACAAATTATACATTTATGAATAACCTTTTTTATTTCTCTAATTGCATTAATGATCCAATACTTTTGATTAATTGAAGACAATATTAATCTGGGTCCTGCATGAAGGTTTTTTAAATGCTCTGAATTAACAATTAATTGTATGATACGTGAACCTTTAGGTAGAATAATTGGGTGCTTTTGTGCATAAGGTACATTGGAGTTTTGTAATCGTCCACCTACTCTTACCAGGCCCTTGTCATCAATGAATGGACACAGAGAATTATAATGCTGATTATTAACATTTTGCTTACATTGTAAAGAATGAATTACATCTTTCATACATTTCTGTTGTTCATATTTAATAACCAAAGATAATGACTCATCAATCTCTCGAGAAGTAATGAAATTATTTGTATTTCTGCTTGATTTATTACGAATATTGTTGCAAAATCTTAAAACATATGCTAGAACTCTAGTCATCTTGTGCAGTTGGGAATACTTGTCTAGAAAGTCTAGATTTAGAGGAGGTTGACTATCTGGTGTACAAACCATGGAATGAGCTACTCCTGCATCCTTCATCTCTGGTAATTCTATGCTACAGGTAGGTATAGCAGATGGAACTTCATACTTACTTTCGTGAAGCAAACTGTTACCTTTCCACCATAGGTGGTGGTCTTGCAGCTCGTGTGGTAGCACACCTCGGCTCAAGCAGTCGGCTGGATTTTGCTCCGACGTCACGTACGCCCAAGTGAAGTCAGCTGTGTTCTCTGAAATCGCTTTAACTCGGTTAGCCACATACGTTTTTAATTTTAAAATATCTGTTTTTATCCATGCTAGTACGACCTGTGAATCAGAGTATAGAATTACATTGTTTATGTGAATTTTCAGAGATAAAGTATTATAGACCTTAAGACTGAGCTTTGATAGCAGTAGCGCAGCATTTAATTCCAATTTAGGTGTAGTGAGGCTTTGATTAATGGGATTAATCCTGGATTTAGAACAAAGCAGAGAAACCTTGACATTGCCTGTAGAGTCAACCACCCTAATATAAATGCAACACCCATGAGCGATAGAAGAAGACGCATCTGCGAAGCCTATCAATTGTATACACACAGCATTCTCTAAGTTAACATGACGGTTTATGCTAATAGGTTTCATAGTAATTAAGCTTTCATAAAATTCATGCCATGCTTTTTTCAACTCTTGGTCAATGATAAAATCCCAGTCAACGTGTGACTGCCAAATTTTTTGTAATATGGCCTTGGCGCAGACGACTAAAGGTCCAGCGATTCCGAGTGGATCATAGAATCTACTTACATCCATACTAATATTATAAATGCGAAAGTAACTCTGTCTGTCTGTCTGTCTGTCTGTCTGTCTGTCTGTCTGTCTGTCTGTTACTCTTTCACGCCAAAACTACTCAACGGATTTAAATGAAATTTGGTATACAGATAATCTAAACCCTGAGAAAGAACATAGGCTACTTTTTATTGCGAAAAGGGGGTTGTAAGGGGTTGAAAGGGGGGTAAAAAGTTACTTTTCCACGCGGACGAAGTCGCGGGCGGCCGCTAGTAACTCAATATGCCACGTTTAGTGTCTGGAATTTTGCCTTCAGGCGTGGGTGAAGCAAGGTTAAGCGTATCTGTACTGACATTGTAATTGACACCTAAAGTCTTTAAAGACAAGTTATCCTTTTGCAATTCTATATTATCAAAATATTGCTTATCAGTGGGAATGTCTTTTAAAACCTCAACTGCATTTGAAGACCACTTGTGAAGTTGAAAACCCCCCATTTTAAGAAGTTCACAAAGTTGCTCCTTGGCTTCCAATAACAATTCAATAGATGGCGCTGTTGCCAACGCATCATCTACATATGTCTGGTTATGTAAAATAAATGAAGCTACAGGAAATTGTTCTCTGTATCTTTCAGCTAGCTCTGCTAGACAGCGAGTGGCTAGATATGTAGAAGACTTAAGGCCATATGTTACTGTATTCAGTTGGATACACTCTACATTTTTATTAGGTGAATCTCTCCATAAAATATTTTGTAAAGAACGATATTTTTCATTCATATTGATTGCTCTGAACATGTGCCTTATGTCTGTTACAAAAATGTATTTGTCCACTCTAGTAAGTATTAAAATGTCAAACAGTTCCCTTTGAACCACGGGTCCATTGAGTAACAAATCATTTAATGAGATTTTCTTATTTGTTTTCATACTTCCATCAAAGACAGTGCATTTGTTAGTTATTTTGTCCATTCTGATAACAGGATGATGAGGTAACAAGTATAAAGGATCTTTATCAAAATCAAATTGATTTATATCCACAATGGAACCGTGCCCCAAATCTAAATACTCATTTATAAAGTTTGTATATAATTCTGATAGTGCAGAATCTTTTTGTAATCGAATTTCTAAATTGTGAAACCTTTTCAATGCTAAATGAAATGAATCCCCCAATGAACTGTTAATGGAGTCAAGTGGCAACTTTGTGGGTAGATCTACTGTAAATTGATTATTTTCAAGTTTAACTGAATTTTTGAATAATTGTTGACATGTGCCATGTTCTGATAATTTTTCAGGAAATATCTCTGGTACCTTTTCAGATTGCCAAAATGTTTTTACATTCTCATTAATTTCTCTACAATCGGTACATTATAAAGAAACTGAATTTTGTGACTTTAACATAAATGGAAATTTCTCCGCTATGGCATGACCAAAGTGAGTACTCAAAAGCTGTATTGTTGGAGCTATTGCGTTGTGCATGTGCGAAGGACTAGGCTGCTCATTCTGGCTTGGATTGAGGTGGCAGGAGGAAGCGTGGTGGTCCTCTGCCTCTGTGGCTGAGGGGCTGGCGACGCCATCTCTCGAGTCTGTTGCCGGACCAAATCTTCTTCCATTCCATCCAGTCTCCATCAGCTGAAAAAACACATCAGCACCAATTAATAACAGTATCTCACTTGGTTTATGGAAGTCTTTGTCAGCAAGGCTGACGTTGGAGGGCAGTACAATCTTGGAGATATCAATTTTTTCTTGAGGTAACATAGTGGTTATTCTATCAAGGACAAAACATGACACATCTATTTGAAATTCTTTATAATAATAATAATAATAAATCTTTATTGTCTGATTGCGGTTTTACATTATATGCAGGTGTTAAAATGTTACAGGTTCTCGCAATTACCTATTTAGGCATACAATAATTAAAAAAAATGAATTTAAACAAACTAGGGCAGAATTTTCATGCAGATACATTACGACACTCATTAATTTTATTTCTGTTTAATTCAATAATGCAGTGAAATGTCAGAATCGATAATAATGTCAAATTGTACATAAGTCAAATAATAATAATTAAAAACCCAATGTCAAGTATGTAATAATAGAAATGTTATAAATTAGAATGTCAAATAATAGAAATATAAATTAGAATGTCAATAATAATTAATATGTGTTGCAATGTTTATGTCAATTAGGTCAATAAAATATTAATTATCTATTATTTACGCCGAAATACTCTTTTAGTATACACTTTCTTAATTCTATCTTGAATTTTATGATTTCAAGGGTTCGTATGGCACTCGGCAAGTGGTTATATATTGTTATGCCCATAAAATACATATTTCTCCGAAACAACTCATTTCTGGCTGCTGGTAAAATCACCTTATCCCTGTTGCGCATATTACTGTTGTATTTGATAGTACTTTTGCTGGGGTAGTAGCAGCTATTTTGCTTTATGAAGAGTGCAATGTTGTATATATATATGCACGTTAGTGTGAGGTATTTGTGTCCCCTGAAGACTGGTCTACATGTTTCGTCATTTCTTAACCCGTGGATAGACCTGATGCTTCTTTTTTGCAATCTAAAAGTAGTTATTATATCTATACAGTTTCTCCAGTATACTATGCCATAACTGTATAAATATAAAAGTGAAGACGCTTCCCTTGGATCACTATCGTTCATCCCAGCCAGTATTATTATATAATCTTCCTTTGTAAATTCTTGTGTGCAAAGATTGACGTTGCTTATAACTTCTCCTAATCTTGCAGCAGGCTTAAAATGTGAGACTACTTTGTATTCGGTTCCTAGTAATTCTTGAAGAGCAGCTTGTATTCCTCTGCCTTGTTGGTCAGCTAGTATTAATACTTTGTGTTTTTGTTTATCTGCTGTATTGTTATTATATTGTAAACTAGTGGCCGCCCGCAACTTCGTTTGCGTGAACTTTATGACTCGTGACTTAAAGATGATTTTTTAAATAGAAATAAAAAAAATATTACTTATTAGAAATGTTCGTTTATAGGTTAATAATTTTTTAAGGCGGCTCATTGATATTTTATACGAACTGCTAAGGAATGGAACAACTTGCTGGCTTCTGTATTTCCAGAGAGGTACAATTTGGGTGTCTTTAAGTCGAGAGTGAATAGGCTTCTTCTGGGAAAGCACGCTACATCTTAGACCTCATTGTCACTCTCCATCAGGTGAGATGAGGTCAAGTGCAAACCCATTTAATATTGAATTAAAAAAATATATATCAACTTCTAATGAAAGTAACACCCAAATTATTTTTATTCCATTAGGGGATGTAAGTATTCTATTAAAGTTTGAATCTTATATTTTATCCATCAATTCTGTCAAAGAATGTGTATGCAAAAGTTGGAGTATATTGGGCCAAGGAATCACGTAGTCCCATGAACAAACTTGGAACCCCCTTTTCGCTCCATTAGGGGTTTAAGTTCGGAATATCCTTCCTTAAAGGATCTCATCCAAAAATGCTCATCACATTTGACAATTTTCCATTCCATTTCATTCCATATTTGTTATAGTGCAGCTGGGCTCTTGGAGTTCCACACCAGCTGTTCCATGATCTTGGATTTTTTTCATGGCATCATAAAATGCTCATTAATCTGAACAAATTTTGTTAAGGTGCCATTGACCTACCTCTTATAGTTTAGCTGGGCTGTTGTGGTTCTACATCAAGGAGCCTGGTCTTCAAAATATAATATATCCTATAAGTTGCCCTGATATTACAGCTATACAATAAAAAAAGTTTCATTCGGATTGGTTCAGTAGTTTCCGAGATTAGCCCGAACAAACAGACAAACAGACAAACAGATAAACAGACAAACAGACAGACAAAAATTTTAAAAATCATTGATTCATGTTCTGTTACTGTTTTTTAGTCGTCCTAAGTTATTTTGAGATAAATATCTTCAATGTACAGACACAGCTTTTTTACATTTTTATTATATGTAATAATAATGTACAGACACAGCTTTTTTACATTTTTATTATATGTAATAATAGATAATAGATAAGAATCATTGTTTTGCTCCGCATTTGTTATATTATTATTATTTGATTTAACTGATTCTTCTTCGTTTGTGTCCTTTTCTTGTGTATTAATGTCATTATTCGTAATTTGTGTATTAGTTTCATTTTCTTGTTCGTTATTTTCTGTATTAGTTATGTTATTACTTGTATCTGTGTAGTCTACATCACTCTCTTCTTCTTCGTAGTTTAACTTTTTTGTACATTTTTCTCTTTTATCTTCACATTCTTTTGTTATTGAATTTGCTATTAAAGACTTTTTTCTTTTTTTCTTGGATTTGTTTTTGTTGGATTACATACATGATTGGAAACAGTGTTTGTGATTGAAATATTCCTGCTAGCTAGCCCATTAGCCTGTCCATGATTTGCCAGTAAGTACCTATACATAAGCAATACAGATACAGTCCACTTAAGCTCTAGATAGCACCACGAAGGTACATACCATACAGTAAGACCTAAAGAGACCTAGGCTAGGAATCCTATGATTCTACTCTATCTATACATACAGCCACAGATTTCTCCAGAACATAAAAAAGAATATTTAAAATATTAGTGAGTGCTACACCCACCTGTGCTGATACAAGAATTGCAATTAATTTTCTATAGGCAATAAACATACCTTGGTAACAGATCGCCTATGTAATCGGCCATTTGCAGTTTTTACTTCTACAGTTCTAACTAAATTATCCGATCCTGGAAAGACATTGGTTATTCGAGCCATTGGCCAATACATAGGAGGACTGTTATCTTCTTTTAAAATTACTAAAGATCCAATAGTTAAATTAGGCATTACATTTTTCCACTTAGGTCTACACTGTAAAGTATTCAAATATTGATTGCTCCAGACTTTCCAAAATGATTGTTTCATATTATTACAAAGTTCCCAAAATTTTAATCTATTGACAGGTGTTTCAGATACATCTTTTTCAGGATATGAATTTAAACTAGTACCAATTATAAAATGTCCTGGAGTTAAATATGAAAAATTGTTAACATCATTTGAAATAGGCAAAAGTGGTCTGCTATTTAAGATAGCCTCGATTTCACATAATACAGTATTTAATTACTCGTATGTAAGTAATGACCTTTGTACAGTTCGGTTTAAATGATACTTAGTGACTTTTACATTTGATTCCCATAATCCACCTACAATGGGAGAGTAGCAAGGTATAAAATGAAAATTGATGCCTTTTTCAGCGCTAAATGACTGTACTAACGACTGATGTTCCTTAGAACTATGTAATTTATACAATTTTTGCAAATCTGTATCAGCACATTTGAAAGTTGACGCATTGTCACAATAGATGTCGCTAGGGAGTCCCCTGCGTGATATAAAACGCTTAAGGCATGCAAGAAAAGTACTAGTTTTTAAATCAGAACACAACTCTAGGTGAACAGCTTTTGTCACAAAGCACACTATCACACAGATGTAACCACTGCCAACAACAGATTTACGTAAGGAAGACATTTTCACTGATATTGGTCCAGCAAAATCAATACCTATCTTTTGAAAAGGACGACAAATATTTACTCTATCCTTGGGAATCATCATCATCATCAGCAACCTACGTTCGTCCACTGCTGGACATAGGTCTCCCCTAATGCACGCCACCGCTCCCGATTTTCGGCCACTCTCATCCAGCCCACTCCAGCCAGCCTTCGAATGTCGTCATCCCATCTTGTAGCAGGGCGTCCAACACTACGTTTGCCGAGTCGCGGTCTCCACTCAAGGACCTTATGGCTCCAACGGTTGTCAGTTCTGCGGCTAATGTGACCAGCCCACTGCCACTTCAGTTTGCTAATTCGGTGGGCTATGTCGGTGACTCTGGTTCTCTGTCGGATTACATCATTTCTGATGCGGTCCTTCAGAGATACTCCGAGCATAGCCCTTTCCATAGCTCTTTGAGCGACTTTGAACCGCTGGATTAGTCCAGCCGTGAGTGTCCACGTCTCGGCACCGTAAGTCATGACCAGAAGGACGCACTGGTCGAAGACTTTCGACTTAAGACTTTGAGGGATGGGTGACGAGAAGACTTGACGAAGCCTACCAAATGCTGCCCAGCCTAGCTGAATTCTTCTATTGGCTTCTCTCTCGAAGTTGTTTTTGCCTAGTTGGAGCGTTTGTCCTAGATAGACATATTCCCGGACAACTTCGAGAGGTACTCCATTAACAGCGACCGGTCCCGGATCAACGAGCTCGTTGAACCATGACCTTGGTTTTATCCAAGTTCATCCGAAGACCGATGTGTTTAGAAGATTCAGCCAGGCTGCTCACCATCTCCTGTAGGTCCTGTAAGGTTTCCGCCAAGATGACGATGTCGTCTGCGAATCGTAGGTGTGACATGTACTCGCCATTAATATTAATTCCGCGCTCTTTCCAGTTTAGCGTTTCGAACATGTCCTGCAGCGCAGCGGAGAAGAGTTTCGGAGATATAACATCTCCTTGTCTCACACCACGTCGCAGCAGGACAGGCTCGGTTTGGCCATTCTGGATTACTACGGACATATTAGCGGCGTCATATAGACACTTCAACACCTCGATATATCGCCAATCGACTTGGCACCTCTGCAAGGCCTCGAGAACAGCCCAGGTCTCGACGGAGTCAAAAGCTTTTTCATAGTCCACAAACGCCATGCACAGGGGCTGGTTATACTCTTTGGTCTTCTGTATAACCTGTCTCACTGTGTGAATATGGTCTATGGTGTTATAACTCCGTCGGAACCCGGCCTGCTCTGCAGGTTGAGCTTCGTCAAGTCTTCGTGTAAGGCGATTCGAAATGACTCTTGAGAACAATTTATAGACGTGACTTAAGAGTGAAATTGGTCGATAGTTCTTCAGTAAGGTTTTGTCGCCTTTCTTGAAGAACAACACGACCAAGCTCCGCTGCCACGCCCTAGGAGTTCTCCCGGAGAAAAGAACCGAGTTAAATATACGCCGAAGTTCCCTCAGCACCGGCTTGCCGGCAGCTTTTAGAAGCTCGGTTGTGACTCCGTCTTCTCCCGGGGCTTTTCCATTTTTAAGTTGCCCAAGAGCTGCCTCGATCTCCTCCAAGCTGATGTCGGGTAGATCCTCCGTCGCATGGCGGGTTAATGTGGCTCTTGAATCCTTCTCATCCGGCGTAGGGTGGGGTGAGTGCGACGCGTATAACTGGCTATAGAACGTGTAAACTTCCGAAAGAATCTCTGGCTTTGACGTGACGACTTCTCCATTTGCCTTGGTCAACTTCGACAGGTGGCTCCTTCCAAGCTGTTGTAAGAAGACTTTGGACCCCCGATTCCGCTCAATTGTTCTCTGTATTAAGAGTGTATTGGAGCTTCGGAGGTCACGTCTTAACAGCTTGGAGATGGACTTATTCAGAGCCCGTTGCTCTGCCGAAGTGACTGATGGATCGTTCCGCCTCTTGTCCATTAGGACCAGAGTCTCTTTCGAAAGCTTAGACCGTTTGCCCGAACGTCGCAACTCACAGAACTTTGCACCCTCGTCCCGAAGAATTTCCACAACTTGGTCGAGTTCTTCGTCGACATCTACGTCAATTGTGGATCCCAAGGCAGCGAATCGATTTTCCAATTTAAGTTGGAAGACGTCGGAACCAGCGAGCGATTGGAGTAGATTTGGCCGGAGCGTGGACTTCATCAATCGAGAGCGTTCAAGCTTGAAATCGATATTCAGAGTGCCTCTGAGAAGTCGGTGATCACTTCCGGTTTTAAACCTATTGATCACTGAGACATCTCTGAATATTCGCTTTTTGTCCGATATGATGAAGTCGATCTCATTTTTAGTCATAGTATCGGGGCTCTGCCACGTCCATTTCCTCTGGGGCTGTTTCTTAAAGAACGAGTTCATTAAGAAAAGCCCCTCGCGCTCTAAGAAATTGACGAGCATTTGCCCCCTATGATTCCTACTTCCAAAGCCGTATGGTCCCAGCATCGATTCGCTGTAAGTCTGTACACCCACTTTTGCGTTAAAATCCCCCATGACAACGTTATAGTGAGCCTTAGTGGTGTTGTGTAAGGCTCGAGAAATGTCCTCATACATCTCTTCTACGACATCATCCGAGTATGTCGACGTTGGAGCGTACACTTGAATAACCTTTAGATTATATCTGTTGGTTAATTTAATTACAAGGTACGCAACCCTCGCCGACACACTGGAGATTTCAATAACGTTGTCAGTGAGGACCTTGTTGACTAGGAACCCGACGCCGCCATGTGACGGATTATCTCCTTCCCTGAAGTACATAAGATGGCCAGACTCTAGGGTCAGTGTGTCCTCACCCTCTCTACGGACTTCGCACAGCCCGAGAACATGCCATCTTATGTGCTTCAACTCCTCCTCGAGTTGGGCCAGATGTGAGTCGAGCCGAAGCGTGCGTCCGTTATACGTCGCCAAGGTCAGTGTGGTGTGGCGGCCTTCCGTAACCCGGAGATTCTTAGCACCCCCTGCCCTGCCGTTACCGAGACCGCCGCCTTGGCCCGGAATAGCAGGGCTGCCGGGAACTGGGGGCCGGGGCAGTGTCGTATTCATATGGGGGATTGGACCATACCCCACCACGCTGGTCCAGTGCGGGTTGGTGGGTGGTTCGTCAGGGCCTCTTTCGTTATTCAGCAGGACGCGCCACGGGCAGGAGAGGTTGACTTAGGGCCCGAAAGATGTTGTGTGGGCCCCCTTACGTCCTTGGGAATATTACCCATCAATTGCTCAGATACATGCTTCTTAAGTTTCCAACAAATTATACATTTATGAATAACCTTTTTTATTTCTCTAATAGCATTAATGATCCAATACTTTTGATTAATTGAAGACAATATTAATCTGGGTCCTGCATGAAGGTTTTTTAAATGCTCTGAATTAACAATTAATTGTATGATACGTGAACCTTTAGGTAGAATAATTGGGTGCTTTTGTGCATAAGGTACATTGGAGTTTTGTAATCGTCCACCTACTCTTACCAGGCCCTTGTCATCAATGAATGGACACAGAGAATTATAATGCTGATTATTAACATTTTGCTTACATTGTAAAGAATGAATTACATCTTTCATTCATTTCTGTTGTTCATATTTAATAACCAAAGATAATGACTCATCAATCTCTCGAGAAGTAATGAAATTATTTGTATTTCTGCTTGATTTATTACGAATATTGTTGCAAAATCTTAAAACATATGCTAGAACTCTAGTCATCTTGTGCAGTTGGGAATACTTGTCTAGAAAGTCTAGATTTAGAGGAGGTTGACTATCTGGTGTACAAACCATGGAATGAGCTACTCCTGCATCCTTCATCTCTGGTAATTCTATGCTACAGGTAGGTATAGCAGATGGAACTTCATACTTACTTTCGTGAAGCAAACTGTTACCTTTCCACCATAGGTGGTGGTCTTGCAGCTCGTGTGGTAGCACACCTCGGCTCAAGCAGTCGGCTGGATTTTGCTCCGACGTCACGTACGCCCAAGTGAAGTCAGCTGTGTTCTCTGAAATCGCTTTAACTCGGTTAGCCACATACGTTTTTAATTTTAAAATATCTGTTTTTATCCATGCTAGTACGACCTGTGAATCAGAGTATAGAATTACATTGTTTATGTGAATTTTCAGAGATAAAGTATTGTAGACCTTAAGACTGAGCTTTGATAGCAGTAGCGCAGCATTTAATTCCAATTTAGGTGTAGTGAGGCTTTGATTAATGGGATTAATCCTGGATTTAGAACAAAGCAGAGAAACCTTGACATTGCCAGTCGAGTCAACCACCCTAATGTAAATGCAACACCCATGAGCGATAGAAGAAGACGCATCTGCGAAGCCTATCAATTGTATACACACAGCATTCTCTAAGTTAACATGACGGTTTATGCTAATAGGTTTCATAATAATTAAGCTTTCATAAAATTCATGCCATGCTTTTTTCAACTCTTGGTCAATGATAGAATCCCAGTCAACGTGTGACTGCCAAATTTTTTGTAATATGGCCTTGGCGCAGACGACTAAAGGTCCAGCGATCCCGAGTGGATCATAGAATCTACTTACATAACTCAATATGCCACGTTTAGTGTCTGGAATTTTGCCTTCAGGCGTGGGTGAAGCAAGGTTAAGCGTATCTGTACTGACATTGTAATTGAGACCTAAAGTCTTTAATGACAAGTTATCCTTTTGCAATTCTATATTATCAAAATATTGCTTATCAGTGGGAATGTCTTTTAAAACCTCAACTGCATTTGAAGACCACTTGTGAAGTTGAAAACCCCCCATTTTAAGAAGTTCACAAAGTTGCTCCTTGGCTTCCAATAACAATTCAATAGATGGCGCTGTTGCCAACACATCATCTACATATGTCTGGTTATGTAAAATAAATGAAGCTACAGGAAATTGTTCTCTGTATCTTTCAGCTAGCTCTGCTAGACAGCGAGTGGCTAGATATGTAGAAGACTTAAGGCCATATGTTACTGTATTCAGTTGGATACACTGTACATTTTTATTAGGTGAATCTCTCCATAAAATATTCTGTAAAGAACGATATTTTTCATTCATATTGATTGCTCTGAACATGTGCCTTATGTCTGTTACAAAAATGTATTTGTCCACTCTAGCAAGTATTAAAATGTCAAACAGTTCCCTTTGAACCACGGGTCCATTGAGTAATAAATCATTTAATGAGATTTTCTTATTTGTTTTCATACTTCCATCAAAGACAGTTCTGCATTTGTTAGTTATTTTGTCCATTCTGATAATAGGATGATGAGGTAAGAAGTATAAAGGATCTTTATCAAAATCAAATTGATTTATATCCACAATGGAACCGTGCCCCAAATCTAAATACTCATTTATAAAGTTTGTATATAATTCTGATAGTGCAGAATCTTTTTGTAATCGAATTTCTAAATTGTGAAACCTTTTCAATGCTAAATGAAATGAATCCCCCAATGAACTGTTAATGGAGTCAAGTGGCAGCTTTGTGGGTAGATCTACTGTAAATTGATTATTTTCAAGTTTAACTGAATTTTTGAATAATTGTTGACATGTGTCATGTTCTGATAATTTTTCAGGAAATATCTCTGGTACCTTTTCTGATTGCCAAAATGTTTTTACATTCTCATTAATTTCTCTACAATCGGTACATTTTAAAGAAACTGGATTTTGTGACTTTAACATAAATGGAAATTTCCCCGCTATGACATGACCAAAGTAAGTACTCAAAAGCTGTATTGTTGGAGCTGTTGCGTTGTGCATGTGTGAAGGACTAGGCTGCTCATTCGGGCTTGAATTGAGGTGACGGGAGGAAGCGTGGTAGTCCTCTGCCTCTGTGGCTGGGGGGCTGGCGACGCAATCTCTCGAGTCTGTTGCTGGAGTCAATCTTCTTATATTCATCGATCCAGTCTCCATCATCTGAAAAAACACAAACAAAAAAATTACAAAAAGTGTTTCTACACTTGATATATAAATTAAGAATATATTTGTAAAACAAATAAGTACCACCAAATTTTAAACATGGATAGGGAAATTTCAGTTCATTACTTATTAAAGGATGAGTTAGTTTATGAAGTTAGTATCAGATCAGGCACACCTGCTACAACAGTAACCAAATTAAGAAAACAACTTAAAGATTTATTAGAAGAATGCCCTTCTGAGACGGTTTTGGACACAGAATTTGAAAATGAGTCGGAACTTAACATTATTTCTGAAAAATCAACGAGTTAGTTGGAGGATGCGGCAGGTTGGACAAATCTTCCAGTGCTTCGTACTGCTTTTTAGAAGGAGTCACTTTTTGTGTTGGCATCTCTTTCATAGACTGTTTCGTATTGACAGTAAGGACCCTAAGGTTATTTCAAAAAAGGTTGAGTTGTCTGAAAAAATAGATCAGTCATTTCGAAAACTTGAGAGCCTTTACATAGGACATCATAGTAGTGATGAGGCCAAGAAAACAGTTGAGTGTTCTGGTGACATAAAAGTGTCTAGGTGGAATTTGAGATTTAATTGTACTACAGATCCAAGGTCATTTTTGGAAAGGGTAGGTGAACTTCAGTTGGCTTATGGTGTTTTTGATCAAAAATTATTTAATGAAGAATGTTAACTAATTTTGATAATAAGCACCCCATATTCTATGTCAAAAATAAAAAATACTAGTGAAAGAATTACTTCAATATGTCAAATAGTTTCCGATTTAGAAGTAAAACAAGTTGTAACCGTACGACGGGGGCTGCCGGTTGCGCAGTGACGTCATCGCACATCTCGTTCAGACTGGCTCACTTAGTCCGCTCGCGGTCGCGCACCCGTGCCGTTGAAATTAGACCTAAATACTTTAAAAATGTCCAATCCAAATAAAAGGAAATACTGTGTTGTGCCTAAATCTATACTAATCTATTACTAATATAATAATCTATACTAATATAATAAAGCTGAAGAGTTTGTTTGTTTGTTTGTTTGTTTGTTTGAACGCGCTAATCTCCGAAACTACTGGTGCGATTTGAATAATTCTTTTTTTGTTGGATAGTCCATTTATCGAGGAAGGCTATACGCTAAATAACATTACGCTATGACCAATAGGAGCAAAGACAGAGCGGTAAATGTGTAAAAAACGGGGAAAATTATTCATTTTTGAAGGCTTTCTTTGCGTGCGCTGCGAAAACGGTTCAAGATACACAAAAAATATGTATGAAAGAATTATTCCTCTATACATGATCTAAAAAAAAGTCTGCGACGGCATATGTCTATCTTTTAAGGTTTAGTCACAATGACCGTTTTTATGGTACCAAATTTGGTCGAAATAATTTGTTTAAGTTGTATCAACATAATAATATTAAGGGGGTTGTAAGGGGTTAAAAGGGGGGTAAAAAGTTACTTTTTCACGCGGACGAAGTCGCGGGCGGCCGCTAGTGTAAAAATACAACTATTAATTCGCCGGAAAAGTTGTTTTTTATAGTTCCCACATCAAAAATGCTATGGTATGTTTACAGCCATCTCTGCTGGCGGCACAATCTTCGCAGGTTACATTTAAAACTTCTTGATCCTTTTCATTGCATTTTAAACTGCAATGATAAGGTTTAGCACGTACGCGGTGTTCTGGCGTGTTTCTACATTTACATACATCACCTACTCTTTTTACTTGAATATAACCAACTAGTGGCCCACCCTCACTTCGCTTCGGGACCGTTATTCAGAAATGAACTTAAAGATGGCGCTGTGCTCAATTGCATCGCGCAAGCGTTTCGTGTTTTCGGTTTACCTATAAGCCTTGTCGTTGCCTACAGAAGTTATCTCTTTATAAATAGTATAGTGGCCCGCCCTCGCTTCGCTTCGGTATATTATTTTTTTGAACGAAGTAGAATTCACAACAATTAAAGTAATTAGCAAAAAGATATTTTACTGATACTTATAGGATTGATAATTTTGGTGATCGTAAACCTTAATGAAGGAATCTCAAAAAGATTTGATTTTAAAAATGCAGGAAACTCTATAACTTTACTTTGTCAAATTTAATCAGTTCCCCCGTTCACCCCTATAGGGGGGGACATTTATAAAATTTCTATGCAAAGCCTAAATACCAATTTTCAAGATTCTAAAAATGACAATACTTCGTTTCAACCCCCTTTCCCCCCCTTTTTAGGTTGAAGAAAAAAATAACGAATTCACATTCATTACATTTGTATGCAAAGCCCAAATACCAAGTTTCAAGAATCTAGCTTTAAAATTGACAATACGGAGTTTTATCCCCCTTTCTCCCCTTTTTAGGTTGAAGAAAAAAATGCCGAATTCAATTTCTTAACATTTGCATGCAAAGCCCAAATACCAATTTTCAAAGCTCTAGCTTTAAAAATGACGAATTTTCCATACGACGTTTTAACCCCCTTTCACCCCTTTGTAAGCTGAAGAAAAAAAAATGCTGAAATTACTTTCATTTAATTTGTATGGAAAACCCAAATACCAATTTTTAAGACTCTAGCTTGAAAAATAATAAATCTCCCATACATTGTTTTAACCCCCATTTCACCCCTTTATGGCTTGAATTTAAAAAAAAACTAAAACAGGTCAATTTTTATTTTTGATAAACAACCTTAATCCAAATTTTCAAATCTCTAACATCAAAATTGAAAGACTTTCATACTAACGTAAACCCCCCCTTTCACCCCTTTAGGGGGTGAATTTCGCAAAACCCCTTCTTAGTGCGCGCTTACATAGTAAGAATTACCTATATTTCAAATTTCATGATTTTAGGTCCAGTAGTTTTGGCTGTGCGTTGATAGATCAGTCAGTCAGTCAGTCACAGGCCGAGGCGTTACCTCTTTATTAATAGTATAGAAGATATAGATAGCATAATCGCTGTCTCTTGCCGATCTGAAATAAGTTTCAAATAAAAATAAATGGCCTTACGTATTTTATTAGAAAAAAAATACAAATAACTAAAAAGGTTTAGTACAGTCAGCCACACATCAGGTTACCACAACCTGTCAAATTTCCTCAATCGATATTCAACCTAATGAGTATGACAGTAAGATGAGAGTCGATTGAAGAAATTTGACAGTTTTGTATACTTTGATGTGTAGCTGTACGTACATCTGTTCAAAGATTTATATTTAATAATAAATTATATTTAATATATAAAATGGCCTTTTGTATTTTGTAAGTAAAAAATCCTAACTATTATTATAAATGCGAAAGTAACTCTGTCTGTCTGTCTGTCTGTCTCTGTTACTCTTTCACGTCAAAACTACTGAACGGATTTAAATGAAGTTTGGTATACAGATGACCTAGACCCTGAGAAAGAACATAGGCAATTTTTTTATTGCGAAAAAGGGGTTAAAAGGGGGGTAATAACTTTTTACCCCCCTTTCTTTTCCACGCGGACGAAGTCGCGAGCGGCCGCTAGTTACAAATAAAAAAGGTTTAATATACATCTGTAACGTTCAACTCACTACATCTACTTAAGTACCTCTCCTACTTCAGTTCCTACTAATATTATAAATGCGAAAGTTTGTATTTGTGTGTGTGTTTGTTATCTTTCACAAAAACAACTACTGAACGGATCTGGACGAAATCTGGAATAAAATATAGACTACTTTTAATCCTGGGAAAATGTTTCCGAGGAAATCTGCTGGCGAAAGTGCAATAAACCAATGTATGTATGTATGTATTCGTTTAAAATTAAGAAGAACGGTACCTACCTACTTATATTATACATACGTACCTACCAATAGCTACAAAACTATAATACATATTTTGTTGTCTTTAACTTAAAAATTTAATGGTAGGTAGTGTTGGACGAACAAAATCGATTGCCTAGACATCACTAGGCGTACCCCATCCCTAATGTCATCTGACAGTAGAACTGTCATAGACTTCATTCAGAGATAGATTCGCGCGCTCTGCGCTCTGTGATTGTGATATTAATTTATTCGAGTAAAACTGTTTAATATCATTTAAAATGCGTTTCATTGTTATCAGATCAGAAGTGAGACCGTAATTCATAGCCCGCAGCTATTTTCCCAACGTAATTGTACAGATTTTTGTGAAAATCGTGTCAAGTTGGCGGCAACCGCAAAACCGAGTTTGGTCGTGATAAAATCATGTTAAATACCGTGTTGACATATAAATACGCGATGAATCGTTGTTTTGTAATCATATAGTAACTTTATCTAACACTTCCTATCACAATAAACGCATTTTGAGTAAATCAAAATATAAAAGTAACCTATGAAAAGTACGACGCAAAAGTTTGTATACCAAAAGTTTATAAGTACGAAAGAGGTTTCCTGTAGTTTTATCAATGGTTTTATCCCAGAGAAGGGTGTATTGAAACCCATCAGCTCTGGAAGGCACCGGACATGGTGTAGACACGCATTTTTGACAGGTACTATTGTAAAAGTTTTAAGTTCCTAAAAAGTTATTTACAAGTGAGTGAACAGTGCCAAGGTAAGATTTGAGGTAACAAAATAATTGTTAGCACTGTGTTACATGTATTACAATGAGTTCTTTTTATTTCATCTATACTAATATAATAAAGCTGAAGAGTTTGTTTGTTTGTTTGTTTGTTTGTTTGTTTGTTTGTTTGTTTGTTTGTTTGTTTGAACGCGCTAATCTCCGAAACTACTGGTGCGATTTGAATAATTCTTTTTTTGTTGGATAGTCCATTTATCGAGGAAGGCTATAGGCTATCAACATAATAATATTAAGGGGGTTCTAAGGGGTTAAAAGGGGGGTAAAAAGTTACTTTTCCACGCGGACGAAGTCGCGGGCGGCCGCTAGTATATCATATAAAATGTGGAAACAAATACCAATGAGTCCTAATATATGAGGCAAGGAGACCACCAGAGGAAATTAATTAGAATGTCAACCTACAACCTGCCACTGGTGATGAGAGATGCATGTAAAATCACAGCTGTAGTGTACATGGAGCTGATATTGTACTTGCATGGTGTTAGGTTTGTGCATGAAGAGTACCTATGGTAAGTCCAACTTACAATTTTAATGTGTGGCCGATGCCAGAGGGCCAAGATTTTCCAGTCATGCCTAATTGCCATGGTTGTCATATTACAACCCACCTAATCAGCATGGAGTTTATGGGCATAACCTGCACTTAAGGAGAGGCCTTGTCCAGCAGTGGACTACAACAGCAATGGCTGGTAATGTGGAGTCACACTATGACTTTATGTGAATGCAAGGGCTTATTCATAACATGCCCTGAGATGTATTTTATTGCAATTTATTTATTTTACTAATGTGTTTGTGTATGGATGTGTGCAATCAAGTTTTACTAATAATTTATATACTACTGGTGGTATTATGGAAACCAATTCATAACAGCCAGTAATGCCAAAAACTAACCAAAGCATTTTTATTATAACTGTTGCCATACATATTATTGTGTTGCGTGTCGATACCTTAAATCTCAAAGGGCGTAATCACCAAATCATCACTTTTCAGGAGAGCCGAAACAAAAAAAAAATCTAAGAATTAAATTCATAACTTTTAAACTAATAATGCCATATAAATGAAATTTGGATGTAATTAACGAGTATCGAGAGCTTTATAACACAGTTATATGGTATTCAAAATACAACCAATGTTTGCCAAACTGATTTGTGATTACGCCAAAAAAATATTGACAACTTGGCATTTACGACCTAAAAAAAAGGCTGTTCTGCAATAAGTTATGGTATAATGGCGTTTACGACTTGAAAAAAAGGCTATTCTGCTCTATGCTATGGTGTAACAGCCTAGTTAACTTATAGAAAATTCAATTTAAAAAGCTATTTTCGGTTTTTTATAAGTAAAAACACTTCGAGGAAGATACAAATTAAGAGACAAATACGGGTAGTTTCATTATTACAAAATTTATAGCAAGTACAGAAATGAAAACGATTTTATTATTTCAATTATACAAACGCAATCATTTTAGTTTGAAATTCAAACGAAAGTTATTGATTTCTATAATTTTGTTTTGTTTTTAAATTAGTATAAACAATATCTGCATCGACAGGACTTTTACTTAGAGCTTAAATTTTAATAAGTCTTCTACCAGTACTGTGCAAAGAAGTAAAACAAACGTTTATTTTTAAAAATGTTAAAGCTAGGGTTGATCTACATAAGATTTAAGCGCTAGCAAAACTCCCGCCACTTTGTTTATGTTTCAGGTTTTGCGTGCTATTAACAATCTTTAATAGGAGTACTGTTGGGCAAAAGAAATAAAAGACGTCAACTTCACTACCTATATTAACAAGAATTTAATCACAGACATCGATACAATTCGGTTCGACGAGGGGAAATGAGTGGTATATTCTGCTCATTTTCGTATTTCCTCATTTTCGTCTAGGATACTGACACTAGAGTAATTCTTCTTACGTATGGGTAGTAAAAGTACTTGCTAATTGCATGCCTGAGCGTTTTTATTTTAGAATTTATAGAAACCGGACTAAACGCGATATTCATTATGCAGTATTACTACCACTTACTTTATTTATTTTGTTTAAATTCTTAAAGTAACTCGAGTCGTAAACGCCACTGTTACACATATCTGTCCTATACGCCTCATTCGATAGTCAGTATTTTTCACATCATTATAATTTTAACTGGTGTATCGACCGAAACCTTAATAATGAATTTTTTAAAGGTATTTACGACTAAAATTCTTGAATTATCGACGGTAAACACGTGGGCTGTAATCACCACTTTTTTGCGAATTTTAAAACTTTGATAATACAGATCGATAGAGAAAAAAAAATGGAGTAAGATAGCATTCAAAAGTCATTTTGGCCAAAATGGTGATTACGCCCTTTGAGATTTAAGGTATCGGTGTGTTATGCTTTAAGTATTGTGTCATGCAAAGTTCAAATTCAGTATTACCATGGAAAATAACATATTGGCATGAGTTTAAGCTCTTATCCCAGAAACTGAGTGGAAGATGTATAAAGGATATCTATAGTTGCAACGGTAACAATTCATATCAAGGTCTGCGAGAGAGAAAGTTTGGGAACCACTGTGATGCAAGTATCCACATATTCAACATTGATTTGGACTTATGTTTGTTATATCAAAGTTTAGTAAAAAGTGATGAAATAAATTGATATACAGAAGTCTTACATTTGCCCAACTATTCAAAATAAAGGTAAGAAAATTGAAATTAAGTTACAGGAATGGAATTGCAACTATCAAATGAATGCATTCTGTGAACCATGAAAAGTGTGTGGTTACATTCAAGTGCTATGAAAATATAATCAAATAATTGAATTCAAAATTGAATATTATGTTCAGCTTAAAATTTAAATTCATTTGATGTTGGAGTAATTTATGAGATATAATGTCATGAAAGATATATGAAATAAATGAAGTTAAGAAGTTATTTTCTTATAGAGAAAATAAAAGTGACCTTTTTACTGAAGCATAAAATTATATTTAAATGTCATATAATTATAAAGTATGAGAAAAACAAAGTGATCTAGTAATGAGATATAATGTCATATCATAAACAAAAGACAATAGTGTAGAAATACTGAGCTTATATGAATATTTGAGAATTATGGATTGTTTGAAGAAGTGAAAATTTGGATTACTCATTTATGTGTGACAAAAATCAAAATACTTGTTGTATTTTTTGATAACATTGGAAATAATTTGATAACTTTGAGAAGACATCAACAAGTTTGATAACATTGTGATGAGGTGGTGAATAAAATTATTACCAAGTTTGTCAAAAGGTGAAAGTTGCGAATCACTAAACTTTATTATGGAAAATTTACAAAAGTTCAAATACCTAAGTTAAATAAAACTTGGTGCATAAATAGTATTGACGGATAGAGTGAGGCCTACAATATTCATTTCTGGACTTTTACTTATGGCTTTATTATTGGAATTTTGGAAATAGCCTTCTCACTGTGGTAATATCAAAACAGAATGATTGAAGTAATGAAGATAATGAGATTCGGGCTGCAGAAGAACTGATTGATAAGAAGCCCCTATGCATTATTTGGACATGAGATTGCTGGTTTGATTCTTGTATCATTGAGAAATATAATAAATAAATAAATAAAAAT
Organism: Cnaphalocrocis medinalis; assembly: GCA_014851415.1. Classification (NCBI taxonomy): domain Eukaryota; kingdom Metazoa; phylum Arthropoda; class Insecta; order Lepidoptera; family Crambidae; genus Cnaphalocrocis; species Cnaphalocrocis medinalis. The sequence goes on along the minus strand of CM026274.1, from coordinate 8,617,476 downwards.
GCGTTTATTGCTTTTCCGAACAACAAGAAGGTACATATTTTTAAGATATTACAAAAAGCAAAGGGAAGTGGCTCAGCGAGTGCTGACATGGGTCAGCGCTGATTTTCAGCCACTGCGCTGATTTTCACACACACAGTCAAATATGCAAGTTGATGATAAGGATGCTCTTTAAACACCCAGACTTTACTACATGATGTTTTGTGTTTGTTATCTAAAGAAAAACTGAGGATATATTCATGGTGATCTTTAATGGGCCAGACAAGCAACTAGTAATTACTAGCACTTTCCAAACTTCAAGTGGAAATACCCAGTTTATGTTAAAATCACTATTCGAAAGTATTGTTCAGTGAAGAGAGTTTGATGATGTCACATTATGTTTCACATTAATGGGCTCATGAAGCAAGATGTTGCCTTCACATTGAAATGGAAGATGTAGTATCTCATGAAAGTTTATTCAACGAAGTGGATCTAGTGACAACAGAATATTTCACCTGGTGAATTACTCTTGAGTGAGTAAACATTTTTGTAATGATGGCTCTGGTGTGACGATGGTAATGAAGTACCCTTATTTCTTCACTACAATATTTAGATGTGTACAATTTAGTATGGCTGCTGCATAAAATATAACTAACGACTGCTGCTTAGAACATAACTAATGGCTGACCATTTACAGCTGAGTGTTTATGTGTAACAACAAATATAATGTGAACACATGAGTTGCTGCAAATACTTTTTGAACATTATGAGTTGGCGTGTTAGTCTAACACAACAGATATGATATGAATACAACTTATATTCATGCTATAGTGAATTCCAAGCAGTTTTGAATTTCAATAAGCAAAAGTACTAGTGGCCCGCCCTCACTTCGCTTCGGGACAATGGTTCCAAATTGAACCAATAGACGGCGCTGGGCGTCGATTACATTGCGCTGGTGTCTAGAGGTTTTGGTTTACCTGTATGTCTTGTTGTTGCCCATAGAAATTATCTCTTTATAAGTGATAAGTATAGACATTGATTATTGGAGTACACAAATGAAAACATGGAACACTAAGTATTGGTTGAAGTTGAAATACTTTGAAGCTATTTGTGGTCCAATATGAAGAACAGTATACCACATCGATTCTGTATGATAATAAGACTGATTCTGCTGCTAGTCTCTACACGTATGGCTTAAGACAGAATACCTAACAGTACCTTGTGTTATTTATGTTTGTGATGAAATGAGGAGACAACTGATTATTACAAAATTACTGCTTGTCATATTGAATGGATTGGATGCTTAGAGTGTATCATGGCAGCAAAAGACTATGAAGCTGCATAATCCAAAGTGAAGATAATACACAAGTGGACATAAGATTATACAATGCACAGATGGAAATGGTGGTGTTTTCACACAGACAAAGTGTATGCTTTAGATACATGTGCGAACAAGGTCAGTGTCAGTCATAATTATTGTTTTGTTGAGACTGTGGAAATGCTTGTTATAGCAGTACTATGCGTTGCTTGAAATGAGAGAATCTTTGGATAAGAACGGGTGTGCAGTGCAAGTTTCATTGGCTGCAAACAAAACGAAGCTGATTGGTCTGTTGTACATCAGTCTAAGATCATGTTAATGTAGACCCATTATGGAAAGAAGTTGATCCTTTCCCAATAAATTACTCAAGGACCATTGAAGCTCATCTTTAAATAGTATTGAAATGGTTGGTTCTCTTGTGACTGTATCATTGCTATGGGCTTGGGAATGTTTAAGAGTCCGAGCGGCGCTTTGTCCGAGGAAACATCGTTTAGAACGCGTTCCGTAAAATCAATTCAACCAGATGGTAAAAAGCAACCGAAACTTGCAGTATTTTATATAATTTTGAAGATCAAGACCTAAGCTACCCAGTGATATAACTTATTGCATCGTGAAGTTGTGAATAAGAGCACAAACATAGAAAATATTCTTCGAAAAAGTTCCAACGGTCACCTGATAGCTACCGAAAACAACGATCGAAGCGCGTGAGTCACTCCAGCTGAGGTCCGAGAGAGTCCGAACGGACAGCGACGAGTAACCGACCGCAGCGGGTCATTGAACCCAAATACGTCACGCACGTCAGAGCGAGACAGTGCGGCCGCAGATGTAAACACTATAAACATTGTAATACGGAAACTGTGCGTATCACTTACCTATTTATTTATTTACTAAAATGGCAAAGTGCGCGGGATGCAACATTGAAGTAACGAACAGGGAGTACCTAACCTGTGCCTACTGTAAGGAAATATATGATCTGTTATGTGCAAATGTATCAACTGCTCGATTTTATAATACTATGACAGCAGAATACAAACAAGTATGGAAGTGCTATGCATGCAGATCTCAAACCCCTAAAGCAGATAATTCAAACACACCCGTGAGGTCATATTATAACGAAGACAACATGAATATTACCCATAGATCCAAACAGTTAGCTCCACTCATAAATAAAACCATGGGAAATACGTTAAACTCCACAGAGCATGATATGTCAATAGACGAGCGTATCCAAAACGACCAGTCTATCTTGGGGGACACAGTCCAAATAATCGCCTCTTCAGCTGAACAATCAGCTCCCATATCAACTCTAGACCAGCTTAGTAAATTATTGAGTGATAAATTAGAGAACAACAAGCAATCCATAATATTGGAGTTAAAGACTATAATCCATCAAGAAATTAATACCGCCATCGCAAACACTAAAACAGAGTTCGAGCAAAAAATGGAAAAAATTTCAACTGCGCAAGTTTATGTAGAACAGACTATTGATAAATTAAATGAGACCATCAAGAATATAGAAAAAGAAAACACTAAGCTAAAAACACAAATTATCGACCTACAAAATAGCATAAACTTACCAAAATCCCATGATTATTCAATCGAAAGGAGTAAAACTATAGTATTATATGGGCTTTCTGAATATCAACAAGATAGTGAAATGGACGTTTGCGGCCGAGTTCTGAAGATCTTTCAGGATATAACCAATGTGAACCTGACTGGATACATTGAAGACCTAAGGCGCATAGGAAGGCAGGGGCACCGCAGACCACTTGCTATTGAATTAATTAGCAAAAGAATGACCAGATTTCTCCTCCAGCAGCGTCAGTTATTTAAAAATACCGGATTGTACATCTCCGAATATATGGATGAACAAAGTCTAAAGAAAAGACGGGAACAAAGAGAACTATTAGTAGAAGCTAGAAAAAAAGGCAAGCATGCAGTAATAAAAAATAATAGATTATATATAGATGGAAAAGAGCTTACAAATGATTACACTAGTAGATTTTCAGACAATTACACATCGAACACCCCGCGCAACCTGGAATTTACAGTACAATCAACCCGATCGAGCAGCACCCAGGCTGAAGAACAAACAAAAAGAGATGAAGTGAAAAAATCACAAACCCAAGCCTCCCAGAACTTTCTTTAGCATAATGGTGCAAAACATACAAAGTTTAAAAAATAAAACGCATGAACTAGACAGCCTACTTCAAAAAAAGAAATATGATGCAGTGTGTCTTACTGAAACCTGGATATCTGACCAACAAAAAAATCTATACCAAATTGATAACTACATAACGGCAGCCGCATATTATCGCCACGACCGACGAGGAGGAGGAGTGGCGATACTCTTGAAGCACAATAATACATCGTATACAGAAAGAACGGACATAAGTGATCTATCTATAAACTATATAATTGAATCTTGTGCAGTGGAGTTAGACCCTAACATAATTTTAGTAACAATGTATAGAGCGGACCGCGAGATTGAAACCTTTTTTAATTATCTGGAAAAGCTTTTAACCAAATTGAAAAATAAATCACATAAGCACCTTATTATAGTAGGCGATTTTAATATAAATAAATTCTCAAATTCCAAAGACTATAATAGATTAATCAATATGATGCTAGAATGTAATCTTAGACAAATTATAAACGTACCGACTAGAACCACAAACATTAGCAGCTCGTGTATTGACCTAATATTTACAAACTTCACACAATATAAAGTAACAGTTGTCGATCAGGGAATCTCAGACCATAAAAGCCTCATCTACACCTTCAATACCAGCCCATTAAATACACCCAGCCCTATGCAATTGTCAAAAAGATTATTTACCGAAAAAAATATGATATTATTTAAAACAGCATTGAGTGAAATTAATTGGAATGAAATTATTAAATACGATTGTAACGTTAATGAAAATTATGACAATTTTGAAAAAAAATTAAAAGAATTATTGAATATATATATACCGGAAATAAAACTTAAATTAAAATCGCAGAAATCAAATTCATGGCTTACAACCGGACTTAAAAACTCATGCAAACAAAAAAGAGCAATTAAAAAGTTAGTCAACGATACAAATAACGGAATTCTTAAAAACTACTTAAAATCATACACTAAAATACTTAAAAAATGCATTAAAACATCTAAAAAGAAAAGCTATACGCATAAAATGGAAAATTCAATTAATAAAACTAGAACTATGTGGAATATTATAAAATCTAAGACGGGAAAAAAATCCTTATCACAACATAAACAAAACATTGCCATAAAATCACAAGACGGATCCTTAATAGAATGCCCTAAATTAGTAGCGAACTACATGAATGAATATTTCGCCAAAGTGGGTAAGTCACCGAAACCTACCGGCTCAACAAATATGATTGCCAATGCGCGACTACCCGAGCAACCAGTGCTAAACTCGCTGTACCTACAGCCGGCCACTTATCGGGAAGTAAACAATATTATGCGTAAATTACCATCTAAATATAGTTGCGGTGTGGACGAAATTCCTACAGTGCTTATTAAAATATGTAGTGATGAATTAACAGTGCCGATTACGAACCTAATAAATCAATCATATCAGGAGTGTACTTTCCCCGACAAGATGAAGATTGCGAAAATAAAACCAGTTTTAAAAAGAGACGGGAAGCCTGATGATCCAGGTCAGTACAGACCAATTGCGGTCCTTCCTTCCATATCCAAAGTATTCGAGAAGACTATGTCTAACCGCTTGTATGTTTTTTTAGAAAAATACGGATTACTAGATAAAAATCAATACGGGTTTAGGGAGAAACGCTCAACTTCATTGGCGGTGCAAATGTTTATACAGGAAGCGTTAAACTATATTAGAGATAAAAACTACGCAATCGGTCTACTATTGGACATGTCAAAAGCATATGACAAAGTATCACATAACATACTTTTACAAAAAATGCAAGGTATAGGCATTCGCGGGTTGGCATATAATTGGCTAAAATCCTATCTTTCAAACAGACAACAGTATGTACAACTAGACGCAATAGACAAACACACGAACAAATTAAAACCATTTTCCTCACAATTACTAACAACTAACTGGTCAATACCACAAGGAAGTGTCCTAGGTTGCGTTATGTTTCTTATATATATAAACGACCTGCCAAAAATCACGAGACATATGTGTACTATGTTCGCAGACGACGTGTCTATACTCTTTAAATGCCAAAACGATTGTAATATTGATAAACACGTTATGGACACATTTAACGACATAAAGAAGTGGATGCGCGATCATAACCTGGAAATAAATAATAAAAAAACAAAACTGATCCAATTTAGACCTCACCAAAAACAGCCTGTGAACTTGAATAAAATAAAAAAATCCCTTAATATCGAAGAAGTAAGTGAATGTACCCTATTAGGAATAATCCTAGACACAAATTTAAACTGGAAAAGTCATATACTTAAAACTAAGACTAAATTGGCACAATTTACCTACGCATTAAGCATCCTAAAAGCGAACACAAACGAGGAGTGCGCACTGTCCGCATACTACGCGTACGCGTACGCCTGGTTGCGCTACGGCGTGACGCTATGGGGGGACAGCACGGACGCCCACGACTTATTTGTTATGCAAAAAAAATGCCTGCGTATAATAGCCAACATAAAACAAGAGGTAAGTTGTGTGCCTTTCTTCAAAAAATACAGAATTCTAACACTTCCGTCAATTTACATATTAGAAATGTCCAAATTTGTCAAAGAAAATATTAATTCATTTAAATTTATTAGTAGCTCTCGCAGGAAACATAATCTAATCTTACCTGAACCCAAACTATCAATATATAAAAACAGTCCGTACTATAGAGGCATAAAAATATATAATAAACTACCTATACAATTAAAAAATTTAGAAACAAAAACTGGATCAAAAAAATTCTTATTGAAAAATGTTATTATTCAGTAGATCAATTTATGAATGATAAATTATAATTAGATATGACCTTGCCCAACTTTCACATTCACCTACGTTTCAATCTCACGTCCCCTTCCCCCCCCCCCCCCCCCCCCTGATACTGATACCTTAATTTTAATTAATTGCAAAATAATTTATGATTATATTCCAATATTTTTAACTGAAATTTTAATATTATTGTTATTAACAATGTACAATTGCCACACCCTCACAGGGTACATGTATCGACTGGACACAAATTGTAACATCCTTCTTTTATGTGTAACATACATGTATGCAATGAATAAATAAATAAATAAATAAGCCATGAGTGTTTACCAGCTTGAATGAGTTTCTTCGACGTAAGAAGAAGAGATGAAACACTTCTGGAATTAAATTAAGTGTGATAATATCTGATGGAGACAAAATCAAATATTGATGGATGTATTTATCTTCATGGAAGAAGTGTATAGAATTAATAGAGCAGGTATGTGACGAATTGGCGACCTACAAAAGTACAATGTTCGAGATTCGTACTCGATTTATAAAGCCTGCATAGAGGATCATGCATGTTACAATACATACCCGCAGTTTCCCTGTTACGACGCAGAGTGAACTAGCCATTCTAGTAAAGGCATTTTGCGACATCTTAGAAGCAGAGGCTGGTATTGACAATACTGTAAGGCCATTGTAATGTAATACTATTACCATGGAGCGCTTGTAAAATTATTTACCTTTCAGGATTTATTATACAATTGCCTTTTGCGGCCTTTGGTACTATTTACCATAAAGAGACTTGTGTTTTAGCCACACTACATGGAGCTTATGACATTGTTATCATAAAGGAATTGTATGTAATTGCCGGAAGATCTAAATTGATCTTTGGGAAAAAAGAGGAGTTATTACTCCCAGTGCCATAAGGAGCTTGTGGTATGACTGCCGTGAGGGGATATAGTCATTACTGCCTAAAGAGCTATTTAACGCAATTTTTATCTCCAAAATGACATAACCTCCACACCAATAATACACACACTTACACCCAACACTTCACTTTTCATTATAAATGCACACATACAATGACGCTTGCTTAAGAGGTCTACATAGCGTCCACGCTTGCCCACGGGGCCTTAGCGTGTAAATACTTATTTTCCGTCTACTCAATGCACTAGGTTTACACAAATATGATAAAGTTTATCTGTTCACGAAAGATAACATTTCGTAGACGCTTGCAGTGTTTGATTTCAGAGACCAGATTCATATCCGAAAGATGTTGATCCTTTCGAAGACGCTCTCCTTAGCGTGTAAACAATTATTTCCTGTCTACTCAATGATGTACACAAATATGATAAAGTTCATCTGTTCACGGAAGCGAAAGATGTATAACCTTTCGAAGATGCCTTTGCATATTATGCAGTGTTTGATTTCAGAGACTACATTCATATCCGAAAGATGTTGATCCTTTCGAAGACGCTCTCATCAGCGTGTATAAAGTGATTATCTTCAAAGTCTTTACACCAAATGTACACAAGTACAATGTTTGTCTTTTTCCAGACTTAGAGTATGAGGAACTTTCCGTGCAAATAGTGTTTGCCTGTGGGGCCTTTACACTGTATTATTGTCCGAAAGATGTCGATCCTTTCGAAGACGCCTGCTTACGGGGCTTAGCGTACACACAGTGCCTGCCATAAGGGGCCTCGCACTAAGAAATAATTATATAAATAACGCTTGCTTTCGGAGCCTACATAGCGTTCACACATGCCTACGGGGCCCACATAGCGCTAACGCTTGCTCACGAAGCCTACATAGCGTTCACGCTTGCCTAAGGGGCGTACATAGCGTTCACACTTTCCTAAGGGGCCTACATAGCATTCACGCTTGCCTAAGGGGCGTACATAGCGTTCAGACTTGCCTAAGGGGCCTACATAGCATTCACGCTTGCCTAAGGGGCGTACATAGCGTTCAGACTTGCCTAAGGGGCCTACATAGCATTCACGCTTGCCTAAGGGGCATACATAGCGTTCACGCCTGCCTTAGGGGCCTCAACGTGTTAACAGTGCTTGCTTTCGGAGACTTCGCACTGAGAGAATCTCACAGAACAGCAACGCTTGCCTGAGGGGCCTACACAGCATTCAGGCAAATATGATTTCCTGTTTACAGAACCGACAGACGTTATACCTGTCGAAGACACCTACCTGAGGGGCCTTTGTATGTTTACAAAATTATATGACATAACGAAGGAATGCTTGCCTTCGGGGCCCTTACAGCATTCACATTCATTCCTACAACACATTGACATAACAAAGGACCTTTGCCTTCGGGGCCTCAATGACGTCCTCGCGTGCTTGCTGAAAGAGCCTTGTAGCACTTATAGAACTTGACACCGAATGCTAGCCTTCGGGGCGTTCAAAGCATTCACACAGTGCATGCTTGAGGAGCCTTAACACTAACGCCACACAGTATACAGCGTTTGCCTTCGGGGCCCATATAGCGCTTACAGACTCTACATTATAGTTAATATGATATTTAACATCTTCAGAGCATTCACACAGTGCATGCTTACGGAGCCTAAGCACTAACGCCACACACCATACAGCGTTTGCCTTCGGGGCCAATATAGCGATTTACAGACTCTACATATAGTACATATCTTATTACATTTAACGACTTCATAGCATTACCATAGTGCCTGCTTTTGGAGCCTCAGCACAAAATTCAACCATCTGGAAACGCTTGCCGAAGGGGCCCTTATAGCGTTTGTACAGTGCCTGCTTATGGAGCCTAAGCACTTTTATTTATTCTATTCTGAAATGGGGTTGATCATAACCCTGAACAAAGAACTGGAGCTTGGAGCCGGGTCGAAAAGAGCCGGTTCGAGCGGAGCGGAGCTGCGTCGAGCGGAGCCGGGTCGAGCAGAGCAGATCCGGGTCAAGCAGAGCGCAGCCGGGTAGAGCAGAGCGGGACCAGGCTGAGCTACGCTGGAGTGGACCAGTATCCTTCGGGGACCGAAGGAATGCAGGATGGCCGAACTGTTGGACGAACAAAATCGATTGCCTAGACATCACTAGGCGTACCCCATCCCTAATGTCATCTGACAGTAGAACTGTCATAGACTTCATTCAGAGATAGATTCGCGCGCTCTGCGCTCTGTGATTGTGATATTAATTTATTCGAGTAAAACTGTTTAATATCATTTAAAATGCGTTTCATTGTTATCAGTAGGTACTTTTACTATTTGAGTTGCATTTTACCATTACGACATTAGTTGGGTATTTTGTTATTTTTTTTTTTTTTTTTTTTTTTTATGTAATAGGTAGCAGATGAGCAGGCGGATCACCTGATGGTAAGCAATTGCCGCCGCCCATGGACACATGCAACACCAGTGGAGTCACAAGTGCGCTGCTAACCTTTAATACAATTTAAAACAAATAAACTATTTAGCATAAGTAATGGCACGGAAAGTTCACTTACTTTTCCATTTTAATTCCTCGCATTTCGGCGCTAACGAAGTCACTATTTGTTGATAAATAATGCGCAACTATTAATCCATCTATTTTAGGTAGATTATCCGATTGCCCTTTTCGAAACCTTCATCCATTTTATTAATCGAATAATATTTACTATTAACTTAATACGCGAACGCGAACCAACATAACAAAACACTGCGCGAGCTATTACATCTACTACCTACATATAACCGCTGGCGACTTGATACGAAGCGAACCGTGGCCCGTGCGGCGCGATGTGACATGACGTCACAAGCGATCACGTGACTGTTAGCGGGACTCGATATTTTTCAAAACTTTGAATACCTATAAAATCAAAACTACTAGGTATTTTTGACTACAACAAAAACTAGTGTGTTTGTATACATACAGGCTTTACTGAGACAACATTTCAAGCGATTTGGCATACCTAGTAGCATTATCCATTCTGCTGCTCAATTGTTTTGCGATCAAGGGTTGTCATGGTTTAGAGGTATCCAGACTCAAGTTTCAACTTGGAGGGAACTTAAAGATTTGTTGTTGGAAGAGTTTGATCCTGTCGACTATGATTATACACTCGACGTCAAAAAAATCGCACATCTACGTAGTTTTCATACTAACGCGCTCATATCACGGCTTCGTATATAAAAAAGTAAAACATTTGATTGCAATATTTTTTACGTAACATGGTTTTTATATGCTCGTCTGTTAATCATGCTTCTTAATTAGTCGTGAAAACTTCCTAATTTTCCCAAAATCTATGTCATGTATGTAAATCAATGTTCTTGTCCCATACAATGTTCTATGGAGCTGAAAAACTGATTTACTTTTTAATTTTTTTGGACGAATCAAGTAAATTCCATGGATGATGAAAATGTTGGATTAAAAGACGAGCATATATTGGTAATGTTACCTTAAAAATATTGTAATAAAATGTTTTACTTTTTAATATACGAAGCTGTGATATGAGCGCGTTAGTATGAAAACTACGCAGATGTGCTATTTTTTTGACGCCGAGAGTAGGTTAATAGGTGAAATAAGGTCACGCACACAAGGTGTTGATGAACCAACACACATGTATTTTTCTGTCATGACAATATGTTTATTTAACAGACTTAAGTCACCATTACCAGAAGATAAACGGCTGGAGTTTCTTCTCCACAACATTAGGCCTTATTTTTCACAACAATTAGTTTTGTTAGAAATAACTTCAATTTCAGATGTAAAAAGTAAATGTAGAAAACTTGAGGCAGCTCGTCAGCGTAGTGATTTATTTGTTGAACCGACTAAATGCGGAAATCTTAGCTCGGAATTTAGTTACAAAGGGAAACCAAAAGTTGTAAATGTGGTTTCGAAACCAGTTTCGAATCCAGTTAAATATAGTAGAAATTCGACACAACAAACAAACGCCTCCCCGAATTTTAATTTCAATAGAAATCCAGTTTGTTACAAGTGTGGTAAAAATGATCACAATTTCAAATTTTGTAAGGTGGTTCCAAATAAGAGGAACATTAAATATTTTAAATGTGGCAAGTTAGGATTTACAAAATTATCTTGTCCTGATTTTAATAACAGTTCATCGAGTTCAAAAAACTAGTGAGCTTGAACCGAAGTAAATCAGAGACTTAAAAAAAAAGAAATTTAAAAAACAAAGTTAATTCAATTGATAAGGTTGCTTCGGTTCTTTTTGCGCCAAATAAGGATGATATTATTTGAAATTTCAAGTTTTAGATTTTGAGATTATAAGTTTACTTCAGCAGCTTGTGTTTCAATTTAAGGAAACAATTCTCATGAAGAATTTATTAAATTTGGTTTTGAATTTCAAGAATGCATAGATAATTCCTGCAGTGTTGCAAATGGTAGTCATCTATAATCTTTAGGCTTTATTTTTGAGAAATAATAAACATGGCTACAAAATTTTTATTTGGCCACGCGCCCAAACTTCACATTTAATAACTAAGCATCGGGAAAATTACTTAGCCTTAAATTAACTGATACATATTCTTTACAACGGCACCTAAAAATGTTAAAGAAAGCGTCAAGTGAATATCCACAATTAATTTAACTTGTCCTTCTGATTTCGCGCTCGGCTCGCTTTGGCGGACGGGTGTGCGACGCGTGCGCTCCCGTGTAAATATTGTTTACAGTGGGAATCTTGCTGATTTTTCAGCTTTTTAGTAGATATTCGCTATCGTGAAGCTGTGCAGTGTTGTGCGTTGTATTGGTGCAGTGAAAAGTGAAAAGCTTACGGAGTTTTTCCTGGTTATGTTTCCTGGTTTTGTTCGAACGATCTATTCCGATCCAATACCATCATCTAATACCAAATGGTATTTGTTTTTATGCTTTTTATTTTCTATTCCGATCGGATACCATTCTTTAAATTATCCATACTATACTTACTATACTTACTAATACTTACTATATACTTACTAATACTTACTAATATTATAAATGCGAAAGTAACTCTGTCTGTCTGTCTGTCTGTCTGTCTGTTACTCTTTCACGCCAAAACTACTCAACGGATTTAATTGAAATTTGGTATACAGATAATCTAGACCCTGAGAAAAAACATAGGCTACTTTTTATTGCGAAAAGGGGGTTGTAAGGGGTTGAAAGGGGGGTAAAAAGTTACTTTTCCACGCGGACGAAGTCGCGGGCGGCCGCTAGTTTTTTATAAATATACGATCTATTCCGAAGTAATACCAAAACATGAATCTTGGTACAGTCATCTAGAAAAAAGATTTTATTTATAATTATGATACGATTGTTGAAATACAATGCCATACATTACTTATTAGTACTAGACTGTACCAAAACTCTATACTCATTAACTTTAATCCAATATTTTTACATAGTAGTGATAACAATATTTTTACAAATAGCAAGTTCAAATTGAAACCTTTTGTCAAAATTTTTTTATCTGCGAAAAAAGGGTGAGTTTGCTACATGGTTTTGGTAAATCCAAAGCAACCAATCAGATACAGTGATATTCAATTTTTGAATCAAACATATACTTACTATGTTTAAGTTTGTTTGGTAAAACTGATTTTGTTAAATAAACACAACCAATTTTCACAACTAAAATGTTTTTATTGACTGTACCTTATGTCTACTAACTTGTTTTGGTATTCGTTTAAAAAGTGGTATCAGTTCGGAATAGAAAATAATAAAGATTTAAAACAAATAAATCAAATCAAATCAAATCAAATCAAATATTTCTTTATTAATTACTTCATACTTAATTATATGTTTTTGAAGCCTCCTTTTAGGCTTTGAATTGCCTGTGCCAGGAGACAACGCTCTGCGTAACTACTTTACTATAATATAAAGAAGTAATACATGATTATTGATTAATATGAATATGTTTAACATAAATTTTAAGCATTTATAACCATTTATAAATACCATTGGTATTAGATGTTGGTATTAGGTTGGAATAGATCGTTCGAACCACGTGTTGGGTAGCACGTGATTCCTGTTTTACTGACACTTTCGGGATTAAGATTTCAAGCCAGTAATCTGGTTGGGGGTTTTTTCTGGGAACGATTTGTATGTTTCTTGTTTGTTTACACTGTAGTTTTCATAAGATTTTTCAGCACGTGGCTGTCAGTGTCAAAGTCTATTTGACATTGACAGCTGACGTCAAGGTGACGTTTGCAGACTGCGTTCGGAAACGCATATTTTGGAATCACTGTGATTTCTTATCAAGTGATTTATACGTATTACTTAGTATTAGCAACGGACTTTGGTAATTTGGCCAATAAATTTTTATTATCGAGTAATTTTTATTTTATTTAGTTATAAGTGTGTGCATTTATTCTGGACACTTGGTGCGACGAAAAGACGAAGATGAGTACTCCTGAGGAGCAGGAGTACCAGCGGCTTCTGGAGCAGCAAATGCTGGAAAAGGAGAGGGAGATGGAGGTTCTCCAGGAACTGAGTCAGGAAGCTGGCTTTCGGCCCCGCGCGTCCTTACAAAGGACACCACCCCACGCCTTCTCAAGGGAGCCAGGGAATACAAGTCCAGGGCATCCGTAGGGTCGGCAATGCGGGCGTTGTTGTGCAAACAGCGAGCGCCGAAGCGACTCGGAAGCTAAAGGAAGCCGCACCGCCAACCCTAAAAGTTACGGACCCAAAGAGTCGGCGACCGTTGGTGGCGATTAGAAACCTGCGGAAGGACCATGATGGAGAAAAGGTGATGCAGGACCTGCACGCGATTAATTTGGCGGAGTTCTCCGAGTGGAACATGAAAAAGCTGCGCGAGAGCTGTAAGGTGGCCTTTAAGAAGGGCCGTCGTGGAGGACGGACAACAGTAGTGCTAGAGTGCACCCCGCAGCGATGTGACACCCTTATCCACTTGGGGAAGGTCTATATCGCCTGGGATGAGGCAGAGGTCTGCGATTATATTCGCGGGACCTGCTGCAACAAATGCCAGCAGTACGGACACCCGGAGAAATTTTGCAGGTCCTCGGACACAGTCTGCGGGAAATGCGGGGAGGCCGGACACAGGGCTCAGGAATGCAAGTCAGAAAAGAGCTGCTGCGCGACTTGCAAGCGCTTTAAACGACCGGAAGCAGCCAGCCACAGCACAGCGGCGCTAGATTGTCCAGCGCGCTTGTACGCAGAGCAGCAGGCGGGTAATATGACGCAATGGCAGTAAGAGCGTCAATAAATAATGAAGGCCAGGCGGCTGGGCCTTGGGGGTTCGGCTGCCCTGCGATAACGTAGTGCAGTTGAACCTCCATAGCTCAGCCGCTGCAACCAAGGAAATACCCATCGTCGCCAAGGAGCTAGGTTTGGACTTGGTACTAGTACAGGAACAGTACAAGCATCCGCAGATCATGCAATGCGGAGCTAAGCCCAAGGCCGGAGTGCTGGTGATGAATCAGGAGTTTGCGTTCACGTTCTTGGAACATCTAAGCAACGAACACTGCGCGGTCGCACACGTTGACACCGGGGATCAGAGTCGGAGCTTCTACGTGGTATCGGTATATTGCCAGTACAGCCACGACATCTCCCGACACTTGGAACACTTGTCTCACGTGATGGATCAGCTGGCAGGGAAGCAGATACTGATAGGCATGGACAGCAATGTACACTCGCCACTCTGGCACTGTGAGGAACGACAATACGTTGGGAGAGGACCTGACACCGAGTACAGGAGAAATCAGATGGAAGGATTTATCCTGGGACGAGCTCTTTTACTCCATAACAAGGAAGGTCAACCCCCAACATTTCACGGCCCCAACGGATACTCAAATGTGGACCTGACACTCACTACAAGAGGAATCACTATGTCGGAGTGGACTGTAAGGGAAGGAGCAAGCTTGAGCGATCATCAGCTGATCACATTCAGACTAGGCGATATAGCGGTGCGATCGCGGGTGGGAATTGCTGGCCAGGGTCAGATGCAGCCATCTTACAGAGACCGTGGCGTAAACTGGGCGAACTTTTGCTCAGCTTTGCACTACCGAGTAGGACGTCTGCAACTCAGGAGACCAGCTGAGGATATCTGTAATGAGTACACAGACATACTGACACGGACGGCAAGCGAATGTCTGGGCAAACGCAAAAAGGCAGACACTGGTGGGTACGAGTGGTGGACACCTGCACTGGACAAACTCAGGAAGGAAGTGTACAGTGCGCGTAGGAATTGGCAGAAGTCGCGGAAGAGAGGAGGTGAGCAGGAAACTCATTTGAAGAATGAACTCAATGTTGTGAGAAATCACTACAAAGAGGCAATGAGGAGCGCGGAGATCACCTTTTACCGCAAAGTGGCGGAATCCGGTAACGAAAGCCGTGGGGGATGGCTTATCGAGCTGCCTCTGGCAGAGTCCGCCCCCCACCCAACGTGATGTACGGAATGAAGCTCATGGAAGGACATGCAGAAACTGGAGAGGAGACCATGTCTGGGCTCCTACGCACGCTGTGTCCTGATGACAACCTGGAGAAGGATGACGCGTACCACCGGCAGGTCCGAATAGCTGCTGCGTGCGCCCCGACTGGACGAGACTCTGAGCCACCCAACCGGAAGGCACTGGCGCGGATAGTCAATGATCTACCAAACACGGCACCGGGAATGGATGGACTGACGCCACGGATCATAAAGCGAGCATGGAGAGCGAGTGGAGAGGAGATGCTGTATATGTATTCCGCATGCATAAGAGAAGGTGTGTTTCCAGCCATATGGAAGACCGGAAGACTAGTGGTTTTGCCAAAAGGCAATGACAAATCCCTGACAGACCCAAAGGCGTATAGACCGGTAACGTTGCTGCCCATTTTGGGAAAGATACTGGAACGTCTTATTATCACCTGCGCTCCTTGTCTGCACCGGAATATCTCACCCAGTCAGCATGGTTTTAGGTCTGGAAAGTCGACGGTTACGGCGATTAACGCAATTATGGACCGAGTTACGAATACCTCCAAAAAATATTGCCAGCTTATACCCTTGGATATTTCAGGGGCCTTCGACAACGCCTGGTGGCCCATGGTCCTGCTCAAAGTGAAACAGGGTGGATGTCCACCAAATATTTACAGAATCTTAGTGAGTTACTTCACAGACCGGCGAGTGGGATTATTCATGGGTCGACAGGTGGTGTGGAAGAGGTCTACAATGGGCTGCCCCCAAGGTTCGGTGTTAGGGCCTACTTTATGGAATCTTCTGCTCGATGACATCCTTAGGCTACCGATGCCCGAGGGCGTCAGCATGACAGCCTATGCGGATGATATCACGATCGCGATCGAGGCACCAACCAGAGCTAAAATAGAGCGAGACGCACAATATATGCTCCAGGCGGTGTCCGAATGGGGGCATCGGAACCGTCTGACTTTCTCAGCTGCGAAGTCGCAGACAATCACCTTGAAAGACAAATTCAAGCGCCCCCCAACGATACGTATGGACAATAAATCGATCGCGCACGTGAGCATGGCAAAGTTACTTGGGGTGGTGATTGACCAAGGGTGTTCCTTTTTGCAGCATGCGAACTTTATCGGCCAGCGGGCTAGTAACTGCTTCGGGAAGATGTCGAGAATATCTTCATTGACCTGGGGCGTGCGGCACAATACAAAGCACTTAGGGTCCTGTATTCAGGGACCTATGTTGCAAGTCTTACTTACGCTGCGGCAGTTTGGTGGCACCGGTCAAGCATCTTCGTGGTGAGGCGAGCTTTGCTGCGCACCCAACGGCTTGCAATGATTCTGCTCACGAAGGTCTGTTAGTACATCAGCGCTGCCCGTGCTAGCTGCGGTGTTACCGGCCGACTTAGAAGTTGTTCGTGTGGGACAATTCGCCCAGGAGTGCCCAAAGGAAGCCACAGACAAGGAGCAAATGGCACTAAAACGTAGAATATTTGGAGATGTTGTTGCCCAATGGCAGGAGCGCTGGTCGACCAACGACAAAGGAAGAGAGTTGTCGCAATTCTTCCCAGACGTAGAAATGAGATTATCGGCCGGTTGGGTGGAACCAGACTACGCCGTGTCACAAATACTGACGGGACATGGGAGTTTTAACAGCAGACTGCACGCGATGACTCTCAGTGAGTCACCTGTATGTCCCTGTGGAGAAGCTGATGAAACTCGGGACCATGCGCTGTGGGAATGTCAGCTGTATGAAGAGGAACGGCAACAGATGCTGAATGACTGGAACAGGAACGAGATAGAACCAGTATACCATCAAGAGATGGTCAACTCTGCAGAAGGTTTTCGACGGTTGCGTGCGTTTCCACACAAAAGGCTTGACATTAGGAAGGAGTTCGATTGATGTGGAACTGCCCGAGCGCGAGTCGCTTGTGCTGTGGTGTTTCACGCCCCATTTGGGGAGAAGTGACATTGAGATGGGCTAAAGACACAGACTTTGTAGGGAGTGAAGAAACGCACCGGGGAAAGAGCCCTTAGCAAGTACCTGGTGAGCGTCTCCCAAGATTTTTTTCGATCCTAAACTCAGTATACTTTTTCAAAACATACGAAGTCTAAAAAATAAGCTCCACCTTTTAGAAGAAATCACAGAAGAGGAAATCTTAAACATCATATGCCTATCAGAGACGTGGATTACCACAAACAAGTTGGACCTGCTCCGGTTGGATGGCTACACCCTAGCCTCTCACTTTAGTCGATCATGCTCTGAAGGCGGAGGAGTATGCATTTTCATGAAAAATGGAATAGATTTTACTGTATTATATGATCTAAATAATTTATCATTGGAATCCATAATTGAAGTGTCTGCTATTGAGGTCTCCATCTATAACTTAATAATAATGAACCTATACTGGCCTGACAGAAATAGAATGCCAGAAACATTCTTTAACATATTACAAAATATCTTACAGCGATTACAGATAAAATACATTAAGAAAAAAATTATTATACGTGGCGACTTTAATGTGAACGTTTTAGAGCGAAGTACGTCTACAACCAGACTCTTAGATTTAATGTTGAGTTATAATTTCTATCAGCATGTAAAGGAACCTACTAGGGTTACCAATGTCAGCCTCATGTATAGATTTGATTTTTTCAAATTATAACATTTTAAAGTCTGAAGTATTTGTTAATGATTACGATTTGTCAGACCATAAAGGGATTGTAATCAATATACCAATAAAAAAACATAATATATCTAAAAACTGGTTTATAAAAAAAAGAATCTTCAGTGAAAAAAACATGCAATACTTAATATCGAGTCTTAAAGAAATAAACTTTTCTGAAATAATAAAAGTAAATAAGAATGTAAATGAGAATTATAATTCATTTTCTAAGATTATAAAAACTTTACTGGACAAATGTATACCAAAAATTCTTATGAAGTTAAAAAATAAAAAGAATAAAACATGGTTAACAAAGGGTATAAAAACTTCATGCAAAAATAAAAGAGTGTTGAAAACAATAATAACTTACGCTAAAAATCCTACTCTAACTGAAAAATATAAACAATATGAAAAATTGTTGAAAAAAACTGTTATATTATCAAAAAAAAATGAAAACATTAAAAGAATAAAAAAATCTGAAAATGTAGTAAAAGAAATGTGGTCTGTCGTAAAGGAACAAACAAACAAACAATCAGAAAAAAGCAGGAAAAATATTAATCTTATCATAAATAATATTCAGACAGAAAACCCCATCACCATAGCGAACTTTTTTAATACCTTTTTTTCAAATGTAGGAAACGATGAAAATTCTGTGAAGCCCGCTCCCGCCGCAGCTGGTCGTCCCGTTCTAATGCCGGCTGAAAACTCTATGTATCTACAACCCGTCACTACGTTAGAAGTTGAAAAAATTATTCGCAACCTAAAAAATAAACGCAGTTTCGGACACGACGATATACCGCCATTACTAGTCAGGAAATGTGCCAAAGAGTTAGCTCCCATTTTATCCTATTTAATTAATACATCCTTTGTAGAAAACACTGTTCCTGACGCACTTAAGATTTCAATAATAAAACCTTTACTTAAAAAGGGAGATAAAACAGATTGTACAAATTATCGCCCTATCTCCCTCCTCCCCACATTCCCTAAAGTTTACGAAAGTGCAATGTCTAAAAGTCTATACTCCTACTGCGAAAAATATAATATATTTAGTGAACAACAAAACGGATTTCGGAAAAAAAAGTCCACTACATTAGCTGTTTTTAAATACATAGATAGCATACTCAATATAATTAATAAAAAAATGTATGCAGTGGGCATCCTACTCGATATGAGTAAGGCATACGATCGAGTTCGTTTTGACATACTCCTTCAAAAACTTAACGGTATAGGTGTAAGGGGACCTGCATACAAATGGTTTGTATTGTATCTAGAAAACAGAAAGCAGTATGTTGAGATAGAATATTGTAATCATGAAACAGGTAAAATTTCACTAATAAAATCTCAATTGACTCTGATCTGATCTATACCGCAAGGCAGTGTCCTCGGGTGCATACTATTTCTAATGTATATAAATGACCTGCCCAAAACTGTGGACACAACTTGCTCTCTATTTGCAGATGACATATCCCTAGTAGTTCCTTGTAAAAACGCTTTAAATTTAAATAATACTCTAGAAAATTTAATAAATAATGTAACTAATTGGCTTAATGATCATAATTTAAAAATAAATTTCACAAAAACAAAAATATTACAGTTTAAACCTTACCAGAAACTTCCCATAGAAATTAATTATACCTTCCAAAACAATAAAATAGAAAATGTAAATTCATATCCACTTCTGGGAATAAATATAGACTCCAATCTGAATTGGAAGGATCATGTAAAAACCGTACATTCCAAATTATCACGTTTCACATATGCACTATACAATTTAAAAAAGTCCTCAGATGTGAAAACAGCTACATGTGCATATTATGCATATGCACATGCATGGCTCCAATACGGAATAGTGCTATGGGGGAACAGTACGGACGCACATAAATTATTCATTTTACAAAAACGATGCATCCGTATAATTGTAAATATTGATAACATGGTTAGCTGCAGGCCACATTTTAGAACCATGAAAATTTTGACCCTCACAGGCATATACATTTTAGAAACCTGCATGTTTGTCAGAAAACATAAAAACTTGTTCCCGCTGCATGAAAGGCCTCAAAATCTAAGACCCCGGGTCAAATTAGCTCCACCGATAACCAAATTAGAAATTGTAAAATCAGGCCCATTTGGAATGACTGTAAAAAATTATAATAATATTCCGAATTGTATTAAAAGTATAGAAGGTGAAAATAGCTTTAGAAACACACTAAAAACTTACTTAATAGAGAAATGCTTCTACTCACTGTCAGAGTTTTTTGATGTGCAATAATCCTGTCCAAAATATTTGTTATGTATAAAATTTCATATAGTTTATTGAATGTGTATGTACCTAGTTTTAATGAGGAGTTTTAAGGGACCTGTGTCTGTCCTTCTGATTTATATATTGCAAACTAATTTACTAACTCAGCCACGGCATTTGTAACTCATCACCATATTAAGTTTTACAGCTTCAATACAATGTCCTCAAAAATAATACATTCAAGCTTCAATACTCAACATCAAAATATTATAACTTAACATCTAAAATAATACTTCATATTCTTTTATCGAGAAAATAGCCACTATACCTACGATTTGGCGCCAGTGCGTGACATGACAGCAACCGGCAAGCATCTGATCGGCCTAGCAATCAGATTGAAATTCGTAATGGCGCCATTGGAGGTAAAAGTAAAGTAAAGTAAAGTAAACATTTATTGACCAACCAAAAACAGATACAACACGACAGTAGTAAGACACAGAATACATAGTAAGAGGTAGGTAGAAAAACGGAAAGGAACATTAAGTGCTTACATACATAGACAGATACATAGGTGGTCAATAAGGTCCAAACTCAGCATATGCTGTAGCAGCTTCAATGAAGCCACTGCAGCGCTGGTTTTCAGTTTGGACCTTGAGTGACGTTTTAAATGAAAGAGAATGAATGAATGACACGCACATGAAACAATACAACGGACTTACAACTGACAAACCAAATAAAATAACAAACAACAACAAAGACACTTAGAAAAAAAAATTGAGATAAACTAATAATAAAAAACGATTAAAGGACAAATAATTAACACACAACATACAAACTATAACATTATAACATTATTCTATGACATGAGCGACGGTGGCGCCATCAATCACTTCCGCGACCTACCCGATGAAATAATTGGAAACATTATGAAAAAAGGAAAAACAGCGACCGTCCTGTCAACATGACAGCCGCACCCATTCCGGCCACACCCCAACCACATTTTGCCACGTAGGTTATAGTACCTAGGTATCGGTCTGCCTGTAACTCTTGGGCAATGTTATAACCATGATAAGATCAAAGTATGGGTAAGATCTGCCATGACAATAGTACTACCGAGCAAGTATAGTTCAAATTTGTGAGATATAGTGTTCTATTGGTGTGCTTGTATAGTGAGTATCTGGCGTCAAAGCAGGAGGAAATAATGTCAACGGCGGGTAGCAATTGGCTTATCGCCATATTGCTACCCGACGGCTGACAGCTGCACTTTGAGGCCCAGCTCTGTCTGGGCCGGGGCCCTGTCCGGCGCCCTGTGAGGATCTCCTCCACTTTGGGCGCACCTTGACGTGGGCCCCACCGAGTGGGGCGCCTTCGGGCGCCACCCCCCACATCTTTTGTGGGGGTCTTTAGTTGCTGGTCTGCGCTGCGTCCCACAGCCAGTGGGATGCGGCAAAGGCCGGCTAACCCCACCTCTCCGCCCAGCGACCGACTGCGCAATCCAGCGTAGCCGGCCGTGGCTGTCTGGTGGGGCAGTTTTTTGGAAGCCTGCAGGCACTCTCCCCCACCTTGCCCTGCAGCCAGCAGGGTGTGGGTTTGTGGAGAGTTCTGCAGGAGCCCATGCCCGCGACGCCCGTATCGCAATCCAGCGATGCGGGCGCCGCCCGGTTGGGGCTTTGTCGGAGGGCAGTGGGAGCTGCTCTGGGGGCTTTAAGCCCCGGGAGTCGGAAAGAGGCCGTGCTGGCGTGCCTTGCTGTCCATGGGTGGGTCTGCGGTGATGAGGTTCGTCCTATTTCCCGCTTTCCCACCCCGAGCCTGGATTTGCCGGGAAAAGTCGCAGAGTGTTTAGTGGGTATGCCCTTGAACGGCTTCTGATTAGCAGAGGCCCAATCCAGGGGAGAGCCCCACACTACCTGGTCGTCTCCCAGCGGCCGGGTGTGCATAAGGCGGCATTCACTCTGCGTGAACAAAAAAAAAAAAAAAAGGAGGAAATAATGTGTTGGTGCGACGATACGTTCAGATATGGAGAGCTATAGTAGGTTGAGCACAGTGCTTGGACTGAAAAGAAAGCGTGGAAGGCCAACTTAAGCGCGAGCGACATTAATAATAAATTTAATATATTAATAATTTTTTTCTTATAATTTCGGAATTACATAAGGGAACCTGTTGTACCTCGGTCATTTTTTCATTCAACGATTTAAAAAAAAACGGTTGTAACTATAGCAATTAAAACAATTTTAGCTGTTAGAAGAACTAATGTGGATCATAATATTGTGTATTCATATTTAATTTAATGAAAGTATGTATGTATTAATGTTTATACTCGTACCTATGTATATAAGTATTGTATCATTGCACCGCCTTACACCTTGATCAAGTGTCCTTTACCCAAAGGTTGCCTGGAAGAGATCGCTCATAGTGATAAGGCCGCCTTTGTTGTACATTACTCCTGTTATAACTAGTTTTAAGTTTTATACCTCTGTTTTGTGTGCAATAAAAAGCATATTCATTCATTCATTCATTCATTCATTCATTCATTCAATATAAATTATATACAAGCATAGATCATCGTTTTTATAGGTTTTACATAACTATAAATTATTAAAACGGGAATTAACGCGACGTTTATTTTTAAGTACATTGTATGTACTTACTGCTTGACGTTTCGGCTACGTTGCAGCAGCCGTGGTTTTACATAATCTAAAAAAAATTGGAATGTGGATCAAGGTACAACGTTGGTGATGTACCTAGATCCGCTTATGTTGTACCTTTTTCATAGCTAGTACTCATCAAATAAAATCCATATTTCTCGACAAATAGCAAATATTTTTATTATTTTCAGATT
This sequence comes from Cnaphalocrocis medinalis, assembly GCA_014851415.1. Classification (NCBI taxonomy): domain Eukaryota; kingdom Metazoa; phylum Arthropoda; class Insecta; order Lepidoptera; family Crambidae; genus Cnaphalocrocis; species Cnaphalocrocis medinalis. Next base: position 8,594,163 of record CM026274.1, on the reverse strand, counting down.
CAACATGTCTTTAAAAAACTTTAAAGTAGATAATGCCTCTTTAAAGTACATCTTGACAAGTTAAAATGTTTGGCAGCCCCTCTTAATGATATTTTTTTTCTTTAACTAATTTAATAGCACTAGAAAGTGCTGTTTTTGGGACAGGGGTTCGTTTGATGTTGTTTTTGCTACGAGACATTTTACCTGTACAAAAAACAACAAAATTATAAATATGTGCGTTCCTAAACAGAATTAACATATTACATTAGTACCTTAACCATATGATCAAGGTACAACTGTTTTCCTATGATCAAGGTACAACACCCCTACCCTTTCATGTTTATTCGCACATATAAATTTGGGGGTTATGGCGAACTTGTGGTAGTATAACTATGTCATTGACATACTGTGTGATGTGTGTGACTCTATGTACTATATAATCAATTACTTTATTATAATAAACCCAGTATTTACTCAGCATTTGGTTGTTTAACTGTACTCCTCATCGCTCTCCCCTACATGGCGACCCAGCCGACGGTGTTCGCCCGGTAACGCGACGCGAGGCGTCCCATATTTGGGATGGAATTTTTTCTGTGTAATTGCCACTGAATAGACTGTACTTAATAAAATAATAACGATGGCTCTCTTTTATCGTCCGTGCCAAGGAGCGAACGTGAAAGTAATCGTCTTAATTCAACATGGGCAAACCACAGTCCAAAGATTGTCCTAAGGAGGAGAATATTGTAGTCCAAAATGCTGTGGGCGACAATAACCAGATGAATTTTGAACATTTTAAGTTCCATCTATCGACCACTAATGTTCTGCTGTCGATAGTAGTGTTGTTCATATATTTGGGCACCATATACTGCGTGTATCGTACATATAAACGTTGTCATATGAAGTGAATAACGTCGGAGGTAACCAGGAACACGCTGCGGAGGTCCCTGTTCCGGCAGTACCAGCAGCCCCCTCTACCCAATGGCATAGGAGCAGCGGATGAACTGTCCCAGCCCAAGGTCGGATTCGGCACGTCTAAAGTGTGAGTGCTAGCAGTATCTAAGTGAAGTGCGTAACCAAAAAATAAATAAAAAGTGCGTATCGCGTTGTGTCGTATCTACCTATCATTTTGCGGATCGAGAAAAAAGACTTTAATTTAAGTTATACAAATAATATTTAATCATAATTTAACTGTACTGAATTTTTAATTTTGCTTACAATGGCAATATATTCTTTCGTGTCTGTATGGTTTATATTACGTCTACATAATGGTGGTAAGGTATGGCTCAATCTTTAAACGATTTGTATGAAGAATTAAAGAAAGTGCGATCATATTTGATTAAAATTGGACCTAATAGGCGACAAGGGAATGTATTACAAACTAAGTTAAGTCAAGCTAATGTTTTATTTGAAAAATATTCTCAATGGTTATTAAATTATAATGACGAGTTAAGTAAGGGAAAAATTAAAAGTGATCAAAAACTACTGTATGAAAACGCGTGTAGAAAAATTGAGGCTTTGTATAGCGAAATTTTAAATTTGTGTACTGAGAGTGTTGAAAGCAAAAGTGGTACCAAAATGGATACTTTTGATTTAAAAACGGCATTGAATTTATTGCCAGTAGTATCAAATGACGAGACAAGTATAAAACAACTTATAGATAACATCGAATATTACGATTCTTTGCTAAAGTCATCAGACTGTAAAAATAATTTAATTAAGTTCGTTTTGAAAAGCAGGTTGACCCCAGCTGCAAAATTAAGCTTACAGGAAAATTATTCATCTGAATGTGCTTTAATAACTAACATGAAAAAACAATTGTTACCGAAAAAGGGTCCAGCTGCTATTCAAAAGAAATTAAATTGCATGCGACAAAATTAAATGACTATTTCAGAGTTTGGGAAGGAAATCACGGAGTTATTTGTGGACCTAACGATATCGCAAGCCGACGGAAGCACGGAAAGCTATAATGTACTAAAACCAATAAATGAAAGGCAAGCTATTAAACAGTTTTCCGAATGCTTACGAAATCGGAGGCTTAGCACAATAATTGCCGCCAGGAATTTCACCTCCTTGAAAGATGCCATACAATCAGCCAAGGACGAGGAAACCAGCAGCACCGGAAATCCATCTACATCCGGTGAGATTATGGGTTCGGTTAGTATAATTGGTAGTACAGCCACCCGGATTGTGGAAGGTTGTGGGTTCCAGTCCCACCTGAACCCTCCGAGGAATTTTTTAAGTGCAATATTTACTTAAGAATAAATTGCAAAGAATTGCTATACCAAAAATAAAAATTATTCGTTTTGCAGTTTCATCTTAACTAGTGGTCAAATATTTGCAATAATGTTTCCACTGGATATTGTATATATATACCTACAATATTGATGAGACTATTGTCAGCTCATGGCGAGTTAAGCACTTACAAAATTCGTCGGCTTAGTAAGGGGTTCGGCTAGTATAATTGGTAGTACAGCCACCCGGATTGTGGAAGGTTGTGGGTTCGAGTCCCACCTGAACCCTCCGAGGAATTTTTTAAGTGCAATATTTACTTAAGAATAAATTGCAAAGAATTGCTATACCAAAAATAAAAATTATTCGTTTAGCAGTTTCATCTTAACTAGTGGTCAAATATTTGCAATAATGTTTCCACTGGATATTGTATATCGTCGGTGCGCCTGCCAATTCTTGTATGTGCAAAACACCAAGTTTTCAGGAGAGACAAAAAACTGTTTTTTTCGTAAACCACTCCGTTTAATAACACGTAAATTATATGAAACGAAGGGGAAAAAAATAACACTTTAAATATTGTAGCAATTAATAGCTATAACATAAAGCCCTTGTTACTATATTAATTTTAACAGTTTTTGTGCACATATCAGAATTTTTTTGGCTGAAGTTTGTACCAACAAGTAAGTGCTTGTGTCAAATCCATCACATAGCAATTTTTTTTCCATCACTTTTACCACTTATTCCTAAATAATACAACCAGGCTCGTATTATAATATACGAGTATAGCTTTGACAAGGGGGGGGAGTCCCCCCATCCGGACGTGTGAGAGTCCAGGGGACTCCCGCGACCTTCACTCAGAACCTTTCCACACCAACGGTCACCTGTTCTGCTCGCAATGTGCCTTGCCCATTGCCAATTCTTTGGGCTAAGTCTATCTATATACCTTAGATCACTGCGGATCTCATCATTTCTGATCTGACACGATCACGCAAGGAGATTCCGAGCATAGCCCTCTCCATTGCCCTCTAAAGACTTTCGACTTCAGATAATGTGGTAAATAGGCCAAAAATATGCTGCGTAGCTTCCCAAACGCTGCCCAGCCGAATTGGATTCGCCGAACGACCTCTTTCTGGAAGTTGGGCTTACCAACTTGCACTTTTTATCCGAGGTTAAATATTCGTCTACAATTTCCAGTGTAGAGCTTCCAACTTTAACAGGAGTGGGTACGACATGAGAGTTCAACATAACTTTCGTCTTGTCCATGTTCATTTTAAGACCCACTTGTTGGGAGATTCTACTGAGTTCGTCGAGCATTGTGCTTAGGTCTTCTAAGGTCTCAGCCATGAGACTACAATATCATCGGCAAATCGAAGGTGTGTCATGTACTCGCCATTTATATTTATGCTAAGTTCATCCCACAGTTTAAAAATGTCCTCCAACAAATTGGTGAACAGTTTTAGCGATATAACGTCACCCTGTATCACACCTCGCTAGAGTGGTATGGGCTTAGACTTTTGGTTCTGAAGACGAACTGATATCGAGGTGTTTGCGTCCAGGGACGGCAACGCTTGTAGTAAAGGTAGTTTATTCGGCACCTTAGGAGAGACTGTAGCACGGCCCAGGTCTCGACAGAATCAAAAGCTTTGTCATAGTCCACAAACGCTAAGTACAATGGCAGATTTTACTATTCGGTCTTCTGTACAACCTGCCACAGCGTATGAATTTGGTCTATGGTGCTAAAGCCTTTTCGGGATCTGGCTGGTTCGGGAAATCAGGAGGCTAGAAGTCGTCAAACCTACTAGCGAGACGGTTCATCACAACTCTCGATTTTCGGTTATATTTGTGACGCAGCAGCGTGATGGGTTGTAGTTAAGCTGTAGTTCCTCAATTGGGATTTATCTCCTCTTTTGAAGAAGAGCCTTACCACGCCTGTAGGCAACGCTTTGGGAGTCTCTCCCACGATGATGACGCAGTTAAATAACCACAGCTTTTAAAAGCTCCGCTGTGACTTCGTCATCACCCGGTGCCTTGCCGTTCTTAAGCTGTTTGAGAGCTAATCTAATCTCATACAGGCTGACGTCCGGGACATCTTCGGTGCCGGGTTAATTTGGCTCTTTTATCAACAGCCCTGGTGACAGGTGACCTCGCTTCCCAGCATAGTGATTTTTAAACTGGAAACTATAAGGTACCCGAAAACACTACGGCGATCAGTGCAATATGCTGCAGAGTCCACGTGTTGCACTCCACAAGTGTGTGACGTGCCGTGTCCTCCACCGCACCACAGCCATGTTTTGTCATGGACCTCTGCATTAAGCCTTAAACAAGTGTGTCGAGAAATGCTGACGCCAAATGATGGAAAAGTGGTAAAATGATGAAGTTTGTCTCGACTGTCTGTGACAAGTGCGCTGGCTTACAAGACGAATCTGTTCAGGACTATCTACGGGCATCGGATTTAAACTTCCATCACTGATGCGGCAAGAGCTGTACTTGACTTGTCAAAAAGGGCCGCAAATGTGACAAGGAGACTTAGTGGTGGAACGACACAGTACAGAGGGACGTAAAGAGGAAGAAAACCCTCTTTAAAAATTGGCAAGCGACTAAATCTCCCAAAAGCCGGATCATCGTACAGGTTCGCCGAACGTATTATTAAGAGAGCTTTAACGGAGCCAGATGAGACCACCTGAATCGTTATATGCAAGGACCACGCGGTTAAGGATAGATGGCCCTCTTACTTCAACGAACTGCTGAATAACAGCATAAAGAAGAGAAAATGCCAGAATTTCCTCCAAAACCAAAGAACATCTAAAGAAGTACTCGACGTTCTAAGCCGCACTAAGAATTACTTTCGGCGAACACCAGGAATTCGTCCATAGTCCCAATCTGTTTAGCATGATTTTAGACATTCTGTCGGAGAGCATCGAGAATCCTCATGAGCAGCCTCCTTGGGCAGCTGATGTATGCTGGCGATATCGCGCTGATAGGTTCGGATTCGGACAGGGAAATATTGGCGAGAAGAGTAAAAAGGTGTAAGGATTCGCTTGAGCACGGTGGTCTGAAACTAAATGTGGCGAAAACGGAATAGGTAGCCAACAATGCTCCTGATCCCACGTCTGTCCCTATTGGCGACGATAAGGTCGAGGACCCCATTCAGGAAAGGAAGTACTCTATTCACTCTTAGTTTTATTTCATTATTACGTTGTGCTCATTGGGGAAAATAGAGGCAGGAAGGGTGGTCCACTCCTTGGCAGTGCGCACCACATAAGAGGAAGAAAAGCGCTTTAACACTCACAATCGGGGAATATTAACCACAACAGTAAATGTAAATTACAAAATTTGACATTCATTAATGTTCTGTAAACGACATACAACTGCATAAAGAAATTTTCCCAAGGCTATCTACAATCTGCTACCCCACCAACCTTGTCGACCCCTTAATTATGTCGCCCTGGGTTATAGCCGATTGAACCCTTATATCAATCCAGGCCTCAAGGGGAGAGGGGGGGGGGGTCTGCACCTGGACCCCTCCCCCCTTATATACATCCATGAATATAACCTCGATTTATACGCAAACAGGTGTTGCTGAATAATGGTAAATCCTGATATGTGACGTAACAAAATCTGATATGTGCACAAGGCTAATTTTTTTAAAACTGCTATGTGATTTTACTACACTTAACAATATTGAGGGCTTCGTAGTCTGGCATGATTTCACATACATACTTTGACAACTTCGTTTCTATGCGGAATTTGCACAAACGGGTTTTTGCATTACATCGGCCTTAGAAAACTAGTGCGATCTAGCGAATAAAAAAAAATCGAAAAAATGCACATAACAGCTTTGGCAGGCGCACCGACGATATGTATACCTACAATATTGATGAGACTATTGTCAGCTCATGGCGAGTTAAGCACTTACGAAATTTGTCGGCTTAGTAAGGGGTTCGGCTAGTATAATTGGTAGTACAGCCTTTTATACGTTACTTGTAAAATATCATTTTGTGGATCCTTCTTACTTTTCTGATGGAGTTTGTCCCGATTTCTAAGGCATCTCAACAGTCCCATTGTTAACCACGGCTTATTTATAGTTTTTCGATTAGAAGTTTTCTTTGTAATAGTGTTATTTGATATTTTATTTATTAAGACACAAAACAGGTTACAGTTATAAAAATACAAATATTATAATTAACTTAAATTTAGAGGCTAAACTATAACCTAAAGCTTGTGTCATAACCAAGCCGTTAACAAAGTGTTAAAACTAAAGAATTCCAAACAAAATGACTCGGATTAAAGTGCAAATAGAAAGTAAAGAAAGTAAGATATAAACAAAGATTAAACTAATACTGACGTTACACTGCGTTTAAACATATTAGGTCTGTGAGTGAAAATGTCTATTTCGGGATGTTCTTGGACCAGATCATTATAAAGGCGACACATACGTACTAGCGGGTTGTAGTAGGAGGTGTTGTTTCGATAAACCTGAAGTGAGAATAACTTAGGACAGCGGGTTCTGTAGATGGTATTAAGGTTGATGGACGAAAGTAAAGATGGGGAGTCAATGATGGCATGAATAATTTTATATAAGCATAAGAGATCACTGCGCTTACGTCTAGATTCAAGCGTGTTGATGCAGAATTTAGTCAATCTTTCTCTATATGAGCCCAATTTACGATGGAGACCTTGTCGAAAAGAAAGAACCTTTAAGAATTTTTTTTGTAGGCGTTCAATATGATCGCAGTGTTTGGCATAGAAAGGTGCCCATATAACAGCGGCGTATTCTAGGGTGCTGCGAACTAGGGCGTTAAAAAGGTAAACTGAACTTTGTGGACTGTGAAAATGTTTTGTGTTACGCATCACGAATCCCAGTACCTTGGAGGCTTTGCTGTGAATATGATCGTAATGCTCTCTGAATATTAATTTCTCATCGAAGATAACGCCTAGATCTTTTGTTTGATTGAAGCGGCCTAAACTTTGGTTTTTCAATTGGTAATTAAAACAAATTTTATTTATTTTTCTAGTAAAGGACACAACAAAACATTTATTAGTATTAAGGAACATTCGATTCGTGTGGCACCACGAATCGAATGTTATCGAATCGAGTTGTTAGTGAATCGAGTTACTGTGTCAAGGTCCTTTTGAAAAAGCATTGCATCGTTAATGCTGTTTATAGTAAGAAACTAGCTTTTTGCCGCCCCGCGCTTTGCGCGGGTGCGCCTTCAAGCTAGGTCTGCGACGCTTAGCCGCTACGGGCTCGGCCTGCGGCCTCGCGAAGTTACACGCGGCGGTTCTCTGTCTGTCACGGCTGCTCTTATACTTTTTTGCCAACGGAAGGATAAATCAAATGTATGATCTTGGGACGGTTGCGCCCTACGCGGCGCTCCTCTTAGTTTGTCGATAAGCCTTGTGATGGAATAGCCGCTACGGGCTTCGCCCTACGCGGCGCACCGCTTGGTTTTATGTTTGATAAACATGTGATGAAATGGCCGCTCCGGGGTGCGCCCTACGCGGCGCTCCGTTTGGTTTTGTCGATGAGCCTTGTGATGGATGGCCGCTCCGGGCTTCGCCCTACGCGGCGCACCGGTTGGTTTTTATGTTTAATAAACTTGAGATGAAATAAGTAGCCGCTTCGGGCTGCGCCCTGCGCGGCGCTCCGCTTGGTTCTGCATGTGTAACTTTCGATGAAATGACCACTCCGGGCTTCGCCCTACGCGGTGCTACGCTTGGTTCTGCGTATGAAACTTACAAAGAAATGGCCGCTCCGGGCTTGGCCCTACGCGGCGCTCTGCTTGGTTCTGCCCGTCTATCTAACGATGAAAAGCCGCTCCGGGCTGCGCCCTACGCGGCGCTCCGCTTAATGTCATGCGTCGTGTTTCTATTAAATGGCGCTCCGCTTAGATTTATATGTCGTGCTTGCGGTGAAATGGCCGCTCCGGGCTTCGCCCTACGCGGCGCTTCGCCTTTACTCCACGGTGTTGCGTAGAGCACAATGAAAAGTCCATACATACTGTTAGAAGGCCGCTCCGGGCTGCGCCCGACGCGGCGCTCTGCTATATTCTCGCTACACACCAAGTGATTGAAATGGCCGCTCCGGGCTTCGCCCTACGCGGCACTCCGCTTGGTACTGCCCCTGTAAGTCAGGTTGAAATGGCCACTCTGGGTTTCGCCCTTCGCAACGCTCCACTTGGTTTTGAAGTTCAAACTTGTAATGGAATGGCCGCTCCGGGCTTCGCCCTACGCGGCGCTCCGCGTTCATTTTTCAGTGCGCCCATATGTAAGTAGCCGCTACGGGCTTCGCCCTACGCGGCTCTCCGCTTGGTTATGCCACTGTAAGTAGCGATAAAATTGCCACATCGTTATGATGAATTGGCCGCTCCGGGCTTCGCCCTACGCGGCGCTCCACTTGGATTTGTGCGTCGTCCTTGCCATAACATGGCCGCTCTGGGCTTTGCCCTACACGGCGCTTCGCGTTTGCTCCGCAATATTACGTTGAACACAATGAAAAAGTTCATACATACAGCTAGAAGGCCGCTCCGGGCTGCGCCCGACGCGGCGCTCTGCTATGTTCTCGCAATATAACGAGTGATAGAAATGGCCACTCCGGGCTTCGCCCTACGCGGCGCTCCGCTTAGTTCTACCACTATATGTTACGATGAAATGGCCTCTGCGGGTTTCTCCCAGTGCAACAATCAATGTAATAATCTATGTTTGTATGATGTGCTGTTGGCGGACCTTATAAATAAATAAATAAATAAATAATAGCCGTTCCGGGCTTCGCCCTACGCGGCGCTTCGCGTTTGCTCCGCAATATTACGTTGAACACAATGAAAAAAGTCCATACATACAGTTAGGAGGCTGCTCCGGGCTTCGCCCTACGCGGCGCTGTGCTTGCTGGCTTGGGTTGAGTATTTAGATTTTTTCCCCATTATAAGCCTACACACTTGATGCCTTTTTTTTTTTTTGTTCACGCAGAGTGAATGCCGCCTTATGCACACCCGGCCGCTGGGAGACGACCAGGTAGTGTGGGGCTCTCCCCTGGATTGGGCCTCTGCTAATCAGAGGCCGTTCAAGGGCATACCCACTAAACACTCTGCGACTTTTCCCGGCAAATCCAGGCTCGGGGTGGGAAAGCGGGAAATAGGACGAACCTCATCACCGCAGACCCACCCATGGACAGCAAGGCACGCCAGTACGGCCTCTTTCCGACTCCCGGGGCTTAAAGCCCCCAGAGCAGCTCCCACTGCCCTCCGACAAAGCCCCAACCGGGCGGCGCCCGCATCGCTGGAATGCGATACGGGCGTCGCGGGCATGGGCTCCTGCAGAACTCTCCACAAACCCACACCCTGCTGGCTGCAGGGCAAGGTGGGGGAGAGTGCCTGCAGGCTTCCAAAAAACTGCCCCACCAGACAGCCACGGCCGGCTACGCTGGATTGCGCAGTCGGTCGCTGGGCGGAGAGGTGGGGTTAGCCGGCCTTTGCCGCATCCCACTGGCTGTGGGACGCAGCGCAGACCAGCAACTAAAGACCCCCACAAAAGATGTGGGGGGTGGCGCCCGAAGGCGCCCCACTCGGTGGGGCCCACGTCAAGGTGCACCCAAAGTGCAGGAGATCCTCACAGGGCGCCGGACAGGGCCCCGGCCCAGACAGAGCTGGGCCTCAAAGTGCAGCTGTCAGCCGTCGGGTAGCAATATGGCGATAAGCCAATTGCTACCCGTCGTTGCCCAGGGACACCAGGACCCCTCCGGTAGCAGTTCCAAACAGAAAGAAAATACTACCGGGGAGGCCACACGAGGAGGTCGCCGCACCGTAGTCCCCACACACTTGATGCCTACACTAAGATGGCTAAGCGATTCAAAGTTCTCCATCGTAACTTTAATACCAGTACCAACAAGTACAAGTGATAGAAACTACTTTATGAAATTTTGATTCAGCTTAAAGTTATAAATAAATAAATAAATAATAAATAAATTCACACAATATCTCATACTTTGACCTGACTCCGTACTAAGTAGCTTATGCACTTGTGTTACAGATATCAGACAACAGAGGATCACAAATATAATACTTAAATACATATATAACACCCAGACACTGAACAAACACAAGTGTTCATCACACAAATGTTTGTCCAGGGTGGGGATCGAACCCACGACCTTTGGCGTATGAGGCAGGGTCACTACCATTGCGCCAACCGGCCAGTCAAGTCAGTTACACTAACCGCATAAATATTGTGGTAATACTATATAAATATATGAAATTATCGAGTTATATTTGCGGTTCTTCTCATTGATTTTGCATTAGTGGTTTCGTTTGTAGATTTTTTCCCCATATAAGCCTACACTTGAGGCCTACACTAAGATGGCTAAGCGATTCAAAGTTCACTATCGTAACTTTAATACCAGTACCAACAAGTACAAGTGAAATTTTGATTCAGCTTAAAGTTACAATCTATACTAATATAATAAAGCTGAAGAGTTTGTTTGTTTGTTTGTTTGTTGTTGTTTGTTTGTTTGTTTGTTTGTTTGTTTGTTTGTTTGAACGCGCTAATCTCCGAAACTACTGGTGCGATTTGAATAATTCTTTTTTTGTTGGATAGTCCATTTATCGAGGAAGGCTATAGGTTATCAACATAATAATATTAAGGGGGTGTAAGGGGTTAAAAGGGGGGTAAAAAGTTACTTTTCCACGCGGACGAAGTCGCGGGCGGCCGCTAGTAACCGCATAAATATTGTGGTAATACTATATAAATATATGAAATTACCGAGTTATATTTGCGGTTCATCTCATTGATTTTACATTAGTGGTTTTGTTTAAAACTCGAGTTTTTTAGTTTTGTATGTTATTGAATCGTTATAATTCCTTAATATGATATGCTCACTGTAAGTTGGTTTGATAATTACGTAAAAACTTAAGACATAAGGTTGATAAAGCAGGCGACCCGTTGTATCATCAATATCAACTCAACTCAATTCCCTTCCATAGTCCCGGTTTAGTTGCCATCTTTCCCATAACCCTAATCTCTTGTATCACCATCGCATGTTCTCATAATAATTCTTCTGGCTGGTACCTACAGTCTCACGAAACTCAGATACAACACCACCAGTATTATGAAACTCATGACATTTTTAATGGCAACCGAACCCACCAAAGTAGGAAAGTAAGTGCACATTAAATAGTTACTATGACATCTCTCACTCTTTCATTTTAGCCGTTTAATACAGTCACAGCGGCCATTTTAACATCAGTCAATGTCATCTGTCTGTCAGTCAGATTACTTGACGGTTTTTTATCTGATTTTAAATTATAATTTTAGCTATTTATTTCAACAATGGAGAAGAACTATTTAGAATCAGAATGAACAGTACAGTTACAAAATTGATTAGCTTTAATTGTAAAAATGTGGTAAGATCTATTGAATGCATTAAAAAATTGTGTCGGACGGCGGATATCATCGCGCTGCAGGAAACCTGGCTGCTGCCGCACGACGTGCCCTACCTCGGCACCATCGACGACCGGTTCGCGTACGCGGGCACCTCGGCCGTGGACACGTCTACCGGGGTGCTGCGGGGGAGGCCCTACGGCGGCGTAGCGCTGCTCTGGAGGAAGTCTGCGTTCCCGTGCGTTACAGTTTTACCATGTGATAGTGTGCGTCTTGCGGCCATTAAAATAGTGCAAGGTGATCGGTCAATTGTAGTGATGTCGGTGTACATGCCGACCGCGAGTGTGGAAAATTTGGTTGAGTTCACTGAGTGTATTAGCGAAATTAATGCCCTGATTGAAGGCAGCGGAGTGGAATCTGTTTACGTGCTAGGTGATTGAAATTCGCACCCTGGTGAGTTATTTCACCGTGAACTTATGACTTTTTGTGAGGAGCAGTCTTGGTCATGCGTTGATATGGAGTATCTTCCAAATGATAGTTATACCTTTGTTAGTGATGCACACGGGTGTCAACGTTGGCTTGATCACTGTATAACTACGAGTGCGGCGAGACAATCAGTTATTAATGTAACAGTACTATACGATACCTATTGGTCTGATCACTGTCCCTTGTTGGTAGTATGTGACTTTCAGTCCCTCAGGCCTAAGGTCACTATACCTAATGTAGGCTGTAATAAAATTATTTGGGGTGAAAGGGACCTTGAACACACCAATAAGTACACCAATTTCTGCCACTCTAAACTAAGGATGATTGATTTTCCGGAGGAATTCACTGCTTGTGCTGATTGTTTCTGTTCTGATGATAAACATAAGGGGATTTTGAAAGAAATGTATAGTACAGTGGCCAGCACATCAAGTTACTACAATCTGTCAAATTTCCTCAGTTGATATTGAACCAAACACGTTTGACATAAAAGTGAGGTTCAATTGAAGAAATTTGACAGATTGTAGTAACTTGATGTGCTGGCCACCGTACAATAGTGCGTGTACTTAGTGATGCGTCAGTATCAAGTTACGTGGGTCCCTCAGTGCGAAAACACCGATATGTGCCCGGATGGAATAAGCATGTGAGCGGCGCACATAGAGAGGCTCGACTGTCATATCAAAATTGGTTGCTGTTTGGTAAGCCTAGTAGCGGTGATATTTATGATGATATGTGTCAAAAGAGGAGACTTTTTAAATCCAGACTAAAATTTTGTCAGAATAACGAAAGGCAAATAAAGTTAGACATAATTGCATAACACCACAATAACAAACAATTTAGTCAATTCTGGAAAAATACAAATAAGTCAAATCCGAAGTCGAGCCTCCCTGTGAGCGTAGCGGGCGTAAGTGAGCCGAAGGAAATTGCTAGTCTATTTCAGAAACATTTTGTAGTTCAACCTCCACCAACTCATTCTGCGGAACAGATGCATGATGCTGGTGACTCCGCTGGGGAAGTTAAGGTCAGATTTTCCGCGAAAGAGATTGCTTCAGTAATACGTAAAATGAGTCGTGGTAAATCCCCGGGGCATGATAGCCTAAGCATTGAGCATTTGAGGTATGCAGGAGTTCATCTGCCCAGGGTTCTAGCTATGTTTTTCAACCTGTGTATAAGCCATTGCTATTTGCCAGATGAACTAATGTATACCTTGGTTGTGCCAATTGTAAAAAATAAAACTGGAGATGTCTCTGATATGGCAAATTACCGACCAATATCGTTGGCTACTATCATTGCTAAGGTGTTGGACCGGCTGCTTGATATACATCTGGAGAGGCACATTGATCTCGAGGACGCTCAATTTGGTTTTAGACCTGAACTTTCAACCGAGAGTGCCATCCTATGTCTCAAGCAGACTGTCCAATACTACACAGCAAGAAAGACGCCTGTCTATGCATGTTTCCTGGACTTATCCAAAGCCTTCGACCTGGTCAACTATGAAGTCCTGTGGCACAAAATGGAAACAGAGACAAATGTTCCACCTGATATTGTCGCTATTTTCAAGTATTGGTACGGTAACCAAAATAATGTAGTTAACTGGGCTGGTCAGTGTTCCGACTCGTATAGGTTGAAAGTAGGGGTAAGACAGGGGGGGTTAACCTCGCCCCGACTTTTTAACCTGTATATGAACAGGTTGATTGGTGAGCTCAGTAGCACAGGCGTTGGCTGTCATGTTGATGGGGTATGCTTAAACAATTTAAGCTACGCTGACGATATGGTGCTGTTGAGCCCATCGATCAGTGCCCTGAGGAGGTTGCTTCATATCTCTGAAGAATATGTTACGGCTCAAGGGCTTAGGTACAACGCTAAAAAGAGCGAGGTGCTAGTTTTTAAAGCCGGTACTAAATCGTATGCAAGTGTACCACCTTTATACCTATGCGGCACTCCTCTTAAGAGAGTGGATCGATTTAAGTACCTAGGCCATTGGGTTACAGAGGAGCTCAATGATAATGTGGACATAGAGCGGGAACGAAGAGCGTTGTCCATCCGCTGTAACATGCTCGCTCGCAGATTTGCAGGTTGCAGTGACCAGGTAAAAGTGACTCTCTTCAAAGCCTACTGCCAATCCTTTTACACCTGCAGCCTGTGGGTGAAGTATACTCAGCGAGTGTACGGCGCTCTTTGCGTCCAATGTAATAACGCTTTTAGGGCGCTATTCGGCCTGCCTCGCCATTGTAGTGCCTCACTAATGCTCGCGGAGAGACATGTGGACGGATTCCACGCCATCATACGCAAGCGCTGCGCGTCTCTACTGAGGAGACTGCGAGCCAGCCCGAATGGCATCCTAAAGGTGTGGGCAGACCGTTGGGACGCGCCTATGTACGCGCGCTGGATGCAATTGCATGCACAGTGAGTGCAGTGTAGTTGCATTTTATTATAATAATTTTATGCTTTGTAACCTCGCTGTAATATGGACTTTGTCTGAAATAAACTATTTATTATTATTATTATTATTTCATTGTAATTTGCGTAGTTTTCAAACGTTATCTGTAAACTTTTGCAGTGTTTTACATTTAAATAAAAATGCCAGGGATTTCATGCGAGATTTGTGGACTTAGAACAAATCGGGTGGAAAACGAAAAACGGGCATTTATGGCTCAATTTCCACTGGATGAAGCTCGGTTAGTACATTTTATGAATGAATAAGGATCAATAAAGGTGTATTTATTGATAATTTATTGTATTTCAGGACATATTTTCAAATTTAAAATGTGTGAATAAATTTTACATAAACACTAGTGCAGTCAAATATTTTATCGACTAAGTACTTATCGATCAATATTTTTTTGTATATGTGATTCATAAAAAGATTGATGAAAGGGATTTTAGCAAATTCCCCCTTAAATCTCCTCTGTATCTAATTCCATTAAAATCAATTTAGCGACTGAGCTGTTACAAACATGAAAGAGTAGTTTTTGCATTAATGGTAGTACAGTCGGCGTCTATTCTGGTTAAGTTATCCCTCCCCCTCCCCCGCATGCAGTGTAAGGACGGTCCAAAGATCAACAAGGGTAACTACATTGATGTGCTGTTATTTTACTTTGTAGGTGCAAACAATGGGTAAAAATAACAGGCAAAGACGACTTGGCCGCAATGTTTACAAGGTTTGTTTTGGACATTTACAAAATATCATTTTTATGTTTGTTACAGAACCTTCAACACTGACACACCTATTACCACACGTATTACCTACCCAGAAAACGGCGTCAGATAATTTGAATAAGAACAAAATCGTGCAGCCCGAGTACGTTCTTTCGACTTGCTTAAATTTTGATTTTAATACTTTAATATTTCAGACATTTTACAAAACTTAATTTTTATGTTTGTTACAGAACCTTTAACATTAACACACACCTACGTTTTACCTACCCAGGAAACGGCGTCAGATAATTTAAAAACGGGTTATACATCTATAATGTATGTTTTAATTAAAAAATAAAATATTTTGTTAACTTTATTTTTTACTTTAAAAAATTACAGGGGTTATCGATATCATGTTTTCGATAACGCTAGCCATCCCTATTTTTTGGGTCATGTTGGCAACATTGTTTAGTCAAAGTTTTAGTTAGGTTTGTTAGGTTGGCACTGACCGAGGTCATGTGTTTCATAGATTGTATCGTTTTCTTTTTTTACTACAGAGTCCCGTCTCTTAAAACGTAGTGATTACTTGCTCAGTGGGTACCTATGTGTAGGGTTCAGCCGACTTCAGTACAAAATGTATGGGAAAATTTCGTAGTTGAGTAAAAAAAAAATTTTCTTTTTTTTTTCGTTGCATGTTTTTGTAAATGCTCTGGTTGGTTGAGATTGACAATACATGTCACTTTTTGACAGGGCACAACACACAGACGTTGAAGTTTTATTTCAATTAAATCCTTTATTTTAACAATTGGGTAGGGATTCTGTGGGTAACTGTGAAACAAGCCGCATCGGCTGATGCAATCCAAAGATTTTAATTAGTATCTAGTGGTTTTTAGTGTACAAATTTGGTGTTACTTTGTGCAGTGAAGTGCCGCAGGGTGATATTAATATAAGAATCATTGAATTGTGTCGTTTTTAACACTGCTATTGTGTGTCGAGTGATTTGTCACGTGAACAACTTGCTTTGACCTAATAGAGTCTTAAAACCTACGGCTTAGTTAAAAATAGTCGCCACAGAATCCTTAGGACATTAAAACGCTAAACACCGGCGTTTTATTGAGTGACTGTGACTTCGACTGACTTCGACTGTTGACTACAATTATCAATCTACACTTGACATTGGCAAAATTAAATGTGTCGTGAACACAATACAAGCCATTAACAAAAAAAAAAAAAAAAAAAAACAATTGGGTAGCAGTGTGCGACTTTTATATACCATTGGTAGTTTAGCTTTGAGATAAGTTAGCAATAATTCAAATATCTAAAGAATATTACAGATATTATTATATATAACGTTTTGCAAAAAAAATCATAAAATTTGTTCTAAAAATTCAGTGATTGCCCACCCCCTCTAAATACTAAATGGAATGTTTTTATACCATAATAACTGCTTCAAATGATACATCAAAGCTTTAACTAGCTCGTTGTTTCGCTTTCACATTCAAAAAATAAAATAAAAGTGACACAATCATTAAAACTACTAAGTGTATCCGATTCTCCTAAGAAATTCGAGTTTTTTGAAGAGACGAATACCTGCTGTGCAAAAACAGCCATTATAATATGGTGGATTTCGTTTTATTAATAAAAGTTAGGGTAGTTTGTTTTCTCTGCCGATAGCTTTATAACCCGTCTACCCACATCCTTCCTTACAATGAGCACTGCGTGTGACTGTTAGTTACCGATGCACCGAGCTGGTGTCCGCACGTCACCGATACATCGCGCTGCTGTGCACCCGTGTTGCTGGGTGCACGTCTTCGATTCACCGCGCCGGTGTGCACACGTGTCCGATACACCGAGCTGCTGTGCGCCCGTGTTGCACCGCGCCACCTACGTTTTAACTATAAACTTTTACTTTGTGCTGTGATGAAGTGGTGTCCAAGATACGTCCCTGCAGCAGTCCTTGAAGTGCTCCGGAGCCTGTACGTCGAGCGCAGCGAACAGTAAGTGCTCATCTCCATGTTCCTCGCCTGTTGTCCTTTCAGCTATCGGCAGATCTTTCTAGGACGTCTGTGGGCTGTATTTGTAGGTAGATTAGCTCCCCCGCCAGAATACAGTCCACTCCTCTTTTCCCTTTTGCCCCGCTGGCTATCGCCAACCCGCTGAACCATCTCCACCCGCATGGTGGTGTTTATACCTTTAAGCGTCACCATAAAGTTTGGTCACTTCGGCCGGATATTTCTTTCCACATCGCATTCGCCACACCTCAATTACCAAACTCACAAAGTTTGGTCACTTCGGCCGTATTTTTATTTCCGCATCGCATTCGCTAATTGCATAATTATTCGCTATTCCAAAATCGTACCACGTGTAGGATTCCATTTTGGATTCGTATCCTCACGCCGCCATATTCGCTCGCACTTCGTTCGTTGGTCGGTTAACATCGGCTACGATCGCTAGTTTACCTAACTACGCACTTCGTCTCAGCATACGCTACCCGCTATAATTTTTATTTTCGCTCCGCTAATTATTTCGTTCCCGCTAATTTCGCATCGGTGTATCGGTAGACTCATCCGCCATTTTTTCGAACCCGCTATATTTTTACGTTCAAATCCCGCGACATAATTTATGTCATCCGCCATTTTTTCGAACACGCTATTTCTATACCTACGTTCAAACCCCGCCATTTTATATCACCCGCTATTAATTAAAATTTTTTCGAACCCGCTATTTATATTTGTTCAAACCCCGCCAGTTTATATCAACCGCTATTTATTTTATTTTAGAACCCGCCATTTTGAATAAGTTCAAACCCCGCTAATTACTATATAACCGCCAGTCAATTTTGTCGAACCCGCTACCTATTTTAAGTTCAACTCCCGCTAATCTATTATCTCGCTAATTGTTGTTTTTACCCGCAATTTCTATTAAAACCGTCTGTGTTTTGCCCGCTACTTATATACATTATTACATTCACGTTTTATACGCCCGCTAATATTTTTTTGTCCCGCTAAATATACCGCCATTTTTTATACTTATCACAGAATCATACTTACACCCGAATTCCTTTTACTTAAATCAAAATGGTAAAACCTAAAAGGAAAGGAAGTGATGCTTACTTCGAGGAGAATGTTGATACTAATAAAAATCAACTTACTATTTATATTGTAAAACGCGATGTTATTTTTAAACGCTTAGAAAACATTTTCGATCTCGCACAAAAGGTTGAACAAAACCCAAATCTTTATAAAAACTTTTGTGCCTCCGCATCTAATATAGATAAATTACGTAATGATTATCAGGACATCCTAGATTCGTATAACATGTTGAATTTGCAATTAAATCCCGATTCAGATGTAGATTATGATTCTTGGACTTCATTTGAAGAAATGTACTGTTTTATCAAACAAATTTTACTCGATTATGACAAAATTAATTCACAACATCGCAACTCAACCGCACCGCAATCTCCTTCGGGCCCTAAGCCTCGCCTTCCACCTATTGACCTTATGTCTTTCAATGGGGATGTCAAACATTGGCCCCTATTCTACCAACAATTCAAAAGTATGATTCATGATAACGCATCGCTTACTGATAGTGAGAAGGTATTCTACTTGGTCAGCAAGCTCGCCGGGCAGGCTTCGTGCGTATGCGCAGGGTTGGCTCCCACCGCAGAAAATTATATTATTATTTGGGACGCCCTCGTACAAAAATACGACGATCCTCGCTCACTCGCATGTGCATATCTTAACCAGTTGTTACATTTTAAACCGCTATCTACTTCTAGCTCCGCAGGACTAGATTCATTTATTAATAAATTCGATTCTTCTGTCGAAGCGCTCAAGCAATTAAAGCTTAGCGACCTAACTGATTTTATATTCTTGCATTTAGCTATTCAAAAGTTAGACCCAGAAACAATAAAACTATTTGAAATTACTTACCGCAAAGAAAAAATACCTACTTATTTTAATCTTATAGAATTCATAAAAGAACAAAGTAAAGTTTTATCTCGATCTGTGTCTACTAATAAACCGCATAATAATTTTTCGCAACCGCTACACAAACAACTCGCTAAGCCTAGCCCTACGCCTTTTACCAAGTCTTTTGTAAACACGGACTTAGGGTGTGGTCCAAGTGCCACAAGCGCCCGCGATAACAAGTGCGCCTTGTGCAGTAATAAACAACACGAGCATCTGTATTCGTGTTATTCTTTTATGAAATTGACCCCGCATGATCGCTATAATTTTATTAAAAAGAACCCCTTTTATTGTAACAACTGTTTAAGCACTAGGCACAAAACATTTAATTGTACCTCGAAACATTCTTGTTCTCATTGTTCTATGCGACACCACTCATTGTTGCACTTTAATATCCCCGCTACCGCTAAATCTATAAATAATTGTAATATTGGTGCAGCAGTGGTGTCCGACCCCGCTATTATTTCCGCTACCGCTAATGTCGTGCCTCCCAACCCTACGCTGGGCGGCCCCGAGTTTGTGGCGTCGAGTCCGACATGACTCACGCTCCCGCTACCGCTATCTCGCTCCCGCACTCGCTTGAGAAAAATGCATCGGTTTGTACCGTGTCTTACGATCGCGCAGATGGTACCGCATCTTGCTGTCGCGCTGATAGTACTCAAACGACGACCTTATTAGGAACCGCTAAAATTAAAGTTGTAGATCGCTTTAATAACATTCACTACTTGAGATGTTTGGTAGATCCTGGATCTCAGAGTGATTACATAACCGCTAATTGTTGTAAGCGCTTATCGCTTCCGATATGTAAACAAAACCGCTATACGGAAGTTCAAGGTATAGGAGGAGCCTCGCAAAAAATATTAGGTATCACCGCTCTTAAGTTTTCGTCGCGCCATGACGATAAGTGCGAATATTCTATAAATCCCATGATTGTTGATCGCATTACGTCACAGCTGCCCGACGCGCGCGTCGATACCTCCGCTATGCATTTTATAAATAACCTACCGCTCGCTGATGATGATTTTTTACAACCTGGACCGATAGATATTCTTTTAGGTGTAAAACTTTATTGTGAAATTTTACTTTTTAACAAAATTAAAAACGTAATTGATAACATGCCCTCCGCCTTCGAAACGACCTTAGGTTACCTAATTATGGGTGACGCTCCTATTGTTTCTCCGCAACCCGCTACTCGCACATTGTGTGCTTTTACTTCTGACCCGCTACACCAAATTGTCGAGAAATTTTGGGCGGTCGAGGAACTACCCTCCCGCAAGTTTTTAAGTCCTGACGACCAGCAGTGCGAAGATATTTTTACTTCTACGACTGTTCGTAATACAGACGGCAGTTACTCTGTTGATCTCCCTTTTAAAGATGACCCCCAAAAATTAGGCAATTCTTATATAACCGCTAAAAAACGCTTTTTACTTCTTGAAAAGAAGTTCGCTAATAATCCCGCTTTAAAATTAAAATATGACGCTATTTTTCGTGAATACCTAGATAAGGGTATTCTTACCTGCACCGCACCTGAGGAATGTCACTCCCCAGGATTTTATCTCCCGCACCATCCTGTAGTTCGCGAGGACAAGTCGACCACCAAGGTGCGTCCTGTCCTGGATGGCAGCGCCAAGACCGACACTGGGCTGTCATTGAATGATATGTTACACTCTGGATGTAATCTACAGGCTGATATTTTTCACATTCTTTTGAATGTCCGCATTTTTCGTATTGCATTTTTTGCAGATGTTAAACAAATGTATTTGTGTATATACACTAATTCTCCGCACCGCAAATATCAACGAATTTTATACCGCTTTTCTAATGATGAACCGCTCGAAGTATTAGAATTCACTCGGGTCACCTTTGGCCTAAGATCCTCTCCGTTTTTGGCACTCCGCACGCTACGCCAGTTAGCGAGTGACGAACGTCACAATTTCCCAAATGCGGCCTCAGTTCTTGAACGAGACATCTATATGGACGACTTGGCTTCTTCTGCTTCTTCTCTCGATGATGCAGTCAAGACAGCACACGAGCTAATCCAACTCTTCAAGACTGGTGGGTTTGATCTGGTGAAGTGGACTTCTAATTCTTCTCAACTTCTGGAACACATACCAGAATCGCACCGGCAACCTGAATTTATTTCATTCGATGATGAAAATACTTTTAAAATATTAGGTTTGCGCTGGTTACCCGCTCAAGATAATTTCGTTTTTGATATTTCTACCCCGCAATTAGTTTGTACAAAACGCGCTATTTTATCCGCCACCGCACGTCTGTACGATGTTTTAGGACTCGTCGGACCCATTATTCTTTACGCTAAACTATTAATTAAAGAGCTTTGGCTTCTCAATCTTGATTGGGACGATGTTCCCCCCTCCCGCATAATTAATTTATGGCAACAATATTTATTTGAGTTACCACAAATTTCCCGCATTACTTTTCCGCGCCATGTAGGTATAGAAACGGGTTCCGTCGTTTCTTTAATTGGCTTCTCAGATGCCAGTGAATCCGCATATGGATGTGTTATCTATTTGCACGTCGTAAATGGCAATATGCCCCCTATTATAACGCTATTATGCTCGAAATCTCGAGTCGCTTCCGCTAAACCTAAAATTACTCTCGCCCGCTTGGAACTAAACGGAATCCTCTTACTTTCTCGCCTACTTAAAATCGTCTACGACACTTTGTCAAATAGACATAAAATAAATAATATTTTCGCTTTTTCCGACTCGGAAGTCGCCTTATGTTGGTCGGTTGCCTCACCACATAGGTTCGACACTTATGTTGCCAACCGCATTTCGCAGATTCAGGCGAATATTTCCCCTGATGATTTGTATCACGTTCCTGGTACACAGAACCCCGCAGACTGTGTGTCCCGTGGACTTACGCCATCGCAATTAATTAATCATAACTTGTGGTTTAAAGGACCTTCTTGGCTTTCTTTACCTATAGATAATTGGCCCATTCAAAAATTTGTACCTAACAAATTATCCTTACCCGAGGAAAAAACTGTTTCTCATATCGCTAAAAGTAATATAGATGTTGAATTCGAAAATCCGCTATTAAAACTCGCATCTAGATGTTCCACCTGGAACAAGCTTCTTCGAGCCACGGTCTACGTGCTCAGATTTATTAAAAAATTACCGCCAAATAATATAATTACCGCTAATGATTTAAATGCAGCCGAGTTAGAATTAATTCGTGTCGTGCAAACCGCCTATTTCTCAGATGATATTAAAAATATTACTAAAGGCCAATTATGCTCCACTAAATTACAAAAATTATTCCCGTTCCTACGTGACGGAATTTTACGTGTTGGAGGTCGCCTATCGAACTCAACACTTGATTACTCATCGAAACATCCAATACTGTTGCCTAGACAGGGACGTATTGTCGAATTGTTAATTGATTCTTACCATCGTGATAACTGTCACGCTGGACCGCAATTGTTAACCGCTATTATAAAATCTAAATTTTGGATTATCTCCGCTAGGCGCGTCATTCGACAGCGTATCCATAAATGTAATAGTTGTTTTAAACTAAATCCAAAATCTAGTTACCCGCCAATGGCTGATTTGCCTAAGTGTAGGTTAGAACAGTGTAAAGCGTTCTTGCACACTGGCGTCGACTACGCCGGCCCGCTTCACGTGACTCCTTATCGCAAGCGCGGCATACGCAGTGTTAAGGCCTACCTATGTCTTTTTATATGTCTAGTAACTAAAGCCGTTCATCTGGAACTGGTTTCTAGTTTAACCGCAACTTCATTTATTGACGCTTTTAAGCGATTTCTATCGCGTCGTGGCCCTTGTACGTTTTTATATAGCGACAATGGCACGAATTTTGTTGCTTCTAAAGCTTATTTTAAAGAGCTTCACGAATTTTTAAAATCGGACAATTATTATAAAACTTTTAATAACGAACTCGCGAAGCACCGCATCACGTGGAAAATGAATCCTCCCACCGCGAGCCACTTTGGAGGTATCTGGGAAGGGAATATCAAAAGTTGCAAGTCCCTTCTCTTTCGCATAATCGGTACTCAGATCCTCACCTATGAGGAAATGTCTACTGTTTTATCTCAAATAGAGGCCGTGCTCAACAGCCGCCCTCTTTATGTTTTGAGCTCTGATCCCTCAGGGCCTCTCGCGCTAACACCTTCGCATTTCTTATCTACCGCGCCGCTAGAATATTTACCCGCTGCTGATGTAACTGAGCAACGAACGAACCTCTTGTCTCGTTTCTCATTAATGGATTCGCTCGTCCAGTCGTATTGGAAACGATTTAAATCTGAGTATTTACATAATTTGCAAATGCGTGAAAAATGGAATACGCCTTCAAATCCAATCCAACTTGGTACGATCGTGTTGTTAAATGTAGATAACGCTCCACCCTTACAGTGGCCGTTAGGAATTGTCACAAACTTGTATCCTGGCAAGGATGGAGTAACTCGCGTCGCGTAGATAAAAACTAAAACAGGCCTTTACAAGCGCCCTGTCCTGCGGTTATGTCCGCTTCCGACTCAATGAGAGTCAATCTTTCGCTAGTTGTCTTTATAGACAAATTAAGTTAGGCTTAAGTTACTATTAGATTCCCGCTATTTTACTTATTTTAGTATTTAGGCAAACTGTTGTAGTTTGTTTCGCTAGTTTTAATTTCCCGCTATTATTATACTTCTAGTTTATTGTCACTAGTTGTTTTCCGCTATTTTATATCCCGCTAGTTATAACCATAATGGTTGCACGATTCCAGTGCTCTCCGCACTATTGCTAATTGCTGGCAATAGCTTTTTCTCTTGTTTTGAAGGGTAACTTCAAGGCCGGGGGGATGGTGGATTTCGTTTTATTAATAAAAGTTAGGGTAGTTTGTTTTCTCTGCCGATAGCTTTATAACCCGTCTACCCACATCCTTCCTTATAATGAGCACTGCGTGTGACTGTTAGTTACCGATGCACCGCGCTGGTGTCCGCACGTCTCCAATACATCGCGCTGCTGTGCACCCGTGTTGCTGGGTGCACGTCTTCGATTCACCGCGCCGGTGTGCACACGTGTCCGATACACTGAGCTGCTGTGCGCCCGTGTTGCACCGCGCCACCTACGTTTTAACAATAAACTTTTACTTTGTGCTGTGATGAAGTGGTGTCCAAGATACGTCCCTGCAGCAGTCCTTGAAGTGCTCCGGAGCCTGTACGTCGAGCGCAGCGAACAGTAAGTGCTCATCTCCATGTTCCTCGCCTGTTGTCCTTTCAGCTATCGGCAGATCTTTCTAGGACGTCTGTGGGCTGTATTTGTAGGTAGATTAGCTCCCCCGCCAAAATACAGTCCACTCCTCTTTTCTCTTTTATAACCGCCCCGCTGGCTATCGCCAACCCGCTGAACCATCTCCACACGCATGGTGGTGTTTATACCTTTAAGCGTCACCATAATATATATTTTTTTAAATGTTGACAAATTTCTTATTGAGAATTCTGCTAAAGAGTACTCTAGTGTTATTTAACGGATTTAATTCAAAACTACTCCTTTCAAAATAAGTTAAAATCTACGTTAACCTTAAACCTGGCAATCACTGTACCCTGGGCAATCACTGTCTCGGTTCCCCTATGTACTAAATTTTAAAATTTTCTTTGAGGATTAAGTTTTTTTTTTCTACCATCTTGTAGCTCTTGTAAATACCTACCATAAAGATCATGACAATAATTCTCGTCAAGTGGCACCAACTGCCCGAAAAATCGGTTTTTAAGTGCGAAAAAACTCAACATTTACAAAATGGCCGCCAGCTTGTCCGCCATCTTGATTTTTTGACACCCCATATTTTTCCTGTATTCTACAACTTATACCGCGTCGAACCACGTTTTTACTTTTTCTCTGAGATAATACTGCTCACCCAAGGAACCTCTCAAAAAATGCCCCTGTCAAAATTTTCTTTTGGACGCTGCTCCCAGTGTTGCCAGTTGATTTTGGTAAAAATGGACAAAAAGGATTTAAATTAACTTAATTCAAGCCCTCATGTAGTTTTTTTCTCCAAAAAGTGTAATTTTTAATTTTTTTGTTTTTTGACCAAGTCTCGAAAATTATTAAAAAATATGAAAATATTTTTAAACATGGCAACACACCTTCAAAAGACACTTATACGCATCATACACCATGAACTCCATAAGTAGTGCCATCTGGCCGAAAAACCACTTTGATTTTTTTCAAATCACCTTTTTTTTTTTTACAAAATGGCCGCCAACTCGTCCGCCATCTTGATTTTTTGACAACCCATATTTTTCCCATACACTACATCACATGCCGCTTCGAATGGCGTTTAATTTTTTTTTCTAAAATAATACTGGTCTCCCAAAGAACCTCTCAAAAATGACCATGTCAAAAAAACATTTTTCTCAATATCTCCCAGTGTTGCCAGGTGATTTTGTTAAAAATGACCTAATGCCATTTGTACTAACTCAACTAAAGGTTTGATGTGTTAACTTTTCCTAAAAATCCATTTTTATTTTTTTTACTATTTTGGGCCCTGACGCCTAAACTATCAAAAAACACAAAAATATTTTTCGACATGGCAATACATGTAAGCAAGACTTACACCTGCCTCATACATGCAAACTTTCTGAAGTGTCGCCATCTGTCAAAAAAATCACTTTGAAAATTTTCAACAAAATACGATTTCACAAGATGGCCGCCAGCTCGTCCGCCATCTTGTTTTTTTGACAGCGCGTATTTTTCCATATACAACATAGCATAACCTATCAGAGACAATTTTTTCTCCTTCTATGATACCCTCGTCCAAGGAACCTCTAGAAGTCAGCGACACCCGAAAATTTATTTCCGCCGCCATTTCCAGTGTTGCCAGTATTTTTCCAAAAAACTATCTGGAGGACATTGCGAGGCCCAATGACTACAAAACTGCATACTCTGTTTTTGTAAACATGGCAACTTTTTTTTTCTACCATTCGGGGCCATGGCCCAAAAACTACCGAGAATTTGGTAGAAATTCTCAGTCGTGGCAACACTGTGATAAATTACCCACCGACGCTCGGAACATTTCAAATCTCTCCAGTGTTGCCATCACCTCGCAAAATTCGTTTGTGTGAAAAAAAGTGCACTTTTTTTTCTCCAAACAAAATGGCCGCCAGGGGCGGCGCCATCTTGGATTTTTTTTTTTTTTTTTTTTATAGGATAGGGGGCAGACGAGCATACGGATCACCTGATGTTAAGCGATTACCGTCGCCCATGAACACCTGCAACTCCAGGGGCTTCACAGGTGCGCTGCCGGCCTTTTAGAAAAATCTTTTGAAAGATTTTTTTTGAAAAATCGCAAATCACGTTTGAAAGTAGAACATGTACGCCACAGATACAAAAAAGAAATTTGAAAATCGAACGGCACCCCCCCCCCCCCCAGCTACGATCCCGTGAAAAGTGCTCAAAATCAAATTTTCAATCCAAGATGGCGGCGCGGCCATTTTGTTTTTTCAACTTTTTTTTCTTGTCATGTACAAAATAGCAAAGGGTGATTCTAAGACACTTTTCACTTTTTGAATAACTGCAGTAACAAAAAAGTTGATGTCGCAAAAATGGCCGCCATTTTGTTTTTTCTTTCTTTAAATGTCAAAAACCTGGATTGATTAAAAAAACACTTAGAGTTGACAAAAATTTTTCCGCAAATAAACATGGCAACCCCCCCAAAAATAGGCCTGATCAGTCAGTGAGTCAGTCAGTGAGTGGTGATCGAGCTTTATATAATATAGACCAGCCTTTTGCCGCCCCGCGCTTTGCGCGGGCGCGCCTTCAAGCTAGGTCTGCGACGCTCGGCCGCTCCGGGCTGCGCCCTGCGCGGCGACGCTACGGGCTTCGCCCTCCGCGGAGCTCGGCCTTCGGCCTCGCGAGACGCAGCTCGGCCTGCGGCCTCGCGAATTTACACGTGGCATTGCTCGTCTGTGACGGGCGTTGCCCTTGTTCTTTTTATGCCAACGGAAGGATAAATCAAATGTGTGTCCTTGGGCAGGTTGCGCCCTGAGGGGCGCTCTGCTTGGTTTTGTTGAAAAGACTTGCGATGAATAGCCGCTCTGGGCTACGCCCAACGCGGCGCTCCGCTTGGTTTTTTGTTGAAAATAGTCGTGATGAAATGGCCGCTCCGGGCTGCGCCCTACGCGGCGCTCCGCTTGGTCCTACCACTCGATGTAACGATGAAATGGCCGCTCCGGGCTACGCCCTACGCGGCGCTCCGCTTGGATCTGTCGCTCTATGTAACGATGAAATGGCCGCTCCGGGCTGCGCCCTACGCGGCGCTCCGCTTGGTTCTGCCTCTCTTTGTTACGATGAAATGGCCGCTCCGGGCTACGCCCTACGCGGCGCTCCGCTTGGTCCTACCACTCGATGTAACGATGAAATGGCCGCTCCGGGCTACGCCCTACGCGGCGCTCCGCTTGGTTCTGCCGGTAGATGGAACGATGAAATGGCCGCTCCGGGCTGCGCCCTACGCGGCGCTCCGCTTGGTTTTGCCACTCCATGTAACGATGAAATGGCCGCTCCGGGCTGCGCCCTACGCGGCGCTTCGCCATTGCTCCGTGTTATTACATAGAACACAGTGATAAATTCCATACATGGTGTTAGAAGGCCGCTCCGGGCTTCGCCCGACGCGGCGCTCTGCTATGTTTTCGCAATGTACCGAACGATTGAAATGGCCGCTCCGGGCTGCGCCCGACGCGGCGCTCTGCTATGTTTTCGCAATGTACCGAACGATTGAAATGGCCGCTCCGGGCTTCGCCCTACGCGGCGCTCCGCTTGGTTCTCCCAGTGCAGGAATCGATGAAATAGCCGCTCCGGGCTGCGCCCTACGCGGCGCTCCGCTTGGTTTTATCGCTCTATATGTAACGATAAAATGGCCGCTCCGGGCTGCGCCCTACGCGGCGCTCCGCTTGGATCTGTCGCTCTATGTAACGATGAATTGGCCGCTCCGGGCTTCGCCCTACGCGGCGCTCCGCTTGGTTCTCCTAGTGCAGGAATCGATGTAATAGCCGCTCCGGGCTTCGCCCTACGCGGCGCTCCGCATGCATTTTCCGGCGCGCCGACATGGTAGTGGCCGCTCCGGGCTTCGCCCTACGCGGCGCTCAACCTTTAATCCCGGTCTTGGTAGGAAAGTTTCAATTTCTCCATACAACTCCCTAGGAACCCTCACTCGAACCAACTCCAGTACTAAATGTATGGGACAGCTTCCTACCCGATCGAAAATTTGTTTTCTTTTTTTTTCAACGTCAAATTTACATACACGCTCCAATTACGCAAAAGTGACATCAGACGTCAGTTTTTGACAGGACCTCATACTCAGAAATTGAAAATTTTACACTTTACGTTTTGGGGTCGTTCTCCGAAAATATCAAGAATTTTGAGTTTCTTATTTCACCATCGCGTAGTTCTCATCAAGCCTAACAACAAAAGTCATGTCAAAAAAGTTGAAAAAGTGGCGCCATCTGCCCGAAAAATCACTTTGAAGTTTTTTGAAAACTCACTTTTTTACAAAATGGCCGCCAACTCATCCGCCATTTTGAAAATTAAAAAAAACGTATTTTTCCCATATACTACAACTATTATAAGACCGAATGGCATTTTTACTTTTTTTCTAAAGTAATACCAGAGAACCAATAAGCTTTCTCGCAAATGACCATGTCGCGAAAAAGTTTTTCCCAATCACTCCCAGTGTTGCCAGGTGACATTTCAAAAAATGGTCAAATGTCATTCGGACTGGCCCATTTGACGGCCTCCTGGGATTATTTTTTCCCAAAAATGGCTATTTCTATTTGTTACTATTTTGGGCCCTGACGTCCAAACTATCAAAAAAAGCAAAAATTTTTTTCGACATGGCAACACACGCAAGCAAGACTCACACCCGCCCCATACATGCAAACTCTCTCAAGTGTCGCCATGTATCAAAAAAATCACTTTGAAATTTCCGAAAATTTTTCAAATTCACAAAATGGCCGCCAGCCAGTCCGCCATCTTGTTTTTTTGACAGCGCGTCCCTTGACCATAGACAACATTATATAGCGCACCAGAGACAATTTTTACTTTTTTTCCATCTATGATACCCTCGTCCCAGGAGCCCCTCAAAGCCAGCGACACCCGAAATTTTATTTTCGCCGCCGTTTCCAGTGTTGCCAGGTTTTTTCAAAAAAACTACCTGGAAGACCTTGCGAGTCTGAATAGCTACCAAACTGCATACTCGGATTTCGCAAGCATGGCAACTTTTTTTTTCTACCATTCGGGGCCGTGGCCCAAAAACTACCATAAATATGGTAGAAATTCTCAGTCGTGGCAACACTGCAATAAATTACCCCCCGACGGTTCGAACATACCGACCCTCTCCAGAGTTGCCATCACCCCGCAAAATTCGTTTGAAAATCACCAATTTTTTTCTCCAAACAAAATGGCCGCTAGGGGCGGCGCCATCTTGGATTTTGGAAAAATGCAACTGACGTTTGAAAGTAGAGTATAGACGCAACAGATTAAAAAAAGAAATTTGAAAATCGAGCGGCGCCCCCCCCCAGCTACGATCCCGTGAAAAGTGCTCGAAATTGAATTTTCAATCCAAGATGGCGGCGCCGCCATTTTGTTTTTTCAACTTTTTTCCCCGTCCACTCGCACAACTCCAACGGGCGATTCTCAGACACTTTTCAAAACATGATCATTCCATAGATAAAAAAAAAGTGAATATCGCAAAAAACGGCCGCCATTTTGTTTTTTTTTTTTCCAACCACAAAAACCTGCTTTGATTAAAAAAACACTCAGGGCTGTCAAAAAAAAACCCGCAAAAAAACCCCGCAACCACCTCAAAAACAGCCCTGATCAGTCAGTCAGTGAGTCAGTGGTAATCTAACTATATAATACTAGCGGCCGCCCGCGACTTCGTCCGCGTGGAAAAGTAACTTTTTACCCCCCTTTTAACCCCTTACAACCCTCTTTTAGCAATAAAAAGTAGCCTATGTCCTTTCTCAGGGTCTAGATCATCTGTATACCAAATTTCATTTAAATCCGTTCAGTAGTTTTGGCGTGAAAGAGTAACAGATAGACAGACAGACAGAGTTACTTTCGCATTTATAATATTAAGTATGGATAAGCACCTAGCTTGTAAAATCTGATTTGCCCCTTTTTGGCCCAGAACCTGGGTAAGCCAACTATGCTTTGATGTATTTGCTGTCTGTACAAATATTTGCTATGTCTATAGATAATGTTATACTTGTATACAATACTAGCGGCCGCCCGCGACTTCGTCCGCGTGGAAAAGTAACTTTTTACCCCCCTTTTAACCCCTTATAACCCCCTTTTAGCAATAAAAAGTAGCCTATGTCCTTTCTCAGGGTCTAGATCATCTGTATACCAAATTTCATTTAAATCCGTTCAGTAGTTTTGGCGTGAAAGGGTAACAGACAGACAGACAGACAGACAGACAGACAGACAGACAGACAGACAGACAGACAGACAGACAGACAGAGTTACTTTCGCATTTATAATATTATATAGTAAGTAAGTAAGTATTAGTAAGTAAGTAAGTATGGAGTATGGATTTTAAAGTAATATCCAACATAATCAGCACAGTTACTAAAGGGATTTAATAGTCAATTTGGTTTCCTTCCGGCGTAAATAAATATCGTTTAACGTCCGGCTGTCATAGTCCCTAATTTGACTTTTGGCAGAGTCAAATTAGCGACTAAGACCATTGCAGAGGGGATATAAAATGTCGGCATTCGATTCGGAATGAGCCCAGTATTATGCCAACCGTCATCTGAGTGGTAACTCTGCCTAAATGGGTTGTAACTGTATTATATGTATGTATTGTAGTATGGATAGAAGATAGAAGATAGACTAGCTTTTTGCCGCCCCGCGCTTTGCGCGGGCGCGCCTTCAAGCTAGGTCTGCGACGCTCGGCCGCTCCGGGCTGCGCCCTGCGCGGCGACGCTACGGGCTTCGCCCTCCGCGGAGCTCGGCCTTCGGCCTCGCGAGACGCAGCTCGGCCTGCGGCCTCGCGAGGTTACATTTGGCGGTTATCTGTCTGTGACGGGCGTTGCCCTTGTTCTTTTTATGCCAACGGAAGGATAAATCAAATGTGTGTCCTTGGGCAGGTTGCGCCCCGAGTGGTGTTCTGCTTTGTTTTGTTGAAAAGACTTATGATGAATGGCCGCTCTGGGCTTCGCCCAACGCGGCGCTCCGCTTGGTTTTTTGTTGAAAATAGTCGTGATGAAATGGCCGCTCCGGGCTGCGCCCTACGCGGCGCTCCGCTTGGTCCTACCACTCGATGTAACGATGAAATGGCCGCTCCGGGCTGCGCCCTACGCGGCGCTCCGCTTGGTCCTGCCGCTCGATGTAACGATGAAATGGCCGCTCCGGGCTACGCCCTACGCGGCGCTCCGCTTGGTCCTGCCGCTCGATGTAACGATGAAATGGCCGCTCCGGGCTACGCCCTACGCGGCGCTCCGCTTGGTCCTGCCGATAGATGGAACGATGAAATGGCCGCTCCGGGCTACGCCCTACGCGGCGCTCCGCTTGGGTCTGTCGCTCTATGAAGCGATGAAATGGCCGCTCCGGGCTGCGCCCTACGCGGCGCTTCGCCATTGCTCCGTGTTATTACATAGAACACAATGATAAATTCCATACATGGTGTTAGAAGGCCGCTCCGGGCTGCGCCCGACGCGGCGCTCTGCGATGTTTTCGCAATGTACCGAACGATTGAAATGGCCGCTCCGGGCTTCGCCCTACGCGGCGCTCCGCTTGGATCTGTCGCTCTATGTAACGATGAAATGGCCGCTCCAGGCTGCGCCCTACGCGGCGCTCCGGGCTGCGCCCTACGCGGCGCTCCGCTTGGTCCTACCGCTTGATGTAACGATAAAATGGCCGCTCCGGGCTTCGCCCTACGCGGCGCTCCGGGCTTCGCCCTACGCGGCGCTCCGCTTGGATCTGTCGCTCTATGTAACGATGAATTGGCCGCTCCGGGCTTCGCCCTACGCGGCGCTCCGCTTGGTTCTCCTAGTGCAGGAATCGATGTAATAGCCGCTCCGGGCTTCGCCCTACGCGGCGCTCCGCATGCATTTTCCGGCCCGCCGACATGGTAGTGGCCGCTCCGGGCTTCGCCCTACGCGGCGCTCCGCCTTTGGTCCCAGTCTTGGTAGGAAAGTTTCAATTTCCCCATACAACTCCCTAGGAACCCTCACCCGAGCCAACTCCAGTACTAAATGTATGGGACAGCTTCATACCAGGTCGAAATTTTGTTTTCTTTTTTTTTTAACGTCAAA
The DNA here is from genome assembly GCA_014851415.1 of Cnaphalocrocis medinalis. Lineage (NCBI taxonomy): Eukaryota > Metazoa > Arthropoda > Insecta > Lepidoptera > Crambidae > Cnaphalocrocis > Cnaphalocrocis medinalis. The sequence goes on along the minus strand of CM026274.1, from coordinate 8,561,718 downwards.
TAATCATACACGCTCCAATTGCGCAAAAGTGACATCAGACGTCAGTTTTTGACAGGACCTCATACTCAGAAATTGAAAATTTTACACTTTACGTTTTGGGGTCGTTCTCCGGAAATATCAAGACTTTTCTCCGCTTGGGTCTGTCGCTCTATGAAGCGATGAAATGGCCGCTCCGGGCTGCACCCTACGCGGCGCTTCGCCATTGCTCCGTGTTATTACATAGAACACAATGATAAATTCCATACATGGTGTTAGAAGGCCGCTCCGGGCTGCGCCCGACGCGGCGCTCTGCTATGTTTTCGCAATGTACCGAACGATTGAAATGGCCGCTCCGGGCTTCGCCCTACGCGGCGCTCCGCTTGGATCTGTCGCTCTATGTAACGATGAAATGGCCGCTCCGGGCTGCGCCCTACGCGGCGCTCCGCTTGGTCCTTCCGCTTGATGTAACGATAAAATGGCCGCTCCGGGCTTCGCCCTACGCGGCGCTCCGCTTGGATCTGTCGCTCTATGTAACGATGAATTGGCCGCTCCGGGCTTCGCCCTACGCGGCGTTCCGCTTGGTTCTCCTAGTGCAGGAATCGATGTAATAGCCGCTCCGGGCTTCGCCCTACGCGGCGCTCCGCATGCATTTTCCGGCGCGCCGACATGGTAGTGGCCGCTCCGGGCTTCGCCCTACGCGGCGCTCCGCCTTTGGTCCCAGTCTTGGTAGGAAAGTTTCAATTTCCCCATACAACTCCCTAGGAACCCTCACCCGAGCCAACTCCAGTACTAAATGTATGGGACAGCTTCCTACCAGGTCGAAATTTTGTTTTCTTTTTTTTTCAACGTCAAATAATCATACACGCTCCAATTGCGCAAAAGTGACATCAGACGTCAGTTTTTGACAGGACCTCATACTCAGAAATTGAAAATTTTACACTTTACGTTTTGGGGTCGTTCTCCGGAAATATCAAGATTTTTGAGTTTTTTTTTCACCATCGCGTAGCTCTTGTCAAGCTCAACAACAAAGGTCATGTCAAAAAAGTTGAAAAAGTGGCGCTATCTGCCCGAAAAATCACTTTGAAGTTTTTTGAAAACTCACTTTTTTACAAAATGGCCGCCAACTCGTCCGCCATTTTGAAATTCCAAAAATCCGTATTTCTCCCATATACTACATCTATTGCAGGATTGACTGGCATTTTAATTTTTTTTTTAAATAATACCAGAGGGCAAATAACTATCGCCGAAAATGACTATGTCGCGAAAATGTTTTTTCCAATCACTCCCAGTGTTGCCAGGTGACATTTTTGAAAATGGTCAAATGTCATTCGGACTGGCCCATTTGACGGCCTCCTGGGATTATTTTTCCCCAAAAATGGCTATTTCGATTCGTTACTATTTTGGGCTTTGACGTCCAAACTATCAAAAACAGCAAAAATTTTTTTCGACATGGCAACACACGCAAGCAAGACTCACACCCGCCCCATACATGCAAACTCTCTCAAGTGTCGCCATGTATCAAAAAAATCACTTTGAAATTTTCAAAAATTTTTCATATTCACAAAATGGCCGCCAGCCCGTCCGCCATCTTGTTTTTTTGACAGCGCGTCCCCTGACCATAGACAACATCATATAGCGCTCCAGAGACAATTTTTATTTTTTTTCCATCTATGATACTCTCGTTCCAGAAGCCCCTCAAAGCCAGCGACACCCGAAATTTTATTTCCGCCGCCGTTTCCAGTGTTGCCAGGTTTTTTCCAAAAAATTACCCTGAGGACATTGCTAGTCCGAATAGCTACCAAACTGCATACTCGGATTTCGCAAGCATGGCAACTTTTTTTTTCTACCATTCGGGGCCGTGGCCCAAAAACTACCATGAATTTGGTAGAAATTCTCAGTCGTGGCAACACTGCGATAAATTACCCCCCGACGGTCCGAACATACCGACCCTCTCCAGAGTTGCCATCACCCCGCAAAATTCGTTTGAAAATCACCAATTTTTTTCTCCAAACAAAATGGCCACCAGGGGCGGCGCCATCTTGGATTTTGGAAAAACGCAACGACGTTTGAAAATAGAACATGTCCGCCACAGATGCAAAAAAGAATTTTGAAAATCGAGCGGCGCCCCTCCCACCTACGATCCCGTGAAAAGTGCTCGAAATTGAATTTTCAATCCAAGATGGCGGCGCCGCCATTTTGTTTTTTCAACTTTTTTTTCTTTTCATGCATATGACAGCAGAGGGTGACTCTGAGACACTTTTCACTTTTCGAATAACTGCCGTAACAAAAAAGTTGATTTCGCAAAAACGGCCGCCATTTTGTTTTTTTTTTTTCAAAATGTCAAAAACCTGTTTTGATTAAGAAAACACTCAGGGTTCTCAAAACTTTTTTCGCAAAAGTAAACCCCAACCACCCCAAAAACAGCCCTGATCAGTGAGTCAGTGAGTCAGTCAGTGGTAATCTAACTTTATATAATATAGATAGATAGATAGATAGATAGATAGACAGATAGACTAGCTTTTTGCCGCCCCGCGCAAAGCGCGGGCGCGCCTTAAAGCTAGGTCTGCGACGCTCGGCCGCTCCGGGCTGCGCCCTGCGCGGCGACGCTACGGGCTTCGCCCTCCGCGGAGCTCGGCCTTCGGCCTCGCGAGACGCAGCTCGGCCTGCGGCCTCGCGAATTTACACGTGGCGGTTATCTGTCTGTGACGGGCGTTGCCCTAGTTCTTTTTATGCCAATGGAAGGATAAATCAAATGTGTGTCCTTGGGCAGGTTGCGCCCCGAGTGGTACTCTGCTTTGTTTTGTTAAAAAGACTTATGAAGAATGGCCGCTCTGGGCTTCGCCCAACGCGGCGCTCCGCTTGGTTTTTTGTTGAAAATAGTTGTGATGAAATGGCCTTGGAAGCTTTGTCTCAAATTTGCCGTGGCAAGTGTATAAACTTGAGGCAAGGTTAAATTAAACTTTCTAGTTCCGAAGCAACAAACTTGCTAGAAAATTTTTCTATAAAGTGTATGCAAGTTTGACATAACAAAGTTTGGAGGCCAATCGGGGGGGAAGGGGATAAAAGGTTAGCAGCGCACTTGTTGCATGTGTTCATCATGGACGGCGGCAATTGCTTACCACCAGGTGATCCGCCTGCTCGTCTGCTACCTATCATATAAAAAAAAAACCTTGTCTAAGTTCCACACACTTTCCCAAGCAGGGCGCAGTGGCAGACGTTCCGGAGGGACGCTCCACAATAGAGTCACGATTACAATAAAGTATCCATGACTCAAGTATTATTCAAAAATTGGACTTCTGGTAGTCATTGTTTGGAAAAAAATCTCGTCATCGCGATGTAGAAAATAAACACGACCGCACAAATAACTTGGTAATCCAGTACAAATACATAGCATTACAATTTTATATTTGCGGTTTGTGTTGGTCCTACTAATCATAGGGGGGGATTTGGGCCTTCACCCACCACGCTGGCCCAGTGCGGGTTGGTGGGGTACGCCAGAGCCTCTTCCGTTGTGCAGCAGGGTGCGCCACGTGCAGGTGAGGTTGACTTTGGTCCCGCAAGATGTTGAGAGGGACCACTTGCACCCCATGCAGGATGGTGGTTGGCAGGCCTCCCACCAGGTGGACCGACGATCTGGTGAAGGTCTCGGGAGTCCATTGGATGCGGGTGGCACAGGACCGATCTGTGTGGAGAACTTTGGGGGAGGCCTATGTCCAGCAGTGGACGTCTATTGGCTGAGAATGATGAAAATGATGATTTGCGGTTTGCTTTGCTAAACAAAATGCACCGAGTTCGTTTCGTTCCGTGAACCGCACAAATAACTTGGTAATCTAGTACAAATACATAGCATTACAATTTTATATTTGCGGTACAGAACTGACAACCGTTGGAGCCATAAGGTCCTTGAGTGGAGACCGCGACTCGGCAAATGTAGTGTTGGACGCCCTGCTACAAGATGGGATGACGACATTCGAAGGCTGGCTGGGGTGGGCTGGATGAGAGTGGCCGAAAATCGGGAGCGGTGGCGTGCATTAGGGGATACCTATGTCCAGCAGTGGACGAACGTGGGTTGCTGATGATGATGATGATGATGATGATGATGATGATGATGATGATGATGATTTGCGGTTTGCTTTTCGAAACTTGCTTCAAAATTACCAAAGCCTTGAAACATCATACCTTAATCAACAAGCTTACAGCAATTTTGTCATAAACTTGATTTTTCATGTTTGACGTGACAATCTCAAAATCAAGTTTGCAGCAAGCTCGCTTGCTATCTGGGTTTTATAATAATAGATTATCATTTTTAAAACTCCTCCGCGAATCGGTAATTTCACTAACAAATTATGAAAACTTGACTGTCTAACCAGTAATCCGAACACAGGAGAAATCTTCATAAAATATTAGTAATGATCAGTTCACTTCGATACCTTCATCAAAAATCCACAGAACTATTCAGCTCCTACTGCGAATTGTTCGATCGAATTATTATCGAAACATTCCCTGCGGGGGATGAGAGGGGGAATCTTTGCGGGTGAAAACTTCTCCAGGGAGGGCCACCCGCCCCGCACCTCACGCAGCTCGCACGAACAACAGCACAGCGCGTGGTGCACGCACGGAACACCAATAGATGGCGCTAAGAATAAGCAATCAAGCAAGTAGTTCGGTATAGTTTCCGAATTCCGATAGATGTCACTATGTATTTTTACATCGCGCATGCGTTTGTGCTCCCGGATTTCTATAAGAAACGCTAGCTGCTACAATTAAAATTTTGGACAAATTTACTTTTCAATCTATATCGTGTAAACATCACCTAACATTTACTTCGATAATTTGAAAAAATCTGACTGAAAGAAGTATTCTGCGAACTATTCCGTAATTATTCGGATTGATTCAGAAGTTTTGCAACTGTAATCCTACATCGTGAAAGCAAAGTTCGCATGTCTACTTGGAATATATATGACAAACCAAGATGGTACATCGGACCTTGGTCCCCGAGCCAATACCACTCGGCTCGACGGAAAATCTTCCCTTTACAAGGGGCACATTCCCATCCCCATAACTGGTCAAGGGAATATTTACACAAGCAAATATACACAAAACAGGTTATCCTTGGGGAAAAAAAGGAAGAATTATATTGGCAGCAATATCTATAACCCCAAGATGGATAAGACTATATACTATACTCTTTGACTGTAATGGTTATGTTTACCTAGGTAATTCTATGGAACTCCTTAATAGTTCCTCAAAGATAATCACTATTTATTGACAGCTATAAATTATATATATACATAGAGCATAGAGTAAGGTAGAACTGCTCTAATTAATAATATCATAACTAACTTTAAAGCGATGTAGTGGATACGATTCGGATCGACCTTGTTTGAGTCTCGGTGATATAATTATCACACTATCGCATTCCTGTATGAATGTGATTCGAACCAACTCGATCTAGTTGGTTGGTATCAATGTATTTTATGTATCCTCAGGTTGGTACGCATGGATGAATGGGCCAATCAGAGGTTAGAAAAAGTTAGTGTTATTATGTTGTCTAACTATAAGTATAACTACGAGTATTGAGATTTTATGGAACCAGTTATTTTGTAGTTGAGATTGAGATCGGAAATATAAGTATTAAGCAACCATCACCGACAGAGTTTAAATAAGTACTTCATCGCCTGTTCCTGTTTCCACTCACGACGACTACGTCAAGAATGTATAAAACGGCTCTACACTTTCAGTTTTTTGCTTAGCGGAACAAATGTTCACAATTAAAATAGTCAATATGATGCGTCAATAATTTTAACGGCAGTGGCGCCATCAAATAATTTCATAACTTTTTTTTTATTCCTTGATAAAATGTCAATAAAGTTGTGATATATATAATTGGGGAAAATGATTATGGAATTCCAAAACATTATAAATAACCAATAGAGCTATTATACTGTATCACGTAAGCAGCAGTGGCGCCATCAATTATGAAGTAAATTTTTTTTGATGCATTCAAGAAAAAATTAAAATCCGTTTTCATTTACATTTTCATGACTCTCTTGACACATACTGGCCACAACAGTTTTGAAAAATGGCCAAACGTAAAAATAAAAAGAATAATGAAAAAAAAACATACCAACCATAAACTAATTAGAGATGTTCATTCTGGGCATTAGAATTGATATTCAGAATCGCAATGGATCTTAATACACTGTATCAATCCATTATAATAATGATTCAATCGATTTGATATCTTTTTTTTTTATCAATCTAGTATCGTATCCAGGAGGCTGCAGCCGTGGCAAGATTTCCACCAGTAGCATTACCATGAGTTTGAAATACTATCCTCGCTATCGAAAACTATCGCTTCATCTCTTTCATTGCGATGTCAACTCATGGTAGTGCTATACAGGTGGACCGACTGTGTGAAGAACTTTGGGGAAGGTCCAGTAGTGGATGTCTATTGGCTGAAATGATGATGATGAACAATATTTCTGTGTGGTCATAAAAAAAAAAGCGTCGGGGTGGCCGCAAGGGCCACCCCTCCTAAACCTAACCTAACCACTGTTTCTGGTAATTTATCGGGCATGCATTATAACAAGTATTTATGAAATAAAGGGTTATTATGATTGCGACGGGCAATGCAAACGAAGGGCTATAATATGGATGGAAAGATGGCGTTTGTGGTAATATAGCAAAGATTATTTTTTAATGATTAAGTGATTTAATGCGGTCAGATCAAGTCTTTATATTTGTTATTTATTGTGTAAATTTAACTAATTAAATTTTTTTTGTAAAACTAATCTAAATAAACATAATTATTTTGATAGACCAGACTTATTAATTTTAAGTTCTTTTATCACTAATTCGTGAATAGATGGTGACGATGGCGTATTGTGTTGTAATAATTTAGTTGATTTGTAGTCATATAGATGGCGTTAATACGTATTTTTAACAATGATCAAAGTTTGTTTGGTAAAAATCGTGGTTATTTCTACGTTAGTATATCGATGAGTAGGTAAAAACCAATTTTAGTAGTCTTCTTTATCAGCTATGTAAGCCACCAGCTATTTATTACCATTTATTGTGTCTGAAAGCATAATACATAGGCAGGAGAAAAATAAAAAAATACAAGTTTCGTGCATGAGACAAATGAAAGGAACTTTGACACTACGAAAAGTTTAACCTAGGCAACGCTGGTTTTCAGGCACCTACCCTGCCCTTTATTTGGTACTTAATATACCTACCAAGTTTACTACATGGTCTACTTCATATGTTGTTGTAAAAGATGGGGCGTCTTATCGTCCCATTGCATCACAGAACCTGGCCAATTTTCTTATTACAAAACGTGACCTTTTAGTAATGTTGTAATGGGATAGAAAGTACATACCTACCAACTTTAGTATAGTTCTAATTAAATGATCACGTTATGTATGTAATTAATCCCACTTATTATATAACGTGATTTTAAATTAATACCATATATACCATATATGTACTATAGGTGCTCTGTAGGATATTGTCTTTTATTAAGTAATGTATATGTAACTATTTACATAGACAAACTAAATAAACGATAGAATAAAGTAATAATATTGGATGTGATAGACATTAATAAGACGAAAGGTACGGCACTCTAGCGCCGCCAATTGATATTTATAGCTACTAAGTCGTATCTGTTTTCCTATCACTGAACCCCAGCCTCTTGGCATACTTAATATATTTATTGAATAACAATGCACAATTTTTAAAGTTGTTGTCAATTTTTGAAACTTTTGCAGTTATTCAATAAATAGTATAAATGATTGGCCCAGGGTTCAGTGATAGGTACCTAATAATAGATCCGGTTTAGTAGCTAGGTACCATCACCCGAAGAAAAGAAGTTTGCCACAGTACCATCCGACTGTCAACAGATGGCGCTAATTTGACTCAGGGTTCAGTGATAGGACCGACGACATCCCCCTGCCCGTAGCCGAAGACAGACCAGGAGTGGGCCCAATAATCCTGGCGCTATACGCCGATGACAGCGCATACTTCGCCTCATCGATAGGCTGGACGGAGGCGGCCGCAGGACTACAGCGGGCCTTGGACGCGCTGCCAGAGTGGCTACATAAATGGAAGATGGCCGTGAACACGGGAAAAACCACAGCCCTCCTCATCGGACGCCACTGGCGCAAACCGCCACCGTTATCTTTACTAGGCCAAAACATTGAGTGGGCCACAGAGGCCAAATACCTAGGAGTCATAATAGACAGGTCCCTGGGAATGGTGCCGCAAATAAACCATGCCACCCACATGGCAAAGTTTGCGCACACCACTCTCAGGCCCATGCTCATCTCAGACAGGCTGCCACTCGCCATAAGGGTCAGAATGTACAAAACATACATTCGACCACTTCTAACATACGCAGCGCCAGCTTGGTACGCCTTGGCCAATACACACCAGCGTGCTCGCCTGCAGGCGCAACAGAACATTTCCCTCCGCGTCGTCACAGGAGCGGGGCGCTATGTCAGAAACGCGACCTTAGCCGCGGACCTGGAGATGCAGTCCGTGGAGGAGTTTGTGGTGAGGCTCGCCCGTCGAATTTTCGACCGGGCCGACAATGGGCCCCACAGGCACCTCCACGGATTTGCACCCCTCCTTGTACGGCAAGCCGCCCATAGGGGCGCATTCAAACATTCGTCGCGCGCGCTACTGCTCCCAAGCGACGACGAGGGAAGTGTTCTGCACCAGCTGCGGCCGCTGACACCACCCTACACTGACGGCGAATCACCGCCCCCACGACACCTACCACCACTCTCACCCTTACCGCCACTGCCACACCACACCCCAAAACACACACAACAGCACACTACAGGCCCCCCCACCACACCTGAACCCCCCACACCCCCGCATCCCCCTCCGGACCCACCCCCTCCCTGCCCCCGACCACGACTCCGAATCCTGCCCGCCCAGCAGGAAACGGTTGACGACGGCCAGGAATGGCTAGACGGGCTGAGAGACCGACTGAGGGAGATGTATAAAAACATTAAAAAATAAGTAGATGGAAAAAAAAAAAAAAAAAAAAAAAAAAAAAAACCATCTCCCTCTGACTTGACAGAGACTAACCAGTCCCCCCTCCCAGACAGACGAGTGCGACCGGGTAGCAGGCAGGCCCTCCGGGGTCGAAGACCGCCCCAACAGCACCGTGTCGGGAGGCCTCCTCTCCTGAAGTACGACACCGTGCCACAAGATGGCACGAGAAGCAGCCCGGGTAAAGGGTTTACCCCGTACGCCCGAACCGCACCTAAAGGTGCGAAGATAACCGGATTCGATTCAGTGATAGGTACCTAATAATAGATCCGGTTTAGTAGCTAGGTACCATCACCCGAAGAAAAGAAGTTTGCCACAGTACCATCCGACTGTCAACAGATGGCGCTAATTTGACTGTTCCATACAAGATGCAAATTCCCCTTCAATTCTACATCGCGAAAGCAAAGTTCGCAAGTCTAGTTGGAATATATACGACAAACCAAGATGGTACATCGGACCTAGGTCCCCGAGTCAATATCACTCGGTTCGGTGGAAAATCTTCCCTAATCATGGGGAACATTTCCATCCCCATAACTGGTCAAGGGAATATTACCTAAAAGAGGTTATCCTTGGGGAAAAAAGGAGGAAAGCTATTGGCAGCAAGGCAACATCTATAACACCGAGATGGATAAGACCTATAACTATACTTTTTGACTGTAATGATTATGTTTACTTAGGTAATTCTATCGAACTCCTTAATAGTTTCTCAAAAATAATCACTATTTATTGACAGCTATTCTGGTAATTTATTGGGCATGCATTATAACAAGATTATTTTTCAATGATTAAGTGATTTAATGCGGTCAGATTAAGTTTTTATATTTGTCATTTATTGTGTGAATTTAACTAATTAAATTTTATCTGTAAAACTAATCTAATTAAACATAATTATTTTGATAGACCAGATTTACTAATGTTACGTTCCTTTATCTCTAATTCGTGTATAGATCACGTTATTACGTTTTTTTATCAAGGTTGTTTGGTAAAATCGTGGTTATTTCTACATAATAAAGTATATCGATGAGTACCTACGTAAAAACCAATGTTAGTACCTAGTCTTCTTTATCAGCTATGTAAGCCACCAGCTTTTTTTTACCATTCATTGTGTTTAAAAGCATAATGCATAGGCAGGAGAAAATTCAAAAAATACAAGTTTCGTGCATGAAAGGAATGAAAGGAACTTTGACACTACGAAAATTTTATCCCAGGCAACGCTGGTTTTCAGGCACCTACTGTCACGTTGTCCTCAGTGGAAGGAGTTGCCCGTTGAGGACAAGGTGGCAAAATAAATAAATATAAATTATGGGGAGATAAATATAAAAGAATTTTTTATTTACTTTATAGGTATTTATTTGAGAATAACTTAATAAGAAACGTGATCCTTCCAATTAAAAACGAAACTAAACTACTAGCTCAACGGCATGGGCCGTATAACAAAATTTGGTTCTTAACTTAATATATGGCACTTCTCTTGGTTAACATGGTAAACTGTGATCTTTCAACGAGTAAAAATACTCTTAAATACTATAAATATCACCAAACGTTTTTGTATTCAAAGATTTTTGTGATGGAGTAACAACGGAGACACTACTGTATATCGGAACACACCAACCTGGATCTGAAGAAACCTTACGGGCACAATCCTTACAGCAGCAGCTTGTGCAAGGGGCAGGCTTGCAGTCAGGCAGCTCAGTAAAGGCCTCTTCAATCTCGTGCGCTCAAAACTTGTGCGTTATCTCTTCTAGCAAGCGTATAAATTGCAAAGTTCAGTTTCAATTTAATTGAATCTGTCCAAATGTTCAATTCCCAAAGCTGGAAGATAGAAAATGCGACAGGTTAGACAACATTCCATGTGCTTAATAGGTACTGCAAGACAGGGTGACGATAACGTAACACAACGTGGTCAATGTGAAATGTAAATAGCGATCTGGCGTACTTTCGACACTTCAACTTACCAGGATCTGCAGTACGAACGTTTGTGATACGTTTGAAGATCGCTGCACCCTCCACAAACCCGTGTATTCGCAAAACTATGCGACGAAGATAAATTTTCAAAGCTAGAACAAAATTCACGGTAAGCACTAGGAATCTCCAGTCAAATAACATTGCGAATCAAACTGCACGAAATACTCACTTAATTTCAGTGTCTCCGAAACAATCACTAAAATTTCCAATTAAATTAAAACAACAATTAAACAAGATAAAATCGATCTCGTTTTCTCCCAGATCACCAAAATGACATCTGAGAGTGGCCATCAGGCTAAGAACAAATTCTACCAAGACGTTCCTTTACTCAAGACATTTCTACCAAAGACAAATTTTGAAAAGAGAAAAAATATTATTTGTTGAACTAAAGTATTTCTTTTATTTTTTTAAATTATAATTTAATTAAGATAATACTACTAAACTGTAAACCTTAAAGAATTTAAAAGTTATCATGATATCTTTGAAGATTCTCCTTGGAAGAAATGTCCCGAGTTCTGAGCATAAAACTACCATTTGGTAGTTTTAATCCCAACCAATTGACAAACATCGTGGATAATCTAATTTGTCAATACAAATCCCTGGCCGCTGATTGGTCGAAATAAACAATCGATCACACGCGGAAAACTTTGGTGATTTTTCCCAAAATTGACAGCGGCTTGGACCAATTATGTAAGGAGTCTTTTCCAAAGACTGAAAAATTAAAAACCACTTAACACAAAAGTAACTCTTAAGTCGCTAAAACAAAACTTATTTTTGCATGACGAAATCCACCAATTGGGAAGGCAATAAACAAAAATCTCGTCCTTGACTTTTTAATTCCAAAGGCGGGAAATTCAAAATGCGGAAAAATTCACGTTCCGTTTTACGGAAAAACTACAACGTTACACTACCCTGCCCTTTATTTGGTACTTAATATACCTACCTAGTTTATTACATGGTACTCTCCCATAGGTACATTACGTATACTAAAAATCGAAATACACTATGTTGTTGTGAAAGATCTCAGGGCGTCTCAACGAACATGGCCAATTTTCTTATTAATAAAACATGATCTTTTAGTAATGTTGTAATGGGATGGAAAGTAAATACCTACCTACCAACTTTAGTATAGTTCTAATTAAATGATCACGTTATGTATGTAATTAATCCCACTGATTACATAACGTGATTTTAAATTAATACCAATACTATACTCTGTAGGATATTGTCTTTGATTTAGTCCATACTAATATTATAAATGCGAAAGTAACTCAGTTTGTCTGTTACTCTTTCACGCCAAAACTACTGAACGGATTTAAATGAAATTTGGTATACAGATGATCTAGACCCTGAGAAAGAACATAGGCTACTTTTTATTGCTAAAAGGGGGTTGTAAGGGGTTAAAAGGGGGGTAAAAAGTTACTTTTCCACGCGGACGAAGTCGCGGGCGGCCGCTAGTAATGTATATGTATGAGAAAATTCAAAAAATACAAGTTTCGTGCATGAAAGGAATGAAAGGAACTTTGACACTACGAAATTTTATCCCAGGCAACGCTGGTTTTCAGGCACCTACTGTCACGTTGTCCTCAGTGGAAGGAGTTGCCCGTTGAGGACAAGGTGGCAAAATAATAAATATAAATTATGGGGAGATAAATATAAAAGAATTTTTTATTTACTTTATAGGTATTTATTTGAGAATAACTTAATAAGAAACGTGATCCTTCCAATTAAAAACGAAACTAAACTACTAGCTCAACGGCATGGGCCGTATAACAAAATTTGGTTCTTAACTTAATATATGGCACTTCTCTTGGTTAACATGGTAAACTGTGATCTTTCAACGAGTAAAAATACTCTTAAATACTATAAATATCACCAAACGTTTTTGTATTCAAAGATTTTTGTGATGGAGTAACAACGGAGACACTACTGTATATCGGAACACACCAACCTGGATCTGAAGAAACCTTACGGGCACAATCCTTACAGCAGCAGCTTGTGCAAGGGGCAGGCTTGCAGTCAGGCAGCTCAGTAAAGGCCTCTTCAATCTCGTGCGCTCAAAACTTGTGCGTTATCTCTTCTAGCAAGCGTATAAATTGCAAAGTTCAGTTTCAATTTAATTGAATCTGTCCAAATGTTCAATTCCCAAAGCTGGAAGATAGAAAATGCGACAGGTTAGACAACATTCCATGTGCTTAATAGGTACTGCAAGACAAGGGTGACGATAACGTAACACAACGTGGTCAATGTGAAATGTAAATAGCGATCTGGCGTACTTTCGACACTTCAACTTACCAGGATCTGCAGTACGAACGTTTGTGATACGTTTGAAGATCGCTGCACCCTCCACAAACCCGTGTATTCGCAAAACTATGCGACGAAGATAAATTTTCAAAGCTAGAACAAAATTCACGGTAAGCACTAGGAATCTCCAGTCAAATAACATTGCGAATCAAACTGCACGAAATACTCACTTAATTTCAGTGTCTCCGAAACAATCACTAAAATTTCCAAATTAAATTAAAACAACAATTAAACAAGATAAAATCGATCTCGTTTTCTCCCAGATCACAAAATGACATCTGAGAGTGGCCATCAGGCTAAGAACAAATTCTACCAAGACGTTCCTTTACTCAAGACATTTCTACCAAAGACAAATTTTGAAAAGAGAAAAAATATTATTTGTTGAACTAAAGTATTTCTTTTATTTTTTTTAAATTATAATTTAATTAAGATAATACTACTAAACTGTAAACCTTAAAGAATTTAAAAGTTATCATGATATCTTTGAAGATTCTCCTTGGAAGAAATGTCCCGAGTTCTGAGCATAAAACTACCATTTGGTAGTTTTATCCCAACCAATGACAACATCGTGGATAAATCTAATTTGTCAATACAAATCCCTGTCGCTGATTGGTCGAAATAAACAATCGATCACACGCGGAAAACTTTGGTGATTTTTCCCAAAATTGACAGCGGCTTGACCAATTATGTAAGGAGTCTTTTCCAAAGACTGAAAAATTAAAAACCACTTAAACACAAAAGTAACTCTTAAGTCGCTAAAACAAAACTTATTTTTGCATGACGAAATCCACCAATGGGAATGCAATAAACAAAAATCTCGTCCTTGACTTTTTAATTCCAAGGCGGGAAATTCAAAATGCGAAAAAATTCACGTTCCGTTTTACGGAAAACTACAACGTTACACTACCCTGCCCTTTATTTGGTACTTAATATACCTACCTAGTTTATTACATGGTCTACTTCCCATAGGTACATTACGTATACTAAAAATCGAAATACCTATGTTGTTGTGAAAGATCTCAGGGCGTCTCAACGAACATGGCCAATTTTCTTATTATAAAACATGATCTTTTAGTAATGTTGTAATGGGATGGAAAGTAAATACCTACCTACCAACTTTAGTATAGTTCTAATTAAATGATCACGTTATGTATGTAATTAATCCCACTGATTACATAACGTGATTTTAAATTAATACCATATACTATACTCTGTAGGATATTGTCTTTGATTTAGTCCATACTAATATTATAAATGCGAAAGTAACTCAGTTTGTCTGTTACTCTTTCACGCCAAAACTACTGAACGGATTTAAATGAAATTTGGTATACAGATGATCTAGACCCTGAGAAAGAACATAGGCTACTTTTTATTGCTAAAAGGGGGTTGTAAGGGGTTAAAAGGGGGGTAAAAAGTTACTTTTCCACGCGGACGAAGTCGCGGGCGGCCGCTAGTAATGTATATGTATGTAACTGTTTACATATTATTCAAACTAAATAAATGATAGAATAAAGTAATAATATTGGATGTGATAGACATTAATAAGACGAAGGGTACGGCACTTATAGCGCCGCCAATTGATTTAAATTTATAGCTACTAAGTCGTATCTATTTATTACCTATCACTGAACAATGCACAATTTTTAGAGTTGTTGTCAATTTTTGAAACTTGTGCAGTTATTCAATAAATAGTATAAATGTTGGCCAAGGGGCCAACCCCTTGGCCCAAGATTCAGTGATAGGTAATAATAGATCCGGTTTAGTAGCTAGGTATAAATTTAAATCAATTGGCGGCGCTAGAGTGCTGTACCCTTCATTTTAAGTTAAATCTCATCAATAGACTCGTCTAAAATAATAAATAAATTGGTTTAATATTTACTTAATGATAAAGTTTAATAAATTAACTAACTGGACATGTGGCGGTTCAAATTACAAATGCGTTTAGTGTATGTATCTGAAGAATCTATACTAATATACTTATACTAATATAATAAAGCTGAAGAGTTTGTTTGTTTGTTTGTTTGTTTGAACGCGCTAATCTCCGAAACTACTGGTGCGATTTGAATAATTCTTTTTTTGTTGGATAGTCCATTTATCGAGAAAGGCTATAGGCTAAATAACATTACGCTATGACCAATAGGAGCAAAGACAGAGCGGTAAATGTGTAAAAAACGGGGAAAATTATTCATTTTTGAAGGCTTTCTTTGCGTGCGCTGCGAAAACGGTTCAAGATACACAAAAAATATGTATGAAAGAATTATTCCTCTATACATGATCTAAAAAAAAGTCCGCGACGGCATATGTCTATCTTTTAAGGTTTAGTCACAATGACCGTTTTTATGGTACCAAATTTGGTCGAAATAATTTGTTTAAGTTGTATCAACATAATAATATTAAGGGGGTTGTAAGGGGTTAAAAGGGGGGTAAAAAGTTACTTTTCCACGCGGACGAAGTCGCGGGCGGCCGCTAGTCTATACTAAATATAATAAAGCTGAAGAGTTTGTTTGTTTGTTTGTTGTTTGTTTGTTTGAACGCGCTAATCTCCGAAACTACTGGTGCGATTTGAATAATTCTTTTTTTGTTGGATAGTCCATTTATCGAGGAAGGCTATAGGCTAAATAACATTACGCTATGACCAATAGGAGCAAAGACAGAGCGGTAAATGTGTAAAAAACGGGGAAAATTATTCATTTTTGAAGGCTTTCTTTGCGTGCGCTGCGAAAACGGTTCAAGATACACAAAAAATATGTATGAAAGAATTATTCCTCTATACATGATCTAAAAAAAAGTCCGCGACGGCAGATGTCTATCTTTTAAGGTTTAGTCACAATGACCGTTTTTATGGTACCAAATTTGGTCGAAATAATTTGTTTAAGTTGTATCAACATAATAATATTAAGGGGGTTGTAAGGGGTTAAAAGGGGGGTAAAAAGTTACTTTTCCACGCGGACGAAGTCGCGGGCGGCCGCTAGTATACAATAAATCTGAATAGGTGCGTACGAGATAGTACTGACACAAACAACCGCATTTTAAGTTTGTATGTGAAATTGGTTTATCATTGTATCAGGTTTGTTGAAAAAAAATGAAATATTTATATAAACTTGTTTATTGATATAAAACATCAACCAGCTAAAAGTAGGTACACCTAAGTAAGTAATTGTCATTATAAATGTTTGTTAGTGTGAGAATCAAACTCACGACCTACTAATCAACGGGTGTGCAATGTATATTCTAACATTAGTCGTTTGTACATAATTATTAGGACATAATAAATACCTATATTAAAATGCTATCATGAATCCATAAAAAAACATTAAGTATAAAATTGCATTACGGTACATAGTTAAATTAATTTAGTACAAGGTGTGTACCTGTAAACATTTACATCCATTTAATTACATATTTCATCAAGCATTGTCATTTGTTGTAAGACTATTGAAAATTAGCTTAATAAATTCAACTTTTCATACAAATGTATTGATCAGTGCAGTTTATACAAAATGTGATTTGAGGAATGTAAATGTTCATTGATGTATGTACATCCTATATACAGACAATAACCATACAATATGTAGAATGAAAGCAAGTATGCTTAATGCACACATAGTTTCTGTCACGGCTCCGGCGTTGCGGGGCTCTGGCGGTTCCACGCGGTCTTATCATTGCAGGGGTTCGTGAGCTCGCCGCCGCGGCTGAGCCAGGCCGGCGCAGCCGCGCTCGCGGGCCGCCAGGCCTTCTTTGCGCCTACGCGGGATTGAATTACACTTTAGGGATAGGGCAGACAAGACTACGTGGAGTCGGGTTTGCAGCGATTCGTTTTTGTCGCATTAGTTTTGTAGCATCAACAAATAGGAAATACATTTCTTAGTACTTATACAGATTTAATTGACGATCTCTACCGAAAGTTATGTTGTCTACAGTAAGGCGTATTATTTTTTCTAATATAAGAATTAAAAATGCAATGCTAAGTTAATACTTAAAATATATGCACGTAACTAACAAAAGGTTGTTAGTGTTGCAAATATCTGAGGGGCGGTTACAATCGCTTACCATCAGGCAATCCGTCTATTACTCGTTCGCTACGAATACAATAAATTAAAAAATATAATATTGTTAACAAATAAGCTACATGATGGAGCTAATTTAAAATAGAACCTTGTAAAATATAGAAATTAAACATTGTATTAAAATATAATACTCTTAAGCATTTATATTTCATGAACAAAATTGTACATGAAGCAAACTTATGAAGTATATCTAAAACTTATTATGAGAATAATGAATAATTGCAAATCAATTAGTTCTAGATCTTAATATATTTACTTATTATAATGTTACAGGTTTAACTTGAAATATCAGTAGGTTTAACGAACATTCATGGCATTTTAACATAATGTATTAAGACTATATCTTCTTATTATCTTCTATTAACATTCAATAATTTTCATTATATCTTTATTATCATCACGCCTTCATTTCGCTTAATCTTGGGAATTCATAATGTTGGTACAGATGTCATCTCATCAAGTTACTCTTTTTCTGCTTTTTGCTGCCAGGATTCGGTGATGATGACATCATGGCCAGATATTTACGTCTTCGATGTTCTTTCTGAAATGGGAAAAAAACAATCCATTAAATTTTGATTATTTTATATCAAAGCAAATAATAGCTCAGATAAGAATTTGCGATTTCTGAAAGAAAGATAGTGGGTTCGTTTTTCAACAATTATACCAAATTATTAGCACTGAGAGTATTCAGGGGTATTTAAGGTGACATTGCTTGGCACCAGGTGATCTATTTACTTGTTTGCCACCTATTACATAGGAAAATAACAATTATCCATCGATCTTTCTGCCTCGCCCACTGATTGACTGGTAGAGAATGCTGTATAGCATTAAGTCAGTCAATTGTTCTTAATTTTTATTGTGCAATAAAAGACATGAATATATAATAATAAAAATATTGTGGTCTCTCACTTCTCATTTAGCCAGACTAGTCATTAAATATAATATACCTAAATTTAAATTATCATTTACATAATGTATTACATTTACTTACAATGCCGAGTTTGTCCAATAGATTTTCATATTTCTGGATGCTGGTGATGTTTGCATGGATCATCAATAATCTCCTGAAGGTTCCCGTACAGATTATTTGATCAGGATATCTGTAACAAATATATAAATATTAATGTATCTGTAAAATTAACACAACATTGAAAGGAAGGGAGGAAAGGAATTAAAGGTTGGCAGCGCACTTGTGACTCTACTGGTTCTGCAGGTGTCTATGGGCGGCAGTAATTGCTTACTATCAGGCGATCCGCCTGCTCGTCTGCCACAAATTACATTAAAAAAAAAGTAAACTAATGGTAAAAGTAATTTGAAATACTTACAGAAATGTATATTTGTACATAATTAATGCACATAATATTAAACATGTTTCTCCTTTTATTTGGTGTTAATTATTTCATTCTCTGATTTTTGGTTTGTACTCGTGTTGAATTCTAAAACATAAAAAAAGTATTAGTTTCATATTAAAATACTTATAAGAAAATGGGTGATGAAACAATTTCTGTTTAATATTTTTTCATCTACTCCGGTCTTGGGCTACGGTAAACCAGTCATTCAGATAAGCGTCGAGCTCATCACGGTTTTGACAACATGTTTAGTATTTCCAATAATATATAAAAAAATCATGAGAAAATATCTAATCTAATTGAAATATAGATTTACAGGTGAGCATAAATGAGCACTGTGGGTATTTAAGGGTATTTATGGTAGCATTGCTTACACCAGTGCTAACACCAGGTGATCTATCTACTTGTTTGCCATCTATCACTTAGAAAAAATACAACAATTATCCAACGATCTTTCTGCCACGCCCAATGGTTGACTGATAGAGAATGCTGTATAGCAGTAAGTCAGCTAATTGTACATATTTATTATAATTAATGTGGTCTCTCATGTCTCATTTAGCCAGACAAGTTAGATACAAAATAAATTTTAAATATCTACTTTTTATTGCCGAACTTTTTATGTCATAAATTTGAATTGTATATAACGGAAGGCAGAAACTTCATTTCGCCGAAAATCTTTTGGCACATACTCAGTAAGCATAACTCAAAACGCATAATTTTATAAGACTGAATCATCATCAATAAGGCTGAATCATCAATATCCATAATAATGAAAAGGCAGAACTTTTATACGCAGAAAGTTTACATTTAGAATCATCCTAAGGCATAATTTTCTTATACATAATATGAAAAAGTAGAAACATCGTGGGTGTCTTAATACTGTTATTGAGCAAAGACTCTTGTCCCTTTCTACTTTGATAATGCAAGCATGATTTCTGTCACGGCTCCGGCGCTGCGAGGCTCCGGCGGTCCCACGCGAGCTAATCGTCGCAAATGGTTTTCGCTCATCACCTGCTCCTCAGCTCGCGGGCCGCCTCGCCCCTCCGCGCCTACGCGGGCTTGAATTACACTCTAGGGGTAGGGCAGACAAGACTACGTGGAGTCGGTTTTGCAGCGATTCGTTTTTGACACGACGGTTAAGTAGTACAAAACAGTAATTTTCAATCTAATTTAGAATTAAAAGTATACTAATGTAAAGAGGTATATGCTATTATGCCAAGTGAAATTCTACTAAATAACATTTCGACTAAATAAACGTTATGCTAAACGAAAATATGCGAAATTAAAATATGCATAAGGAAATTATGTTTAGTAAAATTCTACATTCTTATAAGTATGCCATAGACAATTTGGCCAAACAACAATTATCCTATACCATTTTTATGCGTTAAAAATATTCGACTAAATAAAAATATGCCAAGTGTGTTCTGCCAAGTGAAATTCGGAATAACGAAATTCGGCCAGATAGAGGGAACCCATTACATCTACTTACAATGACGAGTTTATCCAATTGATTCTCATATTTCTGGATGCTGGTGATGTTTGCATGGATCATCAATAATCTCCTGAAGGTTCCCGTACAGATTATTTGATCAGGATATCTGTAACAAATATGTAAATATTAATGTATCTGCAAAATGAACACTTCATTGAAGTGAAGGCAATTGGGGAAGGAAAGAAATTAAAGGTTGGCAGCGCACTTGTAACTCTACTGATGCTGCAGGTGACTATGGACGGTGGTTATTGGTTACTATCAGGTGATCCGCCAGCTCGTCTGCCACAAATTACATTAAAAAAAAGTAAACTAATGGTAAAAGTAATTTAAAATACTTACAGAAATGTATATTTGTACATAATTAATGCACATAATAATAAACATGTTTCTCCTCTTATTTGGTGTTCATTAATTTTCATTCTCTGATATTTGTTTTGTACTTGTGTTGTAGTCTAAAACATAAAAAAGTATTAGTTTCATATTAAAATACTTTTAAGAAAATGGGTGATGAAACAAATTCTGTTTGGGCCACATGTTTAATATTTCCAATAATATATAAAAAATTCATGAGAAAATATCTAATCTAATTGAAATATAGATTTATAGGTGGCATTGCTTAGCACCAGGTGATCTATCTACATGTTTGCCACCTATCACTTAGAAAAAATACAACAATTATCTAACGATCTTTCTGCCACGCCCGATGGTTGACTGATAGAGAATGCTGTATAGCAGTAAGTCAGCCAATTGAACATATTTATTATTATTATTATTGTGGTCTCTCATGTCTCATTTAGCCAGACATGTTACATACAAAATAAATTTTAAATATCAATTACATAATGTATTACATTTACTTACAATGCCGAGTTTGTCCAATAGATTTTCATATTTCTGGATGCTGGTGATGTTTGCATGGATCATCAATAATCTCCTGAAGGTTCCCGTACAGATTATTTGATCAGGATATCTGTAACAAATATATAAATATTAATGTATCTGTAAAATTAACACAACATTGAAAGGAAGGGAGGAAAGGAATTAAAGGTTGGCAGCGCACTTGTGACTCTACTGGTTCTGCAGGTGTCTATGGGCGGCAGTAATTGCTTACTATCAGGCGATCCGCCTGCTCGTCTGCCACAAATTACATTAAAAAAAAGTAAACTAATGGTAAAAGTAATTTGAAATACTTACAGAAATGTATATTTGTACATAATTAATGCCAAATAATAAACATGTTTCTCCTCTTATTTGATGTTCATTAATTTTCATTCTCTGATATTTGTTTTGTATTTGTTTGTAGTCTAAAACATAAAAAAGTATTAGTTTCATATTAAAATACTTTTAAGAAAATGGGTGATGAAACAATTCTGTTTGGGCCACACATGTTTAATATTTCCAATAATATATAAAAAATTCATGAGAAAATATCTAATCTAATTGAAATATAGATTTATAGGTGGCATTGCTTAGCACCAGGTGTTCTCTACATGTTTGCCACCTATCACTTAGAAAAAATACATCAATTATCTAACGATCTTTCTGCCACGCCCGATGGTTGACTGATAGAGAATGCTGTATAGCAGTAAGTCAGCCAATTGAACATATTTATTATTTTATTATTGTGGTCTCTCATGTCTATTTAGCCAGACATGTTACATACAAAATAAATTTTAAATATCAATTACATAATGTATTATTACATCTCATCAATCTCACGATCTTGGGAATTCAAAGTGTTGCACAGATGTCATCTCATCAAGTTACTCTTTTTCTACTTTTGCTGCCAGGATTCGGTGATGATATATCATACCAGATATTTGCGTCTTCGATGTTCTTCTGAAATAAGAAAAAAACAATCCATTAAATTTTGATTACTTTATATCAAAGCAAATGATAGCTCAGTGAATAAGAATTCGCGGTTTCTAATGGAAGATAGTGGGTTCGTTTTTTCAAGTATTATGCCAAATTATTAGCATTGTGAGTATTCAAGGGTATTTATGTACATTGCTTGGCATCAGGTGATCTATTTACTTGTTTGCTGCCACCTATCACATAGGAAAAATAACAACAATTATCCATCGACCTTTCTGCCTCGCCCAATGGTTAACTGGTAGAAATGTTGTATAGCATTAAGTCAATTAATTATTCTAAATTTTTATTGTGCAATAAAGAATGAATATAAAATATTCGGCTTATTGTACTGTCTAAGTTGTTGTTTCACTCATGTATTCTATTTCTGTGCAATAAAGAATATCTATCTATAATTAATTATTGTGGTCTCACACTTCTCATATAGCCAATCGAGTTATTAATATAATATAAATTTTAAATTATCATTTACATGTTATTACATTTACTTACAATGACACATTAATCCTAACTTATGACATAAGATTATCGAACTATCGAGGTAGGTTCCCATAAAATAATATAATTTCCGCTCCTCCCATCACCAGCAGTCTCCAGCAAATGTAAGGAATGCATTGATTCCCAACCGCTCCTGATTATCGATACATATTGCATGAGCCGACGCCGCTTGCAGGCCAAGTATTAGCTGCCCTCGGTGACTAGGATTATTTGAGTTATGGGACCTAGGGGCAAAGACTCCTATAGTATTACCATCATATGGCAGGAAACAAACTCTTTGTAGTGCGGGTGATTGCGTGTGAAAACTCCGCTAGATGGCGTATAACAACTGAGGTCCGTCTACACGGTAATTGGTTATTTTTGATGTGAGATGTTAAAATGTCACTAAACAACCAATGACGTTGAAGTTGGACCTCAGTCTAACAGTACGCCATCTAGAATTTTTCACACGCGATATCCCCCGTTCATTGACATATTTTATGTTTGTAATCGATTTTTTATGTGATAGGTGACAGACGAGCAGAGGGATCACCTGATGGTAAGCGATTGCCGTCGCCTATAGAAAGCTGCAATCCACTAGAGTCGCAAGTACCTACTTGTGACTCTAGTGGATTGCACGCTGCTCACTCACTCGACGAAGC